>OX276366.1:7074796-7674796 GCA_946251885.1 Cosmia pyralina | reverse complement strand
TAACGGTAATTGATGACACGGTGTTAGTGGGCTAGCTAAATGGGGGCTGGTGATTTGGAACCGGAGTTCTGTGGACTGTTCCTGCTCAACTCGTATGTTGTACTGGTTAGCTGAGTTTTCTATATGTTGTGGTGCCTTGGCGTTTGATAATTTCTGCGTTAGACTTCGTTGGCTACTGTTGTACTGATCATCGTCGATCGTGACCCAGCTATCATAATGCCGGTCTTTATAGAAGATGTGAATATTGCCGGGCAATGAGTTGCCGGTAGGTACGTACACCAGTGTGTTCTCGTTATTTGTGTGAACATGTACATTTACGAGGTAGAATTCGGATGCAGCGATTAAAATGTCTTCACCACCCCAGAACGTCTCGTTAAACTGCGCGGTTATGTATTTTTTTATACGTTGTTCCTGAGACAGATTGCTGTCAGGAAGAAAGTCCTGAATATTATTCAAAAGTGCTAAGTAAATTCTGTCGTCGTTACGGTTATCCGAAACATAATTTGCAAGGTCTTTACGAACAGACACGTGATCGAATGTCAGCCCCATTAAATTGTTTATTTGGAATGCTATAGCTCTAAGCAGACAATTTCCGTCCCTCAACATTGGTACAATCGAAGCCATTGTTTTGTTATATTTTTGTTGGAATGGTAACAAAATTGGTTAGAGTGACCGACACGTGTTTTGAAACAAAGACGTTAGTTTGAAGCTTTACCGTGTGGGCAAAAAATTTTTTGTGTGAACATAGAATTTATCTTGCCGTAACTTGACATTCAACCAAAAAAAAAGGTTCAAGTTTTGTTCGGAGGTTTTTGTTGATTTGCAATATTTAAGAAGTAGGTAAACTTTATGTATAACTTTATCTCCTGGTAATTTGAATTGATGCTATAATTTTATGAACATGCATTACTTTAGACTAAGGAATATAAGGAACGGCCTCACCGATTTTGCTTGCTGGGAGTTTGGAACTCAGGATCCTACGGCGGATGCTCGGTTCCACTCTTGCAGCGGGTCGTTCGTTTGAGTTCAGGTGCAGGTGTGGTTCAGGTTGTATTTACTTCGCGAGCACTTCCGCAGAAACGCTAAATTCGTATTTATGACCGATGCTAGGATCGCAAACCACTTCGGTATGTCTCGCGCCGTGGGACTTTTATTTTTGTCGGAGCGCAGCTCGACACGACCGCACTCAACGACAGCTCAAGTGAACCCCTACAAACTGATATTTTTATTAACAGATTTTTATTATTTTTATTTATTTTTTTTTAACTGATATTTGTTATTTTTGTTTGTGACCTTAAAAAAAGAAACTCATCAAATTAATTTATTTTTTGTTTTATCGAGTTTAGATATATCGATACCCACCACGTTTGCAGTTTCGCTAGCTAATTCAATTTGACCCTGTATTGATTATCACATGCTTTAGCTGGATTTTCTGTGTTAACGAAAGTTATGAATTTGTTTTCAAGGACCTGAAAAAAAGGTTTTCTTGCGCTGACATTGTTCGCACATGTAATTAATGAGGAGAGGAAGAATGGGAAATCACTCTATCCATTTCTCGCTTCCACATTTTAAGATAACCGCGAACGATATCAACGCAAGAAATCCACTCCCAGTTCTGTTGAGCAGATTCTACAGATATGTTTAGTTAATCAATTTGTTGGTGATGTTTATAAAATAATTATTTTGCACTGATAATAAACAGGCTAAGTTGAGCATTTTAACTTAAGTTGAGAGGTTGTCTTATTTTTCTTTATTTTAAGCTGATTATAAAAATAATGTTGATCGTTATAAAAATTATAATATATTTAGTTTGTCACAATATATTTTAGTTGATTGCAACTCCAAGTAATTACTTAAAACTTATCAAAATTTTGATTATTTTGCACTGATTATTGTAATAAGTTAATTATCATGTCAAGCGGTGTTTTTATAATAATAATTTTATTTTAAAGTTTTGTTGAGTTGATTGTATTATTTTAACTCCTTGTTTACAAAAATGGTTGAGTATTCACCTACTTATACTAATATTTTTTTTTTGTTTAATTGTTTTACTTACGAAGCGTTCAAGTTATAATGAGGATCCACAGATCCGTTACGTCAAGAACGTGATAAAAAAAATTGCATTCCGCAAGTTAGCAACGTCGCAAATAGCTGTCAAATATTTTGCTGTTTTCATTAATTTATCAATATTTCTAAATTAAATTATGAAATATCGTAACACTGTATATTTAGTTTTACATGCAAAAAAGCATTTGGAAACCTTCAGCATCTAATTCAGTGATATTATTGCAATTCTTAATCAATATTTTAGTACATACACAATAATTAGAGCTCTAAAGCGTCCATTAGCTCACAAAATATACAAGATGTAAAAAAATAACACTCAACCTCTTAAGGGGGTCATTGCACTCATCAGTATGAATAACTTTTATTAAGGGACCAAACCTGATATCGTGAAAAATAAATCAGCTGTTCCCTACATTTGGACGAGTTTTTGCGTTTTCGCGCGACTTTTTGTTTTTTTTTGCTATTTCAGGTTTGTTCCCATAAAATAAAAATAAATAAAAAAAGTAAAAGTTACTACTTTTACTTTTTTTTTATTTATTTACACAGTACAGTTGTTTTACCTCACGAAAGCGGGTGAGCCATACTTGTAGTTGTAATGCGTATAGACACGCGCTCTTTTGTTTTTAACTACAGGTAGCGTTAGCAAGCTCATCGCTAATGAACAAAATAATAAAGTTATTAGATTTTTGCTATGTATAGATAAGACATTAAGACATTGTACAATAAAATATAAACTTATATTCAAGAAACATTTAATTTTAGCAATATTTTGAACACAATTTATATTTTATTTAAATTAATATTTCACGTAGAATCGTAACTAGACTCTTCTTCAGAGTCAGTTTCTTCTTCACTGTCATCTTGTAAATTTATTATTAATTTTCGTTGTTTTAAAGTTGCTATAAACATTATACAATTTAACACTATTTACACAGGTACTAAAGTAAATTACTAACTAACTAACTATACAAATAAATACAAAACAAAAGGACACTTAGGCGTCGAAGTACTCGTCCGCATCGATGTCATCCGGAGACGTGCCCAGAAGACTGGCAGCATTGCCACGTTGAATGGCAAAGCTAATTCTTTGGCCAAAGAACGAGCCAGCCCTCTGGTTACGTGAAGACTCGACCAGTCGGCGAGAAATTTCCTTAAAAAGTAGACGCGCACTTTATTAATTCAAAATATTTCATATAATGAGTTTCTTTTTTAATGACACTATTACAAGTATTACGCCATGTCTCACTTGTTATTTTTGTAATACTCTCTTCAATAAGTTTTTCTGTGTTGGTCATATTTTGCTCGACGTTTCTTAGAGCAATGTAGTTTTTAAGGACCCCCAGATGTTCTCTATGGCATTAAGGTCAGGGTGGTAAGGAGGGAGGCGTAATACTTCAAATCCTTTACTTTTTATGTAGTCATCGATTTTGTAAGTGAGAAAATCACTTTTATGGTTTTTTGTTATATCATATAACTCAACTTTGCGCAAATTTGTGTCGAAATTGATTGATTGATTTGTGGCTCCCTTAGAAGTGAGCCATTCTTGCATCTCAGATTTTGTAGAGGCTGTCGTCGGCAATTTCTCAGCACGCGTATTATGGTACGATGCATTATCTAGTACTATTACGGAACGATCTGGCAAATTTGGCAACAACTTTTCATTCAGCCATTTTACGTAATTTTCAAAACTCATGTTGGAATGGTAGTCTCCAACTGTGGAATTAGCTTTGTAGACTAAGCAAGCGTTCTCAATAAATCCGGCACAGCAGTGCTATTCTGTACAAATCTCACCGTGAAAACTTAGGTGAAGTGAGCGTGGAGTGAGCTGTCAATAGTGTCAATCCCTAACATAAGGTAGAATGACAACTCACTTCACCTAGGTTTTCACGGTGAGATTTGTACAGAATAGCACTGCAGGTTCCAGCGTGTAGTACCTACTAAAATAAAACGAGTACCTTGACTAAGTTTTTTTTAAAAATGGAGATGGTTTGTCTTTTTGGGCCCAGGTGTTATCTCGAACATGTGTTGTCAATACGTAACTTTCGTCAGTATAGACAATAGGCCGACCTTGAGAGCGGTATTCGGTTATATTTTTTAAGTATTTTAGTCTCCACATCAGGATATCATGCCGTTCAACTAATACTTTCCTATTGTTATCGGTTTTACGCCACTTGTAGCCCAATTTATTTAATAACTTACGTAGCGTTGCGAGACATCCATCAAAACCAATTTATTCATTCAAGACTGACCTTAGTTTTGCCAAAGTTGGAATTTGTTTTTGTACGATATGAAAATTTTGTATTGTTCTCCGTACAACGTCAGCTGTAAATCCATCAATGTCTACTTTATTTTCTCTCTTTCTTCGGTTTTTCATGGGAGACATAAAATTCGAAGATGTACTTGCGACATCTCTTCCTTCTATTAATATTGTTTGCACTGTTCTTTCACTTACCCCCATCGCTGCTGCAGTGTGTTTTGTAATATTACGCAAATGTGATAAATCACAATTTGGTTCTCGATGAAGTTCCGTGAATTCATATTCTTCTTTGAGAAAATTATAAATATTTGCAATCATTTGACGAGCCTAAAAGAAACAATACATTATTATAATCTCGTTTAACATGTTCTTATTAACTAACTAATACATTAATTCTTCGTACTATCCATGCTGACGCTATTTGATAAATCGTTTTGGCGCGAACCAAGAAGCACTACTGACTCGGCCGGCGACTTGGCCACGACTGGGCGCTCCTGAGCTTACGCACGCAATACAGTGTGCATGTACACTTACACACACAAGTATGGGTCACCCGCTTTCGTGAGATAAAACAACTATAGTAGAATAGTAAAAGTTGTTCATAACGATGAGTACAATAACCCCTTAATTAAGAGGTTGTGCGTTGATTTAAGTTACACCTTGTATAGTGTTTAGGTACAGTCAGCGACAATAATATCGGGACGAACAGACTGTTCCAAATGATCCCACTGCCAATTTAAACTTTAGAAAATTTTCCAAACTGCGCAGCTAAATAATAGGTCTTTACCTATGAAATTGCCGTTTTGTATGAAAAAATTTAAACGAATTTTTTTCATGCATTTTTTATTTGTATTAATCGAAGTAATCACCCATGCAATCAATGCATCTTTGCCAACGCAGTGGCAGTTTATTGATGCCCTTCTTAAAGAAATCAGCTGGTCGGGAGGCAACAAATTCTTCAAAGGCATTTTGTACTGCCTCTCGGGTATTGAATTTTTTTCCCGCCAAGAAGTTATCCAAATTCTGGAAAAAGTAGTAGTCTGTAGGCGCAAAGTCTGGTGAGTAGGGCGGATGACGGAGAACTTCCAACCCCAGTTCTTGCAACTTGGAGACCGTCTGTTGTGCAGTATGAGGTCGCGCGTTGTCGTGCAGGAGCAGCGGAGACGAGCGATTGGCCAATGCTGGTTGGAGATGTGCCAGCTTCTCCATCATTGTGTTCAGTTCTTCACAGTACACATCTGAAGTAATGCTCACCCCGTTTGGTAAGAAGCTGTGATGAATCACACCGGCGCTAGACCACCAAACAGTGACCATCACTTTTCTAGGGGTATGTTTTCGTTTAGGGCATTGATTAGGTGCTGAACCAGGATCCAACCAACTTGCTGAGCGCTTGCGGTTATCAAACAGAACCCATTTTTCATCGCAGGTAACAATGCGGTTCAAAATTCCTTCATTTGTGTGTCTGTTGAGCAGTGCAAGGCACGTCTCGACGCGTACATCGCGCTGGCGATCATTGAGTTCGTGGGGCACCCATTTGTCAAGCTTTTTTACCTTGCCAATTTGACGCAAATGGACCAATATTGTTTTGACGCTAACGTCGAAAGCTGCTGCTAATTCAGCCGTAGATTGTGTATCATCAGCTTCCACAATCGCCTTTAATTCGTCATTGTCGACCAAAGTCTTCGGACGACCGCGAGGTTCATTTTTCAGGTCGAAATTTCCAGAACAGAAGCGAGCAAACCAATAACAAGTGGTGCGTTGGTTTGTAGTGTTAGCTCCGTAAACGTCGTTGATGTTGCGTGCCGCTTGTGCCGCGTTGCTGCCACGACGGTACTCATATTCCATAATTACTCGAATTTTTAACGTATCCATGATGACGAAAAAGATTGAAATGCGATGAAAATGTAACACTAATCAATAAAAAAATGACTACTTTTGGAAAAAAAAATCCATGTTTTTAAAATAAAATTAATTTGAAATTAGAATTCTTAGCCAAACAAAAATTATTTTGATTTGAAATGGCCAGTACTGCAGAACGGCAATTTCATAGGTAAAGACCTAATAGTATTGTTGATTATTAAACTGTTCCCTATGGCTTGTATCATTTAGCATTATGCTATTTCATACTTTACAGAGCATTTAAGAGCAGTTTTGGCCCAGTGGTTATAGCCCCGACTTAAAGTGTAGGTCGTGGGTTCGAACCCAGACAGGCGCTTTACTTTGTGTAATTTATTTCATCACCGCTGCTCTCAAAACGGCGTCGGATAACATCGCGAAGAAACCGGTATGTCCTAGAACCAGAAGACATGTGACATTCATCAGTCTGCACTGGGCTAGCGTGGTATTCCCAGCAGTGGGAACGTTATAGTATAGGCTGATTATGTTATTATCAATTTTATCAATGACTAGCTTCTGCCCGCGACTTAGTCCGCGTGAAATTTCTTGTCCCCTCACTCACCCCGTCGCATCGCATCGCCGGCCCGCGATATTACTTCGCTTTAGCGTTGTTTCTGACATTTTTCTTTTTGCTTGACTCCTAAGGGTCCTAGCGTGATGTTAAATAGCCTTCCTCAAGAATTGGGCTATCAAATGCAAAAAAAAATTTAAAAATCAGTTTAGTATTTTTTAAGTTTATCCATTACAAACAAACATACAAATCAGTCAGACATGGGGACTGCTTCCAGAAGTGAAAACTTGACGCCGCAACACGTCTCATTAGCATGATGCGTGACGCGAAGATTTCCCCCTACCAAAAATTCTCTCAACGCGCCTAAAAAAGTTTTCACTTGAAAAATCAAATCTTTTCTCTTTATAATATTAGGAAAATTGCTCGAGCGTTTTCCTGCTCATAGTGCACCATCGCCAAAAGCTTGCTAGCTCGATTCGCTTATGTTTCGGTTGGCTTTCGCTAATGTGTGAAAGCATAATATAAGTTGTTGTGTATTTCGGTGCCTGATATTACTTATGTTAGTTCTCGAAGTAGTGTTAATGTATAAGAGATGAAAAATATATTGTTTGTTGAACAGCAGTATTTTGTAGTTTCTTTTATATCCTATCTTAGAACGAAATCAAATAATTTATTTTTTTGCAAACATGGGTAAAGCAGGTACCCAACAATCATCAGCCTTCTGCTCTTACCCCAAATAACTAGAGGTCGCAGTACGTTTTTTATTTAATACTTTTAAGGGGATACATCGATGCCGCCGGGGTCGCGGGTTGTTCGAAAGAGATACCGTGGCCCTGGCACGGGCAACTGAAGGAACACGGGTGGGTTTTAGTCAGTAAAAGTCTGACACACCCTCCCGCTCCGCCCAGAGCGGGAGAAGTCATTTGATGATTTCCCATCCACAAAAAAAAAGGGGATACTCCAATCAATTTTGTGTTTTTAAAATTCCATTGATTTTCCTTATTTTATTTGACTATATTGTCTACTGCTGTACTAAAACCGGAACATGATAACATGAAAAGACTTGACTTTAATTCCAAAGCAGCACCGTCTATTTTCTGTTTTATACGTAAACAGTTTCTTATTGTGCAGTAAAATTATCTTTAAATCGAAGGTATTTAAATATGTTAAGAACTTACTAAGCTAACTTTGACATAAATCTAACGAAGCGCGTTTAGTTCCGGTGCGCGTGAGTCTTCTATCTCGCGCGTCAAACTAGACGGCCATAACGCCATTTCACTTACACATCGAGCTAAGTAAACTATGCTTCGATGTATCCTCTTAAGCACACAAATATACCTACAAAGGAAAACTTAATTCCATAGGCGATTTATGCTCGTGGCTGAGTAATGGCAACCGCACGGGTCGATCGATCAGGTTAAGCTACGCTTGCCGCGGTTAGTCCGTGGATGGGTGACCATCCTTACATACCGAGACCCCTTCGTGCCTCGAAAAGCACGTTAAACCGTGTGGCTGACACCGGCATGGCCACCATAACGGATCTTAATTTTGATAACAAAAAATTTGTCTCTAATTAGTCGAAATTTGTCGCCATTTTGAATCTCAAAAGCGAAGCGAACACCTAGCGAAGATCTGTTGTCTCACAAATTTAGTAGCTAATTAGTCGGAATCAGTCGCCAAATATCAGAATTTGCCGGTCACAGGTTCAAAAGATATAAGGGTTTATAGGTGGCCCAGCTGGAGTGAATTTCCCCAGCGTGACCCATTTTATATCTCAAAAATTAGGGCACCTAGCTAAGATCTGTTATCTCTCAAATTTAGTCGCAAGTTACAGATTTTGTCGGTGTGTAATTACAAAGATATTAAAGAATTAAATTTCTTCATACATTGCTACAAGCAAGTAAATAAATAGTTTCTAGACAGTAGGTATCTATGAAGTCATAAAATATGGTGGAATGTTTGTTTCGAAATATTAGGTCTTTACCTATGAAATTGCCGTTCTGCAGTACTGGCCATTTCAAATCAAAATAATTTTTGTTTGGCTAAGAATTCTAATTTCAAATTAATTTTATTTTAAAAACATGGATTTTTTTTTCCAAAAGTAGTCATTTGTTTATTGATTAGTGTTACATTTTCATCGCATTTCAATCTTTTTCGTCATCATGGATACGTTAAAAATTCGAGTAATTATGGAATATGAGTAGGTACCGTCGTGGCAGCAACGCGGCACAAGCGGCACGCAACATCAACGACGTTTACGGAGCTAACACTACAAACCAATGCACCACTTGTTATTGGTTTGCTCGCTTCCGTTCTGGAAATTTCGACCTGAAAAATGAACCTCGCGGTCGTCCGAAGACTTTGGTCGACAATGACGAATTAAAGGCGATTGTGGAAGCTGATGATACACAATCTACGGCTGAATCAGCAGCAGCTTTCGACGTTAGCGTCAAAACAATATTGGTCCATTTGCGTCAAATTGGCAAGGTAAAAAAGCTTGACAAATGGGTGCCCCACGAACTCAATGATCGCCAGCGCGAAGTACGCGTCGAGACGTGCCTTGCACTGCTCAACAGACACACAAATGAAGGAATTTTGAACCGCATTGTTACCTGCGATGAAAAATGGATTCTGTTTGATAACCGCAAGCGCTCAGCAAGTTGGTTGGATCCTGGTTCAGCACCTAAACAATGCCCTAAACGAAAACTTACCCCTAGAAAAGTGATGGTCACTGTTTGGTGGTCTAGCGCCGGTGTGATTCATCACAGCTTCTTACCAAACGGGGTGAGCATTACTTCAGATGTGTACTGTGAAGAACTGAACACAATGATGGAGAAGCTGGCACATCTCCAACCAGCATTGGTCAATCGCTCGTCTCCGCTGCTCCTGCACGACAACGCGCGACCTCATACTGCACAGCAGACGGTCTCCAAGTTGCAAGAACTGGGGTTGGAAGCTCTCCGTCATCCGCCCTACTCACCAGACCTTGCGCCTACAGACTACTACTTTTTCCAGAATTTGGATAACTTCTTGGCGGGAAAAAAATTCAATACCCGAGAGGCAGTACAAAATGCCTTTGAAGAATTTGTTGCCTCCCGTCCAGCTGATTTCTTTAAGAAGGGCATCAATAAACTGCCACTGCGTTGGCAAAGATGCATTGATTGCATGGATGATTACTTCGATTAATACAAATTAAAAATGCATGAAAAAAATTCGTTTAAATTTTTTCATACAAAACGGCAATTTCATAGGTAAAGACCTATTATAAAGTTATTCTGTAATTTGAACACACTAAAGGAAAGCTGTATTCATTACCTATAAACAGATCTAAAATCAATATACAGGGTGTGGCGTAAATAGTGGTCCAACGTAAAGGGGTCGACACACCGTGTAATTAGCTATCACATACCACAATTTGATCCATTTTTCTCCAGTCTCAGAATAAAATATTTTATATTATTATTTGAAAATTTTACACCTTTCTTTACTAATTTGGCTGTATTTTCTATAAATGACATTATTTTTTAATTTTGCTTTTTGTTTATAACTGTGAAATGCATGTGCTATCATATGCAAATGTAAAAATAATTACTATAGAGCAAGTTGTCAATTAAAAAAAAAATGTATTCCGAGACCTAGGAAAAAAATGGTTCAAATTGTGGTATGTGATAGCTGAATGTACGGTGTATCGACCCCTTAACGTTGGACCACTAATTACGCCACAACCTGTATGTATTTATTTATCGAACAAAATGTGCACTTAGTCGCTGTCAGATAGGGATCACTGCGTTCCATTTGATTTACAGTAAGTAAGAAAGGGATAGATGCGCGTGACCTACAGATGAGCTACTTAGAGCGAGTTGCCTGTGACGTACGAGGGGGGATCAAAAAGTAGTGAGAACGACATACTCCTTGGTAAGAAAAACAAAAAATACTGGCACGCATAGCTCAGATACATATTTGTAATATTAATAAAGAAAAAAATCTTCGATTCTCTTTTGTTTTTTTCTGAATGTAGTCATTTGTTTGCTTCGTGTCGGAACGTGTTCTCGAAAATGGAGAAAAACTAAGTGCGAGCCGTTATTAAATACCTCTGTTTAAAAAAGTAACGACGCAAGAGATTCATTGCGATTTGGAGGCAACATTAGGAGAGTCTACTCCGCCTTATTCCACTGTCGCAAGGTGGGCTTCTCAATTTCGAGTAGGGAGAACGAGCACGGAAGACGAACATCGTTGCGGCCGTCCATCGAGGTCAGTCACCCAAGAAAATGTTGCGAAAGTCGAGAAAATTGTATTGAGCGATCGAAGAGTTACCATCCGATACTTAATTCAAGAAACGGGCATTTCATATGGAAGTATTCAATCCATATTGAAACAATCTTTGAATCTGCGAAGTCTCCGCAAGATGGGTGCCGAGAATGTTAACTGACAGGCAGAAACAAAATCGACTTGACATTTCGAAGATATTGTTGGACAAGTTTCAAGAAGATTCTGAAAACTTTTTGTCTCGTTTCGTAACAATGGACGAAACATGGGTCCATCATTTTGATCCCGAGACAAAACAGCATTCTTCGCAATGGAAACGGTTATCATCACCGACCCCGAAGAAGTTTCGTGCCGTGGCATCGGCTGGCAAGGTTATGGCCTCAATATTTTAGGACTCAGAAGGGATATTGTTGATTGATTACCTGGAGCGTGGAACCACTATTACAGGCCAATATTATGCAGCTTTAATTCCTAAGTTGAGGAATGCCATCAAAGAGAAAAGGAGAGGGAAACTTCGAAGGGGCGTGCTGTTTCATCACGACAACGCACCCGCGCACAGGTCGGCAGTTGCGATGGCTACCATTCAGCAAGCTGGCTTCGAATTGGTTGACCACCCCCCTTATTCACCAGATCTGGCGCCTAGCGATTTTTATCTGTTACCCAAATTGAAAGAATACTTAAGGGGAAACAGGTACGAAGACGATAACGAAGTGATGGATGCCGTGGAGAGCTTTTTGCAGGACCAAGAAAAAACTTTTTTTTTGAAAGGGATTGAAGTCTTGGAAAAGCGCTGGACTCGGTGTGTAGAGAGACTCGGACACTATGTAGAAAAATAAATTATTAAGTTATCAATAGTCATTATAATCTATCTCATTCTCACTAATTTTTGATCCCCCCTCGTAAGTTAAAGTGAGCCAGTTTACAGTGGAACTCAGTGGCGTGCACTGCATACATGCAAATAAGCTCTGCATACCCTGTAGTCTCATACATACATGTCCCTCGAAATGATAAATTACTTTAACGCAAGAAAAATCATGGTAATAACTATATTAATCTAACTTATTCGCTATCTCACTGTTTATAACGCGAGTTACGCGCCATCTATTACTTTTATTTGAAACTAATTTCTTGAAGCGAGCGGCGACAACCGCGCAGGCAGCGCTCCCGGTGAGCATAAGCAGAACAACGCCGTGCTTATTTTTCATACAACGCAACCCGTGTAGTACACAGCAAAAGTGTGACTGTGTGCGTGAAAATGTATGCGTGTGTTTAAGTTCTGGAAGCACAGCTTATTTTGCAACCCGTCCAAATTAAGAAGCCGTAAAAGCACCGCTTAGTTGTTGATTACAGAGGGTTGACTTTTTTAGTCGGATTGACCAAGATTAGTTCGTATTATTTTGTAATTGTAAAGTTTTTACACGCTTTTATTCAACTTGCAATGTTTGTTTGTTTTTTCGCCATATTGTTTTGATTTGATTGTTTTTCTTGGCGCAAGTGATTGACTGTATATTATGATGTAATTATTTTAATCATTTGTAAAAAATTGAAAATTATACCTGTGAGACCTGTGCTGCCGAAGTGTATTAGGTAAATAAATTAAAATTTACCGCTTTTCGACGTTATATTTTGAGGAAAAAGTTAAATTCATTGTAAACGGAAGGTGTGAACCCGGGTTTTATTTAACTCAAAAAAAAAGGTAATGCCTCTCGTTATATTCATAGAAAAGTTTTGTGATACCTAATTATTACCTACTGGCAAACATGTTGTGTATAACACAAACACATTGTATTTTATCCCTTGCTTTTTGTTTACAAATCAAGATAAAAATAATATTTGGACCTTTATCGGATACTTATTCAGATTAAAATATTTTAGATATTCGTTGTGGTCGCAAACAAACATCATGCGAAGCCAATGGCGCCGTGCGGTAAGAGTCAGTGTAAGATTAGGGTTATGGTAGGTGAGGTCGGGTAAAACAAACGGTCGGGAAAAAAAAACTTAGGTACTAGTTTCAGCTTGTTAAAGTTTTTCTTTTTTATTTTAGACGTGCATACCCTGTCTGAAATCTCTGTGCACGCCACTGGTGGAACTCATTATGAACAGTGTAGTAGCCAGTCTTACCTAGAGGTATTACCCCAACTGGGTTGTGGAGGTCAGATAGGCAATCGCTCCATGTAAAATACTGATATTCAGCTGCATCCGATTATACTGGAAGCCGACTCCAACATAGTTGGGAAGGCTAGGCAGATGATGACATTTTTTATTCATACGTTAACCGTTTTGTAATCTTATTTATTTATTTATATATACTTTATTGTACACCACAAAAATACATAACAAAAAAAAGACACAAACACTACAAAATATACATTGGGCGGCCTTATCGCTTTCTGCAATCTCTTCCAGGCAAGCTTAGAATGGACAGTGATTTGCCTGGATATGAGATGGGGCTGTCTTTTGTGCAAACAATAATCTTTTTCAAATAACAATCCATCCATTGTTTCTTTTATATTCCTCTACTCACAAAGCCACATTCATACTCATAATTCGATGCACTAAATACGACTCATTTCCTGATGACACCCTTATTTCTCCGCATCACATGAAATACGACTCATATTGCATTTCCTGAAGACAAGCCCCTCATTTCTCCGCATCACATGAAACACGACTAATTTCCTGATGACAACTCCCTCATTCCTCCGCATCACATGCCCATACCATAATACTAATTTCTAAAAAATGGGGAAGTATAAATAAAAACTAGTTTTTATTAAAATTTATTTTATTATCACATACATACATACGATAAAATTCTTCTTTACCTCTTACCCGTTACAAGTTGACACAAGCAAAGTACGCGGTCGTTAATATGACACAATGAGCTTTAGAAAGAGATTGTCACACAGAGTATGAGTGACAGAGAACGCTCTACAATGACTAACTTTTTCTAAACTCGACGTGCCATATTTACGGCCGCTTAGGGGGCGTCCATTAATTTAGTTCATTTTTAATCATGAAATGAAAAAAAATATATATAAACATTTGAAATGTCTAATACACTACACTTTAAACTCTGTAATATACTATCCGGGATTAAAAAACGAACTTTACGTGTGGTGATTTTGGCGATTTTTTCGACCCGTCCTGCCTCCCTTGGTGAGATTTAGCTAGTCCCCCCCCCCCCCCCAATCTCACGTGACATTTTTCAAAATGCGTATTTTTAGTGTAAGTGCTACTTTATGGCGTTCGCATAACCGCGATAAATATTATTGTGTAGGATTTAGACATATTTTAGTGGAGAAACATGTTTTACTTAATTTAACCCAGTTTTCTCGCAATTTTACACTATTTCTTGGAGAGAAAAAAAAAACGTGATATTTGCCCCCACGTGAGATTGGGTGAGACTCTAAAACCCTCTAAAACTCTCACGCAATTAATGGACGGCTCCTTATTAAATATGGTGGGTAGGTACAATACACGCCACGACAGATGAGACTTGACCGCGCCTCCCGCGCTCTTTCTACATTCTGCACTCTTTTTAACGTGCACGTTTTTCTACATTGTTCTCACATGTACATTTTCAACATGAACGATGTAACCAATATTTTGTAAAAATGTTATGATTTAAAAGAGTGTCCATGGAGTTTCTTGCCCGTTCTTCTCCATAGGGATCTACTACGCTTTGGAATAAGTTTCTGTTGCGCCGAACAACCGAATATTTCGGCGTTGTATTCCACGTCCTGCGTCCACTTTGCTGATGAATATGTTCGATCAGTACCGTTGAATTTCGGTATGATGTCAGCGAAATTAAATGACGATGCCGGATTTTTATCGTCAGTCATCTTGTATTAACTTCTTTGTTCTTTCTTCGTTGTACCGGTAATGGCCGCGTGGGTCGCGTCGCGGTTCACCTTGCCGCGAAACGCAGTAATCTTCTTAGTTTTTTCCTGGGAATCCCGGACGAGCCCCCAAATTTCAGCTTCAACTTTCTGACTGACCGACCCATTGACAATTCAAAATTGCCTGTTATTGGTTTATTTGAAATAAATGATTTGAGTTTGAGTTTTCCGCCGCCCCGATGACGCCCGGTCCCTTCCCGCGCTCAGACCTCATACCGCTAAAGAAACCTAAACTCGTCTACTGCGCAAGTCAAACCACGTGGTGTGTCAAGTCTCATCTTTCGTGGCGCGTATTGTATTATCCATAATCAATTTCTACTAGATAATGTTACAATTTGATTTCTACTAAATGGAATATAATACATACTGGTCATAAGATTATGAAAACACTACGGTTTTTGTTCAAGAAATAAAAAAGCCCAACTTTTTTGAGTACCAAACAAATACAAACAACCGTGCAAATACTTGAAACTATTGTGAATGTTGTAATACAATACTAATTGTATTAATAATTTAAAAAAAAATACCATTTGGTACTTTAAATCTTAGAGCGATGAAAATACGCTAAATAAGATGTAGGTGTACTAAATATTACAACTATAGGAGGTATTTGTTACACTAACAACATATTTCGTTTACAAGATTTTCTGAATCTGAATTCGGCATAATTTTCATTCTATTAGTGGTCTGTTACCTTCACCACCTCATGCTCTGGGAGATCATGATGTACTAAACTTTTGAATTAATTTATGATATTTAGGAACAGGCAGGTAACGCAACATATTGTTTGTGTAACAAAACAAAAATGACTGATCACCGAGTTACAATACACTGAAATCTTGTCCTTACTGCTTTGTAATAGAGTTGCATTCGGTTTGACACTGTTTATTAACTTAATATCTTCTTAGAGCTAACATACACAGACTGTAAGGTACCTAACGTGTAGAAAATATTTGTAATACACATATAAAGACATATGTTTTGTGCGTGTTCATTGGAGCGCACAGTTCGCGATGCTTGATTAAGTATGTCTACGATAGCCCTTACAACATACAACGTCGTATTTTACAATCATAATAGTATGTTTCTCTCGAGGAGCTAGCTCGTGGCTAAGTAATAACAGCCGCACAGGTCGATCCATCAGGTTAAGCTACCGAGGTTGGTCTGTGGATAGGTGACCATCTTTACATACCAAGACTCCTGCGTGCCTCGGAAAGCACGTTAAACCGTTGGTCCCGGCTGTCATTCGTGGATCGTTGACAGTCGTTACAGGTCGTCAGAAGCCTGAAAATCTGACAACCAGTCTTACCATAGTCTTACCCAGTTACAGGGTTGTGGAGGTCAGATAGACAGTCGCTACATGTAAAATACTGGTATTGAGCTGCATCCAGTTAGACTGGAAGCTGACCCCAACATAGTTGGGAAAAGGCTAGGCAGATTGATTTTTTAATAATATTATGTTTCACAAACTTTTGCCCGCGATTTTATTCACATACAAACTACAACGTTTAAGGGTTTTTTTTATTGCACTTTTATCTAAGGTACATTCTTCCAGAAGATTAGATTGCTGAAACTAAGGTAGCTATTCCATACAAGTTTTATAATTATACTATATCCAACCATTTATTTTACTTTTGACATAAGCACGCATATGAAATTCCATAATTAATAACGGGAACCATAGACGAAAAAATGCAATACTTCATGGACACGTAAAGTAATATAAATAGTTGGAAAGATTGTATTATAATTCAAAGATATTGTGATCATTGCGTACAAAAAATCAATCACACATGTATACCAATCTTCAAAAAAAAAACAGTGTCAAACCGAAAACAATTTTTTTGGTTTACAATTTAACTGCGTTCTTTAAAACCACTGAGCTTTTCTATACGCTTTATCTCGCGGTTAGAGAGCTTCATTTAGTTAGCTGTCCGTTCCATAATCATAAAACAAAATGAGATAATATACCTCTGAATTTTCTTGTCTATGGTAGTCTAGTGACTAGACTCTAGTCAGTGGCATGTTTCCATCAAAAGTGCTACTAACTATGATAACTAAATCCAGTGATTGAACGCAGCTAAATCATAACCATACCATTAAAAGTAGTACAGTGCGCGCGCAAGTGCTGGTCACCGCCCGAGTATGTGAACGGTGAGACGGGGGAGGGCGCGATTGACAAGACTGGCAGACAGTTAGTTTGGCCTTTATCTACCTCCCTCGTCTCACCGCTCACATAGTACCTCAGGCGGTGACTAGCACTTGCGCGCACACTATAACAGTGAGAATTCACTATTTACTACCTATAAATACCACCGAACATTCAATCGCCACTTAACTTTAAGACGTTCTTAACATCACAATACCTTGACTTGTAGATGCGCGTTGGCCCCCGGGGATCGCGCAACAATAAATAAATGATTAGTTTTCTCATTGAGCACGGAGACGCCGCTGCTAGAGACGAAATTGTCTACATTTTCCATACAAACAATAATAACGTATTGAATGTAGCGGTTTCTTTCTTTTTCCTGTGGTGACTAACCTCCGACTTGGCTTATTCCAAGTCTGTAATTTTTTATATTAACTCTTAAAATGTCGATTGCACACCATGTGTACAGATAACAATAGAATTTCAATTGTGTCTGCTAATTAGCGCGCGACGGGTTAATTAAAAAAATTAACCCATCATGTTTTATTTATTTTACCTTCATCTAAATTCAAGAGATTTCTTTTGAAATAAGCATCATCTACTACGTATTTTTCTGTTCCTTTCTGTTTGTCTGTTTATTTGTGTGTACATAAATGGTTAAATGAATAAATAACTAAATTACGAAAGAACTCCGCGTGACTTATTTTTAGATGGAGTTGATGAGAAATTACAGTTGAACGCGATGTCGTCTGTGAATATATCAGACTTTGACATGGTTTCACTTTTGTTTGTGGACTGAACCAAGAACTTGTCAAAGTCCTCAGTAGCGTTCTCTTTATCCTCCAACTTTGCTTCGAAAAAATGTTGTGCGTTCAGCGCCACGAATTTAATTAGTATTACCGTCTCTAGAGCTGCCGGCGCGGCGATTCCGTATTATGCGAGATGTCTGATCAGTCAAGGCTTGCTCGGTTAAGGTTACAAGGACTTAACATCGGCTTTAAATCAAGTTACATTTGATAATTCGGCCATTTCGCCTTATTAGCCTAACCCTAATAACTAAAAGTAATCTTCCAAGGCTGCGCCATACTCGCAGCAGGTTTCCGCACTACCAACACATCGTTACCTTTGTGCAGCGTCATTTGTAGAGCGGTCTGCTTACCGCCCTGCGAGAGCTTGGCGGTCTTAGGGGGGGTCTTGATGCCCGCGATGACTATGCGTTCCACCCAGGACCGGGTCGGGTACTGAGCGTTTTCGTCGATGAAACTGTGGGAAAATGGAATTGGTCACAATTATGAAAAGAAGCATGCATGGGATAGTTTAATGAATTTTGACGTGTTTTAAAAGATTGTAAACAAATGATTGTTTGCACAGTTTGGAGTTTCTAGATCTGAATCAAACTAGCGAATTCTGTCAGAAGGACAATGTATTAAAAATCTGGTTCTATTCTGAAAATACAGTTTGTTCGTGTCTAAAATAGCGTAAATATGATATGTGCGTGGCAAAATAAATTATTCGAAAGAAAAACACACGTCACAGTGTATTATGTCGCAGTAAGATGGTTGTAGCCGTCATATAGTTATATCCCTATGGATATCTAGGGTATCCGTAATATAGTTTTATAAAAGCGGTTCATAACTATCTTATTAGGAATATAACTCTGATGCGAGCATGATCTAGTAATAGAAGTATTAGCGCACTCCAACCAAATACGAGAACTGTGACCAACTACTCGCGAGCCCAACGAGCGTTACGTCACATTGGTCGAGCAAAAAAGGCTACATCGCCTAATTGTGAGACATGCAATAAAATTGAAGATGTGCAACATTTTCTGATGGAAAGTGCTAAGAACAAGGATGAAAGGCAATCTTTGGCTAGGGAGTTTAAACTGAACATGTGGGATGTTGGACTAATCGAAAATATTTTGGCATACCCTAAATCCGAAAAAACTAAACGCATAATTTGTGGTTTGATGCAGAAGTTTAGGCAGTAATTTTTTTTCTATTTTCATAGTAGTGGTGGTGGGTAGTAGTGTAATAAAATATAGTGTATTTACCAGTGTATAGTTGTGTGTAAATAGAGTATAAGGTACAATGGGGTTGACGTATCCGTGTGGATAAAAACCCCTTATTACAAAAGAATTAAAAAAAACTATCTTACTAGGAATATAACTCTGATACGAGCATGATCTAGTAATAGAAGTATTAGGGCACTCCAACCAAATACGAGAACTGTGAGCAACTACGCGCGAGCCCAACGAGCGTTACGTCGAAATTCGTCGGGCAAAAAAAACGAGGGCACTCCGACAGTTTTCATGTAACTATATTATATATAGCTATATTCCTAGGGATATAACTATATCATGATTACAACCATCTTACTACAACGTATACACAATGAGTTTTTGTGATGGCACTACAGGGCAAAAGAGAACATTTAAGAAATAGAGAAGAGTAGGTAAGCAATCAGCTCGATTTTAGAATAATTGTTTTAAAATTAAAACAAACTCACTTGTACAATTATAAGTAAAGATAATATGACAGGAATAATAACACTCACGAATAAGTCATGACGTTGGGTTCGAATGTTAACTTGGCGTAGATGTGTTTGTTGTTCAAGTACTCGTAGGTTTCACCGTCGTCGATGTACAGCGAGCCTGTAGCCGTGCCCTGGGAGAAAACAGAAAAATATTTCAAGTAACACATAGCATAACACCACGCCTGTAATCCCCGAAGGGTGAGGCAGAGGTGAGGACCCTATTATAGTATTTTTATCTCACGAAGCGGCACGCGCTTTACTTGAGTTTACCAAGTGTACAAACACGCAGTAAATGTGTGCGTGTAGGCGAGTACAGTCCTCCAGATCATCCGGCTCTCTTATCTATGATATGTTAATTTACAAAATTAACTCATTACAACCAGAGACCATTATAAATCGCGTCACAATATCAACTTTACGTCGTTCGTGGTACGAGTTCCAACCCACCATCTACAGACCTTTTTAAAAGAAGACTTTTGGCCGAAAGGTGTCATATTTCGACGTTTCCGAGGACGGTTACGCGACACCACGCAGCAAAACACGACGCCGACGTTACGTGTACAATTATAGATAAAATAAGATTTATTATTATGTATTAGTTTATTATTATTGTTTTTAAGATCATTTTGTGTATTTTATCTATGGGCCTAGGTGCCTGATAATAAAATGATTATGATTATGGTTTTCGATAGGGTTTTTCTAAGCAGTAAATCAAAAACCCATACGATGTAGGTAACTCTTTTGTATGGCTTAAATGAAGCCTTTCAAAACGGTTTCACTTCAACTGTCATAAAAACGATAACAGCGTAACATTCCGACTCGGAGCAATGTAATATGATCTCTCGATGATGGGCATACGTTGCAAATTGCTAATATGGTAACCCGAACAAAACCCTAGTATATAGGTTACCATAATGAAGGGATAACGCTTTCACTGGGTTTCAAGTCTAAAACCCATTCAAGGAGTTAAACATGATACAGGAAACCTCATCCTCCTCAAAGACTTAACCCTTAACCGCTTAATCGGGGTTGTACGGTCCCTGATTACAACATAAGACAAGCACCAATACCAGCTAAAAGTACTCAAAACTGCAAAGGAGTATTATCATAACACAAATACTTATATCCTTATACTATTCTTGAACAGACAAAATATAACTTACGTTAACATCGAGGGCCACCACAAGCGTGTAAGGATCATCAGCCATTAGTGCAGAGGAACGTCGCACGCGCTCCTTGCGCGGGACTATCGCACCGCCGCGTTGGAACACTGGGATCTAAAACAAATAAAACAATCATTAATTACATACACCTGCACTTTTAAGGATAGGTATTGTAGAGGTTTCATGCTTAGGTTAAACCTTGGCAATGAGATGCTGACTGACATTCTATTATTCAAACATCGAATTACTCTAAAAGAAAAACGAAGCTCGTTTTTCTTATAGGGTAACAGATCACATTCCGGTAGGGCTTCGCCATATATATAAAAAGTACTCTGTGGGCTTCACCTAGGAAGTGAATTACTTTAATCTTGTGACAGAGTTCTTATTATATATAAGGTGCTATAAAAACATCTGCCACTGCTGCAATGGGAGATTGAATTGTGTTTAAAGTTTACAATCGTGAAGATAAATTATTGATCTTATGTCACAATTTTTTTTATATAAAAAATTGTGCGTATAAATTTGTATTGATTTATTTGTATGAAATCGTCCCGTAGTAATTAGTGTTCATTCGCAGAACTGTTAGAAAGAGGTACCAATTGTTTTCATTGACGAAGCGACACATCACGCGTAGTTTGTGAACCACGTTATGCAGAACAAAATGTAAAATACTGGTATTCAGCTGCATCCGGTTAGACTGGAGAAGCCGACCCCAACATAGTTGGGAAAAGGCTAAGCAGATGATGTTATGCAGAACAAAGTAAATGTTTATTTAATTACTTTATTTTCTCAAATTGAGTTAACTATTCCGGTGTACGAAATTTCTTCACTATTGTAATCTATATACACAATACTATCTCCCATTGACGCCGAGGCAGATATTTTTATAGTACCTTGTATATGCGGCATAAGCCTTTCGTCTCCAGGCATTGCTCTTATCATTTAAAGTAGTTTTTGTAAAGCTGAAGCTTGGGCAAGTAACTCCATAGTTTTTTTTTTATTAGCCTGCTCTGTCCCAGTCCTGCGACAGGCCATACTGTCTCAGGGCACCAGTTCTGTGCTCTCTGGGCCCACAGTTTGGGCACCAGTTCTGTGCTATCTGGGCCCATAGTTTGGGCACCAGTTCTGTGCTATCTGGGCCCACAGTTTGGGCACCAGTTCTGTGCTATCTGGGCCCACAGTTTGGGCACCAGTTCTGTGCTATCTGGGCCCACAGTTTGGGCACCAGTTCTGTGCTATCTGGGCCCACAGTTTGGGCACCAGTTCTGTGCTATCTGGGCCCACAGTTTGGGCACCAGTTCTGTGCTATCTGGGCCCACAGTTTGGGCACCAGTTCTGTGCTATCTGGGCCCACAGTTTGGGCACCAGTTCTGTGCTATCTGGGCCCACAGTTTGGGCACCAGTTCTGTGCTATCTGGGCCCACAGTTTGGGCACCAGTTCTGTGCTCTCTGGGCCCACAGTTTGGGCACCAGTTCTGTGCTATCTGGGCCCACAGTTTGTCCGCCATGCGGTAGACACGTCCTGCCCAGTCCCATTTAAGTTGAGCAGCTTTTTGAGCGACGTCAGCTATCTTTGTTTTGGAGCGCAGTATTGTGTTTCGAACACGATCCGTTAATTATAACGCTTAAGATACTCCATAGGTAACTTTTAAAATATTTTACAATATTTTGTATACATTATTGCCTGAATGACATTGACAGGGGCATTGTTAGTAAACGTTTGTGAAATTGTATTGACAAAACAAGATGGCGTTTAGCATTAGTAAATAAATTAATTTATTTCGTACCTTAGCCAGCGTGACGTCATACGTTAGGTACCCGTTGGCGTGGTGCACGTGGTACGTGTCCACGTCGTACCACAGAGTGCGGGTCGCAGCGCCGGGGAGGTACACCTTCACGGAAGTCACGCCTGGCTCTACTACCGGACGGACTAGGAGGGCGTTACCTGCGGAGGAGAAAATAAAAAATAAAATAGATCCACAGTGACGTCGCACGAGATGAGTGATCGAAAAACGGTCAAACGCCGAAGAAGGCCAAACGACCGCGACGGTTTTCTGCCCTGTTCTGTGCTAGGTAATACCAAAACATACCTGCACATATCATTTAAATCCTTGTTTTCTGAAGTAACTCGCCCCGCCAAAGGATCTTTTGAATTTTACTCTATCTATATGTATAATAAATTATTAACTCTATGGTATACCATAGAGTTATTAATTTATTATACATGTTTTATTACACATACATATACATTTTTTTTTTTTTTGTTTTATTTATTTATATTGTTTTTAAAAAAAAACAACGAAGGTGTTAAAAAATTAACTCTAAAAACTTTAAGGAGTTCTTTAGACCATCGAACTGAATAAATTTTAATATCTGACCAACATTAGAAACAGCGAAAAAAAAATCAGCTGTTGTCGACATTTATGTTCGGATAACTCGTCATAATGTACGGAATAGCAGTTTTTTTTAGCGATTTCAAAGTTGGTCCCAGTCCCATAGTAAAAGTTATTCAGTTCAATAGTCTGAAGCACTCCTTAAAGTTTTTAGAGTTAATTTTTTAACACATCTATATAAATAAAAAGAGAAGTCCTGACTGACTGACGAACTCATGAACGCCCAGCCCAAACCCTTGAACCTAGGAAGCTGAAATTTTGCACGGAGGTTCCGTTTATAAGGTAAACAAGGAATGAGGAAGGATTTCTATTCCCGTGGGATATTTTCCGACATCCACGCGGCGCGCGGTAACATATCGTACCGTCGCTTGAGGCTACTCGGGGGTATCGTATCGTCGGTGGTAGCAAAAGTTTTCATCAAAACTAACACTAACATCAAACTTTGCTGGATGTTAACAAAAACACATTAATAGACAGTAAAATTCCCGAAAACAAGAAAGTAAAAAGTATATTCTAAAATCTTTCATCCTTCGAGCTATTCTCACATAGTTCGTACTGACATAACAGAAGCAGGAGACTTACCGAGCAAGTATTCGTCATCAATAGTGAAGGTGTCTTCTTCAGTGGGGAACTCTTGGAACAGCGGCCTCATCACAGGCAGACCGTCGATGGAGTGCTCGTAGAATAGTGTGTACCTGAAATAAAACATCACGTTATGGCATTACAATATTTTCTAAAGACATGGTAAGTTATTTAACTGGATGTTGAGCAATATCCAGTGCTTCATTGAAACTCTACTTAGATACAGTCTCCAAGATTTAATTTGCAAATGGAAACAATTATTTTTTAAAATGTTGAAAAAATTGGTACCTATACTTTCAGAAAAAACTACTACAAAACAAATACTGTGTTTTTCTCTTAGTAAAATATGCATATCAACACTTTTTACTGAGAGAAAAACTCTGAAATAGCGAAAAATATCAACTATTATTGTTACATTTTGTTACCGGCCAAACCGGTTTATCCCACCCGTGATATGTTGCAGGCAACTAGCTTAATTAGCCATTTAGTTAACAGCCCAGGCTTTGGAAATAGCGCTCGCTCGGCTCGCGTGCGGTTGGTCACAATTCTAACCTGACCTAACCCGGGTCGGTGTGCCCCGGCTTACTTATAAGCCAGTTTGGCCGTTAACACATACATTGTAAATTACATGTACTCGTATATTGTAAGAAATATAAATTTTTTTCTACAACATTACCGTTCTTGTTACCCGACTACATCAGTAGGAGGGTTACGTTTATTCTAGTTATTTGTAAGATAGTTACCAGAAGTCAATAAGCGCATATCGTCGCCTGTTCGCGTCTCTGATAAGCGCGGTGGTGGAAGGTTCATATAGCCAGGGCTCGCGGCGCTTAGTCTCGATGTGGGAGTGAGCGCGGAAGAATGGCTGGAAGGCACCCGCCTGAGAAAAGAAAACAGATTAATTAGCAAAATCAAAAATGTTATTTTGAAGTTCTACACTGCGAAAAAATCAAATTTCATAAAATGTCTGAATAACACACTTTGACAGTAACAAACCGCTTGACACTTCCCGTGACCAAGAGTCAGGCTTTTACCACAGTTTAAAAATAAACAGAACCTCAACTAGTGCCTTTTTTTTTAATTAAACGTCCCGTTCAACGGGTGTTGGGTTAGAAGCATGCTTGATTTCGTGTAAACGTGTTTGCATGTGACTGTGAGTCCATTCGACCATTTGTTCCTAGTTGAAATACTGTATGTCAATACTAACATGTCTACTGTGCTTTCACTTTGGACAAAGGCCCATCCAACGTGATAATACCGCCAGACGACAGCGATGCGAAGGAATATTTCGCCGCGATCTTCTATTTTTATGGTTAGTTTTCAAGAACTTTTAAGTTAGGATATATTCCTCTTTTTTTCACATTATAATACGACCCGTCCCATACTTCGCACGGGTACAACCTACTGATGTGGCGACATGTCAAGTAATCGAGATTTCTATGCTATATCTAAGTTAAATATTAATTTATTATATTATACACAATAGGAGCTCGCAGCTAAGTAATAACAGCCGCACGGGTCGATCCATCAGGTTAAGCTACGCTTGCCGCGGTTGGTCCGCGGATGGGTGACCATCTTTACATACCGAGACTGCTCCGTGCCTCGGAAAGCAGTTAAGCCGTTGGTCCCGTCTGTCATTCGTGTATCGGTGACAGTCGTTACGAGTCGTCAGAAGCCCGAAAGTCTGACAACCACCAGTCTAACCAAGGGGTATCGTATTACCCAGTTACTGGGCTGTGGAGGTCAGACAGGCAGTCGCTCCATATAAAATACTGGTATTCAGCTGCATCCGGTTAGACTGGAAGCCGACCCCAATATAGTTGGGAAAATGCTAGGCAGATGATGACACATAAACCTTTCGGTATAAATGCTCTAAATGATGCTGAAACGCATTAAAATCCATCGTGCAGTTTAGAAGATCTAAGCGGTCACAGAGGGACGAAAAGCTATTTTGTTTTACACTATGTTAGATGTTGTAAATAAATGAATATTTTCTATGATTACCTGATACCACCTCGTCATGAGCTCAGCCTCAGGGTACTTGAAGAAGCCGCCGACATCGGAGCCGCAGAAACTGATACCAGCCGCGGCGAGGGAGAGACACATCGGTACTGAAACCGCGAGGAAGCCCCATTCCGCTGCGTTGTCGCCTGTCCATACAGCTGCGAATCTGAAAGCAAAAGGTATAAATTGAGTAAAGCTGCACCCTAATGGGGATGTTTACCGGAAGCTTCGCCGCGAGAGAGCGCTGTGTGTTTGTCACTAGTCAAAGTCATCTTGAAGACAAAGCGACCAATCGGCGACAAGAAAAAACACTTAGCGCCATCTCGTGGAAAAGTTTTCAGCAACGAACTCTATTGACATCTGAATGAAAGTATCAAACACTTAACGCCATCTACGCGGGACTAATTTGGAGTTTCCTTTACCATTGCATTAACTTTCAAACACAATCCGAAGGTATTGAAAGAAATTTCTAATCCATTGCTCGTCAAATTTCAGGGTGTGGTACAGAACATTAAACCGAATAACTGTTTCCATGGGACCAACATCGTATTCGCGAAAAAAAATTTCAACTGTCCCATGGAAAACTTACCTACTCGACGCAAATGTATGGGACGGCTGATTATTTTTTCGCGATTACGATGTTGGTGCCATGAGTAAAGTTGTTCGATTTGATGGTCTAATACCACACCCTTAAATTTGACGAGGATGCAAAACGACACGTTATACTCGTATAGCAATCGATCTGCCTAGCCTTTTCCTAATTATGTTGGGGTCGGCTTCCAGTCTAACCAGATGCACCTTAATACCAGTATTTTACATGGAGCGACTGCCTATCGGACCTCCACAACCTAGTAACTGGGTAATACGTAAGACTGGTAATATTGGTTGACAGACTTGTCGGGCTTCTGCCGACCCGTAACGACTGTCAAAGATCCACGAATGACAGCCGGGACCAACGGCTTAACGTGCTTTCCGAGGCACGGAGAATTCTCGGTATGTAAAGACGGTTACCCATCCACTGACCAACCCCCGGCATGCGTAGCTTAACCGGATGGATCGACCTGTGCGGCTGTTATTACTTAGCCACGAGCTCCTCCGACACGTTACATAGCATGTATCAGAAAATGTAAATAATATGACCACATCCTTTTGATACAAATGCTGTAAGTATATGCAGTAGTTAACTATCATAAAAGGATAATCAGATGTTACCTCTGGGTGCCCGCGAAGGCAGAGCGAGTCAGAATGAAGGGCCTGTACTTGCTGTCAGCTCGCTGCAACATTCCCTCGTGTGTCGCGCGGATGTTCCATAGACCGTATTCATTGTGGACATGTCTGAAAAATTAATTGTTTTTAGGATTCCGTACGTCATAAGGCAAAAACGGAACCCTTATAGGATCACTTCGTTGTCCGTCTGTCTGTCAAGACCCTTTTTCTCAAGAGCGCGTGGAGGCATCAAGTTGAGATTAATATCAAATACGTAGGTCTGCGGTCCCTTGGAGCTCTACAAAAATCAAGATTCTAAGTCGCAATAAAAAAAATACGACCATTTATAAAAATAAAAAAAAAGAAAGAAATCCTGACTGACTGACTGACTCATCAACGCCCAGCCGAAACGTTTGAACCTAGAAAGCTGAAATTTTGCACAGAGGTTCCCTTTATAATGTAGACAAGGAATAAGGAAGGAATTCCCGGTAGTACGTTCCCGTGAGATATTTTCCGACATCCACGCGGGCGAAGCCACTGGCAAAAGCTAGTGCCACATATTTTGATACTCGCAAATAAATCAAAACCTAAAGGGTCACGCAAATCCTGCATCGCGCAATCAGAGTTTACCGCGCGACTAGCACATATACAACATCCCGACATCAACCGTCTGGTAGTTGACCACCAGACACAACACCCGTCTGGTCGGAGGATCCTCCCTTTTCTATGGAGGATGAGTGAACTTTACACCCTGTTCCTCATGCCTCTATAATTTAATTAATGTCTCCGTTAAACTACTGTTGGTTTCGTGCAACAGTAGTTTGACGTTTGTCTTTGAATCGGTTTGGCGATAATCAATCGTACTTTTGACACACAGATGTATTTAGGACCATTTATTGTGTGACATCTACGTTTAATTATTGAATTTGAATATCATAAAAACTATTTTACAAAAAAATACAACCGACTTCCAAAAACAACACTACAAAGTGAAAAATAACTTTAATTTCCGAAGTCGGTGTCTAGTTAAATGTATTTTCGTTTTTTGCCACCGACTTCCGAAATTAAAGCTATTTTTCACTTTGTAGTGTTGTTTTTGGAAGTCGGTTGTATTTTTTTGTAAAAAAGTTTTTATTTTCCACTTTTTAGTTGTGTACCTACCCCACACAAATTCAAATACCACTACCTGCAAAACAAACTAGAACATCATCCATATAAAAGTAGGGAAAAAATACGTATTATTGAAGCTAACTCAAAAACTACCGAAGCAAAGTTAATCAATTTTATATGGGACCAACTGTGATGTATACATTCTCGAACAAAACAAAAAAAATCCAAATCGGTCCAGCCATCTTCGAGTAATCGGGGAACATACATAAAAAAAAAAAATAAAAAAAAAAGGTTCCGACGAATTGAGAACATCCTCCTTTTTGAAGTCGGTTAAAAAAGAATGATTTTCGTCGAGTTTTATCCAAGTACTAGATTTTGCCAGTGGCTTCACCCGCGTGGAGTCTCATCCCACAGGAATTTACTACCGGGATAAAAAGTATCCTATGTGTGTTAATCCAGGTTATAAACTATCTGTGTGCCTAATTTCATCCAAATCCGTTCAGCCGTTTTTACGTGATTGAGAAACAAACATCAAAACTTTTACATTTATACTATGATGAAAGACACTAAAACATCTCTAAAACAT
This sequence comes from Cosmia pyralina, assembly GCA_946251885.1. Taxonomy (NCBI): domain Eukaryota; kingdom Metazoa; phylum Arthropoda; class Insecta; order Lepidoptera; family Noctuidae; genus Cosmia; species Cosmia pyralina. The sequence continues at coordinate 7,646,169 of OX276366.1, read as the reverse complement.
CTATAAAACTCGGTAATTTATCACCTGTGCTCCCAGAAAGCTGCGAGTCCATCATTGCCATCCTGAGGCGGCTTGTAGTGACGACAATCCTTAGGCATAGTGATCTCAGGACCGTTGAATACCTGCGTCATACAACATATTGTAATACCATATTTGTTGATTGATAGTCGCACAGTAGGATGTAAGAGATAGAAAAACCGGCCAAGTGCGTATCGGACCACGCACAATGAAGGGTTCCGTAGTTGGGATGAATTTATCTTAAGAACAAACTTAACATTGTAATTGAAAAACATGTTCTCCCATACATCCCAACTGTAAATGTAAGTTTGTACTCACAATATTGATAGATTTACCATGTTAAGAGCACTATCACAATTTCTCTTGTATTTGAGCGTTTGACTCGAGTTTTGATAAGTGATTGTGGTTTTGTTAGAGCCACAAAATTAAAAAAAAAAACATATGCCCAAGAAAGCTTGATTTTTGCTTGGGAGTGTTCTAAATAAATATTTCAATTTGTTTACAAAAATCAGTAAAAACCTTGTCTCTGCAAAGGATGTTTCATAAAATTTTACTTTTGGACATGTTTTGATGCTTTGTTACATCGAAGATATAATAATTTAATCATTTAAAAAAAGTCCTTGGAACAACTGTATCTTCAACTTTGGAGTGCTCAATTCAGTTTTTTATGTTTCATACAGTAATACACCAAAAATAATTCCGTAAACCAGAGAGTTACTGACAATTTTTCGTCCGAAATTATATTTTTTATCTACGAATGTATAATCCAAATTTATACAAAATGTATTTAATAAATAAGGTTACTATGTTACCTTGCTTGATAAAAAAAATTAGTCTATTTAAAAGTAAAATAATATGTTTAATTAATTATTGTATGCAGTGCTAAAAATCAATGTAAATCTCGGGACACGCGGTCTTTAGCTTCAGACGCCGACGCATCGCATTATGTAGCAATTTAGCAGTTGTGATTACGTTTATTTTGAGTCATATAATAATTATTTTTTTGTTTATAGTGTGCAATTTCAAAAATTGCGCCGACCCCAAATAGATTGGGATAAGGGCAGGAGAATGATGAATGATGAGTGTGCAATTTCAATTTATGAAAAAATCACGGTCAAAATGTAATAGCACCCTTAAGACCACAGACTTCTTATAGGTTTTCCTGTAATCTACAGGTAAAGATCTATTTTCTGTATTTATTTCAGAATTTTAGGGTCAGCAGTTTCGGAGTTAAGGGGGGGGGGGATGGTTAATTTTGGTCTATTTTCTTAAATAACTTTAAAACAATTCATTTTAAGTTTATAAACAAAATATATTTGAGACCCTCATAATAAGCCCTTTCATTTGACATGCCACATGGTGTAGTTTGCAAAACTTTTTTTTTAATTTTCTTATTTGCCCCCCAAAAGTGACTTCTATATTCAAAATTCATTTATTTACTGTACCCGTCCGTGTTTGGGTCACAGAAATTCATATGTGTACCAAATTTCAACTTAATCGCTCCATTAGATTCGGAGCAAATTGGCTGTGACAGACGGACAGACAGACAGACAGACAGACACGAGTGATCCTATAAGGGTTCCGTTTTTACCTTTTGAGGTACGGAACCCTAAAAAGGAGAAATAAAACTATAGTATTCGCTTTATGAACTGAGTCGTCGGGCCATAAATGTCAGTAGCAATCAGAATGTGCAACGCTCCCTACTATTACGCACATCATTATGGCACTCCATAAGCTCCATATAAGTGCGAGCGAGACAGACTAATAAACGACTCAGTTCTTAACGATACAACTATAATGTTTAAGTCACTGTTAAAGTCGTTAATAGCCGAGACTTAAGTCGGATCTGATGATTTGTTTGAAGATTTTGTCTCATACTGTCTCTTGTAAGGTACTAGCTTCTGCCCGCGACTTCGTCTTTGTTTGAAATTTCTTGTCCCTCCAACCCAACCCATCGCATCGCATCACCTGCCCGCCGTATTGTGTTAAATGAATTCGAGGTTAGTAAATTGATTTTTGTTTTTCTTTTAGCCCAGCTACAATTATATTTAATTTATGTTCATGTGAAAGAGCTGGGTTGCATAATATACTCACGCTAAGTCCGTTCATATCATTACACACTTGCATATCCTTGCTTGTTGTTGAACTGGTCGAGACAATCAAATATCCGACTAAATATATGGCCAGATATTTAACATCCTATTTATTAGATGACCGGATATCCATTATCCTACCTATTAGATAGCCGGACAACATGGCGGCGTGGTCTATTTCCGACTTATTACATGGACGAATATCCTAATATCCGTTCAAATAAGTATCCGTTTCGTATCTAATACTCACGCTAGGCTCGTTCATGTCATTCCACACATGCACATCTTTGCTGGTACCAGGGAAGTTATTGAACTGGTACCTCTCTGCGTAGTACTTGCTTACGAGGGGGTTGAAGAAGTCCAGGTATGATGAGGAGCCAGGCCAGCACCAACCTGGGAAGACGAATAGATGGTGATCATTTTACGCCTGCAATCCTTGAAGGAGTAGGCAAAATGTATAGTGCACCACTCTTAACCACGTGACGTGGTTAGCCGACTAAAGGTAATATCTGTCACTTCAGTTGTCATGCTACATCACAGTTGTACTCTTCAATTTGAGGAGCTGGCGAACAAAACCGGACTTGTCCACACACTCCATTGTTTTGCGCTCTTGTGAGTGTCTAACTCATATAATTATTTTTAATCAAAACTGACCTTCATAATCCTTGCCATCCTTATCTTTGACATAGTACCCCAACTCCGTCGCATCTTCATGTAGGAAGTACCCAGCCTCCCTCTTGATATGAGGGTCGATGATGGTGACCAGTTTGCGGCCCTTGGCCGTTAAGTTGGCAACCATGGCAGATGGGGTCGGGAACTTGACCGGGTCCCATGTGAAGTATCTGTGGAAAGAGAATTAATTTGAATCAACTGATCTCCTAACAAAACTGTTTTGGGTCCATTTCATTATTGTTCTGCCCTTATCCCAAATTATTTGGGGGTCGGTCCATTTGCCTCTTGATTTCAGGACTAGCTTTTGGCAGCGGCTTCACCCTCGTGGATATCTGAAAATATCCCACGGGAACGTACTACCGGGAATTCCTTCCTTATTCCTTGTCTACATTATAAAGGGAACCTATGGGTTTCGGCTGGGCTTTGATGAGTCAGTCAGAACTTCTCTTTTTATTTATATAGATAGATGGTTTGCAGACAGACTATGCAGTCATTTCTGACCATTTGTTTCCCTGGGAAACTACGTTTTTCAATGGGTAATCATTTTATCATTATTTCTTTCATTTCGTATGTACTTTCTGAGTTTATCTTGGACATCACTGACATCGGTGAAGGAAAACATCGTGAGGAAACCTGGACTTATACAAGGTGTATCAGAAAGGTGTGATACAGATCATCAAACTGAACAACTTTCTCCATGGGACCAACATCGAAATCGCGAAAAAATATACATACATTTGGGTCGAGAAGGTATTGAAGGTATGGGACAGTTGTTGGACAGTTGATTTTTTTTTCTCGATTACAATGCCGGTCCCATGTAGAAAGTTTTTTAGTTTGATAATCTACAGACTATCAAACAAAAAAACTTTGCTTTTCTCTGTATGAGAAGAGGCCTGTCCTGTAGTGGCACAATAATTGTTACGTAGACGCTAACGCCATCTGTTAACGAGTAGCAGAACTACACGATACGTCGATTCGTGACAGATTTTTTTAGAACTTTTAAGAATGTTGTGTGTGTAAAAAAATCTGTCACGAATCGACTCTTCAAGAATTTTCTAATTGGTTAAGTGTCGTGTTGCAGCATTCTAGATCATTCCCGTAAATACTAGAATGTTCTTGAATTTTCTAGAAGCTTACATTCGTCATATAGATAGAGGGTTACCAGCACTGCAATTCAGTTTAGAATGCGAAACAGTGAACAACGGTGAACTAACAGTGAACAACAAGTGATTCTGTTTAAAGTTTCTGATTACTGTATTTGTGTAAATATATATAGTGTATATATAGTTTTTGGTGTAAATTAGTATAAATTTATTTATCCCGAACCCCAGCTCGTATTATTATGATAGTACTCACTTCTTCCTGTCAGTGTACTCTATGTCTAGCCAGATGACGTCAGCGGGTATGTCGTGAACGTCAAAATTCTCGTCTACGCCGCGCACGTCTTCTTCGTCCACGTAGTTCCAGCGGCACTGGTGGTAGGCTAGCGAGAATTTCTGGGGAAAAAATGTTTATTATTTAAAACTAGCTGTGCCCCGCGCCTTCGTTCGCGTGGAAGTCTTAAGATATTTACGATATATCAAAATAACAGCCACATTTTAATAAAACTCCCTCGTCTCTCGACCCGCCGCCCGCATTTTTTTTGCGCGAAACCCTAATTCTTTCCTAAAATAAAAGTACGTTACTCCTTATAACATCAGTATCTGTCAGTGAAGATCCCGTCAAAATAGGTCCAGCCGTTTTGGAGATTAGCCGGCACAAACAGACAGAGACAATCAAAAATTATAAAATATGTTTTTTTTTTTAATTACAAGTGGTATTTTCATATGCATTTAGTAAAAAGCTGTTATTTTGACATTACAAACAGAAACTTCAATTTTATTTATTTGTACAGATTTTGTTATACGGCAAGTTAGCCCACCTATGTTGGAGCCTAACATTGCAAGTGGAAAGGTTTCTTCTTTGCATTGTCTCGCAGCGAAGGGAGACATGACTATGCGTAAACGTATTCAAGATCATACGCTGAGAACATGGATAGTACACACAATATGTATTGCATTGTGTATTTGTGCCAGGTTGGTTTCAATTTTACCAGATGTGACTGAATATTAATATACTAGCTTCCGCCCGCATGGTATGTTGATAAAAAGTAGCCTATGTCCGTCCCCAGGGCTCAAAAGTATCAAATGCAGCCGAAAATGACCCTACTGCTGGAACACAGACCTCCTCTCGGTAAGTGGGAGTGGAACGTAAGCCACCACGCGGGACCAGTGCGGGTTGGTAGATGTCACGTGTCTTTGAATTATTGGTTCTAAGACATGCCGGTTTCCTCACGATGTTTTCCTTCACCGTTTTGAGAGCAGTGGTGATGAAACAATTTACACAAAGTAAAGCGCCTGTCTAAGTTCGACCCTACGACCTACAACTCGTAAGTCGCGGCCGTTACCACTGAGCCACCACTGCACTGTTCAAAGTATCCCCATACCAAATTTCATCAAAAGCGGTCCAGCCGTTTAGCCGTGAAAGCGTAACAAACAAACTCACATTCGCATTTATAATATTAGTTAGGATTATAACCACTTCGTGAATTATTCTTTGTACAGTTCTAAGCCGTAAATATGGCACAACTGGTTTTAGAAATAATCATTACAAAAAACTCATGTACAGACGCCAGCACATCAAGCTACTACAATCTGTCAAATTTCTTTAATAGATTTTCATCTTTATCGCCTAAGCATTAGGTTCAAAGTTGATTGGGAAAAATTTGACAGTTTCGGGTGGCTTGACCTGCTGGTGTCTGTACTATCTTCCCAGTATCCTTCACTTTATGACCGCGACTGCTAAAAACTTAGGCTTAAAGAATAGTATATTATTTTTTACATACGGGAGGCAGCGGGGCGGTTCCAGTGAGTGCGGTGTATTGACGGAACAGATCAGCTGGATTCTCACCCAGGAATACGAATACATCAATGATTCCTGATTCGCTCATGAATCTGCAATAAAATAAAAATTTTATAATGCCATATTTCATGCCGTAGCACATGGTGATTTTTGTGATGGGTTTGGTTCGGTGGCATAAGCCGACGTTCGCACGGACGTAAAAATATCGCGGCGGGATTTTATCGCGCACTGGATTTTCAACTCTCGGTGTAAAGCCGAGCTTCGACAATCCAACCTAACAACAACAGAGTGCATTCTAGCGCGTCGAAAAAACACACTGTTGGATTTTCAACTCTCGGCGCTAAGCAGAGCGTTGAAAATCCAATGCGTGAAAAAAAATCGCCGAGATATTATTACGTCCGTGCGAACGTCGGCTAATACAGGTGGTATTTTTCCGGAAACACTATGGCCGAATAAGCTTTTTTTAACCATCAGTAATAGGGATAATGACAAAATTTTTTTTCGTCCGTCATTTAGATTATTCAAGAATATTGGACACGTATTTTTTCTTTGTTAACGTAATCAAAAAATTACGGCGATACATTCGAGTTAAAATATGACATGACGTCACTCCTTGCCAGATTTTATGTTTTGTTATATTTGTGACTAACGATCCCCCACTCCCCAACTTTAATGCGTTTTATCTCAGTCATTGTTTAGATAAAGCAAAAAATATGTGTCTAATATTTTTTTATTATCTGACTGACGAAATATATGGTTTTTTTTTTATTATCCAGGCATCATCCCTATTGGTCACTTTTATAACTACTGTCTGGTTACAAGTAACATACCTGGCATCCACACGTCGTTTCTGTCCACCGGTGACTAAATTGACCAGAGATGAAACAACCGTACTGTCAGCGTAGTTGACAACGTCCACCCAGGTTTCAGCAGAGTTATGCCAGAATATACCGGCGCTGCGTTTGGGGCTACGAAAAAGAGAAATATAGATTAATATATGAGATTTACTTATATAAAGGCTTACCAACTAAATACATACACAACCCACAATGTTTGTCATAATTATAGATCTCGCATGTATCTAAATTATAAGAAAGCACGGCACTATTCATTAGCTGGGTCCACACCGGATGATCCAGTGCACTCCGATTGGACGCGGCAAAATCTGACATCTCAGCATAAATATCTGACGGTAATTTTCGACAGTACAAATAATAAGCGATTTATTTTTCATTTTGGCAACTGAGCCGATGTTGACTATTCTGCACGGTTCAAGTATGAGATTGATACTCACTCACATACTTTAAGATGGGTAATTGAAACTGGTAGAACAGTCGACATCGGTTCAGTTTTCAGTATTCTAAAGCGCAGGTCTACACTAGGAATGAAGCTAAGTAAGTTTAGCATCGTTCCCAGTGTGGCCCGCGCTTAAGAGGTGTCAAAATTCTGAAGCCGATCCAGCATCCTATATTTTGGCATCACCTGTCTCGTCAGATAGTTTTAGTATTTCTTAGATATCACATATTTGTGCTGTCACTTGAATATGCCTTCCACAAATGATCACATTTTGCCGTCATCTTGACAACAGATATTAATGGATGAATCGAAGTCAGATACTATTGCCGAGCTGTTCAAAGTAATATATTTATGCTCATGACTATACAAAGAACGCATAACATAATCATAATATACCGGATTTCACTTTTATTGAAAAATTCAGAGTAAAAAAAAAAAAAATTAAAACTATTTATTGTATAAAACTTCACATGGACATTGTTCATAATAACGGCGCTCAATCTTGGATAAAAATAAAGTGCGCTATTAAGTTGTTTTTTTTTTAGTTTTTAAGTTTGATTGAGTGAAATAATATTTACTTTAGATTATTGGTGAACATCTCGAGCATGCTACAAAAAGGAGTCACGCTCTCAATCCAACACAAGTTTGTATTAAGTACAAACTTGTGTTGGATTTTTTTTTTTTTTTTTTGTAAGTATTGGAAAAATAAGATTAGTTCCGATTTTGGCGACGCGCCAAAAAATCCTTGTCCAGCTATAATTTCTTACTCATGTGAACACGTCAAGGTTATACAGGAGGTAAATTTCGTCTGATGTTGTGGTACGGAGAGAGAATTTGTTGGTGTGTAGAGACTTACCCGTGAGAATACATGACGGGCACAGCTCCGTAGATGGCCATGCGACTGTCAAGGTCATACTCAAACACATCAAGGTTATACAGGCGGTAAGGTTCGCCTGATGTTGTTGTGCGGAGAGAGAATTTGTTGGTATGTAGAGACTTACCCGTGAGAATACATGACGGGCACAGCTCCGTAGATGGCCATGCGACTGTCAAGGTCATACTCAAACACATCAAGGTTATACAGGCGGTAAGGTTCGCCTGATGTTGTTGTGCGGAGAGAGAATTTGTTGGTATGTAGAGACTTACCCGTGAGAATACATGACGGGCACAGCTCCGTAGATGGCCATGCGACTGTCAAGGTCATACTCAAACACATCAAGGTTATACAGGCGGTAAGGTTCGCCTGATGTTGTTGTGCGGAGAGAGAATTTGTTGGTATGTAGAGACTTACCCGTGAGAATACATGACGGGCACAGCTCCGTAGATGGCCATGCGACTGTCAAGGTCATACTCAAACACATCAAGGTTATACAGGCGGTAAGGTTCGCCTGATGTTGTTGTGCGGAGAGAGAATTTGTTGGTATGTAGAGACTTACCCGTGAGAATACATGACGGGCACAGCTCCGTAGATGGCCATGCGACTGTCAAGGTCATACTCAAACACATCAAGGTTATACAGGCGGTAAGGTTCGCCTGATGTTGTTGTGCGGAGAGAGAATTTGTTGGTATGTAGAGACTTACCCGTGAGAATACATGACGGGCACAGCTCCGTAGATGGCCATGCGACTGTCAAGGTCATACTCAAACACATCAAGGTTATACAGGCGGTAAGGTTCGCCTGATGTTGTTGTGCGGAGAGAGAATTTGTCGGTGTGTTCAGGTATACCTGGGGAACAGAAATTAAATCAACTCATAATGTTTTCAACGCCAGAGGCTTTCGCTCAACGGTCATTGTGCATGTGCTCCACACAATGGGTTCGAGAAGATAGTACTGGCGAATTAAAAAAAAAGTTCCTAAATTCTCGATATTAGTCAGGCAATGTTATTTAGGTTTTTTTTTTTAAGAAATTCTCAGTAGCAGCCCGTCGTGTAGATTTGTTCTCAGTTAGTGGTAGTGACACTGCCAATTTATCCCGCTAGGAGTCGCATCGTCGCTGGTGTTGTTTACGTATCAAAAACCATATTTTTTTTAGGGTGAGAGCGCGTTTACTTTTTAATATCCTTGAAAACCTTCAACAGATAGACAGCTGACAGTTATCAGCGATAATGGCGTTATCTGTAATAAGCTTTGCCTGTTCCTTCCCATTACATATCTCAATAAATAAAAAGAGAAGTCCTGACTGACGGACTGATTGCTGACTCATCTCAGTCCAAACCCTTGGACCTAGAAAGCTGAAATTTGGCACAGAGGTTCCCTTTATAATGTAGACAAGGAATAAAGAAGGAATTCCCGGTAGTACGTTCCCGTGGGAAAGTTTCCGACATCCACGCGGGCGAAGCCGCTGGCAAAAGCTGGTACATAATAATGACTGACGAAACTTCTTTATTGCCACGTGGCAGTGAAGCAGAAAACAGGAAGGCAAGCTCTACGTCTACAAAAATCTACTATGGCTATATTACTTACCATAAACATTGTCGGCTTCGGGGAAGCTGAAGTCAAGAGAGACAGCCTCATTTCCTCGTGGCTTGCTGTCGTGGTGTGACTTGAAATTCTCGCCCCATGTACCTTCCTCCTCCTGCTGTGTACCACAGAGAATATAATTAAATATAAGACAGGAAAGAAAGTGTAATTTGTTATCATTTAAATGTGCTTTTGTGATTTGTGCTGTCTTTTGTGTGCAAGGAATACATGTTTTATCATCTATTTACGCCTCATAAGTCAGGATTCGTTTTGGAAATCTACCTAGCTTCAGCCTAGGGGGCGGTCATTAATTACGTGAGGTGTTTAGGAGGGGAGGGCGTCGAGCCGAATCTCACCCAATCTCACGTCGGGGAGAGGGGTCTCGGTAAATATCACGTAATTTCTTTTTTCGTAAAAAAACATTGTAAAATTATGAGAAAACTGGGTAATTATTATAAAAAATTAGTAAGCAAATTGTGTTTATTTGAATAAATCCAACGCAATCAAGCACAGATTAACGTATTTACTCTAAAAAATCCCATTTTGAAAACTCTCACGTGAGATTAGGGGGGAGGGAGGGGTCAAGCCACATCTCACTAAAGTGGGAGAGGGGGGCGAAAAATCGCCTCATGTAATTAATGAACGCCCCTTACTGACTAACTGACCGACTCCTTTACAATTTAAAAGTGCTTAACAATTTCAATTTTAAAGTAAATAACTCATTTGACTTTGGGACGATTTAAACGACTTTAAAAATCGAAATAAAAGATGGGAAACTTTGAATTTGATGATTATTGCTCATAAATTAAATAATAAAAAAACATTTTCCAAGCCTGTTTTACGGCCGAACTCAATAACCTACTGTCAGTAATAGACAGATCGCTACTGATGATGGACAATATAATTCTATCTATCTTTACGTTCCTTTCGTTCGTTTGTGTTCTTTTGTTTCATCTGTCTTAGATTATTGAGACGTTAGATAGGTTTTTCTATCTCCAGTATGCCAAAACTGGTGACTGATAGGTTATTGGGTTCGGCCGTTAGATTATTGGGACATTAAAGCCATAGATAGATAGGATTTTCTATCTGCAGTATGCCAGAACTGGTGATAGATAGGTTATTGGGTTCGGCCGTTCGGCTGGTGATATTATATTGTAATTTGATTAGGTACTGTGCTCGTCTTACAACTATTGCTTTATGTTCAAATCTTAGGCGAGGACGCTGGCACCCTAAACACAAGTTAAATCTTACTTTGGGTGCCAGAGTTCATCGAAAACACTCTTTTCCATTGTTGTAACGTTGCATAGTTTTAGATAAGTGTTAGTGTACAACTGAAGTTAGTAAAATTATTTTTTTTTTTTTTTTTTGTTAGGTTCGGCCGTTAGATTATTGGGACATTAAAGCCATAGATAAATAGTATTTTCTACCTGCAGTATGCTAAAACTGGTGACAGACAGGTTATTGGGTTCGGCCGTTAGATTATTGGGACATTAAAGCTATAGATAGATAGGTTTTTCTATCTCCAGTATGCCAAAACTGGTGATAGATAGGTTATTGGGTTCGGCCGTTAATGGGAATGTTCCTTATCTACTGTTTATAAGACACAAGTTAAACAGTTAACTTAAATTAGTAAAAAATGTGTGAAATAAGACACCGACAGTTAAAACACCTGTAACATGATCTTGTGTTGCTCTTTAAAATGCTTTTTATTTGCAGTTATTGAATAACGTATATTTTTGTTTGTACACACATGTGAAATAATATCATACTGGCGGCTGGTTTACTAATAGTCGCTGCCGGCAACGGATGTTTTAAAATACACTGTTTTCTTCGGTGGGTAGCTATTTCTTACGATCGGAAATGTGAGGATATATTTTTTTTAGACTACTTCAGTAATTCAGTTGCATTTAACTTTATAAGATTTTTATTTTGGCAAGATTCTATTTCAACACTCCCATGATGTCTAAGCGATACAATCCACCTTTGCGAGTGCCGTTTGCTTCAACTAATTATAGGCAGAATTCGTGCGATGTGCGTGCAAGCAAAAATTTTAATAAGCTTTGTAAACAGTATGATATAGATCCGTTCCTGACTAGTGTGTCGTCAGCCAGGAAGTGCTTAAGCCGTAACTTTTTTAACTAAAAAATGTTATGATGGTTGTTATGCAGTGCGAGCAGCATAGCAGTTATGCTGTTTACTTAGTAACTGGGTGTGAATATCCTTAGAATTTAGGTTCTTTTTTTTCTGTTTTTTAAAAGTGGAGACCTGAGGGGCAATTCCCGTATTTTTATAACAACGTTCGCAATCTCATCTCAGTCTCAATCTGTCAAAATTGTATAGAGTTTGCCTACATTTTTGACATTTGATTGTCGCTGGCTGACATTGCGACTTGGAATTTGAACGTTTTTAATTACGAGAATTGGCCCTCTGTTATTGGCTTTCAGATTAATGTACTGTCCTTGATCTGTTTGTTTTAGCTGTAAGTCTCCCATATTATTTAAATAAATAAATAAGTATTGCATGGATTGAGCGACTAATGCCCGTTTTCACCAATCCCTTAGGACACACACACACACACACTCGGCGGACCGCCGACGGCCGTTTTTAGCGTTAACTGCTATAACTTCGAACCTAGGAGGTTTAGTGTTGATTTTTTAATACAAAAAATTCTACCTCATCTGACTAAAAATGTGTGCATAGGAAATTTCAAAATGTTCCATATGTCCAGACTTATTAATTTTTTTCTCAATGGTAGCGCTGTTAGCAATTATACTTACCTTAAATAACGAATGCAAATATTATCAAAGTAGACACAGTCGAATAGATCAAACCATTACCCACTAATCTTTATTAATCTACTCATAAAATAATCAAATACGACCTAATACCTCATTACTTACTCATAACATATAATAAACGCGGTATAAGTTGTCTGACCTCACGTACACTATTAATTTATAGTTTATCAATATCTGAGGCGTGTCAACAGGCGAACAGTAGTGCTATTCCGTAAATATCTCACCGTGAAAACTTAAGTGAAGTGATCTTAAAGTGAGCTGTCAATAGTGTCAACCCCTAGCATCAGGTGGAATGACGACTCACTTCACGCTCACTTCACCTAAGTTATCACGGTGAGATGTTTACTGAATAGCACTACAGTTCCGATTGTGACTAAGCGGTGGATAAAGTAGACGGTGGAACAAAGGCTGGATCAAAATGTATGAAACAGCTGATTTTTTTTTGCAATTTCAGGTTTGGTCCCACAGTAAAAGTTATTCATAATGATGAGTACAATGACCCCTTAAGAGGTTGTTTGTGTTTAACCAATAACCCTGTGTACAATACATTTAACTACAGAAATCAAATCGACCAATTACCACAAACCACAACTTAAGGAAAACAGGTTTTATAGTTATAAATAGAGAAGATCCTGACGAAGCTAAGCCAAAAAAGGAAAAACAAGTTCTCTTGTAATGTAAAATCCAAATTTTTAATTCGCTTTATTACGAAGTAAGTTAGATAATTTTTCTAATTAATTGTTTTATGCATGTGGTCATCATCTTCCTGCCCTTATCCCATATTACTTGGGGTCGGCGCAACACGTTTTCTTCTTCCATTCTCCCCTGTCAACCGTCACGTTATCATTCACTCCCTTTTCTTTCATATCATTCCTCACACAATCCATCCATCTTTTCTTTGGCCTTCCTCTGCCTCTCCATCCATCAACATGTATATTTATCACTCTTTTAGTCGCATGCGTTTCGTCTCTGCTCATCACATGCCCATACCAAGACAAACGATTTCCTTTCAACTTTTCTGTCACTGGCGCCACTTTCAAACTTCCTCTTATATACTCATTTCTCACTTTATCCATTCTCGTCTCTCGTCACTCCACACATTCATCTCAACATTCTCATCTCCGCTGCATGCAATTTTTTTTCATCCGTCTTGTTCACTGCCCAGCATGTTTTATGCATGTGGTGTTTACCTTAAATAACTGTTGCACTGTTATTTTATTTAAAAAATATGTATGATTATGTATAGGTACTAAGTTTACATCGAATTTGTAGTATTTATTGATACTTAGATAATTTTTTCTAAGATATTATAAAAAAAAAAAAATTGCTATGCCATAGGCTTCTACTCCGTTCACCTAATATACCCTATTTTTTTCAAGACGGTAAAAAAAGTCATCCGGTATGTATGTATGTATGTATGTATATAGGGTTGTTGGTAAAACACCAACAACCTCTTAAGGGGTCATTGTACTCATCATTATGAACAACTTTTAATATGGGACCAAACCTGTAATTGCGAAAAAAAAATCTGCTGTTCAGTTCATATATCTACATCGAACTCGTCAAAATGTAGAGAGCAGCTGATTTTATTATCGCGATTTCAGGTTTGGTCCCATATTAAAAGTTGTTCATAATGATGAGTACAATGACCCCTTAAGAGATTGCTGATGTTTACCAACAACCCTATATATTACCTATGTGTTTGTATCAGTCTAATCAATTGTTGGTTAACCTAATAAAATAAATAAATCGAATTGTCGTTTTACAATATTTGTATACGGATTATTACGGATTAAGGACGCTGTTACAAATGGGTAGTGGTAGTCAAATCATTACTTTTTTACACAAAAGTATGTTTATTAAATAAAATGCTTGCATTCTTAAAATGTTTTATGGCCGAATTGTTGATAGATGTGCATGGTATGATTGTGAACTATAAATATAAATTTAGATAAGTACATTTTCTCAATAAATGTTCCGAAGTAAAAATTTTCACTTCGGTACCTTTTTTGAGAAACTATATCTATCTAAAATTATATTTATAGTTCAGAATCGTACCATGCACATCTATCAACAATTCGGCCATAAAAAAATTTAAGAATGCATAGCATTTTATTTAATAAACATACTTTTGTGTAAAAAAGTAATGATTTGACTACCCATTTGTAACAGCGTCCTTAAATAGCCACATAAGTTGGTAAACAAGGATGATTAAATAAATGACGTAATGAAGCGGTCATTACAACTTAATTAGCCTGTGTAGAAGTGTTTACAGTTCTTTATGTCATTAAGGAAGATCTAGTGACCTGCTAATTGATATAGGTTATTTTAAACTATAGGTATACTGTTATATATACATAGTCGGATGCGGTAAGCAGATAACCGAGTTGTGGTGCAATTTAGGAGAGGGCTATTTCCTTCATCGGAAATGGAAAGCAAACTGACAAAAACTACCCTCCTTCGGGGGCGGTCGGGTAAAAAGAAGTCGGGGGTTTCATGGGACACCCGCTTGGAACGTTTTTCCTTTCGCTGTATTTTATGTATTAACACAGAACCATCTGTTACCCGAAATAAATAATATATTATAACCCAACAACCCACCACTAACCCGACCCGTCCCCGTCCTAACTTCGACTTACGGAGTCAGAGTTTTTTAAAATCGAGTTATAGATTTGTACGAGTTACAAAGGTTATATAATTCAAGATACCGCGTACCTATTAGGCAATTTTTTTCGTCTTACTGAGGATTACAAGTTACGAGCTTCGAGTTATCGAGATACCAATGAAGTGTGAACGCTTTTAAAGAATGAACGCGCTTTTTCGTTACGTGACGATTTCTACCAGTTAACACCTACCGAAAGCCGCGTTAAAGAACTTCGTTCCAATAATAATTGGTCTCTTTCTAAATTAAATCTCGATCTGGTTCTAACTAAATGGACCTTTTCGTTGTAAGAGTCAAACCAAGAAGAATATCTCCGTAAAAAAATCATAATCATCCTTCTGACGCAGTCGGTTAAAACCAGCAGTTTTAACTCCCGTTCTTACGGCAGTAATAAAATCGCGGCGGGATTTTATAGCGCACTGGATTTTCAACTCTCGTTGTTGAGCCGAGCGTTGAGAATCCAACTTAACAATAAGAGAGTACATTCTAGCGCGTCGAAAAAACACATTGTTGAATTTTGCACTCTAGGCGCTAAGCAGAGCGTTGAAAATCCAGTGCGCTATAAAATCCCGCCGCGATATTATTACGCCCGTGGGAACGGGGGTTTATTGGTAATGTATTCGAAGATATGTGACATCTACCAATCCGTATTGGCTCCACGTGGTGGATTACGGCCCGCTCCCTCTCACCGTGAGGAAGCCTGTGTCCCAGCAGTGGGAATATTATAGGCTGATTATGCAGTATTCGGTATCATGCGTATACCGACTGTGTACACAAAGGGAAGACTTTACCTGTAGTAATAGTTTTAAATTGTCACATAATACAGTAGCGCCAAATAGATTTATTGTCAAATTAGTCCCCCTACTTCGGCTACTTCCTCTCTCATCTTTCTTGGATCTAATAATATAGGTAGGTACGTCCGCCCAGATGAATCATAGGCCTAAAATCCAGATATTTAAATAGCGAACATTATATTTTTTAAAGTCTGAATCACGTATCTATGATTTTGTGTTTTGGCAATTGGCACTGTGGTGACTGGTATGAGTGTACAGTTTATTTTATCTTCATAAGTTTGTCTTAAGCCCGGTATCTGAAGAATTCTTAAACGGAGTTTAAACCTGAAATTAAAAAATATCGGCTGTTCCCTACATTTATGTTCGCATAATTCGTCAAAATGTAGGGAACAGTAAATTTTTTTTTCGCGATTTCATGTTTGGTCTTATTGTAGAAGTTGTTTATAATTACACCTACAAACAATGACACCTTAAAAGGATGATAGCACAAATAGGCAATGATTTTTCTTTATTTTGCTGCCTATAAGCATCTAAAGTCGCATATGCGGGAGATCAGTCAAGATGAGAAGTGTATAAACACAGATAATACAAACAAATCAATCTATTATCAGTCACGTATTGCTGATAAGTCAAGATCAATGACATGACCAATCTGCGTAATGTAGGTGAGCCGGTCAATTATTTTTATTAGCGTGTTGATGGAAAAGGAAAAAATACTAAGATTGCAGTGATCTTAAAAGACTGCTTGTCAGCGTGAGTTTTAGATATTTATAAACTTACAAGTTTATATACAGTTACGCCTTCTTCCCATGGATGTACGCAGAAACTACAGAACGCCACCTGCTACGATCCTTACATACTCCTTTTACCTCGTTTACGTTCATACATCTAGTCACTTTTCGCTCGCCGGTTGCGAGTAGGTACTATGACCCTGACCTTTCCGAAGAACATCACCAATAAGGCTCATCCTAGGGCGTCCCCTCCCGGCGTTTCCACTCACATCTGCCTTGTAAATACCTTTTGTTAGTCGCCTTTCATTCATCCTCTCAACATGACCAAACCATCTATGCATACTCTTTTCAATATTTGACAAGTTTATTTTTGTTTTAAAAAGCAATTAAAGCAAGACATACACACACTGCATAGACATACTGGTTAGTTAATCAAAATTATATGTTGTTGGAATTGGCAGTTTTTAGTTACGAATCTACAAGCCATAACATGAGTCATCCCGTATTATAATTTAGTACTTAAGAGCGTTGGCTCCGTACGGCATTTCATACAAACTTAATAAACTTACTTAATTTACTTACTTTTACTTAATTTACTTAATTTTTTTGTCGAAATGAATGAACCGATTTTAATGAAACTTCATACGCATAAGCAGGATACATAGGTCTAAAAAGTTATTTAAGAACATTTTCGAAAAATAGTGTTGCAGCTAAATTCGACCAATTTTAAATATTCCATAGAAACAGAGATTTCCAATAATCTTTTTTTAAATAAGACAATTCCAAAAATGTTCTTCTTCGGCCCTCTCCCTTTTACAGAGAGTAGGCTTGTGTCCCAGCAGTGGGAACATTATAGGCTGATTATGCCACGCGTTAATATTAGAAATGCAATAGATAAGTAAGAAACATTTATCAGTCACGTACTCAGATAAGTGGAGATCAACGACATCGTCAATTTGCGCGTGTGGGTGAAGCGGTCATCTTATGATAATGCGTAAACGTACATCAATCTTTGAAATTTCCTCTAAAAAATATACTCTACAATTTTCTATGATTTTTTTTAAAGGAATTGACTTCGAAAAAGGGTCTTGATATTACAGAACGTGATATTTCCTTGTGGGAAATTCTATTATAGTTCCTGGCAATAAAAAGGAAATGAATGAATGAATGAAACGCGCCGACCCGTGTGGTTTGACCACTCGATTACTCGAATGAACCCAAATATTCACACTAGCCCTGTTGCCTCAAGTTACATGGTGCAACAGAGACCATTGCATACAAGGAGTAGACCGGGGGGCGCGGTAATGGTAGGGAAGACGTGCCCTCAGGATATGCATTAGGATTAGAGCCTACCCAGTATGCACCGTATAGTAAACAATGGAATTGTGGAGAGAGGGGTGACGGTGTGACCAGTGGTTCTTTATGCGTTTGGTTACGGTTTTTTCAATACACTTGGTCGAAAACTGGTTTATATCGCACTACGATTAGGTTCACAATGCAACGTATTTCACACGCGTGCGATTTTTCATTTACCAACCGCGTGTGCGGGAATAAAAATTCCCACAGATAACTTATACCTATACTTTGTCCAAATTGGTTCAATGCCTCTATTCACACCGTCACGCGCCAGTTTCATTTTGGCACTTGCTGGTGCCAAGTGCCAAAATGAAACTGGCGCGAGACGGTCCTCTTTATTCGGAGGTAAATGTTTTTTTTAATCTCGGCAAAGAGATATGCGTCATTACGGTGTTAATATTTTTTGAATATTTAAATAATGTTTATAATAGAATATCATCAAAAACCATGATTATTACAATAAAAAAAAACGTTTATGAACAAATTAACATTTATTTGTGTTCTAAACTCAAAAATTTTATAATTTTCTATTTTTCATATTAATATGAAAAATAGAAAATTATAAAATTTTATTTTTTATTTTTTTGGTATAAAGCCGATAAACAGCCTAATTAGGCTGTTTATCGGCTTTATACCTTTGCTTCTCCTTCAACCTGGCGAAAGCAAAGCGCGCAATAAAAGAAAATTTATATCACAGTTTCCTAATAATTCATGACAAAAATATTTTTCGTTATTTTATTTTATTTCTTCAAAAGTGTATTGAAAAACGTCGTTTGATACACGTGGACATTTGTTATTGCATTCGAGGCGGAATTAACACCCGAGCCGTAGGCGAGGTTGTTTTTGAGCCGAGAACTGCAATAACAAACATTCTCCACTTGTATCAAAATGTACTACTTATTCCGTCCAAGATTTCATACATTTTCTTTTGTCTTGGTTTATTCCAAGCGTGGTTAATCAAGTCTCAATCTTGACCTGTTAGCTTTAGTGAGTGCCGATTCTTTCAAACCGTGTGTCATACAAGGTACGAGTACGATCACCATTCGGCACATGGGTCTGGCTAATTTCCAGTCCATCTTTGAATTTATTATGAATGGTAATAGAGATTTAGCGTTTCTAGTGGCCTGTTCACAACGTTATTAGGGTTCCGTACCAAAATGGTAAAAAGGAACCCTTAAGGGAATCTGTCTGTCTGTCATAGCTGGATATCTCCAGAACTACTAATGCTATCAACTTGAAATTTCGAATAGTTTTAGATGACGTTTTGCCCAACTATTTTACAAATAAGAAAGAAATAAAAATATATATGTTTAATTTGCAACAGGGACTGAAAGGGGGTCTTAAAAATTCGAAGCGGGGCCCTCAAGGGGCATGTGGGATTTAATATTATGAAAGAGCACTGTTTGCACATTCTCAAACATTTTTTTTAGGCCGCATAGTTTTAAGAAAAATGTAAAAAAAAAATACCGCTCCCCCCTTATCTCCAAAGTTTGCATAGAGAAAAATCAGAAATTATTCTATGTGATAGAAGTTTATGTATAGATTACAGGAAAAATAAAACGATGTCTTTAAATAGCACAGTTTTACAGAAATCATCAACAAAAATTACATATAAATGATGGCACGGAACGGAACCCTCGGTGCGCGAGTCCGACTCGCTCTTGACCGGTTTTTTTTTAATAGTGATTGCAGATGATATGTAGGTGCCGAGATATTTAATTTGCTCGACTTTAGTTAACTTTACTCAATTAATGGTTACGTAGGTCATTTTCTGTGAAGCTATGGGGGGTCCCTAATAATAAAAAAACTTTTTTACAAAAAAATACAACCGACTTCCAAAAACAACACTACAAAGTGAAAAATAACTTTAATTTCGGAAGTCGGTGTCTAGTTAAATGTATTTTCGTTTTTTGCCACCGACTTCCGAAATTAAAGTTATTTTTCACTTTGTAGTGTTGTTTTTGGAAGTCGGTTGTATTTTTTTGTAAAAAAGTTTTTATTTTTCACTTTTTAGTTGTGTACCTACCCCACACAAATTCTAATACCACTATCTGCAAAACAAACTAGAATGATGTTCTAGTTTGTTTTGCAGATAGTGGTATTAGAATTTGTGGGGGGTAAAACAATCTAGAACATCATCCATATAAAAGTGGGGAAAAAATACGTATTATTGAAGCTAACTCAAAAACTACCGAAGCAAAGTTAATCAATTTTATATGGGACCAACTATGATGTATACCCTCTCGAATAAAACAAAAAAAAATCCAAATCGGTCCAGCCATCTTTGAGTAATCGGGGAACATACATAAGGAATTGAGGTGAAAAAAGAATTAGCGAAACTACCTTGATGTATAGTACCTACCTTGATGTACCTTGTGTGTATAGTTTTAGTTGAAACACGTTATATTCGTTTATATGCCATAATATAAACAATAAGTCGTTTAAAAACGAACATTATTTTGCTTCGAACGTCAAGTTACTGAATACGATTTAAACTCCAAATATAATCAATATTTTGCCAATAAAACTGTAATGTTGACGTTTTCATTCAAGCCAGTATAAGCAGCTAGCACATTGTCCCTTTATTTTACTTGACTGCTTCAAAATGAGAGACAAAAGGGTTCCCGGTTGATGGTAATAGCCTTATTACTCCCTCTTATTAACATCCTCAACCTCCCTAATAACATCACAGGCGTCTGTGTGTGCAATATTAAGCCAAGCACACATTACAGCCGCAACGGACCGCAGAGGAAACGCATTTTCATACAAAAAAGTGCGATGCGGTCACCTGTAGCGTGCTTGTTGGTGTGTTGCGTTGGTTCATAGAAAATGTACAAAAGTGATGAAGGAGGATTTTTGCAATGCGTTGCGTTGCGACCCGTCCCAATCTGCGCTAGCCTTTACATATCCGCTTACACCTTCCAAGGATATAGGAGTGCTGTTATGTGTTGGATAAACGACTTCAGATCAAACAACAAACATGATTTATATCTGTATCTTATCCATCACGTAAACAGATAAATTGAGATGAATAGCACAATAATCTTGTGTTTTGACCGAGTTACCTACCTATACATATGAGCAATCAATGAGTAACTTCAAACTCTAAACTCAAAGCATTTGAAGCCCGAAGTGAGCTTGCGTGCCGCAAAGCCGAATACACCGGTGTACATCTCCCGCCTGCACTACACCACTAAGGCGGAGGACATCGTGGAGTACGTGCGCCAGAAGACTAGGTACACGCCGAGAATGCAGTTACTGGAGTCGCGCCGCAACGTCAACTTCAAGGCGTTTGTGGTGCGTGTACCGAACTGTTACCTGCCCCTCGTCATGGAGGAAGACTTTTGGCCACAGGACGTGGTGTTCCGTCGCTTCCGCGGACAAGTTCCACAGGGCAGCACTTAAGGTCAAGCTAGTGCAAAGAGGAGTGCTGCTAACATAGTCTTAAGCCTATTTTATTAACACAAGTTTTGTTTATATTCAAATATGTATGTTTAGGTTAAGGCATTTGTCTATGGGCCAGTGTCGCCTAAAATAAATGGTTTATTATTATTATTATTATTTATTTCGACTAAACCACACACATTTTTGAACTTTCACAGGAGTCGGTCATTCAGTAAGATGAAGCTAGAGCTACTTATAATATGTACTAGCTTCTGCCCGCGACTTCGTCCGCGTGAAATTTCTTGTTTCCCCGCCCCACCCCGTAGCATCACATCGCCTGCCCGCGCTTTTATTTAGCGTCCTTTCTGACTTTTTTCTTTTTGCTCGGCTCCTAAGGGTCATAGCGTGATGTTAAATAGCCTTCCTCAAGAATTAGGGTACCAAATGCAAAAAGAATTGGTTAAATCCGACTGGTGGTTCCAGAGATTAGCGCGTTGAAACATACAAACAAACAAACTCTTCAGCTTTATTATTAGTGTAAATTTTTATAACTTTATTGTTTGTCAAACGTTTGAGGAGCTCGTGGCTAAGTAATAACAGCCGCACGGTTCGATCCATCAGGTTAAGCTACGCTTGCCGGAGTTGGTCCGTGGATGGGTGACTATCTTTACATACCGAGACTCCTCCGTGCCTCGGAAAGCACGTTAAGCCGTTGGTCCCGGCTGTCATTCGTGGATCTTTAACAGTCGTTACGGGTCGTCAGAAGCCCGAAAGTCTGACAATCAGTCTTACCAAGGGGTATCGTATTACCCAGTTAATGGGTTGTGGAGGTCATATAGGCAGTCGCTCCATGTAAAATACTGGTATTCAGCTGCATCCGGTTAGACTGGAAGCCGACCCCAACATAGTTGGGAAAAGGCTAGGCAGATTGATTTTTGTTTGTCAAACGTTTCTAATACTTTGAACAAAGGGATCGAATAAGTTGGCAATTTCACAATGATTAATTTCAATTAATGTTTTTCTAGTATCCGTATAAATTTGCAATACTCATATAATATGATATTATTTATTTTTATCAAGCTTACGCAACATATCGTGCTATGAAACCCAACCTGTGCAAACACACACGGAAACAACATTTAACATTAACTTTCACCAATACATCAAATCTAACGTTGTGCTTAACGCTCTTCACAAATGCTTATAAAAATAGTGAAAGATACCGGCTGTGGTGATTTTTGCAATATCATCGAAAGTGCGATTTTGGAAGGACTACGTTCTAATCGGGACCATTTTCAGCAGATAAGAACAAAATATTCATGCGTCAAATTTTCCCCATGGAATATTCACATAAATACCTCTTCTTCAAGAATTCTAATTGAAGGAGTCACAGTGAAATCCTTCCTTCAACTTTTGTAGTAATTTTATAGTTAGATCCCTATAAATGTTGTCATATCTAGTGGCCAACCACCAAACAAAACAGTTATACAGTTAAACCAGAAAAGACTTCGTTATTCCGAAATATCAAGAACCACACCTCGCACCTCAAAGATTTTGCCGTACAAATGGCGAAATCTTCGCGGTGCTGCGCCGCAACGCATCGTGTGCATAGGCCCTAACCCTCCACAAAGGCAAAGCATCTATGTTTTATACTGCAGCGCTTTGTAGTATCATAGTGCGTTTGTATGAAGTTCTTCTCTTTTTCAGATTGCCTACTCCGGTCAATCAAAAGTTTTGAAAAGTTTTATGGAATTGCATGAAGTTCTCTAAAAATCTATTTCAAACTCAAACTAAGCTAATTTAAAATAAATCAATTACAGGCACTAATGAATTATCAAGGTATTGGTCAATCAGAAAGATGAAGCTTGTTGCCCATTCCAAAGGGTAGTAGGTACAGTCAACATATTTTTTTTTTTTTTTTTTTTTGTTCTAACGTATTTGTTTGTGAATTGCTTCATGTTCAATTTCGTGAAAATTTTCAATTTTGTGTTGGTGTGTTACAATGTATAAAATTGAACAAGAAGCAAAACACTTACAAATGTGTTGGTGTGCCCTGCCTAGATCTCTTTTGTTGACTGTACCTATGGAGAAATATTGGTTACATGTACATCATTCATGTTGAAATTATAATGTGAGGGCCAAATTTTAAAGATTGTTAAATGAAAATATGTTTTTTGAAAAATGTAATCAATTAGTGAACTAGTAAAAAATATTAATTGTGTTATCTAATAAACTCAACTCAAAAAGTATTATCTGTTTTTGAGGCGAATTAAATAAATGCCACAATAAAAATGTGTTTTTAATAATAACCTATTACATTAAAATCGATCTGCCTAGCCTTTTCCCAACTATGTTGGGGTCGGCTTCCAGTCTAACCGGATGCAGCTGAATACCAGTATTTTACATGGAGCGACTGCCTATCTGACCTCCACAACCCATTAACTGGGTAATACGATACCTCTTGGTAAGACTGGTTGTCAGACTTTCGGGCTTCTGACGACCCGTAACGACTGTCAAAGATCCACGAATGACAGCCGAGACCAACGGCTTAACGTGCTTTCCGAAGCACGGAGGAGTCTCGATATGTAAAGATGGTCACCCATCCACGGACAACCCCGGCAAGCGTAGCTTAACCTGATGGTTCGACCCGTACGGCCTTTATTAATTAGCCACGAGCTCCTCCTTTACATTAATGAATAAAAAATTAAATAGTAAATTAAATTATTTACTAATTCGCTAATTGAATAAGTACGTTTTTCAGAAGAGCATATTTTCATTTAACATTCTTAAAATTTGGTCCCGTGCTGTGTGAGCGATAGAGGTGACAAAATGTGACAGCCCTCTTAAATCTCCTCATCACACGTTCGTATTTCCGAACATAAACGATGTTTGCCGAAGCGTATACTTTTCTAGGGACATCTGTACCTTTCTATCACCACTATATAAGCTAAACAAACACAAAAGCACACTCACGACTTCCACAAGGTTCTGCTCCTCATCATCAATCCTTTCCTTCTTAACCCTCAGAGGCTCGACCGCCATCTGTCCGTTGTCGTTCAGCACCACTGCTACTTCACCGGCCAAGTTGACAAACTCAATCTTCAAGGGTTCGGCTGTGATGATGACTTTGTGTCCTTGGCTGTTCGCGAGGGTTAACTTGCCATTCTCGTTTAAAAGGAGTTTGAGGCTGTAAACAAGGGTTTGTTTTAGTGTTTTTTAGAGTTTCATACCTCAAAAGGGAAAAAGGAACCCTTATGGATCACTTCGTTGTCCGTCTGTCCGTATGTGTATGGGAAATTTAAATTAATATCAAATACGTAGGTGTATTGTCCCTTGGAGCTCTAAAAAAATCAAGCTTCTATGTCAACGCAATACAAAAATACGGCCATTTATGTGACATATTTTGATACTCGCAAGTAAATCAATACCATAGGGTACCTACTTCCCGTTGACCTAGAATCATGAAATTTAGCAAGCAAGGTCTCACACACAGCAGTAGTACCTAAAGGGAAAAGTCGGAAAATCGTTAATTTGTAGTTCTTGGCCGTTTTTTTTTTTTTAATATAAATTATTCCGTCTCATTAAGGCTTGAAGTATGATTGAACTATTTGTTTTGATAAGGATTGACATGTTTCAAGTAGGCTTATCAAAATGAACAGAAATTGGTTATATTTTAATTTGCTACACATGCCTGATTAATGTAATGTGGCAGCCAGAGTAATGAGAAAACTGTTTATTTTTACATAATTATGCAATAACTATGCAGAATAATTGAATAGTAAGGGTCTCCAAGTAACATCCACCTATCCTTGGTTTCAGTTTAACAAAATATAATCTCATCTCTTGCATAAATTAAGTGACTAAACTAGACTAGACTTTTAATCGTATTCAGTAACTTGACAGTTCGAAGCAAAATAATTGTCATTTTTAAATTACTTATTGCTTAAATTATGGCTTATAAACTAATATAACGTGTTTCAATTAAAACTATAAGCACATCAAGGTAGTTTCGCTAATTCTTTTTTTCACCTCATTTCCTTTTTATTGTCAGGAACTTATCCCTTCAACTGTCAAGTTACTGAATACGACTAAGTCAAGTATAGTTCATGCCGCCGGGGTCGCGGGTAGTTCGAAAGAGATACCGTGGCCCTGGCACGGGCAACTGAAGGAACACGGGTGGGTTTTAGTCAGTAAAAGTCTGACACGCCCTCCCGCTCTGCCCAGAGCGGGAGAAGTCATTTGATGATTTCCCATACACAAAAAAAAAAAAAAAAAGTATAATTCATACCTACTATTGACAAGGTCAAAAAAAAAGTTGCAGCAGAATCAGAGCTCAAAGTTACTTTTCCAAAATCATATAAATTGTAAATTCTGTTTAACGCTTTCAAGGACACTGAACATGACACAATAGAAGTTTTATTGTTATGACGGCTATAGCCGTTTAGAGCCTTAGCACACCTCCGCCGCGTAACCATAGCAGCGAAACCGCAGTAGTTCAACTGACTCAGCAGAACATCATGCGGTATCACGGCGGAGATATGCTAAGCCCCTTAGTGTTCTTCAAAGTGTTAAATATAAATTGTGTTTTCTCACCCATCAGCCTTAGGTTCTCCCTTGAGAGCCAATTGTGTCCTGTACCTCGGGTACAGAGGGTCTGCTTCATCAATCTCCACCCTGAAGGTACCGTCTACCAGAGCTGACAGCCTCATAGCATAGTGCCACTGTAAAACAGAAAAAGGCATAAAATACAAAATTATGTAAGTCAAGTGTGTAATACTTTTCTTTCTTTACTAGCAACTAGCGTGATGTATGTAAGGATCGTAGCAGGTGGCATTCTGTAGTTATTGCCTACCCCCATGGGAAGAAAGCATGAGTTTATGTATGGACAGTCAGCATCAATAGGTAATATTGGGACAAACAAACTAAACTAAAAACACACTACATGTAATAAACTAAATGATAATTTAATTATGTATTTATGCTTGAAAATTCAAAAACTTGACTTATTAATTATTGTATTCTGAATATTTGTTATAATAATTATTTGTATTCGGTAATTATATTTTCGAGCCGTTTGCGGGTTGAAACCCTTGGGCCGTGGGGTCCGAGTGCTCATAGTTTGTTCAACGAAATCTCCAAACGGCTGGTTGACACTTCCCGTGGCCCAAGGGCTGGCTTTTACCTTGGCCAGAGGCTTAGCATTGCCATACAACGTGGCAATGCCGCCAGTCTCTTGGGTACTTTACCAGTCGACAGCGATGCGGAGGAATTTTTCAACACCATATTTTAGTTTTTTAATGGTTTTAATTATGTTAGTATATAATTTTGTTATTTTTACGTAAGGTAGTTCCCACAGTAAAGTATTTTTTCAACATGAAATTGTATTCTAAATGTTTATTATAAAAATGTATTGTAAAAATTCTAAATATTGAAATTTTTGTTAGTTTGTATGCAATATTGATTTTAAATTCTTTTATTGTTAGATGGTGTATGCCCTATTGGGTAGTTTTTTTGAGTCACCATAACCTAACTATAAGACCAAAAATCACACTAATAAATACTTTGACTTTAACAAAATGTTCAAAATGATCTAAACAACTATGAAAATTAAATATTATGTTATATTATGAAAATTTTTGTGGAGGTCAGATAGGCAGTCGCTCCATGTAAAATACTGGTATTCAGCTGCATCCGGTTAGACTGGAAGCCGACCCCAACATAGTTGGGAAAAGGCTAGGCTGATGATGATGATGATTATGAAAATTAAATGAATGTTTCAAAATGAAGACAGTACATGATAACAGTCATTCTGACAAGAACTTTATCCAATTGACATAAAGTTTCATTTTCATAGCTGTTAAGATCATTTTGAACAGTCTGTTTGTCCCAATATTTTTGACACTGACTGTACAAAATTAAGTTCTGGCAAAAGATGTGAGCGGGTACTAGTATGGTGCAATTGGTAGCATGTTGGCGGCCACTGCAGGCTACATGCTATTAATTGCGCTATGATATATTGGACATTACGAGGCTAGCATAATAACCCAGAATGCATAGGAGACTCACAAGAAAAATGTATGCTGTTTTATGTTTTGATAGGATCTTTATGTACAATACATTTTTTGTTTTATAGAAGTTTTTTTTTATTTTTTTATTCATGAGTAAGTACTATAATCTATATAATATAATCTCAAAAATTTATGATAGGATCAATATTGATCATATCATCAAATGACTTGCTTTTCTTTCTTTCTCTGCTTTGTATGGCAATCTTATTAATATTTTTTTTTGTGTATTTATAAAAAATTACACAGGAAGTGACATTAAAAGCAGCTGGGCTTATCAGACGAACATGAAAAGGTTTTACAAAAAGTTAAAGGTTTAGTCTAGATAATGCAGTATTGATGAAAAAAGTATACTTAAACATTTTTTGCTGCCAGTAGTTTTTAGTGCTTTGTTAACCATTACCACAGAATAATAATGTTAAAGTAGTTTATCTTCATCGAAAACAACCAAAACAACGCAGAAACGCAACAATTCGAGTGTGTGGCAGTTACGCACAAACGGATGCATATTTATCTACCAAGCCGCCATAGGTAATTAATTCAAGGTCACTGCACAGATAAACTACTGTATCTTTATTATTTTATGCCATTACTGTTGATTGGAACAATAGTGGAAACACTATAAACTCATAACAAAAGCTACAAAAATCTTCATGAGACATTAAAAGTAATTATGGTGTTTTTCTATAAAACTCTGGTGTTTATTACTTTAGTATTTCAACTTTTTTTTAGTTATTTGGTGATTTCTAAACAACACCTGCTTCTGATAGATAGAAACATATCTTTAAAATTGAAAGACAAGAATTTGATCTATTATAGTGCATTGTGGTATTGGAGTAAATTCTTGATTTAGGCAAATAGTTTTCATTCTATCTATTTAACTGCATCTAAGAAGTTTATTACAAAAATAGCTTGGCAGACGTCCAATCTCCAATGCATTTGTAGGTGTATCAGACATAAATAAAAAACATAATATTTGTACTTACCAAAGTGGTTCTCTGGGGCGTTGATGTGTCTACAGTGTTGACTTCGGCCGACAGGACATTCCCGTGAACCATCACAGTATCTAAATTAAGCGTATACTGAGATTTTTCGGGCTTGAAACCACGCAATCTCTTGCAGAAACCCGATTGATCGCAAGTCTTGAAATTGTTCTTATCCACGGCATAACTGCCGGTTAACGCGAAAGCGGCGACCAGAAGAAGCCCCCAAGTCTTCATACTGCAATACAAATAGTTATTTTAGTGCCAAATGTGCTATCACTAACAAAGACCGGTGTCAAAGCAAACCCAAAAAGTAACAAGAGTTGTAACTCGATATTATACCACATACCTGGCCAGATTTATAGAACTAACGCCTAAATATTGTAGTACTGTTATGTGGTAATTTTTCTATATATTCATCGCCGCGGAAATAATATTATTGAAATAATTATGCTGATACAACGATAGAAACGCACGCACGCGTTACGTGGAGATATCCCGTTTGACAACTGTTTTTTACTGGGTTTGGGTTACCAGCACTTAAAAATGACAATGTGTAAAACCTGTTAAAACAACACACAGTGTAAAACACCTGTTTGATAGTGGTGTACAAACTAATTACAATAATTATACTCAGAACAGCACCCGAATTCCAAACACACTATCAATCGGAATCTGAACTGAATCATTTTGAAGCAAATCGTAAATCTAATGCTTCAAAATTTGGTTTAAGTACTTCTTAAATTTTAATAAGGAAAACGTAAATACAGACAATAAGCAATAACGCAATAAATATTGTTGACAGATTCATAATGATAGTGTGATTACTGACACACATGTTCATTATTAGCACAAAAGTATTATGCTTATTTCGAGTACTTAAGCATGCATGCATGTGTCAGTAAGAGTGATGAATGTAAAAACAATCAGATCCAAGTAAAGTAATGGGGTTAAAAACTAAAAGTTCATTGTAGGTAGCAGCAGTGTTCACCGACTACAAACCACCCACAGAGAAACCACCATTGTTTTGTATATGTTTACAGTGGTAGCCCGCGAAATTCAAATTTTCTTGCGTTTTTTTTGCGATTTGCAGGTCAGTGTCAGGTAATTTAATAATTAAAATTTGCTTTGCGACTTTAACAAATATGTAATTACTTAATAATATAACCATAAGAAAGGCTCCACTTTACTTTATAACCCGTCGATTTAGTATAAGTACTAGTCATTATTTTTTTTGGTATAATATATCCTCTTTTGTGTAATTTAGGGATCCCTGAAATACGGAAATCAAGAAAAAAAATTGAAAAAAAAAAAAAAACAAAAACCATCGCCTAATCAAGCCTTCTGGACCCGGTGAGATGTGGGAGTAATAGGGTGGGAAACAGTATGGGACACCTCAAGGACATTACAGTAGGCGCGCGATCCGAGTGCAGTTCTGAGGAATGCGCTAGTGATGTGACCTAATTAGAAAATTTTTTTTTTTTCTTTTTTTTTTTTTTTCTCGATTTCCGTATTTCAGGAATACCAAAATTACACTAAAAAGGATATATTATACCAAAAAAATAAATAACTACTATAATAAATCGACGGGTTATAAAGTACAGTGTTTCCATAAGAAATAAAAATCACCAATAAAACCACCACCACCACCACCACCACCACCCACCACTACCCACCACCACCACCACCCACCACTACCCACTGTTGGATGTTCATAATGCTGGCACAAGTTTATCTGTAGGTTGTATATTGAAACAAAGAAATAAGCTCTTGACGTGTGTCTTGCTAAAGTATATATTTTCTCATGTAAATTAAATAGACGTTTGTTACTCTGAATCTTTATTTATTACTAAGTTAAATGCCACAATTTCCTCTATCATCCACCACCACCACAACCACCACCATCTCTCTAAAATCAAAATCATTCATATCTTTTGATCTCATTTCCGAAATCAGATCAACAGAAGAATAGATAGGTGTTTCGTTTGGTGTATTGTTAGCCAAATGGAAATGGCGGATAGGAGGGGTCATGTGCTTCAGTCCCCAAAAAAAATTCTTGGCCGCACGCCCACAGGATTTTTAAGAAAATTTTTTATCATTTTTGAAAAATCCCAAAGTCAACCTTTGAACTTGGATTTTAAAAAAAGTATTGGGATAGCCTCCTAATTTGTATTTATTGTAATGTGTAATATTGTACGGTTCTATAGAAATGAAAATTACCCTCCTACCAACTTATCTGTGAAATGGCGAAAATTGGAACTACGGCCGTCATGTTCAAATGTCATTCAATTGTCAGTGTCTACTACATTCGGGTTCTCTGGTTGTTTTGTCGTGTTATTGCTGAATTTATAAAGTTAAATATGCTGAAAGCTATTAAAAGTGATGCTCTAAACATTATTCTAAAGGTTAAAATCTTTTGTGAAGAAGAAGCTCGGGCGGGGTCTCCGATTATTCCATTTAATCAAATATACAAACGAATTTCGGCAGTGACAGGTTAGTGTTGACAACTTTCTTGTTATAAATTACCCGATACTTAACTAATTATTTAAGTCCACGAAATATTCGTTTCTATTCTTGCTGCAGGTTAGCGTAACGGTAACGTATTTTATTATTTTTATATAGGTATCATTGTTTTTAATTTGTAAAAACTGTAATTCTTATTAAACGATTATGTCTGATGTGAAATTTCCTTCTTGTAAACTCACTCTTTTTTGGGCACCTTATATTAATTAGCAACACTGAATCGACGGTGCCGTCCTCTTTCAGCTCACAGATAAGTTGGTAGGACTGTACTTGCAAGTAACATCTAGTTTTTTTTATTGACTCAAAGGTTTTTCAAGTAGTTTATATTAAGTTTTAACTCTTCAAGTGCAGTTATATACTAATTTTTAAACCCAAAACCCCCAGGGGGAGGGGGGAGGAGGGTTAGTTGCAAGCCCCATAGGTTCACAACAACGTAGGATGATTTTTTCCCATCGGATGATGTTTTTTTACGTTTTTATATATAATATATAAGCTTATATACCTATTATATAAAGGGGTTTTTCCTTATGCACACATGGGATGCAGAAAGCCTTTGAGGGGTAAGGTCAACTATGAATTGCAATATAAAAAACACACAAAAGAGATAATCTTCTTCGTACTCTTTTAAAAAGTTCTGTAGTATATCTTCTTTCTACTGATAATATGCAATAATACTAACATCACTAATTTGCTAATTTTTGTATCGGGACGCATTAGGCTGATATTCGGATTGCAGAAAAAACTTGTTTTTTGTAAATAACACGCACAAAGCAGATAAAAACTGTTATCTTCCTCTTACACAGTAGAAGTGTATTATCTGTCTCTCTTTTTCATCAGGTAAACGGCAAACCGTCTCAGCAAACGCGCTCTATGGGTTCCGTTTCTTAGTCAAGATTTGTTGGTCTCTGGCGATTGGCGCGTTTGTTACTCCATCACAACGCCGTGAATCTTTTAATTCTGATACTGTTCTTTGTTTTGTATGAGCCAAGAGGGATTGTGATGGTTGTGAAGTCAAAAAACTATAGCATATAGATTCGACGAAATATCGGTTTCAGCGGGTCAAATATTTTTTTCGGAGGGCATTCTGCCACAGTTTTCGTCTTATAACATCGTTGGCAAATGGCTTCCCGTATTTTTGCAGTCAACAGCTGCGCAACGTGGCATATTAAATTAATTATGAGTAAAAGAAGTCTATTTTAATCTATTTTAAAACTCTTAGACGCTGGATAGTAGCGGCACCTGAAGTGAGCTAGTGGCAGGCTAGGCCCACTCCGCAAGTCGGCATTCAGTATGAAGCTACAAGTATGCGGTGGGATCGACTAATTTTATAAATTCCGTGCTAGTGGCAGTTTTTATCCCTAAGTCCCTATTGGACGTTATCGACATTTGAGAGCAGAATTTCATGTCCACTGTAACCCAAATAAACTGTTACTCGACTTTCGCACGGACGTAAAAATATCGCGACGATTTTTTTTCGCGCACTGGATTTTTAACGCTCTGCTTAACGCCGAGGGTTCAAAATCCAACAATGTGTTTTTTTCGACGCGCTAGAATGTACTCTGTTATAGTTAAGTTGGATTCTCAACGCTCGGCTCAACAGCGAGAGTTGAAAATCCAGTGCGCGATAAAATCCCGCCGCGATATTTTTACGTCCGTGCGAACGTCGGCTTACTGTAGCTGTAAACCGAAAAAAGATGTGTGAAAACCCATGGAACTAAATACATCATGAAAAACTTTGCAAAATCAAGAATAGTAAAAAAAAAAACACAAATCGACTAAAGCAGAGAGAGAATCGACGTCAAAATTGACAGCTTACTATTGCATCGTACAGCTCTACAAAAATGTTATCACCGGTATTCCGCAAGGTTATTGACAAAATTTTATTCGTTTGTCAAAATACTGGAGTATACAACACGCATTTCTGTTCATTAATAAAAATGAGTGATCCAAAGTGGAAAACTGAGCGGTACAGGTTACTCAAAATGGGACCCGAAGAAAGGAAAAAAACTGGCATGTATGATAATAAAACTATCGTAACTGTGAACGCGGTGGACCCCTGGCACAACTATATCGTAAAGAATAAAAGCATTGAGAATGATAGAAAGCATATCCTGGACGATCTAACGGAGTTCAAAAAGATCAAATTAGACAGTGAACAGAACCAAACTCTGACCCAGAGAGTATCTATTTTTAAAGGCGATATTACTCAACTGGAGGTATGTGCAACTTTGAGAACTTTATAAACTTAAAAGCATAACACGCCTTATTGTCCGAAGGGTTAGGTAGAGTTGTATTAGTACACCTACATTTTGCTACTCGCCAGTTTATTGATTTAGAAACAGGTACACCAACAGCAAAATATACATACATGCTGCAGTTATGATTATGGTATGTATAGGTGATGTACAGGACTGCAACAACTATCGAGGAATAAAGCTCATGTCACATAGTATGAAGGTATGGGAAAAAGTAATAGAGAAAAGACTGCGAGAGGAGAGTGAAATTACCCCAAACCAGTTTGGGTTTATGCCAGGTCGAGGAACAATGGACGCAACTTTTGCACTCCGCCAATTGTGCAAGAAGTACAGACGTGCACACAAGAACTTGCACATGGTGTTCATTGATCTGGAGAAAGCATATGATAGGGTACCTCGGGCTGTGTTGTGGTGGGCCTTGAAAGAGAAAGGTTTGCCCGGGAAGTATGTAGAGTTAATTTGTGCTATATACAGTCAATCTCGTACCTACGTCCGGTCGGCTGCTGGGAATACCGACAAGTTCAATGTTGCTGTTGGCTTGCACCAAGGATCGGCTTTAAGTCCTTACCTCTTCCTGTTGATTATGGATGCTCTGACATCGAATTTACAGGAAGAGGCACCCTGGTGCATGCTGTTTGCCGATGACATTGTTCTTGTCGGTGAAGATGTACCTGAGATTCGGAGCAGATTGGAGAAATGGCAACAGAAACTGGAGGATGTCTTGAAAATCAGCAGAACCAAAACTGAATATATGTTCTGTGTTTTCGGCGGTATCTCCAGTTCTGGAGCCATAGCGCTTGATGGCGCGCTTCTCCCAGTCTGCTCCGACTTTCGGTATCTCGGTTCACTCGTGCAAAGCGATGGCGAAGTAGATCGGACGGTTAAGCATAGGATTAAAACTGGATGGATGAAATGGCGGCAGGTCACGGGAACAATCTGCGACTCCCGCATTCCCCTTAAACTTAATGGGAAGATACACACATCAACACGGTCTAGGGATATTTCATACTCAATTAAATAACTCGAAAAGTACTGGCCGCATTGGAATCTTTTATACACCGATTTGTTTGTAATTTATCTCAGACTAATTCCGAATTCAAATTTTTGAAAATTCTTTTGTTTCGGTGGCATAAAAATGTCTTGATGTGTAGGAGAGGGAATTTTCATTTGTGTGAAATTTAGAAAACAATACGAATTACGTTTAGTTACAGTTTTTTTCATTTTTAAACGAAAGATAAAGTTAAAATTGAGGTATTGTAGCCATGCAACGCCGACATTTGACGAGGGCGGAGATGTTACGAGCTGTGGGAATGCTGGAAGCTGGGTCTGTTCAGCGTAATGTTGCTGAGGCCATAGGGACCCACCAAAATGTAATTTCAAGATTGTGGACACGCTATCGTGCCACAGGTGAAGTAGCGGAGAGGCACCGGGGGCCAAGTCGCATCACTACCCCCAGACAAGACCGATTTTTGCAAATTACTGCGCGAGCTCAACCAAATGCAATGGCGACTCAATTGGTCCAAAGGCTGCGAGTGGTACACTCAAGTGCTTGTGAGTGACCAAACTGTAAGAAGGCGACTGCATGAAAGCAATCTACGCTCTCGTAGATCACTCCGGGTCCCACCTTTACGGAGAGGCAATCGTAGACGACGATTAGAATGGGTTCGGAACCACGTGGACTGGGGCCGTGAGCAATGGTCCAATGTGCTGTTCACGGATGAATCCAGGTTCGGCTTCCATCCAGATTAACGAAGGACGCGTGTTTGGCGAGTTCCTGGACGATGGAGCCGTCTCCAGAACCCTCAGGAAGTTCACCATACCAAGGAGGAACAATTATGGTTTGGGCAGGAATTCGTCTTGGAGGACAGACGGATCTCGTTTGGGTGCGGGGCAATATGACGGCAGAACGATACGTCCAACAGGTGCTGGGGCCCGTAATCTTGCCCCACAGAACATAAATGGGGCAAGATTTCCTGCTCATGCACGACAATTCCCGGGCACACACGGCGAGAACGGTAGCAGCTTGGTTACATACACACAATGTTAGGGCCTTAGACTGGCCTGCTCAAACGCCAGATCTAAATCCCATTGAGCATGCGTGGGATATGCTGCAAAGAAGAGCTCTGAAGGAAGTTCCTGAAAATCTGGCTACAGAAGATCAACTTTTTGCGCACCTCAGAAGG
Source organism: Cosmia pyralina (assembly GCA_946251885.1). Classification (NCBI taxonomy): domain Eukaryota; kingdom Metazoa; phylum Arthropoda; class Insecta; order Lepidoptera; family Noctuidae; genus Cosmia; species Cosmia pyralina. The sequence goes on along the minus strand of OX276366.1, from coordinate 7,610,994 downwards.
ACATGGGACAATATTCCGCAGCAAGACATTGACAACCTTGTTCTGAGCATGCCGAATCGTTGCCGATGTGTTATGAACATCATGGGCGCTTTCTCAGACTACTAACTTCAAGTTTATAAACACAAATTAAATGATTTTTCTATTTTTTTCAGTTTTTACTCACAAATTAAAAGTTAATTCATATACGGTTTCCATCTATGCTTCATTTTTTTTCCATAAAATCCTGAAATTTTAAACTAAGTACCTTAACCATTATTAAAAAATGGTAGAATATTAAATATTGTATCTTTTAAATATATACATGTCATATAAATAATTAACACATTGATAGTAATTCGCTTTTTTATAAATATCCCTAGACTGTGTTGATGTGTGTATATAAAACAATGGTTAGACCTGCTGTCTTGTATGGATCAGAATGTTGGGCCACAAAAGGGATGAATGAAAAGCAATTGCATGCAGCTGAGATGAGAATGCTAAGAGCGATGTGTGGTGTTACACGAATGGATTGAATAGAATAAGAAATGAGTACATAAAAGGAAGTCTGAAAGTGGCACCGGTGACTGAAAGGTTGTGTGGAAATCGGTTGTCATGGTATGGGCATGTGATGCGATGGAGTGAGGAAAATATCGTGAGGAAAGTTTTGAGTATGAATGTCGACGGCTATAAGAGTAGGGGAAGACCAAAGAAACGATGGATGGATTGTGTGAAAGATGACATGGCTAGAAAGGGGGTGACTACCGAGATGACGAATAATAGAGAGGTATGGAAAAAAGGACATGTTGCGCCGACCCCAAATAGATTGGGATAAGGGCAGGAGAATGATGCTGCAGTTATGATTATGGCTCTTGTAATAGTTTAAATCTAACAATTAACTCGTCTATCACAGTCCACTGCTGAAGGCCAATTCTCGTACCTAAAAACATTCAAATTCAAGTCGCAATCTCATACCAGCAACATTCAAATGTCAAAAATGTAGGTAAACACTATAAAATTTTTGACAGATTGAAACTGAGATGAGATTGCGAACGTTGTTAAAAATTCGGGAATTGCCCCTCTGAACTACTGTTTTAAATAAAATATGAATGATAAAAACTCAAATATTTTCAGGTGAGCGCCATAGTAAATGCTGCTAATGCTATGTTGAAGGCTGGAGGTGGCGTTGATGGTGCCATACACCGAGCAGCTGGACCGCTTCTACAGGTACTTTAATTAGTTCTACCACTTTCCTTTACTAAAGCTGCAGTTTAGTAGTCATGGACACATGCATTACACTGTTAAATGCTGCAAACATAAAAAAACCAGTTCGCACGGACGTAAAAATATTGCGGCGGGATTTTATCGCGCACTGGATTTTCAACTCTCGGTATTGAGCTGAGCTTCGAGAATCCAACCTAACAACAACAGAGTGCATCCCAGCGCCTCGAAAAAACACTGTTGGATTTTCAAATCTCGGCTCTAAGCAGAGCGTTGAAAATCCAGTGCGCAAAAAAAAAAATCGTCGCGATATTTTTACATCCGCGCGTACGTCGACTTACAGTAAGGGCAAATTTTTCAATAGTCAGATAACTGTTATCTGAAGAATAAATAGGGTAACTGCTATAGTAATTGGCCACTCGTTAAAAAAGAGGTAGAAAAAAGGTATTTTGATTTTTCAAAATATTATTTTGGTCCTTTTCATTCATGAGCTTGCTTACATTAGCTTGTTTCTACCTCTTTTTTTAATAAGTGGCCAATTACTAAAGCGTGGTCAATGACTATAGCAGTTACCCTATTTCAATTTGACAGCTTTTGTATAGAAAATTATGTCAAACTGTCATATTTATTCTTCAGATAACAGTTATCTGACTATTGAAAAATCAGCTCTTAGACTACAATATGGTTACTACATAGTTAAAGGACGGCTTGAAGGACACTATACGGCCATAGCAGTCATTTATTTATTTAAAATAGGTATGCCAACAGCATATACATTGGTGCCGATTCACACCGACACGTTGTACACCGACCTAAACTATCACTAAAATTCCTTACTTTTTGCTATGAGAATCTTAGAGCTACTCGTATTCTGCAAAGAAATTTGAAAAAAAAAAAAAAAACAAAACAATTTGACACAACTAAAATCGAGTATGACAATCGTGACTCCGCGTGGTATAGTGCCTGTAGTATATTTGACCTGGTGGCTTTAATTGGAAATAACGAAATCACTATGAAGTAACAAGGCTTGTCATATTTTGTTCACCGACATCGCCGCCGTTACCGGGTCAGATATCTTTTAAAACTGGAGAGGCGCAGGGAGGGGGCAGCTTCAACGTGTTTTATATGGAATGTAGGTACCTTTTTAGGGTTCCGTACCTCAAAAGGAAAAAAACGGAACCCTTATAGGATCACTCGTGTGTCTGTCTGTCTGTCCGTCTGTCATAGCCAATTTGCTCCGAATCTAATGGACCGATTAAGTTGAAATTTGGTACACATATGAATTTCTGTGACCCAAACACGGACGGGTAAAGTAAATAAATGAATTTTGAATATAGAGGTCACTTTTGGGGGGCAAATAAGAAAATTAAAAAAAAAAAGTTTTGGAAACTACACCATGTGGCATGTCAAATAAAAGGGGTTACTATGAGGGTCTCAAATATATTTTTATTATAATTTTAAAATAAATTGTTTTAAAGTTAATTAAGAAAATAGACGAAAATTGACCATTACCCCCCCTTATCTCCGAAACTGCTGAGCCTAAAATTTTGAAAAAAATACAGAAAATAGATCTTTACCTGTAGATTACAAGAAAACCTATAAGAAGTCTGTGGTCTTAAAATAACATGGTAAATCTATTAATATTGTGAGTACAAACTTACATTTACAGTTGGAATGTATGGGAAATCATGTTTTTCAACTATAATGTTAAGTTTGTTCTTAAGATAAATTCATCCCAACTACGGAACCCTTCATTGTGCGTGGTCCGACCCGCACTTGGCCGGCTTTTTTTTTGTACCTACATGTTGAGTCTAAGTTTAAGAGTTTTTTAAAGGGGGGCCAAATTTTCTTTATTTTTGCGATAGGACTCACCGTTTTCGAGATATATGCAAAAAAAAATTAAAAATACACTACTGTTTTTGCACCCGAAGTCAAGGTCTGGGTGTGAATTTCAGTTCGTGTCAACTAATTTTGTACCACACCTTTTTAATCGCGATTAAACATAGTCTGATTTAGTTTGACAATTAAAATTTTAGGTTAAAACCAGTCAATGAACAAATTATGGCCTTTCTTTTGATCCATCATTCGTCTATCTGCATTATATAGTTTCTGTGTAATCACGGGCGATGATTACGGCAAGTGGCGGTTCTAGCGGCCAACTATTTTTTGTCATAGCGTCTTAGTTTTTTTTGTAACAAATTCACGAAAAGAAGTGTGTAAAGTAACAAATTAACACTAATTCCTGGCAAAGTTTCATCAAATACTATGAGGTGGCCGCGCGGTTGAAACGGACATTCAAATTCAGAATAGCAAAATTACCATTTTCACTAAACTAATAACTCCGTACAATCTTAGTGCTGTCAAACTAAAATATAGTTAATTTGTGTCACTTTAGTCAATTTCAGAATGGGAAATCGTCGTTTGACAGGAATAAACTAAATTTTGGTGATTTTTAGTCTAGTTTAGAGGCATTTGTGACAAGAGAATCGGCACCATTGTACATTAAATAGCTACTAAAAGTAATAACAATAAAACTTCTATAGTGTCTTGTTAACAGGCTCGGATTGGCCATATGGGCAATTCGGCAAATGCCCGATGGGCCGGATGCCTGAAGGGCCGGCCGGTGTGGCCAATTGGTGGTCAACTTTCTAGCTATTAAAAAAAGAATAGCAGTACATCGATTCAAATAATGTCCTCTACTGTCAAGTCGAGGACCTAATTTAATTTACGTTATCGTCATTGGGTTCATCTCTAGTATCTAGTAGTACACCTTGTTTTCTTTAGAGATAAGAGTAAAAATTAAAAAAAAAAATAGTTAAAAAAATTTATTGATAACATAAACATGTTACACTAGATTGGTATGACACTGGATCCCGCACTAGGATACCCTGGGCTAATAGATGGCGCTCGCCACCGCTACGTAGGGTCGCATGAATCTTACCACTAAGACACAAGTGTCAAGACACATCACACTAACGGGTTCGACCATAGAGCAACACGGCCCGCGGAGAACGCCGGGGGCCGTGTTACTCTATGGGTTTGACCGACAGCGTCGTTATTTTTTTCGACCCGACACTTTCGAGCGAATATCCTAGTTCCTAGTTAGAAGGTATGGTTTCCGCACTTAGTCCTTCATGTGGACCATTGTGCGTGGGCCATAGCGGCCTTCGGGGGGGAGTGGGGGGTTATTCCAACCAGCCCACCTCATTCCAGAAGTCGATCAAGTCTCCAAGTCTGTTCAAAACATCTGCGAAAGATCTGGGTGTTCCAAGAGTTTTAGTTCTAATCTGGGTGACGCCTGTGCAATCAAAAAGCACATGCGTTACGGTTTCCTCAGCCTCCAGGCAGGCCCTGCACAGAGGACTGTCCGTTATTCCCATTGTGTGGAAGTGTTTGTTTAGTGAGCAGTGTCCTGTGATAGTTCCCGTCACCAGGCGCAAACTATGCCTGTCCAGGCGTAACAGACGTCTGGTTAGCTTGCCATCTATAGATGGCATGGCCTCCCTAGACTGCCTGCATCCTGGTGTCGAGGACCACCAACTCTCCGCCTGTGTATGAGTGGACTCCTGTAGCCACCTGCGTAACTGGTTGAAGGGGATGGGTACAATTGGTTCAGGTCCACAGACTGACGTGCTAGATGCTCTCCTAGCTAAATCGTCAGCTGCGTCGTTACCCAGTGATCCGCTGTGTCCTTTTATCCATTGCAGTGTCACAGTATTGCGGTTAGATACCGCTATACGCTCCAGTGCAATGTGACATTCTAGTGTAAGTCTCGAGGAGATGTGTTTTCTCTGTAAGGATTGGAGTACGGAGGCACTGTCGGAGAGTATACGTATACGAGTATCCGTAACTCTCCTTGCCTCTATGGCGTAAGCCGCTTGTATAATACCCACACACTCTGCCTGGTAGACAGTGTTGAACATTCCCAGCGAGCTGGATATGTTAATGTTAAGGTCGTATGAGAAGACTCCGACTCCGGTTCCGGAGTCGGTCTTAGATCCGTCGGTGTATACTCTCAGCTCTTGCGGGCCTGAGTAGTCACACCGTTCTTCTGTGAGAATTATGTTATAGTTCTTTTGAAAGTAGTGTTGTTTCGGTGCTCTATCGCATGGTGACGCCATCATTGGTTGTCGTTTGATCGCATCCTCCTTTATGCGTGTATGCTTGATTCTAGAATCATTACTCAAGGTTCCTGCTATATGGAGCCTAAAGGCAGCCAGGGCTGCCTCCTCTCGCACGATAAGGTGCAGTGGCGGCAATCCCAGCATTACCTGTAGTGCGGCCGTGGGTGCCGTTCTTATGCAACTAGTGATCGCTACGCATGCGAACCGCTGCAGCTTTTCGAGATCTCTCCGGGCTGTGCTCAAGTCTGTCCTGGGCCACCAGACTAGTGAGCCATATGTGATGATTGGTCTGATAACAGTGGTGTATAGCCAGTAAGTGACCTTGGGGCCGATCCCCCAATTCCTGCCGAGCAAACGCTTGCATTGCCACAGGGATATACTGGCTTTTGTGATGATGTAGTTGGTATGTTTAGCCCAATTCAGCTGTTTGTCCAAAAAGATGCCCAGGTATTTGGTTTCAGTTGATAGGCTTAGGGTAGTTCCAAAGAAACGTGGTAGTTGTAATGTTGACAGCTTCCTCTTTTTTGTGAAGAGAATCAGCTCGGTTTTTGTGGGATTCACTGATAGTTTGTGTTTGCTGCACCAGTCCTCTACTATTTTCAAAGCTTGGCGCATAAGATTACATAAGGTGTTTTCGTGGGTGCCATTTATTATTATGGTTAAATCATCGGCGTAGCCTACGGTGTAATATCCTTTGTCATTGAGGGTTTTAATGAGGCTGTCAACAACCAGGTTCCATAACAGCGGAGAAAGGACTCCCCCTTGCGGGCATCCCTTTGCCACAATGGCCCTTGTGCTGTCGTTCACTGTTAACTGCACAGCTCTTAATTTGAGCATGTTGGTGATCCTACCTCTTAGTGTCAAGTCTATGCCATGTCTGTCGAGGGCCATGTTGATGCTGTCAAACATGGTTTTGTCAAAGGCGCCCTCTATATCAATGAAGGCAGCCAATGATGAGCATTTGTGGTCCACTGCGCATTCAATTTTGGATACTACACTGTGCAGTGCAGTTTCAGTTGATCTGCCAGTGGAGTATGCATGCTGTTGTTTATGGAGTGGTTTTACCCGAAGAGGTCCATCACGGATATACCTGTCACAGAGTCTCTCGAGAGTTTTCAGTAAAAATGATGTGAGGCTTATAGGTCTATAAGCCTTAGGTTGTGTATAGTCGGGTTTTCCAGGTTTGGGTATAAAGATGACTTTCACTTCGCGCCATGCAAGGGGTGTGTATCTGAGTGCAATGCAGGCTCGATATATCTCTAACAGCCATGGTGTCAAAAGATCCCCTCCCCACTGCAGTAAGGCTGGGAAAATGCCATCCAGTCCTGCAGCCTTATATGGCTGAAAGGAGTCGATAGCCCACTTTATCCGGTCTTTTGTTACTATGTTGACCAATCTTGCTCCGTTGGGGTCCATTCCGATTCACCCTCCCACGTCCTGTCCTCTAAGAGTCTACAGTCTGGAAAGTGGGTCTCAAGAAGGACCTTGCTAGTTTCTTGGTCGGTCGTTGTGTATGAATTATCGGGTTTTTTCAGCGCGCCAAGAGTTTATGAATTATCGGGTTTTTTCGAGCGAATATTTTCTTTATCAAAGTAGCAGTCGCACATTAGTTCATTATAATCATTGTAGACATTGCAGTCATCTGCATTATCTATAGTTTCTAAGTTGTCATATTTTTAAACTTCGTTAACTAGACAAGAATCATTAGCATTAAAACAGCTTCCGTCACATATTTGAAAATTGTTGGGTTTCCTACTTTCATGAAATTGTCTACATTCTTTGTATTCTCTACTTTCCGATATCTCTGCACTCGTCGACTTTCCTACATTCAAGTTCATTCAAGTTTTCGGAGTTCTTCGAGATTTCTTCATTAATCGAATTGCCGGAGTTCTTTGAGTTTCCTACATTCATCGAGTTTTCGGAGTTCCTCCAGTTATTTTTTTCTTCGAGATATTTGCAAAGCTCAACTTTTTTGCGTCTTACATCCATCGACTTCAGTTTCATCTTCTTTTCTATCATCGAGTTTCTTGCATTCTCCGATTTTTTGCGGTCTTCAAAATTTTTACTTTCATCACGTATTTTGCCATCTAGAAGACATATGACATATGTAAAGTTTTCTAAGCCCATCAAGTATTCTACATCATCATTTTACTGTCATCGGATTTCTATTCATCAAATTGTCTATGTTTCCGACATTCTTCAAGCACTCTGAGTTCTTCAAGTTTCCTACATTCTTCAACTTGTCTTCGTTCTTATAATGCTATATTCGTCAGCTTGTCTTCGTTCTTGTAGTTTCCTATATTCTTCAGCTTGTGTGCGTTCTTCAAGTTTTATAAAATTCTCGGATTGTCTATGTTCATTAGGTTTTCTGAAGAAGTCATCAGATCTTTTACGGTCTTCATGTCTTGTAAATTTATCTATAGAGATGAATTTAGAAGAGAAAGAGTCTTTTTTTCTTTCTTTCGCCCGTCTTTTTTCATTCCTTGATGGAACGTCTACTACGAGTGAAATGCACCTCGACTTAATAGTCAAATAGCTTACTCCACGTTGCGAAATTTTCGTGACTCGTTAGGGCCAACATTTGTGTAGTTACAAAATAGTGTAGAAAACGGTTTTTTTATAATGATTTTTTCGAAACATCATGTTTCAGGAGTTTTAATTTCAATCCTTGCACAAACCTGTCTGAACACGTTTTGGGGGAAACTTTCTACATGGTAGGTACGGTTCCAATTCCAACGGCAGTCGTTTCCTGTGACAAAGGACATTGGCCTAAACTCAAACTCAAACTCAAAGCATTTATTTCAATTAAACCAATTACAGGCACTTTTGAATTGTCAAGGGGTCGGTCAGTCAGAAAGATGAAGCTAGGCGCCCATTCCAAAGCATAGTAGGTACCTATGGAGAAGAACGGGCAAGAAACTCCACGGACACTCTTTTAAATCAAGATATGGTTACATCATTCATGTTGAAATTTTACATGTGAGAACGATGCAGAACGTTAAAAGCGTCCTTAAAAAAAAACAATTCAAATATTTAAATTAAATTAAAATAAGCCGTGGCCGCTAAGGTATGCCCAACCTTCACTGACAGCGCTTGTTCATCTAAAAATTACATGTTAACCCCCGTTCACACGGGCGTAATAAAATCGCGGCGGGATTTTATTACGCCCGTGCTACGAGGGTTTACTGTACCTAAACTGATTTACGAAGCATGTGTGTGCCGCCTGGAGTGTTCTCTAAACATGAACAGAGGGGCAATTCCCGTATTTTTATAACAACGTTCGCAATCTCATCTCAGTCTCAATCTGTCAAAATTGTATAGAGTTTGCCTACATTTTTGACATTTGATTGTCGCTGGCTGACATTGCGACTTGGAATTTGAACGTTTTTAATTACGAGAATTGGCCCTCAGGTATCGTCACAGCAACCTGTTTTTGCTTCTCCTTTACCTTCCTTTTTATCATTGTCTATAAAAAGATTTTAGAACATACATAAATTAATGCTGGCACGCACGAGGCTATTTCGATAAGCAGTATTAGTCGACGTTCGCACGGACGTAAAAATATCGCGGTGATTTTTTTTCGCTCTCTGGATATTCAACGCTCTGCTTAGCGCCGAGAGTGCAAAATCCAACAGTGTGTTTTTTCGACGCGCTAGAATGTACTCTGTTATTGTTTAGTTGGATTCTCAACGCTCGGCTCAACAACGAGAGTTGAAAATCCAGTGCGCGATAAAATCCTGCCGCGATTTTATTACGCCTGTGGGAACGGGAGCTTATAGTTATATTATAATTCGCATTTTTTGGGAGGCCGACCGTCTCTATAATGGTTTCAGGTCGCAGTCCGGCCTTGCTTGTTAAGTACTATTGTTACTAACATTAAGTCTGTTACTTGCTAAATAAATATTGTGTCTTGGCACTGTTCAAGAAAACAAGGAGTTTATTGGTGAACTACCCTTTTTTCTATAGTATTGTTTAAAGTGATACCCAATAAATGCAGAGTAATGCAAAATAAATATTTTGTTTGTCTCAAAACTCCCAAAGCAGTGAAAAGTTTGTGTCAACTATCAACTTACTTTTTATCGATTCCTGCCATGGCATTATCTCATACAATTTTGTTATAGGAGGAATGCAACACACTTAAAGGATGTCCAACGGGAGAAGCCAAGATCACCTGTGGATATAATCTACCAGCTAGATGTAAGCAAAATAAATTATGATTCTGATTATGAAAACAAAACAATATTTATTATTAAATTAAACTAGCTGACCTAGACATTGTCCTGTTCAAATTTCAATAATTCATTCAAAATTCCCATAGATAATGCACTTACAGTTTTCCCGAATTTTTCTCTACCTACATAAGAACCTTTCTTGGATTGCAACGAATATTTGAAAAAGAAAATTAGCCAAATTGGTCCAGCCATTCACGAGTTTTGCGCTTAGTAACACACTTAGCCATTCATTTTTATTTATATAGATTAAACCTTTTGGGTATTTCTGGGTACGTAATCAGTACAGAATTGATAACCTTTATTCCTAGCTGTAGATTATTTGCTGTGGCCTGTGTGGAACACCCGTTGATACACGTCTACATGACTTTTTATTATATGATTATGTAGTTCCTATTACCTAGTATGTATATGCAGATGTAAAGTGATTGGCTGTCTAAATATATATAAAACTAGCACTTCCCACGCGGCTTCGCCCCCATGGATGTCGGAAAATATCCCACGGAAACAAAAATCCTTCCTTTTTCCTTGTCTACATTATAAGGAAACTCGGTACAAAATTCAGCTTTCTAGGTCCAAGGGTTTGGACTGGGCGTTGATGAGTCAGTCAGGCAGGACTTCTCTTTTTATTTATATAGATGAATTGCTGTTCGTTTGTCTCGCAAAAACGGCTTGATAGAATTTTTTTTTTTTTTGTTTGTTTTGTTTGCTCTATTACACTACGGCTGAAATATCTTGGCAAGCCTGAACATAGGCACTATGAACTTTCGCGCATGTTCTCTCACTCACCCTCGCCTCATATCATCATTTGGTTCCTAAAAAATGTTATGCTAAAAAATGTTTCAGCAGCCTTCTGCGCGAAGTTCAGACTTGCCAAGGTAAATCGGCCGAGGGGTGGTTTAAAAGCAAAAAAACATTAGGTACTTAAAAAAGAAATTGAAATCTTTACAAGACAACGTCTGACGGGTCAGCTATTAAGCCCGGTCTATCACAAGAGGAGCGGACCCATTAAGGACTCCGTTGTAACTCGCAAGAGTAAACTGCATACTATTGGACTATTTGTTGGTGGAAATACATGTATGCAGTTTTACTCTTGCGAGTTAAACGGAGTCCTTAATGGGTCCGCTCCGCTCGTGGTGGAAACTGAGCTTTAGGTTATAAAAATAGTGCATGCCTAATAACAAAAGCAACTTTGCATTAAATTAATTATGTGAGAAGACGAAACAATTTCGCTGCAGTGTTAACAATAATCGTAACGTAATACCTACTTGCAGCTACAGGATAAAGGTATTCTGCAGGGTAGTAACCCAAGGTAACCCTAGGTAACTCGACGTATTCCTTGCAAGACGTCATAGTAGGGTTAAAATGCAACAAATTAAACCACCAAATGTTCTACTGAAATTCAGTAGTTTTTGAATACTTAAGTTAGATTTTTTTTTTTATGAAAAATCCAATTTAATAATGATTTACGGCGCGATTATACTGGAATTTAAGTTATTATCATAGCTGATGCTGTATAAAATTACTACAGCAGTTACCCTATTTGTTAATAATTATAAAAACTTTTTTACAAAAAAATACAACCGACTTCCAAAAACAACACTACAAAGTGAAAAATAACTTTGATTTCGGAAGTCGGTGTCTAGTTAAATGTATTTTCGTTTTTTGCCACCGACTTCCGAAATTAAAGTTATTTTTCACTTTGTAGTGTTGTTTTTGGAAGTCGGTTGTATTTTTTTGTAAAAAAGTTTTTATTTTACACTTTTTAGTTGTGTACCTACCCCACACAAATTCTAATACTTACCACTATCTGCAAAACAAACTAGAACATCATCCATATAAAAGTGGGGAAAAAATACGTATTATTGAAGCTAACTCAAAAACTACCCAAGCAAAGTTAATCAATTTTATATGGGACCAACTGTGATGTATACCCTCTCGAATAAAACAAAAAAAAAAAATCCAAATCGGTCCAGCCATCTTCGAGTAATCGACGAATTGAGAACCTCCTCCTTTTTGAAGTCGGTTAAAAAGTTCAAAAATGCCTAAAACTTTGGCAAAGATCACTAATAACTATTTTATTTTTCGTAATTTTTGTCAGTCAAGAATAAAAATTACGAAAAAATAAACTGAATTTTGGTAGAACATTTAGTGGTTTAATTTGTTGTATTTTAACCCTACTATGACGTCCTGCAAGGAATACGTCGAGTTATCAGTAACCCTGCATATATTTTCCTTTAAATTCCTTAAATTAGTCAAACTGTACAACACAAACCAATCTATATAACTTTTTCCCTTTTATTTCCTTAACTAATTAATATTATTTTAATTACAGATGTGATCCACACAGTGGGTCCTCAAGACGGTAATGCAGAAAAACTCAGAAAATGCTACGAGAACTCTCTCGCTTTCCATAAATCACATAAGCTGACATCCATAGCGTTCCCTTGCATTTCAACTGGCATCTACGGCTTTCCCAACCGTTTGGCAGCCCACATCGCTCTCAGTACTGCACGGAAATTTCTTGAAGAGAATCATGACATGGAACGTATTATCTTCTGTCTTTTCATGCCTGTAGATGTTGAAATCTATGAGACATTAATGCAGATGTATTTCCCTGTACATGAATGGAATTATAATGCTGATGCTAGGTCTGAGTAGATAGGTAGGTAATTATTTGGTTATTTGCCATCAGCTCAATTAATAGTTTCTCAAATTGTTAATCCATTAAAAGTAAAACAGAAATTGTGGGTTTTAGTGAAGACTGCCCATAAGTCTGAATAAAATATACTATGCTCGGGTTTGTTCTCTTAATTCGATGTTAGTAGAAGGCAGTTATGTAATACCATTTATGTGATATTTTTTTCTAAAAGTTTCTATGTTATTTATTATAATTTTTGTTCAGTAACTTGTCAGATTTAACATTGTTTCTTTTTTAATAAAAAAAATATTATGTAAACACGTAGTTTTAGTAGCACCTGTGTAAACTACCCTCCTCAACATGATGCGAGCTCTCCTCAACAAACGCAGATGGAAAATGTAGAAAAGATGCATTCCTTTTTTTTACCAAGTTAGGTTAGGCAGGCCCATTCAGCAATATTCAAGGTCGCTCTGCGAGCTATGGAACGAGCTATGCTTGGGGTCTCTGAGGGATTGAAGAACGAGGTGATCTGGCAGAGAACCAAAGTTGTCGACATAGCTCACAGAATAAGTAAGCTGAAGTGGCAATGGGCCAGCCACATTAGCCGCAGAACTGATGACCGTTGGGCGTTGAGGTAAACGTGTTCTTGAGTGGAGACCCCGAATCAGCATCGTAAGGTAGGACGCCCTCTGGCTAGGTAGAGCGACGATCTTCATAGAGTGGCTGGTAGCAGCTGGGTGAGAGTTGCCGAGAATCGAGCTGAATAGCGTGCAATCGGAGAGGCTGGTGATCATGATGGTTCAGCAATAAAAAAAGAAAAATGAAATATTGATCTTATTTAGGCTAGACTAGCCTACTGGCACAAACGCCGCCTCAGGTCTTTTACTGAGAAAAATCCTGATGGAAAAACTAATAACACTTTGCCTTATTTGGGAAACAAACTCACGAGGTCACTTTACCTGACGCTTGTTTTCATAAATCTAAAAATCGAAATTCTGAACTCGACCGCGAATCTTGGATTTTGAACTGATTAGATAATTCATAGACAAAAGTTACGTAATCTGTGTCATCATAATGACAATCAATCTGCCTAGCCTTTTCCCAACTATGTTGGGGTCGGCTTCCAGTCTAACCGGATGCAGCTGAATACCATTATTTTACATGGAGCGACTGCCTATCTGACCTCCACAACCCATTAACTGGGTAATACGATACCCCTTGGTAAGACTGATTGTCAGACTTTCGGGCTTCTGACGACCCGTAAGGCCGTAACGACTGTCACGAACGACACGAATGACAGAACGTCAAAATCAGAAAAACGAAAACGTCATAGACAAACACAGTCGATGTCATTTGATCTATTTCTCGATTTGTTTTGGATATAATAAAAAAATCTATTTACTAAACGAAAATCTTATGAAATCTGCTTTTAGACCCATAAAACTAAACCTAATATACAAATAATAAGTTTGCGACTCCGTGAAAGAAATGTAACATTGTGAGACTCAAATGTTTTGAGACGTAAATATCAACAATGTCTTCAGCTTTAGAACATGAGGATTTGGAGAATGTGGCGCTCGTTAGAATGGAAGACGTGCAGCCTTCGAGAGACAGGATAGACAGGAGTATAGACATACACATCCCTGCTGCAGGCGAAGAAATCTTCGAGTATTGTATTGATGACAAAGTAGAGTATGAGAATGAGTGCGAAATAGATGATGATAGCGACTCGAATATTGGCAGTATGGTGTCCATTCAGTCAGAGGAAATAGTTGAAGAAGAAGAGGAAGACAGCGACCCTGGAGAACTGATTGTTCCTGAGGTTTTGGAGGTACCTATAGAGATAAATGTACCAATGGTGAGCTTGTTATTTTCGCGCCCTTGATTTTGTTGCATTACTTAGTATGTTCTACACTTGTTTAATAAAACTTAACATTTCATCTCTTAATATTCATTATTTTGTCATTTTAGTGTTTTGCCTGTAACCGTGGTGTAAATAAAATTAAGCTTTAAATCTCTATTATATTATGCAACTTTGAGTTCTAGTAGCTATAAACAATCAATCCAATCTGTCTACCTTTTTCCCAACTATGTTGGAGTCGGCTTCGAGTCTTAACCGGATGCAGCTAAATACCAGTATTTTACATGGAGCAACTGCTTATCTGACCTCCACAACCCAGTTACTGGGTAACACAATACCCCTTGGTAAGACTGGTTGTCAGACTGTTGGGCTTCTGACGACCCGTAACAACTGTCAAAGATCCAAGTATGACAGCCAATGGCTTAACAAGCTTTCCGAGGCACGGAGTAGTCTCGGTATGTAAAGATGGTCACCCATCTATGGGTTCTAGTAGCTATAATACATACAAGATAATGCATTAGATTAATTCATTTCAAATGTAGTTGTTTGTACAACATCTCATTATTAAACTTGTGCTAATTTAAGTTACACATAACATAAGTATCACATTTCTAAAACCTTTGCAACTTTGTTATGATAATAATCTAACATTTCTTCCACCAGAAAGCCAGCGAACTGAAGGTCAAAGTCAACCCAAACCAATCGGACAGTTGGCCCACGCTAGAAATATTACCAGGTGGTGTTATCAAGAATGCAGTAGACTGTGAAACATTTCCTGCTAAGACGGAAAGTAAACCTCCAGGGAAGGGAGAGATGATGTATGCTTGTGCGAAGTGCTCACAGGTGTTCAAGTACCTGTTCTGCTTAGTGAAGCATGTTAAGTGGCACGAAGATCAGAATAAACTTATGAAAACTCCGCATTTGAGAAAAACAAGTGAGTATTTTTTTGTTTTTTTTCTGCTGGTGTTTGGAAACTGTTGTATTTATTAATTTTTACTTTTTGTTCAATTTAATCATCAAATTACTTGATCAATATCTAAATTTTAAATTATAAATACACCTTTTTTTTAAATATTTTTTTCAATTTGGTAAATAAGTACGGAATACCAAATAAATAAAAATTATTATTGCCTAAATTAAGAAGTGACGGCTTTTTAACTATTCTTAATTATAAATGGAAAATAATTTACTTTTAAATAATAATATACAACAGCAAATTGATATTCCTCATAAATTCTTATATTGGCCATATTGTGGTAATTGTGGTGTTAAAATCTTAACAAATGACCAAAAAATAAATAAATAATATTAAGGTAAGTAGTTTAATTCTATACTCATTAAATATGTTGATTATTATTTTATAGATCCACCAAATACCGCTGTGTATTTTGCTTCTAAAACATTTTTTATTTAAATTGCCACTTGCCACAATATGGCTTTTGGTTGGTCTATAATCTTGAAGAATGTGTAAGGAAACAGAACACAAGCATTTTAACAAAACGAAAAAAAAAAACATAAAAGAAATTCAGTTTCACAAATCATCATCTTTAGGGTATTCAGATTCACGGTTCCCAACCATTAGGGCGGGCTCCCCTTAGGGGGGCGTAGACTGAGCCAAGAGGGCGCGGCGACTCCAAAAATAAATTATATGTTCTGTAAGAACATAATTATAGTTTATTTTTGCAAACACTTTTATATATAACTTAAAGGCTAGATTCCAAAACTAAAATGTTTCATAATACTTAGGTATGCATGGTCAAAAGAAAACCGAACCTATCTTGCTTCGCTCTCTCTTGTATTCTGCATTCTCTTAATTCTTCTGGTTTTCTCATAGAGCAATACAGCCCCCGGCGGACCGGAGTTTCCGGTCCGCCGGGGTCCGGGTTGCTCTATGGGTTTTCTACACAAGTCGGCAAAGTAACAAATTCTGTATGAATAATCAAAAGAAAAATCTAACCTATCCAAAATGGTACAATTTTTTTCAAGCTCGCTTTGCTCGTTCTTTCATAATGCATTCTCGTAAATTTTGAGTTCTTCTGCATAACTCGATAAAGATTTTAAAAGAAAGTTAGGAGGGGAGCGCGTGTGTTAGAAGTTTGGGAACCCCTACCATAGCCAAAGAGAAAGAACCTAATGTTGATTGAAATAAAAGTTATTGTTGAATAGTAATGTAGTCTTATTAATTAAATAAATATTCAGTTGCAAACATGCTTTTTTTAAAATTTAAATTGTTGTTTATTACGCGCTACGAAAGACGAGACTTGACCGCGCCTCCCGCGCTCTTTCCGCCCCGCCCCGATTACATCCCGGTTCCTTCCCGCACTCAGACCTCATATCGCTAAAGATACATAAAATCGTCTACTGCGCAAGTCAAACCACGTGGTGTGTTAAGTTTCATATTTAGTGGCACGTATTGTACTTATTTCTTCGATCAACAATAGCACTAGAATATGGATTAGGAACAAAACACATCGATCAAGTGGCCGTGATTGCATATAACTTGATTATAAACCTTAACACTCAAACATAAAGTTAATTATAGTTTGCAATATATTTACTACTTCGATTGAAAAGTAAACGTAATCTTAAAATATGAACAAAACTATTCATGGAAAAATAAAACATAATTTCTAAGCAGTAAGGTTGAAAAAACCATGTTGCAAAATAAGACCACAACATTATTTGTGGTCTTATGTTTCCGGCCGTTTTTGATGCGCTCATCGGAAATCTAGTACTTAAGTACTATTGTTGATCGAAGATTTATTTATTTATTTTCAGCACCACTAGAAGAAGAGTTTGTTTTAGTAAAGAAAGAGAGAAATGACGTGGACCAAAAATACAAAATGCAGAAAATTGAAGTATTAGCAAGGTGGGTAGCTAAGTTAGACGGATAGTAAGTTATAATTCATAATAATAATCTTTGAAAATCTTCAAGGAACACAATGTTTATTTCATCTTTTTTTTTTCAGAATCGCAGCAGCAGTAGGGAAAATAAATAATGCAAGAGAACTTTTTAATAAATAGTTACACAATATAAATTCTTCGTTTTATTTTACTATCATCTTTAGCCTATACAACAGGCCCCAAAATTAACGCACACGACCGAACACCCTAATTAGAATATTATATATGTTTAGAACATTGTTTATTTATTAAATTAGTTATAAGTACTGTTTGTGGGCGAAAATTGTGGTCATACAATGATATTATTATAAGTAAAAAGACGTATCATTGGTCGCACACGTATAAGGCCTGCATTCCTTCTGCGCTGATGTCGGTCATGCGTACGAGTATTAGCGCCACACTGCGACGCTGACGTCCGCGGCGCGTACATTGCTACGAGCCGCGTCGGTCTCGCTCGTCAGCGCCGCGTACGTCGGTCGACTGACGAGCATGGAATTGTTGCGAGCGCCCTCTGCCCTCAGTCCGATCAGACCAAAATCCACTTGGCAGACGCTTCTACCGTAGAGCGGACGGTATCGCAGTACGGTATTTTATTATTTATTTCTCGCTGACGTACGCGACCGACATCAGCCTAGGAGGAATTGGCCTATTGGCGAATCAAATTCGCAAAACACATATTTGTTAGTATGAAACTGACAGGTGTCATGAACGCATTCTCTCGACGGCCGGACTGTAGTGGTAGTGTATCCAACATTAGGTATAACTTTTAACGTCGCCATTGTTCAGACAGATTTTATCTTCCCCTGTAAAACCACGTTGATTGTAATCACGAGGTTTTCACTGCACGGCAACGTTATAACTTAAAAATGGCCGTCATTGACGTCCTCCGAGGATCTCATACTTAATCATCAATAGAAGGCATTAGATGCATTACAGATCTGTGCTTTGCACAACAAATAAAGAAAAAAATTTTTTTCATTACGAGGTTTTCACTGCGCGGCGACGACATTTTTGAATAAAGCATCAAACCAAAAAATAAGCGACAAACATACTGCAGTTGTCACCTACTACTGCCAACATACGCGGCCACATGCATATTCGAGTAAGCCGCATGGCTTACTCGAATGTCTTTTCTTTGGCATTGTTCGTCGAATCGCAGAGCTCCATAATAGTTGAGCTGCACGATTACAGACAAATGCGTGCACTGACTGGACAAGTCCACTCAATCTGTGTGGTTCTTTTTTCAAAATACCATTTCAGACACCAATCTACATGGTCTACCTACACTCTGACCAAAATTATGTCTGGACTTTAAAAGAGTCGTAACCTCCGAGTTTGTCTCGCCTTTCTTCTCGAGGTAGTCAGATAGGAAACGCCGATCTCATCTAGTTTTTATTAAAAATATGATTGACGTGTAAAAGTTTTTGTACAAACCTACTTACACAAATAAATTCAGTATCATAATTTTATATCCAAAACCTTTCATCTATTTCAGAGAAAATTGTACCTGAAGAATACATCTGCCTGCACACAGGTAGGAAGAAAGTAATGTTACCAGACACGAAAAAGAGTAAACGGAAACAACCAAAGAGGCTAAAGTCAAAGTCATAAGTGGTTATTTTTTTGTTTGAAAAAAAAAAAAACGTTATTTCGTCCACACTCCACCGCTATCGAATTTGGTACAGTCAGAGGCCTGAGTTTGAGTTTTTATACTTACTCGATCACGTTAACGTAAACATCAATTTGTACTGAAACTGAATAAGCGCCTTCTGGTGACTATAATGGGAAACACAATACACTCCATACAATTTGACGTAAAACGTAAACGCGATCGAGTAAGTATAAAAACTCGCATTAAGGCCACAGTTTCAAAAATGGAACCATGGTTTGTCTCTACATTACTCAAAGGTTGACTAGTAGAAAATGCCTAAGGCATTAATTAAGTCTATCTCTGTGCATTTTGTATGCTTGAAGTTATTATAAACTAACAGACTGATCCACTGATCTGAGCAAGAACATTAAACTATCCCCCTTATTTATAAACGTTGCTTAGTTAAGTTATGATTAGTGTCTGGTTAAGCTACGCTTGTCGCGGTTGGTCCGTGGATGGGTGACCATCTTTATATACCATGACCCCTCCGTGGCTCGGAAAGCAAGTTAAGACGTTGGTCCCGGCTGTCATTCGTGGATCTTTGACGGTCGTTACGGGTCGTCAGAAGCCCGGAAGTCTGACAAACAATCTTTCCAAGGGGTATCGTATTACCCAGTAACTGGGTTTTGGAGGTCAGATAGGCAATCGCTCCATGTAAAATATTGGTTTTCAGCTGCATCCGCTTAGACTGGAAGCCGACCCCAAAATCGATGGGAAAAGGCTAGGCAGAATAGATGATGGTCATTATAGTGTCTGGTTAACCATAGGTGCATTTTTTACGTTTATACGTTTAAGCAACGTTAATACATAAGTGGACGAATCTCAAGAACACAAGGGGTGTTTTAGAAACACCGTGAATTGAATGCCAACTGTCGGTCTGGCCTGGCCAAATTTTTATTGAATTGAGATAAAGTTTAATTTTCTTAGTTCTATTGTTCTGATCATTTTGAACAGTCTGTTTGTCCCTATATTACTGATGCTGACTGTACAAGTATCAAAATTTTTGTGCATCATAAATTGGATACTGTAGCCGACGGGCATGGGGTTCGGGCCTCTGATTGAAAGTCCTTGTAAATTTACTGTACTTTAATTTACCAATACACTTGAGAACACAAACAAAACAAGAAAATAAATGAGTAACAGACTCGAAATCGTACTATTACTAGAAATGAGAGAGTTAAAGATCTAAGATGGCCGGCGCTTTCCGGGCGCGGCTTGAAACGCGTAGCGTTGCACAAGGATCGAGGTTGGACTGCGCTGTTTGCGGCGCTGCGACCGCGAGGGACTCCTGCTCCACAACCGCGCCAGAAACGGGGCGCGCGGGAGAAATCGCGGCGCGTGATTGGTCGCCCAAGTCAGTGGCACCAACATTATTATTAAACCTATGGTCCTGGGGTTGCCGCGCTACATACTCCCCCTCTAGATCACGATTACGCCCTCGATCGTGGTCTAGCCCTACATTAAAATCATTACGAATAGGTTGTAAACGAGGTCGGCCTCGCTTTTTCTTTGGCTCCATTGGCTGAGCGCGTTCATCTACTCGTCCTCGAAAAGGGGTGAGCTGATTAGCGTGGAATTTGCCCAATATCTCACCAGGATTATCATCAGACGCGATTAGGTATGTTGTTGGACTTACTTTCTTCTTCACAACATATGGCCCATCCCTTTTAGGGAAAAACTTAGCAGTCTTTGACTTGCTGGCGTCGCTCAGCTGATGGGTAGTCAATAGAACCTTGTCATCTACTTTAAAATCCTCTCCTACTCTTCTCGAACGATCAGCGTAAGTCTTCCTTCTGTCCTGCAGTTTTTCTACTCTATCACGGACTTCACTTAAGGAGTTTAAAAATTTTGACAGGTAAGGAGTGATCTGTGGTACAAAATTATCCTTCTCTAAGACTGCCCTTGGATCATTGTACACCTCTAACGGTGACCTCAGCTCACGTGCAAACGTCAAATATGCAGGAGTAACCCCTGTTGTTTCACAGACCGCGCTGTTCATACTGAACCGTACTATCGGTAGCTGCTTAGGCCATGAAGGGTGATCCGTACCAACCAACAGGGCCAATTGGGTCTTCATATCCCGGTTTTTCCTTTCAGCTGGATTGGCTTCTGGGTGGTAATAGGGTATCAAGTCTTGTGTAATGCCGAGAATGAACATGCATTTCTGCATGACCGCTGAAACAAATTGGACACCATTGTCCGAAATAATGCGACGTGGTAAGCCGAACCGAAGGAAATACTCTTCTATGAGTACTTTCGCGCAGGCGACAGAGGTTGCTTCTTTGAGAGCATACAATTCTACCCATCTTGTCGCGGTATCTTCCACTAACAGGATCCATTTTTCCCCGTTTTCGCCCTCTGGCAGTGGTCCAAATAGGTCGATAGCCAAGACTTCATTGCGCTGGTTTAAAATCGGTGTTTGAATCAGACCAGGTGGCTTTTCATTTGTCGCTTTATAGCGTTGACAAGAGGAACATGATTTTACATAATCGGTTACAATTCTTCTCATGCCAGGGAAGTAATAGTTTTGAGCTATTTTCTGGTATGTTCTCTCTATACCAGGATGACCTGCAATTGGAGCATCATGACATTCTCTTAGAATCCCTTCACGTATGCTTACAGGTATTACTAATTGCGGCGACTCGTTGTCTGTATCTGGGTTATAGCGATAAAGGATACCGCGTTCCATGAGATAACCACGTTCTGTCCAACGGCGAGACGCAACTTCTTCTATATCCTCTAATTCCTTCACAATTTTAATTAAATCTGGGTCAGATTTTTGTGCTGCACGTAGCTCCGTGAGATCTCGCGTAGGTAAATCAATAATGACAGTGCATATTCCACAGGATTCACGAGACTCATCTGTACAGACAGGGCGGCTGAGTGCGTCGGCCACTACATTTACCTTTCCGGGAGTGTACTCAAACCGGATGTCATAGGCCTGCAGCTTTAGTGCCCAACGCACTAAACGACCAGAAGGTGACTTCAAGGACAGCAGCCATTTCAAGGGCTGGTGATCACTGGCTATAACGACTGGATGACCATCAATGTAACCCCGCATACGGTCGACTGCCCAGACGACCGCCAGAGCCTCCCGCTCCGTGGTCGAATAATTCCGTTCAGCCGCTGATAACAAACGGCTGGCAAATTCAATGGGTCGTTCTTCATTCTTTTCACCTTGAAGCAACACTGCGCCTATCGCATAGTTGCTCGCATCTGTGCGCAGGATGAATGGCTTGGAGTAGTCTGCCTGTATGAGGATCGGCGCTGACGTCAAAAGCCTTTTCAAGTTACTGAACGCTTCAGCCTGTTGTGGTCCCCATATCCAAGGTTGATTTTTCCTTGTCAATCTTGTCAGTGGCTCTGCTACCTCCGAAAACTTGGGAATAAATTTCCTGAACCAGGAACATGTTTGTATAAATGTTCTGAGGTGTCCCAGTGCAGACGGCTCTTTCATGTCTAATATGGCTTGAATTTTCCTTTCATCAGCTGAGACTCCGTCCTGCGAGATCACATGACCTAAATATTTAACCGACTCTCGTGCAAACACACACTTTTCTCGGTTAGCACGCAATTTGAACTTCATCAGCTGTTCAAAAACGATTCGCAGGTCTTCCAGGTGCCTCGAAAAATCCCCCTGCGTTATAATTAATAAATCGTCTAAATATCCTAGTATTGTGACGTCCTTTAGTGCTGAACCAGATCGCATTCTGTCTATCAGACGCTGAAAAGTAGCCGGCGCGTTCTTCAGACCGAACGGCATCCTTTTAAAACGAAAAGTTCCGAAAGGGGTCACGAAAGCCGTCTTATCCCTATCCTCTTCTTTAACTGACACTTGCCAGTAGCCAGATCGCAAATCTATTGTACTCATGTGACAACGTCCACGTTTAGTAGATTGCAACAGTTCATCAATACGAGGCATTGGATAGGCGTCACTCTTCGTAATCGAATTTAACTTTCGATAGTCGACGCAAAACCGGAAACTGCCGTCACGTTTAGGTACTAGCAGGGCTGGCGCAGCCCATGCAGATTCACAATCTTCAATAATATCTTCAGCTAACATTTTGGTAAGCTCTTGCTGCATGATCTCCTTCTTTGCAGGTGTCAGGCGATATGGAGGCGTCGCTATCGGCAAATTATTTCCCGTATCTATATGATGCTCTCCATATGGAGTCGGCTCCCCAATCGAATTAAACATATCCTGAAAATTCGTGAGCAATTGGGCAAGCTCCTCACGCTCCTGATCCTCTAAACCTGCACCCTCGTCATCGCGTAAAACATTCATCGCGGCGTACGAATTTTGACGAGGTGAAAAAGTTTCCAAAATCAATTTATACTTTTGATCACTACTATCCGAAAAATGCCAAAGGCACTGCTTAAAATTGATAACGAGACCGGCACTGTTAATAAAATCAATACCTAAAAGTGTTTCATTATCTTTCGCTTCGGGGAAAATTATAAACTCGGTGGGCACAATTTTATGAAAAAGTTTCACCTGTACCTCTGCAACAAGCACCTCCATCAGGCGCGTGCAACCATCCGCCAGGCGGATGTTTCTAGTGCACTGTTGCAAAGGATGGCCTTTTTCCTTTAACACGCGAAAAAGTGTGTGACCGGCAATACAGCCCCTAGCACCAGTGTCCAGTAACGCTGTCCCATTTTCCCCCAAAATACCTATTTGCATCAAAGGTCTATTATTATTAGGCTCCCCCTTAATTGAACCTCCCTTAGTCCGACCCTGTGCAGACGCGAGGCGTTTCTTACAATTTTTATTATTAACATTTACCGAGCATAATCCTAAACATTTATCAACGCTATCACTATTACAACATAAACATAAACAATCACACTGAACATTAAATAAACCCTGACCATTTGAATTATTGTTTACGCAACATGATATGGCAACATAATCGTTATCAGCTGATTGAATTACGTGCCCGTGTTGCGAACGGGTTTCAGTTGAATTTACAGAAAACTTAGTGTCTCTATTATTATTATAACCTATGAAATTATAACACACATTTTTACCGACATTAGAACGCTCGTTAGTATGTTGCAGTTCAGTAACACAATCACAGTAAAGTTTTAAGTTACGCCCAGCGTTGCAAGACGCTGGGTTACCTGTGGTACTGGCAGGAACGATGCGAGGCGGGCCCGGCGACTTCCGACCGCGAGGAACGATATCGTTACGCTCACGGACGGTCGCTAGGCAACGGGCAGCGCTGCCGCTCGCGACCTTGGCGCGGCCGCACGTACTCTGCGGGGCCGGCGCGGGTGGCGGGACGCTTGCGGCTGTCGGCTCGCCCGACGCGCATTCATCGCGCACGATAACGCTATGATTACGGGAACCGCGCACTTTTGAATTTACGCTATCACTAGTTGTCGTAACCGAATAGAATGCGTTTTGAGAACTAGATTTGCACTTTTCACACTTCGATTTTATAACGTTAGGGGCACCGCACCCATAACATTGAATAGCTTTATTTTTGTTTACGCTATCATCACTTTTCCCGTTATCACTTTTTACGTTATCACTTTTATCATTGTTTATTAACTTTTTACACTGCGATTTTTCATGTCCCCATTTCTTGCAGTAACTGCACGACAGTCTTTTGCTGCGAGTGTTTTTATCACTTGGTGCCGAAGTTGAAGGGGCGCCGGCGACGGCCGCTTGGTGACTGGCGCTCGATGGCGTCAGTGCCGGTGTCTTGTCGCATGCGCTGTCTTCTAACGATTCTTCGATCGCTCTGGCACGGTGCAGTAACTGGTCGAACGATGTTATGGAGTTACGATCGAGCCGCTTTTTTATTCTACGATCGAGAAGCCCGTATACCATATCCAGTTGAACTTTTTCACGTAGATCTTCTTGTGGCAATCTCGATAAAAGCGCTCTCGTCTTTGCAATAAATAAATCAGTTTTGTCCGTACCTTGTCGCAATGAAAACAATTCCAAATATATACGAAATGGCGGGCGATGCTCTCCGAATGCACTTTTTAGTTTTTGCATAGCATCCGGCCATGACGTGGTGCTGGTTTTTATACCCTGCCACCATAATGCTGCCGAGTCTACTAGCAACATGGAGAGTCCTTTGACAGCGTTATCATCTGATATCTGAAGGCAGTTCTTGTACACTGTTATTGCGTCGATAAACCCGTCGACATCAGCGGACGATCCGTTAAATCGAGTTGTGCACTTTGAGAAGTTCGCGGCGGGCGCTGACATGGACACTTCAGTAGGCGCCGGTGTCGAAGTCCTAACATCTTGGATGAGCCTCGCGAATATCTCTGCCTGACTCTGCTGCAGTGATTGCATCAGAGTTGCAAACTGACCCTGGTCCATGGTGATGGACGTGAACATCTCCTCTTCTGTTTCATTTTCCTTTTCTGTTTCATCTTCATTATCTTCTCCCTGCTTCTTGGATTTCTTATTTCTTGTTACCATCGTCGTTGGTGTCGTTGGCATCCTGACAACGAAAACGGAACCTCGTGGCGAACTTTTATTCGCTGGAAACGCCCTCGTAGCGCTTCAGATTCCGAAGTTCCCGCGTGTAGGTAAGTACGTGTAACCGAAGCCTTCCTCCTGGAGAACAGACGCGGACTGCGTCGTAATGCTTCGTAAAAAAAAATTTGCAAGCACGTGTCGTCAGAGGCCCCTACTGTTGGGACGCCAAATGTAGCCGACGGGCATGGGGTTCGGGCCTCTGATTGAAAGTCCTTGTAAATTTACTGTACTTTAATTTACCAATACACTTGAGAACACAAACAAAACAAGAAAATAAATGAGTAACAGACTCGAAATCGTACTATTACTAGAAATGAGAGAGTTAAAGATCTAAGATGGCCGGCGCTTTCCGGGCGCGGCTTGAAACGCGTAGCGTTGCACAAGGATCGAGGTTGGACTGCGCTGTTTGCGGCGCTGCGACCGCGAGGGACTCCTGCTCCACAACCGCGCCAGAAACGGGGCGCGCGGGAGAAATCGCGGCGCGTGATTGGTCGCCCAAGTCAGTGGCACCAACATTATTATTAAACCTATGGTCCTGGGGTTGCCGCGCTACAATACTTTATTTACCATGTTAGAAGGAAAGAGAATAGGCGTGGCGTAAAAGGGAACTAACATTATGATTATTAGAAATTTCATCAAAACAATTACTTATTATGAGGCCGTATCCGAAATTTTGGCGATTTCGCTGATTTGTTTGATTTTACAGAAGTAATTTTACAGTTAAAATACTGTATTTTTATAAGTTTTAATGCCCAACATGATAGATCATTTCAATTGATCATTTCATTTTGTTTTTTTGCATTTTTTTTTCATGTTGTTTTAATTTTATGAACGAGAGTTCTAAGTAGCCGAAATCAATAGCAATTCTTTGCCAATTTAAGTTAAATATTTTTTTACTCAAAAATATATGAAAGTGGTAAAAAGTGATTCATACATTGTATAGACGATTTTCAAAAGAATACATAACTTTTCCATACCCTTTAGAAGTCAAAACGTAATATTCTAAACATGCAAAAATTTACAAAACAGTCTCCGGCTTAGGTCGATTAATCAAAATTTAATAATACAAATAAAAAAGTAGCTCATACATTATATCGTAATTGAAATAATCTTTCATGTTGTGTATTAAAACTTATAGAAATACAGTATTATAACTAAAATCACGTAAATCGGCAAAATCGGAAAAATTTCGTTTACAGCCTCTTAAGATAGAATCTGAAAATATTATAAAATGTGTTTTATAATATTTTGGCTGTGTTGTGTGCAACACAGCCTCAAAATAATCAAGATGTTACAGGCGCACTATACTGACGTAACAGTGTTGACAACATCACAAATACGGTATTCTCTTTCCGATTAGACCCTATTTATAATTTAAAATTACGAACATTGGATTCATATCATTCACTTAATACATTACAGTATAGTTGCAAGAAGAAATATATTTAACAATGTCATCCATTCATGCATTTAGAATATAACATAATTTATGATGGGGCATTTGGCCAGCCCCTTTTTGTTAAATCGATGTGACCACTTAAAAAAGGCCTTTGAGTGAATTTTGTGTAAATATGTCTATCTCTTTTCCTACTTCTTGGGCCAAAAACTCGATGTCAGAAAATGCGGAAGCTGGACAGCGCATATTGTGCTATTCCTTTCATTCGTATGCATTAAGGTCTGACATAGTGAAGCGTAGTGTTTTATCCATTACTTATTTAGTTAAGTATTTTTCGTTGCTTATTTAAACAATGTATGTATTTATTTCTTTTATAATATTACCTACTCTTTCCTAATCGTGTAATAACCTTCGTATTAAACTACAACTAAGTACAGTACGACACAACTTAGATTTGAAAATTTGCATTCATTCATTTAAATTTTACGAATGTATTTGGTTTTATGACTTTATAAGTTATTGCGTATGCGTAAAGATCATTTTCGTCTAAAGCAGTAATAAAGATTGGTGATGTTGAAGGCGTAGGTACTCAGTTCGGATCGTGATCGGTTTTACGAAT
The DNA here is from genome assembly GCA_946251885.1 of Cosmia pyralina. Taxonomy (NCBI): domain Eukaryota; kingdom Metazoa; phylum Arthropoda; class Insecta; order Lepidoptera; family Noctuidae; genus Cosmia; species Cosmia pyralina. The sequence continues at coordinate 7,583,867 of OX276366.1, read as the reverse complement.
TTTGCCGATGCTACATCTAAGTTGAGTCGTATTGTACCTGCTTTCCAAAATTCAAATTTTTATCTATAACAGTTTGGGGTGTGCGAGTCTTAAGAACACACCCTGTTCTTTTTTTACTCTCAAATACTTATCGAGGTAAATAATAAAGATAGCAATAATTTAATTTCCAAAGCTACCTTTAAAGAGGAAAAGGAGTTACGATTCTATTGGTTAATATTGGCACAGCTCAGCTCCTCTCTTCTCTTCTCCGCTCCCCTCTTCTCTTCGCTCCCACTGGAGCGATGAGGAGGCTGCCTGTCCACTGACAGGCAGCCTTACAGGCGCCAAGTTGCCAACACAGAGTTGCGCCTCTCGGTGTTTTGTAGGATACATTTCGGAGTGTGTTGAAATTGCACAATTTAATTATAATATATCCAGCCTTTTCCATTATCGAACGACCAAGGTTACGGCGATGGGCTACCCCTACAGAAAGTTCAAATTAAATTAAGTAGCGAAACTTACTTCAGGTATCTACAATTCTACACTACTTGCGGTCGTTGACCCAAAAAAAAAACATCAAAACATTTTTTTTTATCAGGTTTAGATATCCATTATAGATTCCCATCACGTCTGCAGGGTCTCGCTAGCTACTTTAATTTGTGACCCTCACTGGGTTCAAGGCATCGAGTTATTGGCCCAAGTTTCCACAGGATCGCATTCATAATGGCCACACTTGACATGGGCGTATTTGTACAACTATTTCTGTTATTTCGCTTATGCAAAATTACTTCTATCTCAATAAAAATAAGGGTTATTATATAATAGCCAAATGCAGCCCATATTTGGACAAATACGCCAAGTATAATGTCAGTTCGAAAATTCAATATATTCAGTGTTTCTCCCATAAATGTATGTTTCGAGTGTGTAACACAGGTGTGTATTTACTTAAGAGTATATTATAATAATATAATATATATTGCGTTGATTTAAGGTCGAGATCTATAAACGTTACTTAGCACGTACTTTGGTAGCGTTATTCCTGTCCCTGTCGCACAACTGTGTAGTTTGACAGTTTTCAGTGCGAGATAGAGACGGGAATATGTCTCAAGTCAAAGCACGAACTAAGTTACGACGAAAAATTTCAACGCAGAGGGGTCCAGAATCATGTACTGAATCCATGGTAACAGGTTGTGCGTCATGTCCCTGCCATCCTGTATATCGTAGCCTTAGCACAGATTAATACAGATGGGACACTCCGCAGTTTAGGTATGAAGCTACAAGTAGGTACGTGGCGGGCTCATCTCACTGGGTTAATTCAATGTGGGCTGCCGCGCACCGGCCGGTTCGCACGTTAGTTCGATACCTACTCACGCGCCGCGTCGTAAAAGAAGACAACCCTAACGAGTCAGAAGGTAGGACAGAAAGAGAGGCAACTTATAGGTGAATATAACTGTAGGTAATGAAGCGTTGTGCGACCTGAATTGCACTTTATTGTGTCGTAGCAAGAGTCGCTTTTTATTTAAATGATTTTGCGAAGTGTCCCATCTGTATTAATCTATGGCCTTAGTTTATTACAGTCCGGCCGTCGAGAGGATGCGTACATGACACCAGTCAGTTAACGAATATGTGTTTTGCTAATTTGATCCTTATTACTACTAGAAATTGTCCAACTGACAGGTGTCAGAAACGCATTCTCTCGACGCGACGGCAGGACTGTAAAGTGTCTAAGCTCTCACTGGACTCCAACATGTGAATTTTCGGTAAATATAATAATTAATTTATTAAACTCGCTCTCGATTTTATCCTATAAGCCCGGGTCATCGAACGGTCTAATATAGTGTAGGTATTGTGAACTAAATAAGGTATATAATTCAATTTACCGTAGTAAATGTTCTCTAGATGGATTTTCATTTATTAATAACAATATCATTGTAAGTATCTCTGCTTTGCGCCCTCTAGTGACAGTAAAAGAAACATTCTACATGTCATTATAATAGTTCCAAGATTTACCGCTGTCGTCGTCTTTTTATTAAATAACGTCTTTTAATTAAGATAAAATCGTGAGCGAAATGAAATCGGAATTTTATATTTAGGCAGCATTGATATGTAAGTTTTTAAGAAATTTGTTTGAATACAGTGTTGTTTTTGAATAAGGGTCCTATTAGGCACATTTATTTTTTTTAAATTAAATATCAAAAATGTCTTAGGGTACAGTGCAATATTTATTATTTATTTCCGACTAAGTTTTCCGTAGTGTTAGTAATACACTGAAACTTAAGAACTATGTTAGTAATATACACGTACAAAAAACAAACTATAATAATTATCCTATATGTAGGCGAATCCAGGAGGAGCTCGTGGCTAAGTAATAACAGCCGTACGGGTCGATGCATCAGGTTAAGCTACGCTTGCCGGGGTTGGTCCGTGGATGGGTGACCATCTTTACATACCGAGACTCCTCCGTGCCTCGGAAAGCACGTTAAGCCGTTGGTCCTGGCTGTCATTCGTCGATCTTTGACAGTCGTTACGGGTCGTCAGAAGCCCGAAAATCTGACAACCAATCTTACCAAGGGGTATCGTATTACCCAGTCACTGGGTTGTGGAGGTGAGATAGGCAGTTGCTCCATGTAAAATACTGGTATTCAGCTGCATCCGGTTAGACTGGAAGCCGACCCCCAACATGGTTGGGAAAAGGCTAGGCAGATTGATAGATTGATTTAGGCAAATCCAGTGCCTCCAGATAGGACTCTCAATATGTTCAGCTATGACCCTCAGCTAGCCGTTAGGATTGTCTCGCACTCTGCGCATCAACGATGCTGCTCTTTTTCTAATCATGGTACAATAGCCATCCACTTGTGATTCTGCAAACATCGCTGACGCACCGCAATAGCGAGGCAGCCCCACCAACACCCTGTGCATTGTTATACTGAACTCAGTGCACTCACGCACGACCCGCTGCGTGCAGCAACCAATACAGACGTGGTTTTGGTGCTGGAAAGTGTTATAGCCATCATGAGATGGCGCTATTCGCCTTGCATATCTCTCTTTTTTCAATGAAACTTACCCGTATTTTGATAACGCATAGAAACAGTCTAAAAATCTTCCGAATCCTTGAATATGACCCTTATTTAAAATTTGCCTCGAATAGTTTGTAATATAAGTTTAATTTAAGAATCACTTCAGTCCATAGAATCAGATCTAGTTGACCAATGTTGTTGTATTGTATTCATGTGTTATGTGTTGAATATCGCTCAAAAATACATATACCGGGTCAAATTAAATTAGCTAGCAAAACTTCGTAGACTTGATTGGTATCATTATCTAAACATGAAAAAAAAATGATTTGATGATTTTTCAATCTTTAAACACGATAACATACTTACTACCAGCGGTCGTTGACTCCAGAAAGATATAATGAAATCATATTTAGATATCGATACCCAAATATTAGTTTCGCTAGCTACTTTAATTTGTCCCTGTATTATAGGTATGTTTGTTATATTGTATCAACTGTGTTTTTGTTTCTTTTAGTTATGTTTGAGTAGTGTCTATGCATCATTAATTATTATTTTTTTGTTAGAATTTGAAGTAAGCATCGATATCATAATATCAGCTGTGATTATAGTTTTACTCACCAAAAAATATCAAAGCACCCTGTAGCTATCTACAGATAGCTACAGGATGCTTTGATATTTTTATGGGTTTTGACTATCGTGTATACACATCTTTGAATCCACAAACGATACGGATTTTAAGGGGATACACATCGATAAATTTTGTATTTTTAAAATTCCTATAAAACCGAATGTAGATGGTTAAATCATTTGGATTTTCCATATGTATTATTTGATTATATTGTCCTGTGTGACACTGGCATGGCCACCATCAGGGATATTAATTTTGATAGCACAAAAAATTAGTCGCTAATTAGTCGAAATTTGCCGCCAAATATCAGAATTTGTCGGTCACTGGTTCAAAAGTTATAAGGGTTCATTGGTGGCCGATCTGGAGAGCGTCTCCCCAGCTTGGCCACAAAGTATAGTCCAAGAGCTAGATTGATGAGTTTACGATAAAATCTTTGATATAGCTTTTGAACTATACTTAAAAATTGAACTCATTATATCTTCTAAACGAAGACCCGACTAAATCTGTGACTTGGAGAAAACAGATCTTTGCTAGGTGGCCTAGTTTTTGAGATATAAATGTGGCCAAGCTGGGGAGATGCTCTCCAGATCGGCCACCAATGAACCCTTCTAACTTTTGAACCAGTGACCGACAAATTCTGATATTAGGCGGCTCGACTAATTAGTGACGAATTTTTTGTGTTATCAAAATTAAAATCTATGATGGCGGCCATGCCAGTGTCAGCCACACTATATTGTCTACTGCTGCGCTAAAACCGAAACATGGTTACTTGTATTTTTTCGATAGAAAAAAAAAATCCAAAGTAGCACCGTCTATTTTCTGTTTTATACGATTATATACGTAAACAGTTCTATATTGTGCAGTAAAATTTGCTATAAATCGAAAGTATTTAAATATGTTATGAACTTACTAAGCTAAAAATGTATTTAAATAAGTATAACATTTTGTCATAAATCTACATTTAAACGGAGTTTAGTTCCGGTGCGCGTGAGAGTCTTCTATCTCACGCGTCAAACTAGACTGCCATAACGCCATTTCACTTACACACTGAGCTAAACGACGCTTCGATGTATCCTCTTAAATAGCCGATGCTCACTTCAAAAAGTTTCATAAATATTTAAAAAATTTACTGTAGATAAAAAAATGTATTATTTTGGTTCGAAGGGGCCACTAATTGTTAGTCAATTAATAGTTAAAGAAATCTATCGTCTGTTGTAAATTTAAAGCATTTTATTGATTTTTAAACAATAAACTTTTTGATTTTTAACTTCGCTTAAAACATGTACAAGATCTAAATCTACAAATGCGATTTTAAGACTTAAAAGTAGAAGTTACAGAACAATTTTATTGCCATTTTTCATTACACAATATATAATATTTTGTGATGTGACGTCACAGCGCCAGGTGCCTTGCTAACTCGCACGGGTTGTAGTATCATTTTCGTAAATTTAGATAATAAACGAATTTCGATCGAGCTTGTCATTATAATTACTGCAAATAAATTTTGTTGAAACTTGATAACGGAAAGATCCGATCCTTAATTTTGAAACAATAACAATTAAAAAACCACAATAAATACGACTTTGCTATAAAAGTACTAATCGGACAATTTCTTAATTCATTGTTTCTGCGCGATTAATCTGCCATTTTCTTGCTAAAACTATTCAGTTCAATTTTTTGTACAGCTACAACAGTCTTTGCAATCCTTCGATTTCCTTTTTCTTTGAATTTAATTTTTCTTTGTCAATTATTTGAACCCACAGCGGTGCCCGCGTCAAGTAATATCCACTCGCAAACTTTGCTTCTAATTTCGATAAACTGTCTTCTAGCCTCTTGATTTTCTTTTCCAGTTTAGCCTTAGCTACAAATACTGCTAATTCAAGATCTTCACCCACTAATTCCACTTTTACTTCAGTGTTTTTGTCCAAAACAGCCCTTACGTAATTTTTGTCGAGGTCTGCTTCAAATTTGACCTCGCGGCAACGCGACAGATTCAAAAATACTTGTTCATTTTTTTCTATATCTTGTTTTAAAGTATCATTACTGCTATCAATAACTATCGCAGGCCTTAATTTATTGGAAATATTATACAATCCCTTTACTTCTCTGACTAGAAAGATAGAGTTCAAAAATGTATTGACTTGCCACTCGGAGGTGTCATCCTTCCACTTTTTAAAGTCTTTGTGTTGCGGGAAATCATAATACTTACTATCGGCGTCTTTAAAGTCATGTATGATGCTGTTTGAGAATGTGGGTACTTTTGGAATTAGTTCCTCTGTCAAATAGATCATGAAAGGGGCGAGGCACCTTAGGGACGTGTTTAGAACAGCCGATAATGTATGCGCGTGAGCAAACGACACTGTGGAATCCGGACTGTCCATCCCTGGTTTAGTAGCCTCCAAGTAAATGTCACAGAACTCGTTATACATGAAAGTCCTAATCGCTTTGGTTGCTAAATGAAACTCGTAGTTCTTCATAGCGTTATCAACTATTTCTACCATATTAGCCAACCTGCTAAGGATCCATTTGTCGAAGTACGTTAGATCGTTTTTATTCAATTCGAAGTCGATAGGTAATCGTAATTTTTCAAGTTTTGCGTAAGACATCTGTGTATATCTCACGCTTTGCCAGATTTTATTGCCGAAGAGTTTGTTCGCGTTGCACATCGCGATGTCGAAGTTCACGAAATGCGATTTGATATCCTGAGAGAGCAAAGTGAATCTTAATGCGTCAACTCCACATTCAGGTATCCCTTTTGTAGCTGAAAAATTATCTTGATGATATGTCAATGCCTTGTCCATTTCAGCCAAACTCAAAATTCCGTTTCTATTCATATCTCTGGTCTTATCTCTAAGGTTCTCCAAACTAATACCATCTATAACATCCAATGGATCTATTACATTGCCTCGACTTTTGGACATCTTCGCACCTCTACCGTCGCAAATTACTCCATGTAATAGAACCTTTTTGAACGGCACTTCTCCTGTTAATTCTAAGCCGAGAATCACCATTCTGTGGACCCAGAATCCCAATATATCGTGTCCGGTGGCCATTAGATCAAGAGGGTAAAACTGGTTGAAGTCTTTATTATTAGTGTCAGGCCAACCTAACGCCGCAAACGGATATATTCCTGAAGAGAACCACGTATCAAGAACGTCGGGATCTCTTTCAGCTTTAACCATATCTGGCAATGTTCTTAAATATTTTGAAGCCTCATTTCTGGCCGCTGTCTCATTCTCCGCGGCTACCCACGCTACATTGCGATTGTGGGTACATTTGTAGGCCGGGATTTGATGGCCCCACCACAGCTGTCTAGAGATACACCAATCGCGATCGTCTCCGGTCCAGTCCAGCCAGTATTTGACATACTTTTCGGGTTCAAGAACCAACTGGCGCGATTGGACCAAATCCGCGGCTCTCTTGTTAAGTTTACGACAAGATATGAACCACTGTTCCTTTAGGAGATGGTCAATGATGCATCCCGTTCGACTGCAAGTTGGTAACGTCATATGATGTGGTTTAATCTCCTTCATAAGTCCCAAAACATCCAAGGCTTGTACTACAGCATCTCGGCAGTCATACCGTTTCATCTCAGTAAAAGTTTCAGCATTCTTCATGATCCCATCTTCGCCGATAACTTCAAGTAGAGGAAGGTTGTTCATTTTAGCTATTTCGTAGTCTGTTTTGCAGTGCGCTGGTGTTAATTTTACGGCACCCGTTCCGAATTCGGGGTCAACCCTCTCGTCGAATATTATAGGTATATCAACATTTCTAAAGGGATGCCATGCTCTCTTACCTACCAGATGAATGTACCTGTAATTAAAAAAACAAAACCATTAAACTGACATTTTTAAATAAATATGATAACGGATGTGGCTCAATATGTTTGTCACATGAACATGTCGAGTCAGCTGTAGGCTTGCATATCACAAGACTACCCCGACAACCCGAACAACCCACAACCCGAGACAACGAATCAGAGGTCGTCGCAGAACAAGAAAGAGTTGGCGTGACGAATTCAATGTCAATATCGTTACACTGTTTGTCCACCGCACCGGAAACGAGACGTGAACTAGAAATGAGATTATTCGGCCATAGTAAATGTACTTTCGCTACTTCGGCGCCGTCATCTGTTTTCTTGTTGACGTCCCGTTCCCGGTGCGGTAGACAAACAGTGTTAAGAATTGGAAAAACGAAGCACAATTAGATAAAGACAGATGGAAGGAATGGAGGGAGACCGTTGCCTAAAAGGCCATTTTAATAAAACTAAAAATTTTGCATATCACCTATGAAATAATTCACTAATTTACCTTTCATCTTTAGGATGTACAGCAATTGCAGTATCACCCAACATAGTCTCCGGCATGGTGGTAGCCACGACTATTTGCTCATCAGAATCCAACAACATATAAGCAAAATGGTATATCAATCCAAACTTAACTTTTTTCTCATAACCTGGGACCATAATCTCTTTGGGTCCATTTAAAGTGACATTTTCGACCTCTATATCAGATACTGTGGATTTTAATGCACTGCACCAGTTAACTAGCGCCTTCTTGCGATAAATGAGACCTTTTTTGAATAGTCTTATGAAGGCCGTATTAACTGCTTTTGTGCGCTTTTCGTCCAATGTGAAAGTTTGTCTAGACCAGTCCAGGGAACAGCCAAGGGTCTTCAATTGATTGCATATGGCGTCGCCATGTTTTTCCTTCCATTTCCAGACTTCTTCAAGGAACTTTTCCCGCCCAATATAGTAGCGGGTGATATCTTGATTTGTTTTTAGATATCTTTCTACTACACCCTAGAAAAAAAATTGGAAGATGTACTTACTCGTGATTTTTTTATAAAATTATAATTATCATAACATCACGCTTTGTTTCTCCGAATGGTTAGACAGGGGTGTAAGTACCTATAAGTACACCCACATGTTGCCAGTTATTTTTTTAAGTCCCATGTAATAGGGGCCGAGCCTATTGCCATCAACCGGGCACAAATAGACTCCGGGCTGCTACTGAGAAATTCTAGATTGATTTTATAAGAAAGTTGATCCATATCCAGATCCATACTAATATTATAAATTCGAAAGTAACTCTGTCTGTATGTTACCTTTTCACGCATAAACCACTAAACGGGTTTCGATAAATTTTGGCAAGGCTATAGATGGCATCCTGGGGAAGTATATACTATATACTTCCCCTTAAAAAAAGAAGCCAATTAGTACTTTTTTTCTCAAAAATAATCCTACAGGGGGTGATATAGGCGGGAAATCCAGCATTTCTTAAGTTAGGGATATGAAAATTCAAATTTATGCTTTTGGTAGGAAATAAAGAAATATGTGGTACAGCGTTTTTGAAAAATCATCCCCTCAGGGGGATACAATATGGGTTGATTTTAAAATTCACAAATAATATCAAAATGTTTGTGCACCTACCATTTAAGAGATTTAAGGGATTGGAAATGTAGTCATAGTTCATATCTTGAGGTACCTACTTAACATTTAGTTATTTCATTCGACCTTTTTACGACGAAATTATTACAACAATTAACTTTTGAACGAGTGGACAAGATCAAAAGTTATTTGTTAGAGCGTGACCGGCATAATAAATTTTAACTAAAGAAAGTCCCCCCGCGCCGCCGCCGCGTATGTCTGTCTGTTTGAATGCGATAAAGTCAAAAGTACCGAACGGATTTTCGTACGATTTTCACCAATGGGTGGAGTGATTCAGTGAATAATTCATTAAGGTTTTGTGTAAATTGGCTGAAATATGACGATGATTGTTGAAGTTGTTGGAAAAATCATACTGACTGAGAGATTTAAGCCGACCATACACGGCAACGATATATCGTAGCAATTTGAGTATGCACAGTTATATCGGATGGCAAATTTTTTCTACATGAACGATCCCATGAGATATTTTCCGACATCCACGCGGGCGAAGCCGCGGGCAAAAGCTAGTTAATTATAAGAAGCTAGATGACCACTTTTCACCCAGAAAATCTGGACTCAAGATTTATTTTACTATACTATAAGATGGTTGTTTAATTGTTTTATCCAATTTCTCATTATCTTACCTCTTTCAAATTTTTCTCCAAGTACTCCAACAGTCCGGCCGACGCGAGAATGCGTTCCTGGCACCTGTCAGTTGGTCATTTTCTAGTAGTCCTATGGATCAAACTCGCAAAACACATACTTGTTACAGATGTTCTATGTCACGAAGTCCGTTTGGCTATGAATGTTGTCAAGCGTGCACATGCACATTGTTTTTGTGTGCGTAACCTCGAGAGCGCTCAGTGTCGATCGGGACACGGTCCGGATCAGTAGTGTTTTTAGTTCGCGCCAAATTGTTTCACGGAGTAAGGTCAGCATGACAACAAAACGAAGAAGAGTTGTCCATAGTGAGGTAATATTTATTTATACGTTTTCAATTAAATTTTTATACAATGATACTTAACATAGCAATAGAAGTACCTATTTATAAAATGAATGTTTTTTTTTGTGTTATAAAATGTTTATATTTCTTAATTATTTTGATTACATTTTGTTTTAGAATCGAAACATGATATGCTAGTGTTTATCATTTTCTGCGAGAAGAATATGAATTTACAAAATTATTCATGGAACCCAACTGTGATTTGTCTCATTTACGGGACATTACACGGCGTACAGCTGAAGCTACGGGTGTTAGCCAAAAAACAGTTCAAAGAATATTAAAAGAAGAGACTGCATCAAAATTCACTTCACCTATGAAGAAAAGGAGAAAGCGAGATAATAAAGTGGATATAAATAATTTTACAGCTGATGTGGTTCGTAGTACCTACTGTATAAGATTTCCATATTGTCCATAAAGAAATTCCAACATTAGCTAAGCTAAGAACAGCATTGAATGAAAAAATCGGATTCGAAGGTTGTTTAGAAACTGTTCGCAAGTTACTATTGAAATTAGGTTACAAGTGGCGCAAAACAGAGAACAAGCGTAAAGTCTTGACGGAGCGTCATGATATACAAATGTGGCGTTTAAAATATTTAAAAAAGATAACAGTTTACCGCTCTCAAAGTCGGCCCATTGTCTACACCGATGAGAGCTACGTCCTTTCGACACACGTGCGAAACAACACCTGGGCAAAAAAAAGGAAAGCACTCCGTTTTAAAAAAAAAATAGCACAGGCACTCGCTTTATTTTAGTGCACGCGGGAACCAAGGATGGTTTTATTGAAAATGCTTCTTTGGTTTATAAGGCCAACTCAACAGCTGGTGATTATCATTCAAATCTGAGCTATGATTAAAGTGGCTAAATGAAAAATTGCTACCCAATTTACCTCCGCGCTCTGTCATTGTCTTAGACAATGCATCTTATTACAACACACGGGCTGAACGACTACCGACGCAATCTACAAAGAAAGCCGATATGCAGCAATGGCTCAGGGATAAGGGTATAGCATTTGATGAATCTCTTCTTAAATTGGAATTGTACGATATAATAAAGAACTACAAAGCCCAACACGTAATCTACAAGATTGACGATTTTATAAAGAGCAAGGGTTTTGATGTCTTACGCCTTCCCCCCTATCACCCAGAATTAAATGCGATTGAAAATATTTGGGGGATCGTTAAAAATTACGTCGCATCTAAAAATATCGAGCAAAACGTGACGAATACGGAAAGACTGATCAATGAAAGTTTGGGCGAAGTTAGCAGTGAAACGTGGCAGAAAATTTGTGATCATGTTGAAAAAATTAAAAAGACTACTTGAAATATTTTGATCTCGATTTTGAATTGATAATCAATGTACAAGATCTGACGACAGCAAAACGGAATCGGAAATCGAAAATTTATCTGATAGTGATTGAAAATACTGAATATTCCTACTCGTTTCGTTTCCATTCTGTAATACCAATGCTTAATTAAATGCCTACATCTTCTTAATATTTTTGTATTTATTGCAACCTAATCTAATTTATTTACAAAAAGTATATACTTTTAAAACCAACATTTTATTTCGATTATTAAATCTCGACTTGAATATTCAGATTTCTTTGCTAACGTTACCCACTTTTACACACACAAGCGCGCTTGTCGGGATACGTCACTACTATAATCAAAGCCGAACGGACTTCGTGAAATAGACTATCTGTAGTGTGAAACAGACAGGTGTCAATAACGCATTCTTTCGACACGAGTACGCGACAGTCGGACTGTAGCAATTCTGGCAACTCAGGTACCTATATCTCAAATATCTCAATCAACGCCATCCATTTCTCCTTACAAACCTCTCTATCTTATGCGATTTTTGCCTAAACATGTCTAAAGGCTGATTTTTCTCCGATTCAAAACCATGCACTTTTATCTGAAAAATAAATATTTCGATTTGACAGCTTTTGCATAGGCATCATTATCATTTAACATTCATTTCATTTCATTCATTCATTTTTTTCATTTAACTATTATATTTATTCTCCAAATAAAAGTTATCTGACTATTGAAAAATCAGCCCTAAGCCACATTATTTTATAAAAAGAGGTGTTATTACCTGTGTAGCAATCCCAGCATGGTCTATGCCTGGTACCCAAAGAACATTGTGGCCCGTAGATCTCTTGTGCCTTACAATTACATCTTGAACTGTGCAAGCTAAAGCATGGCCTAGAAATAAATAATAGGTACAGTTGAACAAGCTATTTGGGATACAGGTAAATATAGTGATCGAGGTCAAAGGCAGGCCCAGATAAAAAAAAAAATATATAAATTTATTTACTAGCATGATTTTTACGACTTGACAAAACATCGAGATTTCTTTATTAGGTACTTATATGAAAACCTTCTGGAACAAATTCTCTAATCTAAATGATGGTGAAACTTGCATCAAAATCCGTAGTTTAGATGAACAATGCAACTTTAATTGAAATCATACTTAATGGAATACTGACTTGAACTCAAAAAATATGATTTTTGGGAAGTCGCAAAAGAAGATTACCTATGAGGACTTATCCTATTTATTGATCAAATCAAATTTATTACTGAACCAAAAAGTTGTACATTAGTTGGTGATTGGAGCCATCTGTTAGGCAAGTAATGCCTGTGTTAGGTGACTCCGCTCTTCCACAGCAGTATACAATTTTCTCAGTATCTTAGACATAAACATAAGCAGTATGTGATGGGTGTGTGTGCGTGTGTGTGAGAGAGAGAGGGTGTGTGTGTGTGAGAGAGAGGGTGTGTGTGTGTGTGTGTGTGAGGGTGTGTGTGTGTGTGTGAGGGTGTGTGTGCAAGTGTGAGGGTGTGATATGTGGGTGAGTGTGTGGGTGTGTGCATGCGAGTATCATTTTGTATGTTGGAATAGTTCCTCAGTATCGGCGTAATTTAGTGTCTTTATCCAATTTGTTAATGATGCATAAAAATAAAACTGATTTATTAATCATGAATGCTTGTATTTTGAAAGTCTATTATTAACTATTCATGAGATCTGAATAAGAAAAAAACAGAAATAAATTCTCCCTATTTTATCTGACCTATCTACTAATGGGTCAATGTTCCATTAAGCATGCAATGTGTATAGAAGAGAGTGATTTAAGAGTTGACTACTGAAGACGTGGTGTATCTGTGTTTGTTTGTTTGTGTGTGTGTGTGTGGTGTGTCTGTGTTTGTGTGTGTTAGTTAACCTGGGCGGTACTATGACGTGAAAAAACATCATGGATCCGTTAAGAAAAAAGGATGGTGCTATAGGTTGTTCTCTCTCTCACACTGGAACCGTTCAACTACTGCCCTGCTATAAGAGCTCATAGTAAGTCCCCTGGGCCAAATAAACTGACTTTTTTCTTTTTACTCAGCACATTAAAAGAAATTGATAAAATTGAAATTTCTTCTCCGGTTGGTACAAATTTAAAAGAGAATAAATTAAGAAATAGTAATCCTACTAATATTATAAATGTGAAAGCTTTTATGTTTGTTAACCTGGATTAACAAATAGGATATGTTTTATTCAGGTATTATGTTCCCATGGGATAATTTCCGACCTCTATGCCAGCTAAGCAGTCGGAAAAAGCTAGTTTTAAATAAATTGATAGATAGTGAAATACCAGTAAGAAGTTTGGTAGAGTGGACTTTGAAGGTTTGCACAAGAAAAACCAAGGATTGAACCTATGTACAGTGAGCTGCATCAATTGGGTACTCCAGTTGTATTAAAACTTGAATACAACTGGGGTACCCAATTCATGCAGCCCACTGTACGTATTGTGACTTATAATCAAATCAATCATTTATAAATAAATCCTAATACTAACTTTCTAACTTATCCCAACTAATATTATAAAAGCGAGTGGGTTTTGTTAGTCTATTATACTTTCACGTTAAAACGGCTGGACGGATTTGGATGAAATGTGGGGCATGGGTAGAGCATGACCTGGGTTAGGACTTACGATACTTTTTATCCCGATATTCCCATGGGATCGAGACTTATGCAGGTTAAACCGCAGGGCGCAGCTAGCAGTAAATAATCAAAATCTCCATCTGATTGCATTCCGGGCATAGCAAAGTATTAGGAGAGAGAAAGCTCTTGAACTTAACTTATTAGTCTACTTGATACCTATATCTAATGTTATAAATATAGGTATCTAGGTAGTATGGTAATGCTTGTCTAGTGGCAACCATTGATCATCAAATATGTTTTATGTGAGGATAATGCAGTGGAATGCAACATTACTACTCAAAGTTTTGTTAATCTTATGATTGTGTTATATATTGTAGTTGTTTATTAACCCTTAATAAATAAAATAAATATAAGTTCATTTATTTACTGATTTGTATGAATTTTCTAATGAATATAGTTTCTGTAAAAAAAAAATTCTGTTTCGGTTAAATATACTTTAGAGCTCACAATGGCAGTGATTTTATGAAGACCAAGCTTTGCCACTAGATGGCAAGCTTGCAAGGCAACCTAGTTCAGAGTAGATTCAATGGCATCACCCAGGATATGGGCTACAGCAGGCTACAAGGTGAACTCGTGAATCAGTTGACTTACAAATTCTATTTTGATGTTGGTTAATAAAAAGTGGGATATCAAAATTAAAAAAACTAACCTAGATGAAGAGTTCCTGTGATATTTGGAGGAGGTAGCACCATGCTAAAATTAGGCTTTGGAGTACAATTCGCAGCTGTAAAAATATTATTCTTCTCCCAGTTTTCATATTTCTGTTTTTCTACGTTTTTAGGCTGATAGGCAGTGGCTGTAGCATTTGGTTTCCGAACTAAGCTTGTAGTGCATGTTTTGAGCCTTTTTTGTGAGTGCAGGTGCTGCAGCGGCACTTTAGAATTTAAATTGAATCGTATCATTTTAAGGATTTTACAAATAGCAACAAATTAATTCTACATTATCTTTTATTTTTAGCAAACTGTTTTGTTATTTTTGACAGTACTATATGTACTCATGTACTGAGTGAGCCGAGTCGGTGAGTGGGTGGGTTTGAAGATTTTTCATTTTGTTTTCTCTGCTCTCTTTTTTATCTGTTGGTAAATTATATTTATATTTCTTTTCCATGCAACTACATCCAAGAAAAGAAAGGAAGAGCTGGAACGAGATTTGCTTTGACAATGTGACTGGTGACATTGACATTTACCAATTACGTTCCGTTTAGATTTGAAAACAAACCAGATGGTCGTAAGCACAAAAAAAAAACTAAAATAATTAGTTATTTTATTTAAACCACACAAAAAATACTATCGCATACAAATAGAAATATTATAGAAGTCAAGGAACGCTTTTTGACTTCTCCCTCCAGGTTTTGAAAAACAACACTTGTAATGAAATGAGGTCCATTAAATTTGACAGTAATAGTAAAGTGTTGCCTGAATATTATTTTTACCGTGCGTTTGACATTTTATTATCCATGAGTATTTACTTTTTAAAATCTAACAATCATAAAAACAAAAAATATGCACAAGTATATAAAAAAGGAGTCGAAATAATCATAGGGCATCGTGCGTTTTGGGAATATTACCCTTTGAACTCTCTTTGAGTGTGTGTGTGTGTGTGTGACATTCCAGTACCATTTGAAGATTTAGGAACAAGCAGAGGGGAATTTCACTTTTTTCGAAATGGGAGCCCGATCCCTAAGTGAAGTTTCCCCACCAGAAGTGTCAAATTTCAAAAGAGGGTTGTATTTAGATCTGTCATTCTTTCATAACTTCGCTTCGATTTTATCTCCGCTCCGCACTATCAACAATAAC
Organism: Cosmia pyralina; assembly: GCA_946251885.1. Taxonomy (NCBI): domain Eukaryota; kingdom Metazoa; phylum Arthropoda; class Insecta; order Lepidoptera; family Noctuidae; genus Cosmia; species Cosmia pyralina. The sequence goes on along the minus strand of OX276366.1, from coordinate 7,568,029 downwards.
AAAAATAAATTACAACATTTATTGACCTCCATCGCTTATCTATTAATCTCCAAGCATCCGTGGTGCACTGCGTCATTAATCACGCTTCTATCAACAAAACGGACTTAACCCTTGTACTAGCGATATGCACTATCAATATCATATTCATTACTACACTTTTATCTACCCACGATTAAGCTCTGACCAGTTTCCTTGGCACAATTAAAAAAAAAAATGTTCGAAAAAAGTATATTGCGTTATTTGAATCCTTTTCTAGTAGTGAGGGAGTATGTTCGGAAACCAATTGAGGCTTTCCTTGTGAATCAATACATAGGATACAAGAAGAAAACAGATGAAAGTATAACAAGTGTAAAGGAGTTGATATATAGGGTTGCTATAGTGATTTTATTTGTGACTGTTATACTGTGGATATCAATTTTTTTGTATGTTGGCTTCTATAATATCTATATGCCAAATGTTACTCATGCGCGGCCAGTGCATTTTCAGTTCAAGTAAGTATTTTTTAAAAATTATTACCTTCATAGTGATAATAAATGAATCTAGGCATTTCTTGTGTTAGTTAAGAGCGCTGTTACAAATGGGTAGTCAAATCATTACTTTTTTACACAAAAGTATGTTTATTAAATAAAATGCTTTGCAATCTTAAAATGTTTTATGGCCGAATTGTTAATAGATGTGCATGGTACGATTCTGAACTATAAATATAATTTTATGTAGGTACAGTTTCTCAAAAATGGTACCAAAATTAAATTTTTTACTTCGGTACCTTTATTGAGAAACTGTACCTATCTAAAATTATATGTATAGTTCAGAATCGTATCATGCACATCTATTAACAATTCGGTCAAAAACATTTTAAGAATGCAAAGCATTTTATTTAATAAACATACTTTTGTGTTAAAAGTAATGATTTGACTACCCATTTGTAACAGCGTCCTGATTTATTATACTTGTAGAATACTACCAAAAACATGACAAGTTATGAATGAATAATAATTGGTATTGGTATAAAGATAGTTTGTTGGTATTTTGAGCAATTAATGTGGTATGGCTATGGTTAACTTCCAAAACACCCAAAATCAACATTATTCATTAATAAATTAATCAAAGAAGTAGTAAATAAAGATGAGCAGTTTACAAAAAAAAAAACATAAAAATACAAAATTTTTTCTCAGATTTTAACTTGTACATAATTAAATTTCAGACCATGTGAAGACAAGGCAGGAATATGCTCATATCCATATGCTTATGTACAGCTGACGAAAGCCAGCAACATCCTAATGCCAAAGCAGCCATACAGGATCAAACTCGCACTTGAAATGCCGGAGTCTCAGGTCAATAAAGACTTAGGTAGGTACACTTTATCATATTCAGTTCCCTATTAATACGAGGGGGGATCAAAAAGTAGTGAGAACGACACACTCCTTGGTAAGAAAAAAAATAAATACTGGCAGGCATAGCTCAGATACATATTTGTAATATTAATAAAGAAAAAAATCTTCGATTCTCTTTTGTTTTTTTCTGAATGTAGTCATTTGTTTGCTTCGTGTCGGAACGTGTTCTCGAAAATGGAGAAAAACGAAGTGCGAGCCGTTATTAAATACCTCTGTTTAAAAAAGTTAACGACGCAAGAGATTCATTGCGATTTGGTGGCAACATTAGGAGAGTGCTCCGCCTTATTCCACTGTCGCAAGGTGAGCTTCTCAATTTCGAGTAGGGAGAACGAGCACGGAAGACGAACATCGTTGCGGCCGTCCATCGATGTCAGTCACCCAAGAAAATGTTGCGAAAGTCGAGAAAATTGTATTGAGCGATCGAAGAGTTACCATCCGATACTTAACTCAAGAAACGGGCATTTCATATGGAAGTATTCAATCCATATTGAAACAATCTTTGAATATAAGAAAAGTCTTCGCAAGATGGGTGCCGAGAATGTTAACCGACAGTCAGAAACAAAATCGACTTGACATTTCGAAGATATTGTTGGACAAGTTTCAAGAAGATTCTGAAAACTTTTTGTCTCGTTTCGTAACAATGGACGAAACATGGGTCCATCATTTTGATCCCGAGACAAAACAGCAATCTTCGCAATGGAAACGGCCATCATCACCGACCCCGAAGAAGTTTCGTGCCGTGGCTTCGGCTGGCAAGGTTATGGCCTAAATATTTTGGGACTCAGAAGGGATATTGTTGATTGATTACCTGAAGCGTGGAACCACTATTACAGGCCAATATTATGCAGCTTTAATTCCTAAGTTGAGTAATGCCATCAAAGAGAAAAGGAGAGGGAAACTTCGAAGTGGCGTGCTGTTTCATCACGACAACGCACCCGCGCACAGGTCGGCAGCTGCGATGGCTGCCAGTCAGCAAGCTGGCTTCGAATTGGTTGACCACCTTCCTTATTCACCAGATCTGGCGCCTAGCGATTTTTATCTGTTCCCCAAATTGAAAGAATACTTAAGGGGAAACAGGTACGAAGACGATAACGAGGTGATGGATGCCGTGGAGAGCTTTTTGCAGGTCCAAGACAAAACTTTTTTTTTTAAAGGGATTGAAGTCTTGGAAAAGCGCTGGACTCGGTGTGTAGAGAGACTCGGAGACTATGTAGAAAAATAAATGATTAAGTTATCAATAGTCATTATAATCTATCTCATTCTCACTACTTTTTGATCCCCCCTCGTAGAAAGAAAAGTTGTTGGGTTAGTATAATCTGCAGACCAAAGTCAACTTTCAGTGTAGGCAAATACAGTTGAAATATGAATATTTTCCAGTTGTATGCAATTTATATCTTCTGTCTATAGCTCACTGGCCAAATTGCAATGTTAGGTAACGACCAAAGCAACAGCATTTCTTCAAGTAACTTGGGAAATAAGCAAATAGAAAGATTTTTTTTGCTTTATTAATATTATTTGATAAGCAGCATTCAGCACTGCAATGCAAGAGCAGTGGTGGTCCAATGGTAACAACCGCGACTTACGTGTTGTAGGTTCGAACCCTGAAAGGCGATTTACTTTTCATCACCACTGCTCTCCTCATGGTGAAGGAAAACATCCTGGAACCAAAAATTCGAAGACATGACATGTGACATCCAACACGCACCGGGCCCGCGAGGTGCGCTCTCACAGATATTAGGAGGCCTGCGTCCCAGCAGTGGGAACATGGCTGATTCTGTATTCAGCACTGCAATGCTATGACTTCCAAAGAAGTGCTAGTCTTCTGCTCACAAATCAAACAATATGAGGAAAGCTCATAGCTGTGGTAAAAAAACTAATATCAAGAATTGTGGAGACTATAAATAATACTTGGAATAACAATAGAATAGAATATAGTTATTTGCATTAAAACATGGTACATATGGCTACATATCAAGCTATACTTTTCCAGAATAAGCTGATCTCGCATCAATCCGTACAATGAGGTCAGCTTATAGTTGTGTAGGACATAGTTGTGTGTACAATAAGGTCTTAATAATAGGGTTATGATCTACATGTCTTGCCATGGACTGGATACAAATATTTTAAAGAAACGTAATAAACTATTTAGCTTTACCTGCATTTTCTAACCCATAGTATTGTTTTCTGGAATAAAAAGTAGCCCATGTCATTCTTAAGGACATCTAGCTCATATACTATCTCTAAGCAGAAATCAAGTCAATCCCTCGATTTCTTGATGTGTGAAAGTAGAAAAACATGTATGAAGAACAGTGTCTTAAGTTCACTCATCCTTTATTGAAAAGGGAGGATCTTCAACTAGACGGGTGTTGTCACTGGTGGGCTACTGCCCGACGGTTGATGTTGTGATGTTGCAGTAATGTATATGTCAGTAGCGTGGTAAATTCTGCTTGTGCGATGCAGGATTTGTGTGACGTCAGGTCTTTGATGCGTAGTTCGCATGTGGCGTTGTAGATGCCGCAACAAAACCAACAAACATTTATTTTCGCATATACATTTCTATTTCTACCAATGGAAATATTAGGTCTTTACCTATGAAATTGCCGTTCTGCAGTACTGGCCATTTCAAATCAAAATAATTTTTGTCAAATTAATTTTATTTTAAAAACATGGATTTTTTTTTTCCAAAAGTAGTCATTTGTTTATTGATTAGTGTTACATTTTCATCGCATTTCAATCTTTTTCGTCAACATGGATACGTTAAAAATTCGAGTAATTATGGAATATGAGTACCGTCGTGGCAGCAACGCGGCACAAGCGGCACGCAACATCAACGACGTTTACGGAGCTAACACTACAAACCAACGCACCACTTGTTATTGGTTTGCTCGCTTCCTTTCTGGAAATTTCGACCTGAAAAATGAACCTCGCGGTCGTCCGAAGACTTTGGTCGACAATGACGAATTAAAGGCGATTGTGGAAGCTGATGATACACAATCTACGGCTGAATTAGCAGCAGCTTTCGACGTTAGCGTCAAAACAATATTGGTCCATTTGCGTCAAATGTGCAAGGTAAAAAAGCTTGACAAATGGGTGCCCCACGAACTCAATGATCGCCAGCGCGAAGTACGCGTCGAGACGTGCCTTGCACTGCTCAACAGACACACAAATGAAAGAATTTTGAACCGCATTGTTACCTGCGATGAAAAATGGATTCTGTTTGATAACCGCAAGCGCTCAGCAAGTTGGTTGGATCCTGGTTCAGCACCTAAACAATGCCCTAAACGAAAACTTACCCCTAGAAAAGTGATGGTCACTGTTTGGTGGTCTAACGCCGGTGTGATTTATCACAGCTTCTTACCAAACGGGGTGAGCATTACTTCAGATGTGTACTGTGAAGAACTGAACACAATGATGGAGAAGCTGGCACATCTCCAACCAGCATAGGTCAATCGCTCGTCTTCGCTGCTCCTGCACGACAACGCGCGACCTCATACTGCACAGCAGACGGTCTCCAAGTTGCAAAAACTGGGGTTGGAAGCTCTCCGTCATCCGCCCTACTCACCAGACCTTGCGCCTACAGACTACTACTTTTTCCAGAATTTGGATAACTTCTTGGCGGGAAAAAAATTCAATACCCGAGAGGCAGTACAAAATGCCTTTGAAGAATTTGTTGCCTCCCGTCCAGCTGATTTCTTTAAGAAGGGCATCAATAAACTGCCACTGCGTTAGCAAAGATGCATTGATTGCATGGGTGATTACTTCGATTAATACAAATAAAAAATGCATGAAAAAAATTCGTTTAAATTTTTTCATACAAAACGGCAATTTCATAGGTAAAGACCTATTATATAACACTATAACTAACGTAAGTCAATGAAGAGAGCAATCACCCTTCCAAAGGTCAGGGGGTCAGCAGAATTCAATCATGTACCTATAGATAAAATGGTCCATAATCTTATCTCTAACTTATCTAAAGGTTTTCTACCAACAATGGTAATTCTGTGTGGCATTCAGTAATTTATTGAAGTAGTGGCATGAATCATGGCTGAATAGCATTGAAAGGAGTTACTGTTCCTTTTATATCTTATAGAAATCAATTGATTATTGATGTGATTGATTTGATTTATTCTTTGATTATTCTTTTCTTTATTTCATTTACATACATATTAATTACATTTTTAAATATTTTTATAAAAACATAAAATAAAAAAAAAACATTTAAAAATATAAAAAATAGTAGCCCACCGGTATCGGGAACAGGGTCCAAGCTACCGGTGGTCAGGGCTCTAGAGAGAGGAACCTCCTCACTATGCGTGCCGTGTCCAGGAGTACTGCTTTCTGAATCAAGCCCTTGACCCAGCCGCGCAATGAGAGCCTCCTGAGGTGTTGGTCGAGGCTCTCCGCTATTAGGCCATTAACCGTAACGATTATCGGTACAATGATTGCAGAGTCCACTTCCCACATGTCGACAACCTTGCTAAGTCAAGATACTTGATTTTTTTATCTTTCTCAGCTTTCACGAGATTCTCGTCATGAAGGACAGCGATATCAACAAATCAATCAATCATTGCACGGCGCTCTTGTCGATCTGATTATTATTATTATTTGATTTTATTTGAATTATTATTCTTTGATTATTATTATTATTTGATTTTATTTGAATTGAATTTATTTTATTTTTATTTGAATTTGTTTAAAATTAATTTGTATTATTTTGTACCCTTATTGTTTCGGTTTTCATTTTGATTCGCTTTCTATGACTTTCGTTTATTGTATTTTGATTAATTTTAATGATTCTGTTCTTATCAAACTTCTTGTACCTACCTAGTTATTAAGTGAATGATGTGGTCGCCTATAATTGGAAGCGCACATTTGTATTGTCCGTATCTGCGATAAATTAAGCATGTAATTGTGTAGCCTCTGTTGGCGATCCAATAAATAAATAAATAATTGCTGTTCGTTCGTCTGTTCGGCTCGCAACAATACAGGATAACGACACGTCGAGGAATGGCCGCGTACGGCGGCGCGCGTAAGACGGTTCGGCCGCTTTGTCATCGGCAAAGAGTACGCACGACTCCGTCACAGTTTTAGGGAGGTCATTGATGTAGATCATGAATAGTAAACACCCGACAACACTACCTTGTGGAATAAAATTTTTAGTGCAAAGCCCATTCGAACGTATTCGGCTGAATTCCCCAGTGTCATGATCCCAATGTTCTATTTCTACGAATTGTTCTCGGTTATGCAGGTAGGTAAGATAAGATGCGAACCACTCATGACTCCTCACCTCTAACGCCGATACCGTGTAGTTTATCGAGTATTATCTTTTAAAGCACACTATCATAGGCCTTGGTCATGTCAAGTAAAATACTAATCGCGTATTTTTTATTAATTAAAACGTTAAGTACTTATCTGTTGAGTTATAAAATCGTGGATCTTTTTTTCCGAAAACCATTTTGGCATTCATCGAACACATTAAACTTTTCACAAAAGTTATAAACGCGTTTGCACATTGCTTTTTCAAAAATTTTAGATGGTGTTGGTAATAGTGCAATAGGACGGTAATTATTTGGATCGGACTTCGAGTTTTTCTTGTGAATAGGTTTTATTATAATAGGTTAGGGAAAAAGTTTCTTCGCATTTTTTAAGAAAATTCAAAACATTTTTTAATATACATTATTTACATTTATCTAAAGTATGCAGGTACCATTTTGTTCGATAACTTTTTGCCATCTTGTAGGTAGGGACATGATCCCATTGCTATAGAAATTTTGGGACTTCTGATCAAAATACCGCGACAAGTGGTTTTGGCAGTCCTCTCGTGATGTTAACCTGACACTGCCTTAAGAATTCTGAAGAGACCGAAACAGGTGGAAATCTGAAGGTGCAAGGTCAGGACTATACGGCGGATGCATTAACACCTTCCAGCCAAACTCTCTTAATTTTTGCTCAGTGACTAAAGATGTGTGAGGTCTACCGTTATCATGATGAAAAACCACATCCCTTCTGTTGATTAATTCCGGCCGCTTTCTCTCAACTTCTTGCTTTAATCTCATCAGTGTTTCGCAGTAGAGTTCAGAATCGATTGTCGTACTTTATTTATTTATTTAAAACTTTTATACTATCATTACAGGTTACAAACCTAATGCGATAGCTAAGACTACTTGTAATAATTATTAACTATTTAAAATAACCTTACATTACTAACAATTACACACTAGTACATTAATACAAAATTACTGATAACTAAAACGATACAACTTAACCTTATACAAAATTAACTTAAATATGTTTTACAGTCAAAAATTAAAAAGTAAACAATAAAAGAAACTATAAACATAAAATGAACAATAAACCTAAAATTACATTAATTAATGCTTTCGTAACATATCATATTTAAAGTTACCTTTGCAAGTTCACTAAAGTAACACGAAAAAATGTCCAACCTATTCTGACGAACGAATACGATGAATGAGTACGAATTGCTCGCGTGAGAGGTGCTTTAGCCAGCAGGTTAGTTCTGGCAGTTGGCACAGCCAGCAGTGGTCTGGAACAGAGAACCGCAAGCACTGAAGTACTCCTGGGTTGTGCTCCTTGCCCCGGAGTAATTTTATTAAATAGATGACAAGAGTGAACTGCCGTCGCACCCTCAATTCATTGTACCCGACCATGCCCAGTACAAACAGGGTGGGGTACATCAGCGGGTACAATGGATAAACCCCGTACAGTCTGCAGTACAAGTGACGCGTGAACTTGTTTTGTACGCGCTCCAGCATGACAGAGTACTTGGCTTCATGTGGAGCCCATATGACAGCACCATACTCCAAGTGACTCCTGACTAAAGCGTCGTATAATACCCTAATAGTCGTAATATTAGTAAACCCCTGCGACTGCCTGAGTACAAAGCCAAGGTTCCTGTACGCTGTCTTACATATCTTAATGATATGCTCGCGAAACGTAAGATCTGGAGTGAGATACACCCCTAGATCACGCACTTGCGTTACTCGCTGCATGGGTACCGCCTCTGCTTTGTACTCATAGCGGACAGGGGTGCGCGCACGACTAAAGGATATTACCGAGCATTTGGACACGTTGAAGTACAGCTTTATGGATCGGAATGCTGGACAGTGAAGAAGACGGATGAAAAAAAATTGCATGCAGCGGAGATGAGAATGTTGAGATGGATGTGTGGAGTGACGAGAATGGATAAAGTGAGAAATGAGTATATAAGAGGAAGTTTGAAAGTGGCGCCAGTGACAGAAAAGTTGAAAGGAAATCGTTTGTCTTGGTATGGGCATGTAATGAGGAGAGACGAAACGCATGTGACTAAAAGAGTAATGAATATACATGTTGATGGATGGAGAGGCAGAGGAAGGCCAAAGAAAAGATGGATGGATTGTGTGAGGAATGATATGAAAGAGAAGGGAGTGAATGATAGCGTGACGGTTGACAGGGGAGAATGGAAGAAGAAAACGTGTTGCGCCGACCCCAAGTAATATGGGATAAGGGCAGGAAGATGATTCCATACATTTAGTAGTCGTGACGTCTAGATTTTTTAAGTTTACTATTATTCCTTTATCATCAGTAAAACCGTAATCATGCACCTGAGTAATTATTAATTTAGAGTCAAAGTTTATAAATACGAGATCAAGACAGGTTGAAGTGGTTTTTGTTACTCGTGTTGGTTTTTTTATAAATCGGATGAAGTTATATTCGAGCATTAAGTTTAATAACGTTATGGTTAGAAAGCTATTTTCCAAGATTACATTGAAATATCCCCCGAAAATGATTTTATTTTTATTATATTTTTTTAATAGAAGTTCTAGAATTAGTTTTAACTGTATATAGAATCGTACCATGCACATCTATCAACAATTTGGCCAAAAAATATTTTAAGAATGCAAAGCATTTTATTTAGTAAACATACTTTAGTGTCAAAAAGTAAAGAATACATCAGGCTGTCTGTTATTCTAATACAAAGTAATTAGTATAGTTTTAAGTTTAGGCAATTCAATTGCACATATTTCAATAATGTATTCCACCGACGTATCCATAATGTCCTTTCGTTCAATAAATTCTAAATCTTCTCGTAATAGTATGCATACACCGCCGCCTTCGTACTTCAGTCGACAGTATGACGTAGTGAGGATGTATCCGTTGCAGTTAAATAATTCTTTCTTTCCCTGTGATAACCATGCTTCCGGTAAGCAAAGTGCTTGGTGCTTTCCTTTGTTTTTGTCGAGAAATGCTTCTAATAGGTGTAGTTTATTATTGATACTTTGCATGTTTTGGTATAATACTGTGATGTCAGTATCTTGAGTGACGAAAGGTGCATACTTTATTATTTGTGTTAGCCCGTGATAAGTAGAATAGAATAGAATAGAATAGAATACTCTTTATTATGCACACCATTTAAATTACTGTTACAATTTTACAATGTTGAAATTTTACATACGAGTGACACAATGGGCGGTCTTATCGCTAAAAGCGATCTTTTACAGACAACCTTTGGATGGAGTATGGGGACAAGGAGAGACAATTCTGTAGGTAGTCCGTGGTGTACCATATACATATACAACATATACATACATTAATAAATAAGTCTGTGTGTGTGTGTCTGTGTGTGTCTGTATAAGTCTGTGTCGCGTTCGTTTGTGTTATTTGTGCGTTCATTAATGTAATTTTTTTGCGAATCAATAGGTAGGTTGAAATAGTTCTTTTTTGTTGCATTATTTTGTTTAGTCATTGCAGTGAGTTCTTGTTGTCGTCCGTCTATGATTAATTTATTCTTTTTAATGATTGCGTGGTGTCCCTGTTGTCTTGCTAAGCGTAAGTTTTCTTGTAAGTAATGCTTTTTTTAACCGACGAAACAAAAACGAGGAGGTACTCAATTCGACACGTATGTTTTTTTTTTTTTTTTTTTTATGTATGGTCACGCATAACTTTTTACAGTCGTCCGATTTGAAAAATTGTTGTTTTATTCGAGAGGGTAGGTATACCTCAAAGTTGGTCCCATATAAAATTGATTTACTTTGCTTGGGTAGTTTTTGAGTTAGCTTATTGAAGCTAACTCAAAAACTACCCAAGCAAAGTAAATCAAAAAAATCCATATAAAAGTGGGGAAAAAATACGTATTCATTGGAATACGTATTTTTTCCCCACTTTTATATGGATGATGTTCTAGTTTCTTTTGCATGTGTATTAGAATTTTTGTGGGGTAGGTACCACAACTAAAAAGTGAAAATAAACTTTTTCTTTACAAAAATTCAACCGACTCCCAAAAACAGCACTACAAATTGAAAAATAACTTTAATTTCGGAAGTCGGTGGCAAAAAACGAAAATACATTTAACCAGACACCGACTTCCGAAATTAAAGTTATTTTTCACTTTGTAGTGTTGTTTTTGGAAGTCGGTTGTATTTTTTTGTAAAAAAGTGTTTTGTCCAAGTGCAGTCTTATTAAGGTATTCGGAAATGAAAAACCAAGTGTACTTAAAATAGGTTGCATTATCTAATACATATATCGTCATTCGTTTGCTTATTAGCTCAATAGTAATATGTCTCCGAGAGTTGTTAAATCTTCCTATAAGTACGTGAAAGTCCCTCAATGTATCCGGTCAGGTCAACATTTAGGATATCTTTAAATGCTTCAACTATGCGATAATGTAATTGATTCTCGGATTCTTGATCATATTCTGGAACTCCAAATAGTTTCAAGTGTCCTGTTGTTGATTTTCTATTATTGTCATATTTTGTTTTATTTCTTTTAATTGTTTTTTGTTTTCTTCTTGTAGAGTTAGTATTTTCTCATTTATTGTGTGTATATCTCTTTTTATTATTTCTTACTCGCGTGTTAGCTTGTGGGTATCTTTTAAAATATCTTCCTTTAATTCTGTGATAGTTTTTGTATTTGATTTTGGATTGTGTTCTTTAGTACAAGGAGTAGCGATTTATTGTTCTTTTCTAATTTAGAATCTAGCAATTGAGTGAGACTATCTATGGTAATCGAAAGGATTTCTGTGGTTGTCATTGCCAAACAAATGTCAACCATGTGAATATTGAAATAAAGTTTGAAATAAACAAAGGCGCGCGTTTCGCCTGCTGTGTTCGACCGTACTTAAAGTCTAAAATTGAATTCTGCCAATATAAACGAATGCGTGAGTAAATAAATATTAAAATATAATTATATCGTTATATTGCAGGTATGTTCATGGTTTGCGTTCAAATGCGCGCTAAAGGCGGATTCTTAGTCTCCTCGTCATGCAGATCCGCTATGATCAGATACAGGTATGCTAACCATAATATTGTTATATTTTTCTGGTTTATAATATTTTGCTGGGCAGTATCAGAAAAGGCACAAAACGTCCCGATTTATATTAACCGGCAACCCTACGATACGCAAAAAAAAATAAAAAATGTAGGTAAACAAGAAAGAAAACACCGGCCAAGTACCTACGAGTCAAACTCGCGCACCGAGGGCGAGGGTTCCGTACTTCAGTTTTTTTAGTTCAGATAAATGATAATACTAAAAGAAGTGGCTAAGTGATAACAGCCGCACGGGTCGATCCATCAGGTTAAGCTACGCTTGCCGGGGTTGGTCCGTGGATGGGTGACCATCTTTACATACCGAGACTCCTCCGTGCCTCGGAAAGCACGTTAAGCCGTTGGTCCCGGCTGTCATTCGTGGATCTTTGACAGTCGTTACGGGTCGTCAGAAGCCCGAAAGTCTGACAATCATTCTTACCAAGGGGTATCGTATTACCCAGTTAATGGGTTGTGGAGGTCAGATAGGCAGTCGCTCCATGTAAAATAATGGTATTCAGCTGCATCCAGTTAGACTGGAAGCCGACCCCAACATAGTTGGGAAAAGGCTAGGCAGATTGACTAAAAGAAGAATATTTTTCATCTTAAATTTTAATAATCGCAAAAATAACTTTGTATTTCATAATGATACTGTGAATAATTACAAAGTTATTTTATGCAGTCACCCATATTTTATATTACAAAATATGTACCTTATGAAGTTTTTAGTATTTGTTGATTAAATACAGCATTTGAAACTTCTGTATATACATTACCGCCCATGGGCATGCATGTGACCGCCCATATTTATACACGACTGCCCAAAGGAGTGTAATTTTGTCAGGGTTGATGTTTTTTTTTTTTTTTTTTTATTCTCTGCCACATAATGAAAACTTACTACAAAATACATAATTTGTGTAAACAAAAATACATTGATGTTGTGGAGACTGGAGCCTGTACTAGGAATACCTGTGTTACAGGGAACTACTACTGTGTACTAGGAATACTTGTGTTTGTATGTGAGTTTCTTTATTCCACCATAACTTTGAAATGCCTGAACTGATTTTGATGTATGAGGTATCGTTAGAATCCTTAAATCATCCCGAGTGACACTAGCTATATTTTTTTTTTGAAAAAAAAAAAACAGTATGGCTCCATTTTGAAAAGGGAAAATTTTTTTTTTCTTCAATTATTACAATATGAGTATCAAACTGAAAGCCTTGAACAGCACATTCTAAAAAATAAATTATAATTCTGAATATTCATGAAAAATTATCGAAAATTATCTTGAATATTTTTCATGTTATTCAATATTTTATTTTTTGAGTAGCATTGCCATAGCTCCGATGTTATTGGCTCGATTTGGATTCTCTTCTGTAAACAGAATAGGTACAAATCACATGCCCATAGGCGGCATTGTATACAGAAGTTTCAAATTCCTAACTTGCTTAGTTGTTGCTATAAAGCCCGTACAAAGTAAGAATAAGAATAATATTTATTACACACACAAGATTCATGATAGGTACACAAAAGCAGATGTACAAAACAACAAAACACAGATATCTACATAAATCTACACAGATCATGTAACCCTGTCTCCTAAACTAGGTAGTCCTGTATCTTAGGAGACAGTGTTAGGCCATACAGGGCAGTTTATAATAAAGGTATAGCTGCAGCCAGAGCTAAGCGCGAGGGAGGCCAAGTCACACATTTATGTGCCGGTGTGTAATGTGTGTGTGTGTGCGTGAGAGAGAAAGTATGTGTAGTGTAAGAGTATGATTGGTGAGTATGGGGGTGTGTGTGTACCTCTAAGGGGGCAAGTGAGAGTGAGTGCGTATGCAGGGACCAGGCTTGAATAGATAAATGAGTGATCAATTATAGAGTGTGAGTTAGGTTAGCTAGTTAGTCTAGTTCAAAATAGTCTAAAATTGAATTTTTTAACCTATTTCTTCATTTTTGAAGATAAAAAATAAATAAAAATTACATTTGTACCTACTCTATTCGATGAGTTTTAGACAATGACACCCCACAAGCCAAAGATTTTTTTTTTCAAAATCAAAAGTTCATTGTATGGGGGGATTTTCTTACTTTGAACTTTGAACCCCCTTTAATTTTTAGCTTATTTTATTGTTATTACTTGTTTTTATAACGGCTATAGAAATACACAATCTGTGAAAATTTTAACTGTCTACCTACTGTTCATGAGATACAGCCCGCTGACAGACAGACGGATGGACAGCGGAGGCTTATTAATAGGGTCCCGTTTGGCACTCTTCGGGTACGGAACCTTAAAAAAGAATGTATTTAAAAAAAAACATCAAATTCCTCGTATTGATACGAAACTTCTACTCTGAAAGCGATTTGCCTAAATCGTGCTTTTGGTCTACACCTTCAGCTTCTGGGTGTATATGCCAAGTAACGATTCCAACGTGGTGAAGATTTAGGCTCAAGCAACTCACATTTCAGGACACTTTTGATATTAATCATTACCTTTGATCCCCAGATCTTTGCTGCATCATATAATGCGGACGTTTGTATATTCGCCGCTATACCTCGGTGATGTGGACGAGGAGAAACAACAGGTCAAGGTGGAACTCTTCAGTGACTTCGAAGATGATCCGGTAAGAAATCATCTTTCACACGGAATTCAGTCTTATCAAGTTTTGGAGCAATAAACTTAATGACACACATGACAAAGTTCAAATTTCATTGCAACCAAAAGTTTTGGCCTTTTTTTTATAACAAACTAGCTTTTGCCCGCGGCTTCGCCCACGTGGATGTCGGAAAATATCCCACGGGAACTTACGACCTCATTTCTTGAAATCCTTCCTTGTTCCTTGTCTACATTATAAAGGGAACCTCTGTGCGAAATTTCAGCTTTCTAGGTTCAAGGGTTTCGGCTGGGCGTTGATGAGTCAGTCAGGTCTTCTCTTTATATATTATATAAATAGATGGCCGCTGAAACATCATACTTCAATAATTTACTTATAAAACAAATTAAGAACGGGTCTTCTCGCGATATTCCTTTTTACGAGGTAAACAGCAGTGCTATTCTGTACCTACAAATTTCACCGTGAAAACCTAGGTGAAGTGAGTTATCATTACACCTGATGATAGGGATTGACACTATTGACAGCTCACTCCACGCTCACTTCACCTAAGTTTTCACGGTGAGATTTGTACAGAATAGCACTGCAGGTACCTTGCCGCCGGGGTCGCGGGTAGTTCGAAAGAGATACCGTGGCCCTGGCACGGGCAACTGAAGGATCATGGGTGGGTTTTAGTCAGTAAAAGTCTGACACGCCCTCCCGCTCTGCCCGGAGCGGGAGAAGTCATTTGATGATTTCCCATAGGTACCTACTTGTTTCCCGACGTTTCGACCGCCTTGCAGCGATCGTGGTCACGGGAGGACTGATGACAGCTGATTGTTTTATAATGTGTACAAATCGCGAAAGTTTAAAAACTTTAATAATTTACTTATTATTATCTCAGATTATAAGTTGAAGCATAGTCTAAATCCCTGTTACAATACATGTTATTACCACTGAAATACCAACTTTGTTGATTTGTAAATTAAGTTGATTTAAGAATGAGAGTAAGGCCGTTCTTACATTACAATATTTACAGTGAGTGAGTGTGTGAGGAGTATCTGTATCTGACATACATTTGTATGGTGAGTCGCAGTATCGTCTCTTGCGAGTTCTTAAATCTTAATATAAGAACGGCCTAAGAATCTTGAACCAATCAATCAATCTCCTTAGCCTTTTCACAACTATGTTGGTGTCGGCTTCTAGTCTAACTAACCGGATGCAGCTGAATACCGGTGTATTACATGGACCGACTGCCTATCTGACCTGCACAATCCAGTTACTGGGTAATACGATACCCCTTGGTAAGACTGGTTGTTACAATTTTGGGGTACTGACTACCCGTAACGACTCAAAGATCTACGCATGACAGCCGGGTCCAACGGCTTAACGTGCGACACGAAGGGGTCTCGATATTGTAATGGATGGTCACCCATCCACGAACCAACCGCGACAAGCGCAGCTTAACTTTCGATCGACCCGTGCGGCTGTTGTATTTAGCCACGAGTATGTTGAATATATCAAGAAACTGCGATGGCTGCGTACCATGGGTACGTCGGGTCAGTTCTTAGATATGGGCTTCTTGTATGGGGTAATTCTTCTCAGGCTAAAAAAGTCTTTATGACACAAAAAAAATGTGTCAGAGCAATTTGTGGGGTCGGACCGTTTGATTCTTGCAGACCTCTATTTAAGAACTTAGGATTACTAACTCTATCTAGTCTGTACATAATGCAAGTAGGAATATTTGTTAAAAAGCACTTTGTGCTATTTACTAAAGCCATTGAAAATAAAAAATCCTTTCAAGAGATCCAACCCGACTGGCTGTCACAAGATGTAGAAGCACACTATTCCAGAACAACTGTTATAATATATCGGTCAAAATTTATAACCAAATACCTAAACAGATCAGAGAGCTACCATTAAATTATTTTAAAATAAAACTTAAAAAATGGTTCTATAATAATGTGTTCTACACTATAGGTGAATTCTTAAATTATAAGCTGAATACAAAATAATTAAGCTATCTATACTAATATTATAAAGAGGAAAGATTTTTTTGTTTGTTTGTTTGTACCGAATAGGCTCCGAAACTACTAGACCGATTTGAATTATTTTTTCACCAATAGAAAGCTAAATTATCAGGAAGTAACATAGGCTATAATTTATTTTCAAAAAATTTAGAGATCCTTAAGAAAATTGCAATAATGTAACCCAAAGTAGCAAAATGTTGCCTATAAAATTCATTATTTGGCGTGCGCTGAGAAAACTATTGATGATACATAAAAAGTATGTACTACATCATTAATGTACGCATTATCACCTTCAAAAAAGTCCGCGAGGCAGTATATCTAACTATCATAGTTAACTCACAATAGAAGCTTTTGTGTTCTAAAATTTAATTAGATCGCCGGTAGAAACAAAAGCTGGTTACATTCGTATCGTAGTATTAATTCTTATTCAAATAAATAGTATTATCATCAAGGGTATTTATGTAGCAATAAAATACTTTTTAATTAATTCGAATCGGACATTTAATTTCGAAGTTATCACGAGTATAAAAATGCCATACGCGTTCCGTTCGATGTCGCGCCACGTTTAACTCAGTATTTTTATACTTGAGACCAAAAACCGGCCAAGTGCGTGTCGGACCACACACAATGAAGGGTTCCGTAATTGGGATGAATTTATCCCAAGAACAAACTTAACATTGTAGTTGAAAAACATGTTCTCCCATACATTCCAACTGTAAATGTAAGTTTGTGCTCACAATATTGAAAGATTTATGATGTTACTTCTTATGTATTTTCTGTATTTTTTTTCAAAATTTTAGGCTCAGTAGTTTCGGACGTAAGGGGGGCAATGGTCAATGTTCGTCTTTTTTCTTAAATAACTTCAAAACAATTTATTTTAAAATTATAAAAAAGAAATATTTGATACCCTCGTAGTAAGCCCTTTCATTTGAAGGGGTTGGTGAGGGGGAGAGGAAGGGGAAGTGATGAAGGGGGTGTTAGAGTGGGTGAGAGGGGCAGGGAGAGGTTAGCGGGAAGGGGATACGGTGAACGAACGTGCTAATCTTTGGAACTACCAGTCGGACTTTAAAAATTCTTTTTGCATTTTATAGCCCAAATCTTAAGGAAGGCTTTAGGCATATTTAACATCACTTTAGGACCTTTACGTGCCGAAATAAAAGAAAAAAAGGCAGAAGTAACCCCTAAGCGAAAACGAAGTACCTAATAGCGCGGGCAGGCAATGCGATGCGACGAGGTGGGTCGAGGGAATAAGAAATTTCACGCGTACGAAGTCGCGGGCAGCAGCTGTATAATATAATATATAATCACACTATTATGATAAAGGCGAAAGTTTGTGTGTGTGTGTGCGCGTGTGTTT
Source organism: Cosmia pyralina (assembly GCA_946251885.1). Taxonomy (NCBI): domain Eukaryota; kingdom Metazoa; phylum Arthropoda; class Insecta; order Lepidoptera; family Noctuidae; genus Cosmia; species Cosmia pyralina. Next base: position 7,550,359 of record OX276366.1, on the reverse strand, counting down.
GTATGTTTATTACTTCTTCACGCTCAAACGGCTGGACCGATTTGGATGTTATTTGGTATGTGTTTTTGTGGGTTTTTGTGTGAGAGTATTTCTGGGTGGTCTCGCGCGTTAGACGATATCTCTAAAGTTTTGTATGAGAGCTGTTTAATAAACTGTCGTTGAAATCGTTATGAAATAAGCTACCCCATCTCGCAGTTAGAAGGATTAAAACATAGGCTGCTTTTTATCCCGGTCTACGCGGGTGAAACCGCAGGGCGCAGCTAGTCTATAAGGTAGGTATTTAAATTCATCAATACCTACTTAATATGATCTCACTATTCCTACTTATGATTTATATAACTTAACTTTTTATTATTTTTTTATTCACATGATCTCAGTACCTAGTAATAAGTGTTTTTGTTTATATTTTTTAACGGTTTTTTTTTGCGTGCTGAAAAAAGTAAGCAAAATATGTGGAACTATTTTATATTTAAGACCTTTTATGTACCATATTTTATGCAAATAAAGATATTCTATTCTACATCATGAAAAACTTGCAGCGGGAATTAAACTTACCTACTGATAAGGCATTGTAGTTACTTTTCCGGAATCACGTCGCATTTTGTCACCTCTCTCGCTCATACGGGACCAAATTTTCAAGAATGTTAAATGAATAGATGCTTTTTTAACCGACTTCAAAAAGGAGGAGGTTCTCAATTCGTCGGAACCTTTTTTTGTTCCCCGATTACTCGAAGATGGCTGGACCGATTTGCATTTTTTTTTTGTTTTGTTCGAGAGTGTATACATCACAGTTGGTCCTATATAAAATTGATTAACTTTGCTTTGGTAGTTTTTGAGTTAGCTTCAATAATACGTATTTTTTCCCCACTTTTATATGGATGATGTTCTAGTTTGTTTTGCAGGTAGTGGTATATGAATTTGTGTGGGGTAGGTACACAACTAAAAAGTGAAAAATAAAAACTTTTTTACAAAAAAATACAACCGACTTCCAAAAACAACACTACAAAGTGAAAAATAACTTTAATTTCGGAAGTCGGTGGCAAAAAACGAAAATACATTTAACTAGACACCGACTTCCGAAATTAAAGTATTTTTCACTTTGTAGTGTTGTTTTTGGAAGTCGGTTGTATTTTTTTTTTTAAAAGTTTTTTGAAAAATGTAATCAATTGGCGAACTAGTAAACAATATTAATTTAGTAGGTACCTAAGTCCCAGGTCGCGCAGTGTTACTGAGGTTGTTATGTCAGGAATTTCGCAGTATGCCCAGAAAACGGCAATAGGCTCGCTCGCCCCAAATTATAATCATAATCAGCCTATAATGTTCCCATTGCTGGGACACAGGCCTCCTCTCAGTGAGTATCAATGGGCTGTGTAATCCACCACGCGGGCATAGTGCGGGTTGGTAGATGTCACATGTCTTCCAATTTTTGGCTCTAGGACATTCCAGTTTCCTCACGATGTTTTCGTTCACCGTTTTGAGAGCAGTGGTGATGAAATTATTTACACAAAGTAAATCGCCTGCCTGGGATCGAACCCACGACCTGCAACTCGTAAGTCGCGGCGGTTACCACTGGGCCACCACTGCTCTCCCCCTTATAGAACTTAAATATATCTAGCGAAATGTCGGTGCTCTTTACAATTTTGCCTGCCTACCCTTTCAGTGAATACACGATATTATGCTTATGCGTTCATTTTATAACATTTTCAGGAGAAACCCGCAACTGACGCGTATGTAGAACTCCAGTCGCGTTTCGCCGAGGTATATTCGAGTCAATTGCACATTCAAGCGCACTTCACCGGGCTGCGATACCTCATGTACAACTGGCCCAAGATATCTGCCGTGTTCGGTGAGTTTAAATAATATTAATATTCTCCGGACCAATGACCTGAATTTCGGCCACGGTATCCAATCTGAACGGGGACTACGTAGGAGATATTATAATTGTAACACAACTTTCGTCCCTCATTTGGCACCCCTTTGGCACGATTTTTTAATCGAAAACTCTCCTATAGCATTTTGGTTAAAAATTTTTACGACGTGCATTAATAGTATCACCAAAAGATAAATATTAATTAAACCTTACCCGTTAATTTTTGACCGACTTCAAAAAGGAGGAGGTTCTCAATTCGTCGGAACTTATGTATGTTCCCCGATTACTCGAAGATGGCTGGACCGATTTGGATTTTTTTTGTTTTATTCGAGAGGGTATACATCACAGTTGGTCCCATATAAAATTGATTAACTTTGCTTCGGTAGTTTTTGAGTTGGCTTCAATAATACGTATTTTTTCCCCACTTTTATATGGATGATGTTCTAGTTTGTTTTGCAGATAGTGGTATTAGAATTTGTGTGGGATAGGTACACAACTAAAAAGTGAAAAATAAAATCTTTTTTACAAAAAATACAACCGACTTCCAAAAACAACACTACAAAGTGAAAAATAACTAATTTCGGAAGTCGGTGGCAAAAAACGAAAACACATTTAACTAGACACCGACTTCCGAAATTAAAGTTATTTTTCACTTTGTAGTGTTGTTTTTGGAAGTCGGTTGTATTTTTTGTAAAAAAGTTTTTATATTAATTAATCTTGCCCGTTCTTCTCCATAGAAACCTACTACGCTTTGGCATAGGCAAAAAGCTTCATCTTCATCACTGACCGATCACCGACTAGCGACTCCTTGACAATTCACAAAGTGCCTGTTTAATTGAAATAAACGGTTTAAAACTTAAATGTTATGAGCGAAACGACTATTTCAATGTTAAAATCGTTCGTATTCACATTACGTTTACTCCGCGCGTTCGTGCTAGGCCCACAGGCGAAGAAATCACGACCAACCACCCCACCCACCCAGGGTGGGACTTTATATTAAAGTACTATAGTTTGACTGATACCGCTGTACCGCGCCTTGTGAGAGAAGATGTGAGAGAGACCGGGGAGAGACGAGGGAGTCGAGGTAGAGAGGGAGAGAACTTAATTTTAAAATAAGCTAATAGCTGTAATAGGTATTATAATTTTACATAATATACCTACCTATACAAATTGAATTAAAAGGCAACTGACGTGGATGATCATCAGAAATAAAGCTCGTGGCAACGATCTCTGGATTGAGATGCTGGTTTCTCACATTTCGGGAGGTGAACCCGCACACACCCCCCCTCTCCCCGTCTACAGCCTTGCCAATAAGGTTCTTGTAAGTATCACAATAAGATGTACAGTCCGGCCGTCGAGAGAATGCGTTCCTGACACCTTTCAGTTGGACAGTTCTAGTTGTAATAAGGATCAAATTCGCTAAACATCATATTTTATTCGTTGGTATGAAACTGACAGGTGTCATGAATGCATTCTGTCGACGTCCGTACTGTAGTTTTCACTTACAGCTAACCGCACTTCCGTAATAATAATATGAACATTGCTGTCAAGTAAATGCGTCTTTATTTCGAACAAGTCTTATTTCTGATGTTGGTTACGCGCATGCGCAAGTATTAAATTTAATGATTTTAATGAATGTTTTTGTTTCAGGTATCTGCACGAACTTATTCTTCGTTTCGATGGTATTTATACTGAGTTGGTACCATCTACAGGACGGGTTACCCGACTTTATCAAAGTAAGTGTGTTGTATTATTTAGAAAAAGTTAGCAAGCAGAATTCAGAAATACTTTTCTGAGTTCTGCTTGCTAACTTTTATCGATATCGATAAAGGCATCAGGGCTGTACTGTTACATAAAGATTTAACGATAAAATGCATTAAGTGGAAATGAGTGCAAAATATGTGTTTGTCTCGCGTCTGTATGTTATAATTGCAATGCATGCAGCGAGACTTGGGCTCAGAAATAGATATTTGTGTAAAAAATGAAAAAATCCCGCCAAATTTAAACTTTATGGCGGCTCGAAACATGAGACGAGTCGCTTAGGAGTAACAAATTCACGTGTCAGCGGGGGTGAGGGGTGCGGTACTGCGCCTGCGCAGCGAGTGGCGCAATTCAGAGCCGCCGTAAAGTTTGACGCGTACTATACTTAAATTCTGATTTTTAATTTGCTAGACCAGTATTTCCCAGACATTGTTCTGCCATGGCTCGGTAATTTTCATACTGCGCCTTCGTGACCCACTCAATAGTTTTATATGTATTACTATTCAAAATGATTTTACTATAACTTTTCAAACTATATTTCGGTATCGGCTATTTAGTGCAAAGTATGGAGAGTTGGTTGTCTTTTTTACCAAAGATTCCAAGTTCGCCGCAAATGATGAAAGTTTTATCCTGAGGTCTGGTTCCACCTCTACCTGGTTTCTTAGTATTTTTTTTAAAAAATAATGCGGTCTAAAAAAAAGAAAAAATGTTTGAGAATGTGCAAACAGCGCTCTTTCATATGATCAGTCCCTGTTACAAAAAAAAAAAAAAATATATTTAGATTTTCATATTTGCAAACGTCATCAATAAGTTGATAGCATTAGTACTTCTTGAGATATCCAGCTGTGACAGACAGACAGACAGACTGAGTCGCACCATAAGGGTTCCTTTTTACCATTTTGCTACGGAACCCTAAAAATCTGAGAATTAAAAATGACAAAAAAAAGTCATCCTGACAATTTAGTCATGTTATGTCATTTTAATGTAGCAAATTAAAAATCAGAGTATAGTAGTATTTTCCTTTTGTTTCAGAGTAAGTTTCGTTCGGAGATAAAGACTGAAGAAGAGGACGACAAAGCACTTATTGGAAAAGTGAAGTTGGAAAGAGAAGGTAAGATGAAAATAATTGAATTCATTCAATTCAATTCACTTTCGTTTTGCAGTTTCGATAGGTCGTGTTTATTATAAAGGATATCACTTTAGTACCCTCTCTTGTGTACGTTGCGAAGAATAGACCACCCGGTGTGTGTCGTAAAAAGTTCATCGTCTGTCTAGCCTTTTCCTAACTATGTTGGGGTCGGCTTCCAGTCTAACCAGATGCAACTGAATACCAATATTTTTCATGGAGCAACTGCCTATCTGACCACAACTCAGTTACTAGGTAATACCCTTTGGTAAGACTGGTTGTCAGACTTTCGAGCTTCTAACGACTGTCAAAGATCCACGAATGACAGCCGGGACCAACGGCTTAACGTGCTTTCCGAGGCATGGAGGGGTCTTGGTATGTAAAGATGGTCACCCATCCACGGACCAACCGCGGCAAGCGTAGCTTAACCTGATGGATCGATCCGTGCAGCTGTTATTACTTAGCCACGAGAACATTGGTATTATTGGAGATATATACTAGACTAGACTAGAGGAGTTCGTTTTACACGTAAGGAAAAAGACAGAGTCAAAGGAAAAAGCTCGGTGCGCCCTTAAATATGTCTATGCTTATATCCCACGCTTACGTGCTAATATGATATTTTATTGTTTCTAGATTCTGCTTCGTACTTCGAGGAAGACGCTCTTTTAAAAGAGTTCCAACAAATCGAATCGAAAGAGGAAACCAAGAAGACTTAATTGTGATTTACGATATTATATTATTTTAATATTATAAGTACTAATTTAGTGATATTTTATCGAATGTATGTGTTGGTGGAAAAAAACTGAAAATGCTCTTGGATGAAAACTAAATATTGCTACAGTCCGGCCGTCGACAGAATGCGTTCTTGAAACCTGTCAGTTTCATACTAACGAATATGTGTTTTGCGAATTTGATGCTTATTTATAATATTTCTAAATATAAATAATTAAGTCAAAAATATAATATCCTAACCTAACTAAAACTATTAAAAAACTAAAAATATGACGTCGAAAAATTCCTCCGCATCGCTGTCGACTATGTACTCAAGAGATTGGCGACATTACCACGTTGTATGGCAATGCTTAGCATCTGGCCAAGGTAAAAGTCAGCCAGAAGTGTCAACCAGCCGTTCGGACATTTCATTGAACAAACCATGAGCACTCGGACCCCACGGCCCGAGGGTTTCAACCCCAAACAGCTCGAAAATATAATTACCGTTAAGGTTACTATGCTTCCGCAGCTTGAGGTTTTCCGCAGCTGTAGCTGCAGCGCCAGCACGACACGAAGAGCCAGGAAGATGGGATGGCGCAAGACTATCGACTTCTAATCTCAGAAATCGAATTCGAGATCAAAAATGTAAACAAAGTAACATAGTGCTAAAATTGTAGGCATATCTTAAACAGATAAAATATAATATTGCACACAGTTTTCAGCTTTAAAGTGACGTAAACTACGATCCAAGAATAAAATATAACTGTTTGAAATAAAATCGTGCAAATTATTTTTATAATACTGGCAATAAGGCAGAAGCTCTAAACATTTGGACTTTCATTAATTATTTTCTATTTATAAAATGTTTTTCCTTCTAAATAAGTGAATCGTTAAAAAAATCGTAAATAATATTGCGTTATCCTAATAATCGATTCAAGTTGAGCGTCCCAACCTGGTCGGCATAGAGGAAAGTAATAGTTCAGTCATCCGATTTCAAAATCAAATAATTAGAATGACTAGGGAAATGTTGACTACCCCTGAACTGTCACTTTGACAACGACATTTCTTTATTTACATTTTTGATCTCGGAATTCGATTTCTGGGTTTAGAAATTGTCCTACTGATAGGTGTCAGGAACGCATTCTTTCGATGGCCGGACTGTAGAGAAATAGTAAAAGTTTAGTACAAATCTTTCTTTGCATTTATTTTAACCAGTGTCTGAGTTATTGTGATGAAAGGTGCCATTTTGTTTTTTATATAGAGATGAAGCTTAAAGTCTGCCGACAAGGAGTATTGTGTTACCCAGTAACTGGGTTGTGGAGGTCCGATAGGCAGTCGCTTCATGTAAAATACTGGTATTCGGCTGCATCCGGTTAGACTGGAAGCCGACCCCAACATAGTTGGGAAAAGGCAGGCGGAGGATTATAGAGAACACTTTTAACCTCTCTATTTAACATGCAGATTATATTTTTAGCCGTTTTTGAGTTAAAGGTACAAATATGCATTTATATTATTAATAAAAGTTACCACACGTTTAAGACGTTCTAAAATGCATTTTTAAATTCAACGAGTCTTTCAGTTTTTGACACTATAATTTAAAAAAAAAATGTTATGTATCTTACTAATATTATAAATGTGAAAGATTGTATTTGCAACGAGTAAACAACAGTACTTTGACCGTTAACTTAGAAATTATAATGAAACCTCGCCATGTTATGAAATGTTGGTGATCCTCGCTATGTTATGGCAACCTTAACTTGTAATGTAACTCCTTGCCCTCCGTAACGGAGAACTGCTTGTGATGATGTCCAGCCCCCTGCTTATGTTCACAGGAGCGGATGACATCAACGTACAACTTATTATCTACCTTAATAATAAAAAAAAGATATGAAAAAATGGCGCGTTGTCACTACACGGGTCTCATCCAGAGCTGCGTCAGTAGCGCCGGCCAGAGGAGCGGGCGGGCGACGTCACCCGACTGCGACGTCGACGACCGCGGCACCGGGCGCGGCGAGACCTGCCGCAGTTGCCAGGACCGTGTGCGGCTCCTGCCATACTGCTCCAGGTCACGGTACCAGCGGGTACCCTGGCTCGTCCCGCTGCATGCCCGAATACCTTTCATCGATTGATTTGAAGTCTGCATTTTGGCAAATCGCAGTTACATCCAAAGAAAAAACCGCGTTCACGGTTCCCGGTCGAGGTTGGCTTGACGGGAGCCCCAGCCACCCAACAGCGATTAATGGACAGACTTTTCGGCCCAGAGTTTGGTAACAAGTAGTGATGGGCCGACTAGCCGACTAATCGGCAATGCCGATCAGCCTAATACCTACTTGCCGGAGGTGTTCGGGCTTTTTTTGTCATCACTCGGCTTAATCATCGCGCGGCCGCTGAGCATGTTGTGACGTGTTTGTTTACATTTTTATTACGTTCGTTTTGTGTTTGCTGCGGCGCCGGTATAATTAAATCTATATATTTTTTTTGTGGATGGGAAACCATTAAATGACTTCTCCCGCTCTGGGCGGAGTGGGAGTACATGTCAGATTTTTACTGACTAAAACCCACCCGTGTTCCTTCAGTTGCCTGTGCCAGGGCTACGGTATCTCTTTCGAACAACCCGCGATCCCGGCGGCATCGGCCCTATCGGACCCCATCACTGCTGACATCTCTTTGAGGCGCGCGTGGAACACAACGCGCCGTCGACTCGGGCCTGTGCCTTACCGGACGGCGAGCTACCCATTGCTCGCCGTCCGCAAGCCCGCACCTACGGTGGCCGGGAATCGGCTACGGATTCCCGCCGCCCTGGACGTGTCCTACGGCGAGTAGGGGCGTGAGGGCGCGACAGTTGCCTCTCCCTCACGCATTCCCCGTCCTCATTCGCGAGCATTACTGCTTCGCAAAAGGGGAGGACGTCCTCCCATGCAATCTCGCTCCGTACCATGGCCTGGACCAGGTTCGGACACGAGAGATCGCCGCCGAACTTTAGATACCTACTCTAAGTAATGTTTAGAAATTATAAAACAAGTACAAATTATTTGTTTTATTTCATTTGTTGTGCGCCGATTATAATCGGCATATTTTGCCGAACAGTCGCCGACTACAAACGATGCCAAATAGTCGGCTTTTCCGACTAGTCGGCCCATCTCTAATAATAAGATGTTCGTTTACTTAGATGACATCATTATTTGCTCATCAACCTTCGAGGAGCAGATTTCGCTTCTTAAACGGGTTTTAGAGAAATTATGGCTGGCTAATTTGGCTAGTAATTTGCCTAAGTCCAGTTTCTTTCGACGAGAATTAAATATCGGGGTTTCAGAGTGGACGAGCATGGCTTGCACACTGATCCGTCGAAAGTTCAGTCAATTATTGATTTCCTAACCCCTATAACCCGTAACGAAGTGAAAATGTTTTTTGGAACGGCCTCATACTAGACGTTTTATTAAAAACTTTAGCTCTATAGCGGCCCCTTTAAACGCACTAACGAGTACGAGCAAAAAAGCGCCGCCTTTTAAGTGGACGGCTGAGACAGAAACCGCGTTCTCAACTTTGAAAGAGGCATTGGTGTCAGCTCCGGCATTGGCTTGTCCAGATTTCCCGCAACCTTTTGAGATTCATTGTGACGCATCCAGTTTTGGGATAGCGGGCACTCTTACTCAAGTTATAAAGGGGGAAGAGCATCCAATAGCCTATTGCAGTCGTTCGCTTAATCCGGCGGAACGCAACTATTCAGCAACGGAGCGTGAGGCCCTCGCTGTTGTGGTCTTCGCCGTGGAACTCTTTCGTCCTTACGTGGAAGGCGGTCCTACGTTTAAAGTAATAACCGACCACTCGAGCTTAAAATGGTTCTTTAACCTAACGAATCCCTCTGGTAGATTATCACCTTATAACTTCACCATTGAACACCGCAAAGGCAGGGACAGTGTGTTTCCAGATCTCGTGCCGTTCCGGTGCTGGAAATTAATGTGCCCGTCACTGACACTTGGTTTAAAGGGTTGTGGGATAAATGTGTCAGTACGCCCAGATCGTGCCCTAACTTTATTACCCCTCAAACGTCTTTATGTACTAATTTATGAAACCAAAACCCCAGGGGGGTTAGTTGCAAACCCCATAGCTTCACAACTACTGATGATGATTTTTTTCCATCGGATGATGTTTTTTTACGTTTATATATATAAGAATAAGAATAATATTTATTACACACACACAAGATTCATGATAGGTACACAAAAGCAGATGTACAAAACAACAAAACACAGATATCTACATAAATCTACACAGATCATGTAACCCTGTCTCCTAAACTAGGTAGTCCTGTATCTTAGGAGACAGTGTTAGGCCATACAGGGCAGTTTATCATAAAGGTATAGCTGCAGCCAGAGTGTTTAGCGTGAGGGAGGCCAAGTCACACATTTATGTGCCGGTGTGTAATGTGTGTGAGTGTGTGCGTGAGAGAGAAAGTATATGATATTATATACCTATTATATAAAGGATTTTTCCTTATGCACACATGGGGTGCAGCGACATGTCAGAGGTTAAGGAGAGAGAGAAAACACGGGCGGAATTGTAGACTCGACAACCAAAGCCTACTACAATGTGGCCTAATAGAGCGGTCTGTTACTCTATACACGAAGTGTAACCAGAATTCTGTATTGTTTATGTATATATCTTAACTACCTTTAAAGTATCATTTATATATCACATGGGTGTATTTTCTCTGTTCGTCTTTTCAGGCATGAGCGTTGTAGATTTTCTTAAGCGTGCTTAGTATATATTATTATACTACGTGCTGTTCTAGGAAAATGAGTACATGTCACTTTGTAAAGTGGAACAATTTTTTTTTAAATCTACTATCGGCTTTGACTAAAGTCTATCTCAAAAATTCACCTGTATATTAATCTTTTATGTCTATAAGATACTAAAAATCTGTCCTATATCCTAGATTTTTGGATGTTTAGACTTTTGCAGGTAAAAATATTTTACTGTATGACTGAAAAATGTATTTTAAAACTGCATGTTAGTGCCTTCGAAAAAGCAAGTTTGCACGAGTTTCAATCCGCTTTCGATGTTGTATAAATAATATTATAAATAAATGTTATAATGAAGGGAATTCCATGTGATAGAAGATGTTATACAAGGTGTAACTTAAATAACGCACAACCTCTTAAGGGGTAATTGTACTCATCATTATGAACAACTTTTACTATGGGACCAAAACTGAAATCGCGAAAAAAAATCTGCTGTTCCCTACATTTATGCTCGCATAACTCGTCAAAGTGTAGGGAACAGCAGATTTTTTCAGCTGAATACAATGATCCCTTAAGAGGTAGTGCGTTATTTAAGTCACACGTTGTACATAGAAAAATAAGAACTGTAATGTATGCTCTTTTGTGATTTTTTGGGTATTATCAATATTCCATTAAATAACTCTTGAGTGTAGATTTGTCCCAGTTAATGGCAATAAGCTCGCCCCCCTATTACATGGGGCTAAAATATAACAGGCGAAATATGTGTGTACTATACAAATCTGCTTACCAGCCGTTTGTTTCTGTAAAAATAACAAAGTGAAAACTTAGGTGGAGTGAGCTTAGAGTGTCAATAGTGTCAATCCCTAGCATCAGGTGGAATGACAGCTCATTTCACCTACGTTCCTACGGTGAGATTTTTACAGAATAGATCGGCAGTTCTGGTAATACAGGCGTGCCGTGACGAAGTCAGACAGAAGCGCCAAGATGAAATACATAAAACGCTTAATAAAATATTTCGTTAGATGATTTAAAATTGGGCTACTCACCACTTCCGTCACAAATGAGCAAAATATAATTCACTCCCGGACTCCTAAATCGAGCCACCTTGCAATTCCATGTGAGGTATAAAAGGCCTAAAACGTCCAAATAATGATGAGTCAAACAAAAAGTTTTTATGCAGTTTTGATGCTGACATACTGGTATCATTTTCGTGTAGTCGTTGTTCCGAACTTGAATTGAATTGTCGACCATTTAAAAAGTGTAGGGTCACTCGATTTAGTAGTCCGGGAGTGTATTTGATCGTGGTATTGAATGCATGATATTTATGGAGTTAATAATGTGATACTTAAATATTTTTTACTTTGGAATTAGAAAATAAATATTGATGTTGTCTATAATTTTTGTTTTATTTTCACCATCTCTTTCTGTTATCGCCAATCCGCGTTCCCCTATCTGTGTTTAATTCGAGACACCGTTGACAAATGAGCGGCCTACACTGCTCTCTAGTCTCGCTGCGCACACACCAAAGGCGCGGTACAGCGGTATCGGTCAAACTATGTAGTAGGTAATCGAATCGACTAACCTTGTTTTGTTTTCACAAAACAGTGCAGTTTAATGTTTGTCTACCTCTAGAGAGTGAGGCTTCATGTACGCACGGCTACAGACCAAGCTATAATTTTCCGGTATAAGCTGATCTCGCATTGTATATGACTTCCTTACAATGAGCGGTTAGTGTAAACTGGAAATGTAGTAGCTTGATGTGTAGCCGTGTGTGCAGCCGCACCGCCGCCGGACCGCATGTTTGTGTATTCGAATGAAAACCGCAACGGAATCGCGTGTACACTTCATTGATACCGCTTGTCAAAGTTGTAAAATAGTATGAATATCAATATCAATATATTCATGTTTCAATCAATCAACTCAGCCAATCGCAGTCCACTGCTGGACATAGGCCTCTCCAAGGTTGCGCTACAACACCCTGTCCTCCGCCTTCCGCATCCAGTCTGCCCCAGCCACTTTCTTCAGGTCATCGGTCCATCTAGCTAGGGGGCGTCCCACACTACGCTTACCGGTACGCGGTCTCCACTCTAGGACTCGTCTGCTCCACCGGCCATCGGTCCTTCGACAAACATGGCCAGCCCACTGCCACTTCAGTTTGCTTACTTTGAAAGCTATGTCGGTTACTCCGGTTCTTTTCCGGATAACTTCATTCCTGATTTTATCCTTCAAAGAAATTCCGAGCATAGCCCGCTTCATAGCGCACTGAGCGACCTTGAATTTGTGGACCAGCCCGACCGTCAGTGTCCACGTTTCAGCACCGTATGTCATGTTTATCAATATTAAAATGAAAAGCAGAGCAATGCTTCATTGAACTGTGATCGTTGCTTTAGGTACTATTTAACTCGGCAACAATACGGTGTAACTACACGCGGTTCCGTTGCGGCGCCTGTGCGGTTTTCATTCGTACACACAAACGTGAGCTCTGGCGCCAGCACATGAAACTACCCCAATCTGTCAAATTTTCCCAATTGAATATGAAGCTTATTCCTTTGTGGTAATGTTGAAAATCTATCAAAGAAATTTGACAGATGTTGGTAGCCTGATGTGCTGCCCTCTGTACATGAAGCCTTAGCGGTTTGTCTACAGATTAATGAATGACTTAATTGACCTTGACAGTGACCTTGCACGGAGTTTCTTTGAAGGATAAAATCAGAAATTAATTTATCAGGAAAAGAACTGGAGTTACCGATATAGCTTGCAGAATAAGCAAGCTGAAGTGGCAGTGGGCTGGCCATGATGTTTGCCGAAGGTCCGTTGGCCGGTGGAGAAGACGACTCCTGGAGTGGAGAATGCGTATCGGCAAGCGTAGTGTGCTCCAGCTAGATGGACCGACGGCCTATGAAGGTGCTGGGACAGACTGGATGCGGAAGGCGGAGGACAGGGGTTTGTGGTGCAGCCTGGGAGAGGCCTATGTCCAGCAGTGGACTGCGATAGGCTGAGTACATAGCACGTGACCTTTGTCTAACTCTTGTTGGATTTATATTACATGAAGCTGTGTTAACATCATCACTGCTATTAGATCATACGGCAACAAAATTTTGCAAAATGTCGTGAGAATCTAAAGGCTCGACGCGACTCCGGTAGAACAATTTTAATGATTTTCATAGAAATTGTTTCACCAGTCGCGTCTTCGCTCCTGTCTGCGGGAGCCTTAAAGCTCTTATCGTCTGTGAATTCACACAAGTTTTCGGTTACCATCCGTCTGTGTTTGCCCGTACATGTCCGGTTTTTTGGCCCTCTCCGTCCGGACTTGGAAAATCAAAATAAATTAAGTTAGCGGGGGTTATATCCGAATTTGCCTGTTTTATAATCAATTTTAAACAGTCTGCCTCGTTGGTCTAGTGGTCGAATGTACTACTGCTGAGCATGAGGTCCTGGGTTCCATTCCCAGGTCGGGCAGTGTTATTGCGTTCTTCATCAGGAATTTCTCAGTAGCAGCCCGGAGTCTGGATTTGTGCCCGGTTGATGGCAATAGGCTCGCCCCCTATTACGTAGGACTTAAATAGCGAAACGTACTGCACCTATGTTATGTTTAATAACTACCCACTTTTCGAACAATCACAATCGAATTTTGTTTAGTTGACAGTCCCTAACAAAGGACTTTAGGCCAAGATAGCACGAAGGGCAGTTCCGGTTGGGATCCAGTTACGAAACGGGAAACAAGATTCCGGCCCAAACGTGTAGATAAAGGAACCAGAAAGGAAATGCTTTGTGTAGTTTTTTTTTTTGCCATGTACATATTATATTTACATATAGGTACTTACGTGTCGTTTTGCATCCTCGTCAAATTTCAGGGTGTGGTACACAACATCAAACCGAATAACTTTCTCCACGAGACCAACATCTTGTTCGCGAAAAAATTTTCAACTGTCCCATAGAAAACTTTAATACCTACTCGACGCAAATGTATGGGACGGCTGATTATTTTTTCTCGATTACGTTGTTGCCATGGAGAAAGTTGTTCGGTTTGATGGTCTACCTACAGTCTACACCAATCAATCTGCCTAGCCTTTTTCTCAAATATGTTGGGGTCGGCTTCCAGTCTAACCAGATGCAGCTGAATACCAGTATTTTACATGGAGCGACTGCCTACAACAACAACAACACAACACAACAACAACAACACAACTGAGTAACAACAACACAACTTTTACAACTGAGTAATACGATACCCCTTGGTAAGGCTGGTTGTCAGACTTTCGGACTTCTGACGCCCCGTAACGACTGTAAAAGATCCACGAATGACAGCTGGGACCAACGGCTTAACGTGCTTTCCGAGGCACGGAGGAGTCTCGGTATGTAAAGATGGTCCCCATCCACGGACCGACCCCGGCAAGCGTAGCTTAACCTGATGGATCGACCCGTGCGGCTGTTATTACTTAGCCACGAGCTCCTTAGTTTGATGGTTTGGACCCTTAAATTTGACGAGGATGCAAAACGACACGTTGTGTACTGGTACTTACTTACAGGTCTACACTGTCCTCCAATACCTATTAAATGTTATTTGAAAACATTGTAAAAGTCTATATTTCTAAGTGCGCTGTTGGATTTTCAACTTTCGGCGTTGAGCCAAGCTTTGAAAATACAATTGCGCACTTTTATCTCATTTAGGATAAGGAGAAATCATTCTCCTAAATCAGGGGTCTCCAAACTTTGAAGTCTTAGGGCCATAATGATTTTTTCAGCATGTTCCAAGGGTCAAAACAGTTTTATTATTTCTGCCCTATTAACTATATTTCTAGAATAGTCGCAAAGTGCGCGACCTAAGCAAATATACGCTTTCTTTGCATTTCAATTACTGTTGTGTATTGACGACATTCAACAACTCAATTATTTGCTAGTTATTAATATGCTTAAGCTTAGATACTTAAGTTTTCTGCGTCATCATTTCTGTCGTTAAGTTTTACCTTGTGAGTAAATAAAACCGAGTAATTATCATTCTGTGTTTTCTCCTTCAACTTATCACATCAATAGTAACAACAATAAGACATTGGCAGTCGCGGGCCAGATTGATGACATTAGTCTTAAGCTGTCTCGGGCCGGATTTGGCCCGCGGGCCGTAGTTGGAGACCCCTGTCCTACTCGTAAATCATTAGATTTAGGTGCCGCCTATAGTATAGTTAAAATCTCGCTGCAGACTCGGTCATAAATCATTCGAGTGTTTCGCTCTCTTTCCCACTCACGGGCCTTATGGGCAGGCCACGCCCACACGTAGTCCTGTGCATTACTGCAGTCGATGAGTGATATCGATAGTTTTATATATTTATAAATGGGTGATAGAAATAAATACACATTTTTTTTTATTTTGTTACCAAATTTACTACAAAGCATATTAAATATATAAACAAAAGAACGTATATATAAAACTAAAAATAGAAAATTAAAATTCTTCGTCTGATAACCTTAATGATTCTGTTATCGATAATGGCCTTGAGCGCGCGCAACTAGCGCACATCCCTACTCCGATTATGATTTATGACCAAGTCTGCAGCGAGATTTTAACTATATTATAGTGTTAGTGAAAACTGGCATTACTTCGTAGTTACAGGCGAAATGTGCGGCACTTACACAATAGGGATGATGAGGAAAAATATTTCATCCATCATGTAGATTATTAAAAAAATATTAGACATGGACACGTATTTTTCTTTTTTTACGTATTCAAAAGATTACGCCGAAGTTAATATGTGGCATGACGTCACTCTTGCTAGATTTTATTAGACGTAGTTTGTTAAAGTTGTGACGTAGCGAGCCCCCGCTCCCCAACTTTAATGCTTTTTATCTAAGCAATTTTTATTAATAGGTATGATAAACCAAAAAATACGTGTCTAATATTTTTACATTGTCTGACTGATGTAATAATAAAATTTCTTTTTTTTTTTACCCAGGCATGATTCCCATTCTGCTTATCCCTTTGGTGAATACAGCTGTGATACAAATAAATAAAATTTAGGCATCTGTTTCAAAATAACAGCTTTTTACTAAATGCATATATGAAAATTATACACGGTAAGTACTTTTATAACAAAAAAACAATTTTCAAATTTTTTGTCTTCCGGTCTGTTTGTTCCGGCTAACTCCGAAACGGCTGGACCGCTTTTGACGGGACTTTCATGGCAGATAGCTGATATTATAAGGAGTAACTTAGGCTAGCTTTATTTCAGAAAAAGATTTAGGGTTCCGCGCAAAAAAATCGAAAGCCATGAAATTGTGAACAAAATCCGATTCAAATAGGGAAGTATTGAGATCCACACGGGCGAAGCCGCGGGCAACAGCTGGTATAAAATAAAACTCAAAATTGCATTTTTAAAAAGATTTTATTACCATAAAGAAGTTTACATTCGTTATGATGAGTCTATAATATTTACAACCAAGACTTGTAACCATAGATGGCAGTACCATACAGTGCCCGGGCATAAACAAAACACTTCGAATGTTAGAAAGAGACTGTCACACAAGCGTGTGACAGAGATG
Source organism: Cosmia pyralina (assembly GCA_946251885.1). Lineage (NCBI taxonomy): Eukaryota > Metazoa > Arthropoda > Insecta > Lepidoptera > Noctuidae > Cosmia > Cosmia pyralina. The sequence continues at coordinate 7,533,615 of OX276366.1, read as the reverse complement.
ACGCTACACAAAGTCGGAACTTTTTCTACAACTCTATTCAATCACCGTTATCCTCTTAAGGGGTCATTGTCCACATTATTATGAACAACTTTTACTGTGAGGCCAAACAAAAAATCAGCTTTTCCATACATTTTATGTTTGCATAACTCGTCAAAATCTATGGAACAGCAGATTTTTTTTCCCGATTTCAGGTTTGGTCCCATAGTAAAAGTTGTTCATAATGATGAGTACTATGACCCCTAAGAGGATAACGGTGATTAAAATTATACCCTGTATTTACGGCCGGGAACTGTATTATTAACTACCTAAAGCTAGTTTCCTAGAAGAGCGGTGCCCGTCACAATCATAGCGTCCGTAATTTTGTCTGTAATGACGTCACTGAAACGTTATTTAGGAAAGTAAGTTGGTGTTTTCCTAGAGAGCGTTTTTGACACCGTAAAGTCAACTCCGCTACCCAAGGATTTAAATCGCTCAATTTGCCCTCACGCAAAAAAGTGAGAAGAATGAACTCGCACATTATTAAACAGCGTTTCCATGGCAATCAAGCCATCATTGTGTGTCAGAGGTGTCAAAACGAAACAGAAACGTGACTATCTTTTGACGCGGTAGGACGAATCTAACGATTTAAATCTTTGCAACTGCCATTATTTTCATGACAGCCGTCACTGCGGCCATTAGTGTGGTGACCGCTCTTCTAGCAAACTGTAGCATTATTTATTTTATAAATTTTAGTGTGGCCTCGATATATTGGCATGTCTTTTAAAAACAGACTGAATTCTACCCTTTTTGGCATTCAATCTAAATACATAGTCACCAGTTGCAACTGTATTTAATAAATTTTAGAAATATTTTATGAATTAATCTATTTTACTAATTTTGATTAAGATACAATTTATATATGTAAATGGTCTTTCTACGTATACTTTATTAAATTAATATCAATATTGGTATTATAATGGTTATGCATTGTGGCTTATTTTATGTACAGACGACCTCGTAAATGATTGACCTCTTTTGACATCGTCATCATCTGCCTAGCGTTTTCCCAACTACTTTCGCGTGCGTCGCAAAGGCACGACTCGTTTCGCGTCACGCGGTGCCTTTGTGTGGGGCGCGATTATATCGCGTGTCGCACCTGATTGAAGGAGCCTTAAGGTTGAAACTAGCTGTCACATGTACAAATAGGCATGTTGTTGTTGTTATGACGTGCAACTGACTTACTGACTATCAACTTTAGGTGATAAAACAAATATGAGGTTGACTATACCTAATTCGAAAATGTATGAATCATATATAAAGGATTTTTATATACAGCGTGCCGCTTTAATGGCAACATTCATTCAACACGGTATACGGCTTCGCGTTTTCGTTTTATGAAGATATTTTAATTTCATTAACCGTTATTATGTATTTATTTATTTATTTACAATTTTCTCAAATAGCATCTTGAAGCAACTTGTACATGAAAACTGTAGCGCAGAGGTAATTGCCCCACGGATCATAACATCGCATCAATGAAATTAAAAACGAATAACGTGAAAAGAGTAGGCGAATTGAAGGAGAGAGAGCTTTATTATTTAGTTTGTATGAGTTATAATTTTTAAATTTTCAAATTATTTTATCTTATTATAATTTTTATGATTATTGCCCACTAGCCCTACCCGTTTGTTAATTTCGCCATTGTATCAGCACGTTGTATAGGTGGTATGGGCATGTGATGCGGAGGATTGAGGAAAATGTCGTTTTAAATATGAATGTCGATGGCGAAGACCAAAGAAATGACGGATGGACTGTGTGAAGGATGATATGGCTAGAAAGGGGGTGACTACCGAGATGATGACTAATAGAGAAGTATGGAAGATGAGGACACGTTGCGCCGACACCAAATATATTGGGGTAAGGGCAGAAGAGTGATGATGATACATAAATGGTTTTCTATAGCACCATTTTGTGGCAGTTCATGATATGTTACTTATCTATGTGAAGAATGAAAGGTAAAATACAACAGAAATTACATTTAGACAATGCTTATATTAATGTAAAAATAACAAATTACTAGATTTAGAATTTAGAAACTTTTGAAAGGATACTGTTCCGATTCGTAATGAGAAATTATAAAACGCCAACTTTAATTGCCTGCTGATTTCGGCCCCTTGACAGGCCGAAACACTGAGGATTAAAGTGTAGGTTTCTACTTTAAAAGCCCGAGCGGTTGGGCCAAGTACCTGGCCGAAATCAACAGGCTTTTGTAATCACGCGACGCTGCCAGCCCGCGTGGGATGAACGCTCTTAAAACTTTTGCTTCAGAATTACGTATCGGACCATTACCGCAAACAAAAAGGTTTTAAGCTAGTTTCAAGATGTTTTTTGTTAAAAGAAACTTAAACTTGACAATTTTGCATGATATTACAATAATTCTAAAAAAAATACTTTTCTAATACCAACCCCTCTTTGACACATGTACCTAATATATATTTTCTTTTCTAATATTAATAATACCTTAACAATAGGAACCGAAATCTAAAGAATGTAGTTACAACCTTGTAAGTAAAGTACCTACACAACTTTTTTTATTAGTTGAAATTCAACTTGAAAAAAAAAACAATTCAATAGTTAATTTTAAACTTTGAAAATAATATACTCGTACCTTAAAAGTAGGTTATTTTTTAGTTAATTGCCTCCCAGTTTTTGAAAATCTTATCAATTCAATTCAAATCACATAACATCCTGTATACCCCGAAGAGTTGAGGACGCTGTTACAAATGGGTATTGACTACCCATTTGTAACAGCGTCCTCAAATCATTACTTTTTTACACAAAAGTATGTTTATTAAATAAAATGCTTTGCATTCTTAAAATGTTTTTTGGCCGAATTGTTAATAGATGTGCACGGTACGATTCTGAACTGTAAATATAATTTTCGATAGGTACAGTTTCTCAATAAATGTACCGAAGTAAAAATTTTCACTTCGGTACATTTATTGAGAAACTGTACCTATCGAAAATTATATTTTTACAATAATGTTTTCTATTTACTGCTTTATTCGCAGGACCACAACACAGCCACTCCGTTTTTCTAAAAGCCTGATATTTAAGTAGCTGTTGCGACTTGTGATTGGCTGACGAAAATATTTACAGCCAATCACAAAACATTTATTAGATTTTACATAGGCTAGGCTGCGCCTAAGGCTTTCAGAAGACGAGGCCGAGGGTGATTCTCATAACAGCAACATACAACATGAAAATTTATTAAATATAAAAAATATATAAAAATTACATTTGTATATAAACAATATTATATTTTACCTAAAGCAACATATTTTGTTTTGCAAATATTTGCATATTTTGTGCTTGACGGAATAATAATATTTTATATGTTTAATACAAAAGTTAAAATAGTTATGATCCCTTATGATGTAGTTATGATGCCTTGGGTAAAAAATCCGGAAAAAATTTAAAAATATAAAAATCCGGAGTCACACGTAATCTGTTTGATTCATGCCCTAATAAGACGTGAGACTCCGGATTTTTAATTTGTCTGTCTTTTTCTAATTTCAGATGAGAATATTTTCTTGTTTCATACTTTTTAGAGCGTGATTTTTCAGTAGTCGGGTTTTAGTTTTTAAACTTACTTTTTATTTAAATTATTTTGGGGTTATAATTTCCTGGTAAAGTATTTGCAGAGCTACTTTACATTTTTGAAGAAGAATAATTATTATAATTATATGTATTTTGGGTAGGTTTGGAGAGAAAATATATTTGGTTTACATCTGAGGCGTGATTTTAGTAATTATTCCCAATTATCGGGTGCATGCAAGCAAAGCTGCGAGCAATAGCTAACAATATATATTTTTTTGAAATATGCTAAAATTAAGCCCTTTCATTTGATACCCCACACGCCATAATTAAAAAAAAAAACTTTTTTAGTTCCTAACTTTATGTCCTCTAGCGGGCGCCATATTGGATTTTATGTGACGTCATATAGCCTATAGCCAGCGGACAACCAAGACGCTTGTAACAACGCCTCATTTGTCAAATTATGATAAGTAGTTTAGAAGTTATGAGGGAACAGATGAACATACATACCGGTCAAAATCATAACCCCTTTTTGCTTCACCGTAGTCGGGTAAAAAAAATAGCAGGTTTTAGATTTGTTAACCACTTCACTTCACTTCATGTCCAGCTTTAGTTTACTTCTGATATTTATTGGAATTTATGTAATTTTGAGATTTTTTTTTTTTTTTAAATTGTGATAGTTATTTAAATTCATTTAATCTCAATTAATATATGATTGTTATTGTATGCCTAAGCGGCGGTACATAGCTGATCCTATTTTAACTTATAAGAATATGAATATATGGTTAACAAATCCCATTGACTTCGAATGTGCGCTTTTATAATTTCGCTTTTAACGTGACGATATTATAGTGGAGGTCCACAGCATCACGATCACACAGGAAGGTAAAATATATGGAAATATAATGAAGACGGTTTTATATTTCCGTCCATGATAACGTTATAACTTGCACGTATTTCCATACATTTTATGAACGTGAACGTCCACGATAATATCGCCACGTTATCAATTATAAAAGCGCACGATAAATACGATTACAATTTAACTATGGATCATTTTAATTAAATACACAACAGTGAAGATAATTTTAATGATTTGATTTTTTTTTTTTGATGAATGAGGTAAAATTTCCTAACGGTCGTATATTCAATTTTCAGATAACTTCAACTGAGGAATAAAAAAATTGAAATATGACAGGTTTTGTATAGAAAATAATATGTCAAACCGCCATTTTATTCTTTAGATTTGTCTGACTATTGAAAAAGAAGAGTGTTTTTAGCTGATGCCATAGTGCAGAAATAGTTATTTTATATTATACTGTATGGCACATTTTCAGAGAATTATAAAATAGAACAATACCGTATACACTGGCATCGTTTGGAAACTATTCAATAACTTCCTCTGAAATGTGCCATAGATTTTAACAAATGCAATTGATGTTCCTTGGAAGTAAAGAAAAGGTAGTTACTTTTATAATAAGATATGGACAGATGTCGAAAAACAAAAAAATTGAGGCCCGGATTTGAACTAAAAATCATAATTATATTTTATATATAATATAAACTATGTCGTGAATTCTTTTGAGAGCTTGTTACTAACGTAAGTTTAAAGGTAAGTAAATTAGGATACTTAGCGTTTTGTTAAGGTATCCACAAGAGACATAAAAATGACCTGTTGCCTACCCATTTTGAATAAAAAATATTGTGCACAAATATATTTTAGAACATAAATTATTAATTAAGTAGTTTTACAGAAATGTGAATAAAATTTTAGTGTAGGAATGATCAAAACTAAAGTGTTAGTATAAAAAAATCGCAAAATAATAATTAGTTAACAATATTTTGTGAGCTCATCATTAAATTCTAAATTGGCAGTTTCAATTTTAATTTCGAATACATTTTTAAACCCCTATTACTAACAATTTTTTAATATCAACCATTGCGGATACATTTAAATTCAAATTCAGAATATTCAAACTTACATAATTTATCAAAGTGACCGTTTTGCCGCCATATTGCTTTTTCTTCAGATGTAGATTAACTTGCAGTGGACGCGTATCGGGATAATTCTGGTAAAACCATGCCAACTGCCTGAAAGAATTGTGCAATCTAACATGAGCTTATTAACAACACCGTCCGGTGGTAGGAAAATGGATAGGAAGGGTAAGGGAAAGGTAAAGGAAGGGTTAGGGTGTTAGAAGTTATTATATCATGCAAGTAGTTACGAGTTAAGAATCTTATCAAAGTAGTATAGGTACGTCAGAAAAAAAAAACAATAGATAATAATGACGTTATTTTTTTCTTAAAAAATCGGTGTTAACCAATAGGGTCTCTTAAGGAGCTATGGTTTTATTTGTTCTAGTTTGAGGACTGCTAAAAATGCTAAAACTAAATTTATCCGAGTATCCGAGTCGAAATTACGATGATAAAGCGAATTGAGGGGGATTAAATAGGGTAAGTACTACATGGCAGTGGCTGGGTGGCAGGAAAGAAGGTGAGGGTAGTAAGAGTTAGGGCATCGGTAAAGGGTTAGGGTAAGTGTAATAAGAGGCCAATGGGGTCCCGATTCGACTCGGATATACAGAGGCTTAATTTGCTGCAAAAAAAATGAAGCCTTTGCTTACAAAAAAAAAAACATTATTTATAAATAGGAAATAATTTAAAACACTTAAAACGTTTGTTCTACTTTAATAAATAATTAAGAAGATTAAACAAAGATTATACAAAATATTTGAAATACCTAGACTCCCAAATTTAAAAAGGAAAAAGAAAGATTTCCAAAATTAGAAAACGTAGGATAATGTTTGCAATTTCATGACTACCCTCAAACAGCCTATTGTTAAGTAAAAACACAAGTACAAGAGAAATCAGAACGTAGCAGAACATAATAGCGTAGAAATAATAATAGTAACATAATAGGATAATAGAAGTGGTAATAATAGAGACTAGATCGTAGAGTGGATCTATTTTTACCTCATTTTCAGCCCTTTCTTCATCACTCTGGTATTGGACATCCAGTTCGGAACTGTTTACGCTATTCTCCCAGTCTTCGGAAGATTCTATTGATGATGCATCTAGGTCAATTTCTGCTAAAATAGAAACATTTTTTCAAATAGCTTGTTTATAAAAACTCGAATGTTTTTTTTTTTATGTCAGTCGTGGTACACGTAACTAGCACGTAGCAGTGGTGGCCCAGTGGTAACGGTCGCGACTTACGAGTTGTAGGTCGTAGGTTCGAACCCAGGCAGGCGCTTTACTTTGTGTAAATTATTTCATCACCACTGCTCTCAAAACGGTGAAGGAAAACATCGTGAGGAAACCGGCATGTCCTAGAATCAAAAATTCGAAGACTTGTGACGTCTGCCAACCCGCACTGGGCCCGCGTGGTGGATTACGGCCCACTCCCTCTCATAGAGAGGAGGCCTGTGTCCCAGCAGTGGGAACGTTATAGGCTGATTATGTGTGTGTTATGTGTGGTAGACGTAACTGCAAACTTATTTATTAGTTTATGTGCTGACGCTACTGATCTTCACGCACACATCACACAAGTACAGCGCGTGTCGTGAGATAAAAATACTATACGAACTAAAGTCTGGTCGCGACGCAGGAAGTATTTCGTACAATGACCCCTCATTATTTATCTTTATCGCTCGCGCACAAATGTATTGCCGTCGCGCTCGCACAGTAGACGGACGTCTACTGTGCGAGCGCGACGGCAATATTTTTAAGTGCGAGCGATGAGAATAGCTCATGCCGAGATAAAAATATTAGCCTGTCAGCAAGATGGTAGCGGATTTGACTGTGTAGAATCTACGAGACATTCACAATGTATGGTAGTGTCGCTTACACCATTGCCAAGTCCAGCAGCGTAGCCCGGTATGACTAGTTTTGGTCCAAGTGTTGGGCTTTGGTGCAAATGCTTGGTATTTGTCCAAACGTTAGGTATTTGCCCAAATTTTAGGTACTGGTCCTCATGTTGATTTTTGGTCCAAATATTGGTAATTGATCAACATGTTGGTTTTAAATTTTGAATCCAAAAGTTGGTACTTCTAAAAATAACTTAAATGCTCTTCTTACCAACAACCATAGGCTCAGCATGCCTATTGGGCGGGACAGCGGGCAGCCTAAGCGCGGTCGCGTTGATAGCCAGCGCCTGCGCACCGTGGCGACTACTTGCCGACGGTTGTAACGACGGGTCCTGTAGATTCACGTCACTTGATGGTAGCTCTTCGGCATATCTTACTAGGGGGTGTTCCTGCGGATAGAGGTTTTTACTAAATAAGCCGACTACGGAAAAAACTGGAGAACATAAATTTTGACTTATAGTAACATCACATAACATCACGCCTGTAATCCCCAAAGCGTTAGGCAGAGGTGTACCTATAGTACACCGATATTTCGCCAGATATGTTTAAGTCCCATGTAATAGGGGGTGAGCCTATTGCCAACAACCGGGCACAAATCCAGCCTCCGGGCTGCTACTGAGAAATTCCTGATAGAAAAAACCCAATAACACTGCCCGACCTGGGAATCTAAACCAGGACCCCATGCTCAGCATTAGCGTTGCGATCACTAGACTAAAGAGGCAGTCAGACCAACGAGGCAGTCAGACCAAAGAGGTAGTCAGACCAACGAGGCAGTCAGACTAACGAAGCAGTCAGACCAACGAGGCAGTCAGACCAACGAGGTAGTCAGACCAACGAGGCAGTCAGAGTAACGAAGCAGTCAGACCAACGAGGCAGTCAGACTAACGAAGCAGTCAGACCAACGAGGCAGTCAGACTAACGAAGCAGTCAGACCAACGAGGCAGTCAGACCAACGAGGCAGTCAGACCTACGAGGCAGTCAGACCTACGAGGCAGTCAGACCTACGAGGCAGTCAGACCTACGAGGCAGTCAGACCAAAGAGGTAGTCAGACCAACGAGGCAGTCAGACCAACGAGGCAGTCAGACCTACGAGGCAGTCAGACCAAAGAGGTAGTCAGACCAACGAGGCAGTCAGACCAACGAGGCAGTCAGACCTACGAGGCAGTCAGACCAAAGAGGTAGTCAGACCAACGAGGCAGTCAGAGTAACGAAGCAGTCAGACCAACGAGGCAGTCACAGTTACGAGGCAGTCAGACTAACGAAGCAGTCAGACCAACGAAGCAGTCAGACCAACGAGGCAGTCAGACCTACGAGGCAGTCCGACCAAAGAGTAGTCAGACCAATGAGGCAGTCAGAGTAACGAAGCAGTCAGACCAACGAGGCAGTCACGCTTACGAGGCAGTCAGACTAACGAAGCAGTCAGACCAACGAGGCAGTCAGACCAACGAGGCAGTCAGACCAACGAGGCATTCAGACCAACGAGGCAGTCAGACTTACGAGGCAGTCAGACTAACGAAGCAGTCATTCCAACTAGGCAGTCAGACCAACGAGGCAGTCGGACTAACGAAGCAGTCAGACCAACGAGGCAGTCAGACCAACGAGGTCGTCAGACTAACGAGGCAGTCAGACTAACGAAGCAGTCAGACCAACGAGGCAGTCAGACCAACGAGGCAGTCAGACCAACGAGGCAGTCAGAGTAACGAAGCAGTCAGACCAACGAGGCAGACCTACGAGACAGTCAGACCAACGAGGCAGTAAGACCAACGAGGCAGTAAGAGCAACGAGGCAGTAAGACCAACGATACAGTCAGACCCGGGTAGTCACCCCCTTTCTAACCATATCATCTTTCAAACAGTCTATCCATACTTTTTCTTGGTCATTCTGTGCTCATAAAGCTTACACTTTATTACGACGTAATAAAATAAAATACTCAAAAAAACCTGCTGATCCGATTTTGACAAAATTACGGTCACTTATTTTCTGCTCTATTTTTAACCGATTTCAAAAAGGAGGAGGTTCTCAATTCGTCGCAACCTTTTTTTTTTTATGTATGTTCCCCGATTACTCGAAGATGGCTGGACCGATTTGGATTTTTTTTGTTTTATTCGAGAGGGTTGGAGGCACATCACAGTTGGTCCCATATAAAATTGATTAACTTTGCTTAGGTAGTTTTTGAGTTAGCTTCAATAATACGTATTTTTTCCCCACTTTTATATGGATGATGTTCTAGTTTGTTTTGCAGGTAGTGATATTAGAATTTGTGTGGGGTAGGTACACAACTAAAAAGTGAAAAATAAAAACTTTTATACAAAAAAATACAACCGACTTCCAAAAAGAACACTACAAAGTGAAAAATAACTTTAATTTCGGAAGTCGGTGGCAAAAACGAAAATACAAACTAGACACCGACTTCCGAAATTAGTTATTTTTCACTTTGTAGTGTTCTTTTTGGAAGTCGGTTGTATTTTTTTGTAAAAAAGTTTTTTTCTAGCTGCAAACACATTCAATGCAGGGGACCGTCAGATAATTATTCAATATAATATACTTACAGGATGAGCTAGTTCACAAATGGGGTTCAAACGGAGGTCGATCATCTCGAGGACGGAAAGGTAACATGTGTCGAACTCCGGCGGAAGGTGCGATATCTGCGAATAAAAATAACATTTTATATTATTTCTCAGCAATTATAAACACATTATAACATCACGCCTGTAACCACCGAAGGGATAGGCAGAGGTGAAGCTGTATATACCACCATATTTCGCCTGTTATGTTAAACTTCCATTTATTGCCATCAACCGGGAGTAAATCCAAACTCCGGGCTGCTACTGAGAAATTCCCGATTGTAAAACTACTGACACTTTGCCCCATCTTGGAATCGAGCCTTTTTTTATCAGCTGGGACTCCGGTTTTTATTGTATGAGAAATAGATGGTCGTAATTAATTACTACGCGATGCACGCGCGGAAACATAAACAATGCGACGTCACGCTGTGACTAATCGTAGGTGAAAGAAAGAAAAATAAGAAAATACTGAAATTGAAATGAGAAAGAGAGGGTGCGGGGAGCGGGCGGGCGTGCGGGGATGCGCGAGCGGCTCGTGCGCCTGCTAAAGGATATCAAAGAGGCCGACAGCACGTGCGGCGACTATACCTAACCACCTTAGGCCTGCTTCAAAGAATAGGATCACGCTACGAATTCATTGATAAATTCCGCGCATTTAGTAGGGCTAAGGTGCGAATGATTTGAATTTCAATATTTCTTCATCGATTTATTCATTCTTTTTTCGATTTCTGTTTTTATTGTTCTAATACCTATTCAAATAGTAGTAGTTCAAATGTGTAATATTTATTAATAGATCAGTTTCTTTGTATGTTCTTGAAAAATAAAAATAATAAAAAAATTCTATGCCATAAGCGTCTACTCCGTTCACCTATTATGCCCTATTTTTTCGAGACGGTAAAAAAAGGCATCCGGTATAAAGTCATCAATACATGTCTGTAAGTCAGATTTAGAGCAGAGTCGTTAGATTTCGTTCGTTCAACGAATCTGCACGAAATCTAAGTTACGAGAGATGTATTGATGACTTTCATGGTTAAAATTATATAAATACATATGTTTTATTGCCGCGTATCATATTTTGATCAAGATACAACCTGACACGCACCTGCAAATTGAAAAAATCCAAAAAAAAAATGAATTTCGCGAGCTACCACAGCGCATCCTCCTTGAGGAATTGAAGAAATAAAGCACATTGGTACTTTCCTGGTACCGAACCCACATTCGCATGGCCCAGAGGTTAAGGGGCCTGTGTCCCTTAACCTCCAGGCCCTCACAACATTTTAGGTGCAAATAATTTAGTCCACAAAATTATCTTATTAATAAGCCCCATGACCAACTCGAAAAAACTAATTTGGACTAATCAGCGCAGTGGTTTGGCGAACCGTCTGCTTTTGTATTTTAAAAAGTTGAAAAAAAGATTGAATGGCCCCCGTATTGAATGTTTTTTTCCTGTATATATTTTGTTATGTTTTTTCCTATATACAGGGTGTGGCGTAATTAGTGGTCCAACGTTAAGGGGTCGATACACCGTACATAGCTATCACATATCACAATTTGAACCAATTTTTTTCCTAGGTCTCGGAATACATTTTTTTTTTTTAATTGACAACTTGTTTAATACTTAGTATTTTTTTTTACATTTGCATATGACAGCACATGCAGTTCACAGTTATAAACAAAAAACAAAATTAAAAAATAATGTCATTAATAGAAAATACAGCCAAATTAGTAAAGCAAGGTGTAAATTTTTCAAATAATAATAGTATTAAATATTTTCTTCCGAGACTGGAGAAAAATTGTTCAAATTGTGGTATGTGATAGCTAATTATACGGTGTATCGACCCCTTCACGTTGGACCACTATTTACGCCACACCCTGTATATACCGACCTTGTTTTCAAATTAAGAAATATTAGTACCTAACAGTCCGGCCGTCCAGAAAATGCGTTCCTAACACATTTCAGTTGGACAATTTCTAGTAGTAATAAGGAACAATTTCGCAAAACACTCGATAGTATGAAACTGACAGCTGTCAAAATTCAAATGCTTTATTTGCTTAAAACATGGTGTTTATAGGTCTTACAAGAACGCATTCTCTCAAAAAGGAAAAAACGGCCAAGTGCGTGTCGGACCACGCACAATGAAGGGTTCCGTAGTTGGGATAAATTTATGTTAAGAACAAACTTAACATTGTAGTTGAGAGACATGTTCTCCCATACATTCCAACTCTAAATGTAAGTTTGTACTCACAATATTGATACATTTACCATGTTATTTTAAGACCACAGACTTCTTATAGGTTTTCCTGTAATCTACAGGTAAAGATCTATTTTCTGTATTTTTTTCAAAATTTTAGGCTCAGTAGTTTCGGAGATAAGGGGGGGGAATGGTCTATTTTCGTCTATTTTCTTAAATAACTTTAAAACAATTTATTTTAAAATTATAAAAAAAATATTTTTGAGACCCTCATAGACCCCCCCTTTCATTTGACATGACACATGGTGTAGTTTGCAAAAGTTTTTTTTTTAAATTTTCTTATTTGCCCCCCAAAAGTGACCTCTATATTCAAAATTTTTTTATTTACTTTACCCGTCCGTGTTTGGGTCACAGAAATTCATATGTGTACCAAATTTCAACTTAATCGGTCCATTAGATTCGGAGCAAATTGGCTGTGACAGACGGACAGACAGACAGACAGACAGACACACGAGTGATCCTATAAGGGTTCCGTTTTTTTCCTTTTGAGGTACGGAACCCTAAAAAAAATCAGAAAGAACGCTAAGCAAACCCGAAGTAATATGCATGGGCAGGTAATGCGATGCGACGGGGTGGGTCGGGGGAACAAGAGATTATACGCGGACAAAGTCGCGGGCAGAAGCTAGGGTATGATATACGTGATTCATCATCATCTGCCTAGCCTTTTCCCAATTATGTTGAGATCGGCTTCCAGTCTAACCGGATGCAGCTGAATACCAGTAGTTTATATGTAAGTACTAGCAGTGTCCTGCGACTTCGTTTGCGTGGAAGTCGTAAGATACACAATACACTAAAATAACGACATTTTAATAAAACTCCCTTGGTCTCCGACCCGCCGCAGTGGCATCGCCCGCCCGCGCTATTACTTCGTTTTCACTTAGCGTTCTATCAGACTTTTTCTTTTGCTCGGCTCCTAAGGGCCGTAGCGTGATGTTAAATAGCCTATAACCATTATCGAGAATTGGGCTACCAAATGCAAAAAGAATTTTTCAAATCCAACTTTTTGTTCACAATTTCAAGGGTTTTCTTTTTTTTTACGCGGAACCCTAATTCTTTTTCCAAAATAAAAGTCAAGTAGCTTATGTTACTCCTTATAACACCAACTACCTGCCAGTGAAAGTCCCGTCAAAATAGGTCCAGCCGTTTCGGAGATTAGCCGGAACAAACGACGGACAGACAATTTTTTTTTGTGATGGGTACCATAATATATATACTTAAAAAAGCTGTTATTTTGACATTACAAACAGACTCTTACATTTTATTTATTTGTATTGATATACTTACGTGATTGCATATACAAATATCTGAATGCGGAAGAAATATGTGTAAACTATAATCATATTCAAATCTGCAACCTAGAACAGGTTCTGTCAATGTACCAATTATGTGGTGCGAAGGTCGCTCGAAGGCAAATTGATATAAAAAATTGAGGACAATCATAACGAGTTGTTAGTTACATAACTTAATCTTAGTAAAACGGTCTGACGACTCGACTCACGTACGGAAAATATTTTTATGGGCAACAAATGGGTTTCTTCCCCATAACATAAAGTGAATAAGAAAGATGTTACTCCGCAATTTTTTTTAAGATGTTTTTTTTTTTATTGTTGACAGTTTATTTGAAAAATAATTATTTACATAATTATTATTATTTTTATCTTTGGCTTATCTCGGGACCCTGGGGTCCCGGACCTTTGGAAGGCGTACGAGGGGCCGAAGCCAACTCGCAGAGGCCCCTTAGACAATTTTAAATGACGAGGAGGCACCAGCCGACGATTATCCCTGTATGCACTATGCATGTGCACCCAAGGACAACCCCCGGTTGGTGCAGGACTATTGCAGAACATGGAAACAAAACACATTGGGCCTATGGGTTTGGGTGGCTACATGGATTGGGTACCTTGAACTATGGAAGAACTATGTCCCCTGCCTAACCAATGTTATATAATATACACAGTAAATTGGCAGGGGGTGACTTGCACACTCAATAATGGGCCCCCGGAAACGGTCGCTAGCACATAGTGACGTAGCGACAAGGGGCAACATGTCCTGAGGTGCTTGAGGAGTGTAGAGGTATTCCACGGCTCTCAGAACAATCCCAGAGCCCGGAAGATGGTCAAGATCCCTACAAGCACTTACTGGAATACTTCCTTCCTCCGAGCACGTTTGCTCTTGCGAATCTCCACTCAAACCGGCCAATAAAGGCAAGAATGAGGTGGGAGCTCTGTTCCCGTCAGTGTTCACTCCAGCCGGCCAATAAAGGCAAACCAGAGGTGAAGAACAAGACTTCTCCCGGGAAATAGGGTCCGTGGGGTCGCTACTGCCCAACAGCTCGCCACATGCTGCCCTGCGGGTTCACGTATCTCTCTTGGTCTGGCTCCTCACCCTAGACCTGTTTCGGCAAAGTAAACTCCACCGGCACAGACCCAGAGTTCGGAGCTCGCAAGCCCCACCACGACTTCAACGTAGAGATACGGCGGTGGGGTTATTTTTATTATTATTATTTATTTATTTTTATTTATTTTTATTTTGTTTTTTATTTTTTATTTTATTATTATTTTTATTATTTTTTTTTATTAATTATTTTTTAATTATTTTTCAAATAAACTGTACTGCCAACAAAAACAATAAACTGCCAAAGCTAACTAGCTTTGGCAGTTTATTGTTTTTGTTGGCAGTACTGTCATAGCGTGTTGTTCACTATTTTTTTTAAATTATTATTCTAATACACGGACTAGAAAAAAAAGGACTCCGCGCTACGCGTATCGAAAGTGGAGCACCGTACCGATCTATGTGTGCGTGATTTGACAAAGACGCCGTCGTGTCACGTACCTAACGGCGGCCGGTCGGCATACCTAATATGATGTAAATGTGTGCGTGAGGCGTTTGTATAAATGGTCCCGGCATACTTACTGTGCTTCACTTTCGATATACGTGGCGCGGAGCCCTTCTTTTTTTTCTAGTCCGTGTTCTGATAGTTATAAGTGAAGAATTGTAATTGGCTATCAGTCACATTTTCAATCTCTTAACCTAGCACTTTACATTATCATATTTATAAAAACAAAACATAACCTTTGGCCTTCTGCCAATCATTTTATACCTGTAGCCTGTGGGCCAACTACACGCAGCAAGTCGTGAGCGCTCTGATAGTTCAGTATAATAATGCCTTCAGGGTGTTGATGGGGCTGCCGCGCTAATGCAGTGCGTCAGCAATGTTTGCAGAATCACAAGTTGATGGCTATTGACTCCCCGGTCATCAGGGAGAGTGGAACCGGCGAGAGATGTCGTGCGGTGTCCCACAGGGATCTGTCCTGGGGCCACATCTGTGGGACATCGGGTACGACTGGGTGCTGCGCGCCGACCTCCCTAGCGGCGTCAGCGTTGTATGTTACGCTGACGACACGCTGGTCCTGGCGCAAGGGAGGTCGCACCAGGCGGCGGCCGAACTAGCGACACGCGGGGTTGCGACAATCGTAGAGAGGATCCGGCAGTTGGGACTCGAGGTGGCCCTGCACAAGTCCGAGGTCTAGTGTTTTCATGGTCCTCGGAACGCGCCACCGTCGGGTTCCCAAATAACGGTAGGAGGGGTTCACATCGCAGTCGAGTCGACGATGAAGTACCTGGGACTCGTCCTCGACAGCCGGTGGAACTTCGTGGAGCACTTCCGACGTTTGGCTCCCAGACTGGAGCGGGCTGGGGCTGCCTTGAAGCGGCTCCTGCCCAATCTGGGGGGTCCAAACGCCTCCTGCCGGAGGCTTTACGCGGGGGTCGTGCGGTCCATGGCCCTTTACGGGGCACCGGTGTGGGCGCGTTCCCTGAGGCTGCGACCAGCCCGCCGGTTGAACGCGTCCCAGAGGGTCATGGCCATCCGGCTAGTCCGGGGATACCGCACGGTCTCCTGTGAGGCGGCGAGCCTCCTTGCCGGATTACCGCCATGGGATCTGGAGGCAAAAGTCCTCGCGCACGTGTGGGAGTGGCGCGAGGAGGCAAAACGCCGGGGCGTAACTCCGCTGCCGCGAGAAATCACGGTACAGCGGACAGAGCTCCGGCGGGATCTCATGGCGACATGGAGAGTGCGATTGTCGCAACCCAGCGCTGGGCACGCCACAATTGCGGCGATAAGTCCCCTCTTTGAGGAGTGGTTGGAGAGGCGCCACGGCATCCTCACCTTCCGCCTGACGCAGGTCCTCACCGGACATGGTTGTTTCGGGAGGTTCCTGTTTCGGATAAGGCGGGAGGAAACGCCCGGGTGTCACCATTGTGTAGATCGCCCGGAGGACACGGTGGAGCATACAGTGGAGGTCTGCCCGGCTTGGGCGGAGCACCGCCGTGTTCTCACGGAGGCGATCGGCGGCGGCGATCTCTCGCGTCCAAACCTGGTCCAGGCCATGGTGCGGAGCGAGAGTGCATGGGAAGCCGTCACCTCCTTCTGCGAAGCAGTAATGCTCGCGAAGGAGGAAGCGGAACGCGTGAGGGAGAGGCAACAGCCGCGCCCTCGCGCTCCTAGCCGCCGTAGGAGACGCCCTGGGCGGCGGGAATCGATTGCCGATTCCCGGCCACCGTAAGCGCGGGCTTGCGGACGACGAGTAATGGGCAGCTCGCCGTCCGGTAAGGACCAGGCCCGGGTCGACGGCGCGTTGTGTTCCACGCGCGCCTCAAAGAGATGTCAGCAGTGACGGGGTCAATTGGGCCGATGCCGCCGGGGTCGCGGGTAGTTCGAAAGAGATACCGTGGCCCTGGCACGGGCAGCTGAAGGAACATGGGTGGGTTTTAGTCAGTAAAAGTCTGACACGCCCTCCCGCCTCTGCCCAGAGCGGGAGAAGTCATTTGATGATTTCCCATCCACAAAAAAAAAAAAAAAAAAAGGGGTCATCATTATGAACAACTTTTACTATGGAACCAAATCTGAAATTGCGAAAAAAAAATCGGTAACTCGGGGCCGGGCCACTGGCCGCACCGGGGATCTCCAGCATCCGAGCCCCAGTCGCAGTGACCTTTACCCGGATGCCATCTACAACCCCGAGCTCCTCAAGGTTCACCGCCGCCCTCGCCTTGGTGAGCACGTCGCGGTAGGACACGCCCTTCTTCTCCGCTTCCGGCTGTAGTGTGATCACTACAGCTGCGGACTTCGGGGCACGTAACCTAGCCGCGACGTTTCTCTCTTTGCGCCGCCGCCGCTTCTCCTTTCGCTTGGCATAATGATGACCCCTAAGAGGATATTAGTCAATAATCAGTAACCCTGTATATACGTGTGATTTAGGAAGATTATTGTTATACGATGCGGTGCAGTGCGGCCCGCCATAATGTGCGCGAGTCTTTAGAATATTTATGTACTTTCAGTTATTTCTTGTTACATCAGTTTTTTTGTCAGATTGGCCGCCCCTAATATCTGGCCGCACTAGGCCCGGGCCTAATGTGCCTTAGGGCAAATCCGCCTCTGCATCGGTGAAAAAAAACATCGTGAGGAAACATGGACTTACAGTCAATGAAAGTCAGAAATTGTCACCTCGCTTTGAGCAAGTGTGGTGATTAATGTTCATGCCTTCTCTGTATGAGAAGAGGCCTTTGCCCAGCAGTGGGACACTAATAGTTTGCTATTAGTATCTATTATTATCATATTATAAAAAAGTATTTGTTTGTATGTAGAGGATAATCTCTGGAACTGCCAGTCGGATTTGAAAAATTCTTTTTGCATTTGATAGAACAATACGCAATTTAAAAAAAAGTCAATGCAATATATTTAACATCACGCTATTACCAATAGGAGCCGAGCAAAAAGAAAAAAGTGATAAACGAAGTGGAGCAAGAAACACGCGGACGAAGTCGCGGCAGAAGCTAGTCATTAATAAAATAATAGGTAGGGTTACCTGATTATTATTGAGCTGCAGGAACATAAGGTCGATGCACTTGAGTATGGACAGCGGGAACTCCTTCACTCTGTTGTTTCTGAGGTTGCAGTGCACCAGGGCCTCCATATTGTTCATGTTGCTGGGTAGTGTTTCGATACAGTTGTTCTCTAGCGTCAACCATCTGGAATGTTCAAATATTTATAAGTAGAGAAGAAATCAAAATTTAATAAGAAATAAAAAAAAAAAAAACAAATTTGCCAGACACGACACCTGTCTCGTCGGAGGACCAATGAAATAAGAAAAAAAAAAATAGGAAAATAGGAGGGAAGAAGGAGGAATAGTGTTTAAATAATTTACTGACCGAGCGAGGAAAGCAAATTTGGCCAAACTTGAAGTAAGTCTGCTTCAAGTCTGGCAAAATTTGCTTTTCTCTGTCAGTTTCTTGCTACTCCTTTACAGGTCGCATTTTACAACCGATCTGGACGAAATTTTTTTCTCGTCGGGAATGTTTGATTGGAAGTAGGTACCCTTGTACCTACTTCCTCCAAAAAGGGGCTACTGGATATTTCTACCATATGAGATCCGATTTTGATGGTTCTTTTTTATTTGAAAGGTAGTAACTTTAAGTTGGTCTCATAAAAAAATGGTGAAGATCTGATGAGGATTTTCGGCGTGATGAGCAGAATAGCTCCTCAAAAAAAGTTTGTGCTCGCGATGTCTACTGTTCACAGAACTACTAGTTTTTTAATGTTTGTGCACAATAAAGCCAAGCATACACTACACGGGCCGCAGAGCAACGCATTTTCATACAAAAAGGTGCAGTGAACCCCACCTGTAGGTAGTGAACGTTGGTTCATAGAAAATGTACGAAAGTGATGAAGGAGGGCTTTTGCAATGCATTGGGTTGCAGGCCGGGCCTAATCTGCTTAAGACTTTTTGGTACAAAGACGGACTAAACAACCAAGAGTGGAAAGATAGCATGACCCAATATATATGGGTGTATCAGAAAGATGTGGTCAAATTTAAGGGTGTGGTATAGACCATCAAACTGAACCACTTTCTCCATGGGACCAACATCGTAATCGAGAAGAAATTATCAGCTGTCCCGTACAAAGCTTCAATACCTACTCAACCCAAATATATGCTAGAGTTAAAAAGAAAGAAATATGTTTCTTAGTGAGTATTTAAAATACAATGTATTAAACAAAGATTGGTTTGGCAGTCAGTGCTGACCAGACCAATGGCACTCGGTTTTGTGAGCTTATTTCAATATAGCCGCTCTATGTCAAATACTGGTATTCACCGGCATCCGGGTAGACTAGAAGCCGACTCAAACATAGTTGGGAAAAGGCTATGCAGATGATGGTAAGAAGGTGATAAAAACAAAAAGGAAAATCACCCTTTATTATACCTGAGAATCCTGATTATACCTGTTTACTTATAATACATGTTACTGTTGTTTGAACAACTTCTAACTTACAAATGAAAAAATTTGTTGTTTGAATAATCATATTGGATTAACTATTCAAAATATTTGATCCATTTTTGGTATGAATACATCCAACTTAACAGCCTTGGTGATAAGGATAAGAAATGAGGTAGCAAAAGAATAAATAAATGAATGAATATTTCTTTGCAATATTATATATTTATAATATAAACTTTGATTTTCCTTTATTCTTAAAAAGACCGAGCATAAACAATAAATTAAAAACTTAAGTAAATACCTATGTGACAACAGGTAAAGTTTAGGCTCAAACAAACAACTGTGCCAAGGTATTATCTAGAGATAAATGTTATTGAAGACATTTGACTCTGACCCCAATTATTATGAAATAGTTCAAACAAATTATACTTAGATAAAAAGTTTGTAAGGTCAAATTCAAGGTTTTATCTGTATTTCTAAACAAGTAACCTTGACCACAGTACACATAAGTAGGTAGTTAATTTTTAATGAAACACTGTACGAGGTCATGTTTCTACCAAAAAAAAAGATTCTAAATTTGAGCATTTGGAAAAAAAAATGATAAAAAATTTCGTGTAGGTATTTGCTGAGAGTAGGTACCTATCTACCATACTTTATGTTAAAAATTAAACAAACTTGTTTTATACATTATTCTATGAAATAAATGTAATAAATATGTTACACAAGAATTATAGAATGTTTTGTTAATAAACTTTTAGAACCTTACCTTAGTTTAGATAACTTGGTAATTTCTTCAGGTAAGGTTACTAGTTCATTACCCCTAGCACCAAATGTATCCAGTTTCTCCAACTTCCCTATTTCTTTCGGTATCTCCCGCAGCCCTATCCTGTTGCACCAGAACGCTTCAAGGTTCTCAAGCTCACCAATCTCCGGAATTAACACTTTTAGAGGATTATAACTTATGTTTAAATTCACCAAGTTTTTTAAATGACCTATCTCTGGCGGGAGGTGCGTAATATTGTTATAGTCTAGGGTCAAAGTTGTCAGGTTCAATAATTGTGTTATTTCCTGAGGAACCACTGTTATTTTATTTCTATGCAAGTAAAGATGTTCTACATCTGAACAGGTGTAAAGCAAATCGGGTATTTCAATGATTTCGAACGCGTTCAAACTCAGCCGGGATTTCTTTTTGATTATAGCCTGTTCAATAAGGGCCAGTATATGATTTTCACGGATAAATTTTAATATTGAACTCATTTTTGTCTATCTATTTTTGGTTACATTTCTATTGCGTTTTTGAATTTGTTGTGAATGTGACAGGTGCGTCTGGTTCGCGAGATTAATATGGTAAATAAACATAAACATCTGGGTCTGTATGCAAAACATGAGAGTAGGATGCGTAGATGCAGTTTGTGCTGTGAAAAAGAGATAGAATAATAACAGCGTTAACATTGCAATAAAGACCTGGAACGTTTTTTTTGACATTACATAATTCAATGTGTTGCTATATCTATAAATACAATTTCTACTAATCAATAAATAAAGTAGTTGCCACACGACAGAGTTTACCTATTGTAATACAATGAAATGATTTATAGAGTACCTTACAAACAATTTATGATATGATTGCTCAGTATTTAGAGGAAAATTGTGTTCTAGTATTGACTTAATAATTTGAAACCTGTCAGTACATAAGAAAGTATATGAGTGTAATGGATCGTAACTACTGTATCGATTTTCCGCGGTAATTGTGAAAATGGCTGCTTTTATCATTGCTTTAATAATTAAGTGGATATAACTATAATATCAATAATATAAGTGGAATAAAATATGTAAATCAATGATTTTCTTTATTGGAACTATAAATTGATGTTATGTTCAGTTAGTTTCATATGAATGCGAAGGGATTAAATAAATTAACATGCAGTCATATGTTTATAAATTCATATTTCTGATAATTTTAATTATACAGTGTTTTACTGTAGACGCTAACGGTAAGAATTTATATTTGTAAACATAGGCATTATCAATCCAAAAAAACATTTTCCTTCTTTGTTTATTCGTGCGAAAAATAAACTTACAAATACAACTTTGACCTTGATTTAACTTACGTTAATGAGCAATAATTAGGTTTTACTCACACGCACAGCTTTTTTCTATTCATAAGTGCGTGTTGTTAAAAAACACCCACCTTGATCTGTTGTTATTTTACTTTAATTGTTGCTGTAGGTACCTACAGCAAACTACCAATGAAAAAATACACGAACTAGGAGTTTATATTTTCTATCTTTTTAATACGGCCATTTAATTTTTTTTTCAAAATCGGTAACTTTTTATTACTCAGGCCACTGATCAACTGAATAATATGGTGATGTTGAACTGACTTTAATTACATATTTCAGCTTCCCAAAACAAGAGCTCTCATCATCTCCGACGGTTAGGCGACGATGGCTACTTCAAATCCAAGCCATCATATCGATCCTTTCAGCCAGTATCCATCAGATATCACAAATCGACGTATCCTAGAGCTGATGATCGATCAGACTATGACATAACTTCTTATGATACTGAGTATGGTGGCGTTGTGTCGAACTTTACGTCTTCCATTTATGATGATAATCCTCAGTTGTATCCTAACCCAGAGTTTGTGTCTAGGAGTAATCAGGGTAAGTATTATTTTTTATTTTCTTTCATGTGTGTACATGAGGGTGTCGTGTTTGATAAAAATTTGGTAGCGGTGTGACAATCCCGATTAATTAAGGATAGGTATCTTGTTTAGGTATCCTGAACTGTTATAGGTTTGAATACCTTTTTCCTCCACTTCTTTCTAGTCTCATAAAAGCAACAACTGCGAAAACCAAATAACTGTTTTGACAAATCGTGTAAGTTTTAAAACACTACACTCGAAGTATAACATAACTTATTTTGGCAGTAATAAGCAAGACCTCAGACAACAAAGTAGATTCGGAGTCAGATCTACCAGATGACTCCTTAGCTGATGCAGATCTGAAGGAGCACAATATTATAGACAGCGTAACGTATCTGTATGGCTTCAACAACTGCCACGGAGTCAGAAACGAGTGGATGATATTGGTGAGTTTTACATGATTTTTTTTAACCAGTGCGCAAATTTTGTTTTGTCGTCAAGTACAGAGACCGTACCATGACGTGAAAAAACGGTCATGGATCCGTTGAGAAAAAAAGGCTGGTGCTATAGGTCGTATATAGCTCCGTCTCTCTCTCACACTGGAACCGTTCAACTTCTGTCCTGCTATAAGAGCGCATAGTCAGCCTCCAGTCTTCGCCACGTTGACGTGTGAAGTTACCGATGCTTCACCGGTTAAGTTTAATTTTTCAAATTTGCACACTGGTTAAAAGTTTCTCTTGTGTAGACGACATATTTCTTCTTTCTTTTCTAGTTTGTTTTTCTTTCTAACATAGTTGGTTAAAGGCTAGGCAGATGAATCAAAAATGAAATATTCAAATTTTTTTTAAAGATGAAAATTATTCTTATTTAAAATTTCGTTTGTATGTTGGCTGTTGGCCACCACGCCAATAGCCTTTTTGACTGCATTAGCTGTTTGATTGCAATAACATGTTTGTTCGCCGCATTGGATGTTTCACATCAAAATACCAAAATATCAGCGTTGTGATGTGAAATATGTGGTGGGTGAGACCGGCTGGCGTCGCCACGCACTCATAAGACTGCAACTCTTTGACGATATGGAAAGAACAAAAAAGATCGCGAGATGTGAGAAACCATCCTTTCATACATATTTTCAAAACAAAATAGTTTCGATAATTCATATCCTGCCAGGCGTGCCACGATGGCTCAATTTTTTGTCCGGGAGAGTTTTTCTTTGTTATCTCATAAAAAAAACAACAGGACTTTTTTATTGCCCATCAGAAAATCTACTAAAATCACCCAGTAAGCCCCATTACTACCTTGGTAGCATGAGTTATTCAGCTATTCGACAGTAGATAAAGCGGTTTTGGTTAACCCTTAAATTACTACCAGATCTTCATCACAAGCGGCATAGCCGTGGTCCTCCTCATCAGCGCGGTGATGTGGCTGATGTGGAGCGAATACGCGGCTGAGTTCCGGCGTAGCAGCAAGTTGTACCCCATCAATATTAACTTGTGCTGCTGTTTAGCTGCTTGCACTATTATTTATGTACAAGCAGTTATGGTGAGTAATGTTTTTCTATATCATTTATTTAGTACCTACATAAATAAAGTGCAAATCGCTTTAATTCTGTAAAAATAAATGGGTAGGTACTAATCATGACTCCATGAAAGACAAAAAATGCAAAATTGAATATTTACTGTTTTGGCTATACTCTCCAGAAAAGCGTAAACCAACGAATAACTTTTAAATGGGACAGTCTCCCGTATTATTATTATACTCTTTGGGAACAGTACTATAGATGAAATGATATAGTGTGGATGGGAAACCACCACCAGTGTGGACTTCATTTATTGCATTTATGTAGTTTCCATACTGTATATCAGAAAAGTTATCTGGAACCTATGCCGCGGCTGTGAAATAGGAAATTAATCGTTTACGAAATAAAAATAGTGTTTTAAATTATTATACATTGTTCTTGTGGGAAATAATCCTTCTCTTCTTTCCCCAGGGTGTATCATCCCCCTCTCAATGTGAGAGGATAGCTCTGCTCCTGCACTACACGCACGTATGCTGCGCGATGTGGATAGTGGCGCTAGCGGCGGCAGTCGCAGAGTACTGTGCGTGTGATACTCTGCTGCCGCTGAAATACAACTATCTGCTGGCTTATGGCGTTCCTGCTGTGGTTGTTATGGTAAGATTATAGATAACTTGCATTGATTTTGAACAGACAAAATATTGTTACAATGTTGATAAGATGAAGGTAAGGATGCTAAGAATTACTACGAGTAGAGTGTGTCTGCTGTAAATGCTATGGAAGCTACGTGTAGATAAAGTAAGAGGTATTAATTGATTCTGTAATTATAACAACTTCTTCATAACTAGAAGTTAGATGAAAACAAGTTAGAATCGGAGAACCAAGTAGTGTCCAAGTTTGTACCTTAGCCAAAGCTTTAATTGGTTGAAGATGTAATGGTTTGGTTTGGTGCCATATGAGATAATGGAGCTATACATTTAGGATAGCAGTTTCTGATAATCATTTTTTTTTTCAGTTCAACTACGCTCTGTCAATGGAGCACTATGAAATAAAGCACTACTGCTGGATGTCTATAGAAAAAGGCATGGTTATGGGTTTCATGGTACCAGCTATGATTTTAATCCTTATAAACACAGCCATCATCATCTTGGGATTACAAAGTGTCAATAAAAAACAAGCAGAAACTCTAACAGCCAAAATACAGGAATTAGTCGACCATCACATAGCTAATTGGCCTAAAACAGATCAAATGGATGATAAAAATGGCAGTATTGATACGTTAGATAATATTTACACGCCAGGCAGTAGTAGGAAAAATACGGATAGTTCAGAAACTCTGGACAAAGATTATAATGGGAGTGAGGATGATTGCCATTATGTAAACATGGCAATACCGGGGGAGAACGGTGACACTGGCAGTGAGGTGAGTTGCCACAGAAGTTTTAGTAGTATGGTAATTTTTAGATCTTACTCAAAGTGGTAGCAATGAACTTACTGAAATTACCCTTACCTATTTCAGCCCAATTTGGCTCAAGCTGCAAAAGCCTTGCATGATAAGAGTCTTCTCAATATGTTATACATGGACAATATCTCATGGAAATGGAGCTGGAACACTGAAGGCAATGAATTAAAGACATATTTGAACTTATGTCTTGTATTGGAACCATTCTTTGCCATCAACTGGGTGATGGGAGTGGTTGCTATAGAAAACGCGGCACATTGGTCTACACCTACGATTTATTTGATACTCGTCGTTGTTATGGTAAGTTTTTTGACATTTACTGAAAAGGAAAGTTACATAAGTTAGGGTAAACTTTGTAAGATAGGGCAAAACAAGAACGAGCGTAAAAAAAATTGTAAGAGTTTGCAAACATTAAACTTGATACTTATTTTTGTGCAACTACCAGCAAGTTGGCTCCATTAAATGTTTGCGTATTTTATTCTACTAAGTGTGATTTCAGTACGTTTACCTTACAACGACGATATGTACAACGTTGCCGATCGTAAAACCGAAGACCACAGCGCCGTGCTGCGAAGCTGTTATCAGCGAACCTACACTAACAAGAAACAGGTACCTATATAATTTGCTTACAAAGTACAAAAAAAAGTCACGAATAGCCGAGATAAACTGCTGACAGAATACAAACACTTGTGTAGTTTCCATGTGTAAGGGGGATGCGCTAAGTAAGGCAGCCCACGAAATTCAAATTTTCTTACTTTTTTTGCAATTTGCAGGTCAGTGTCAGGTTATATGTCGATCTCAATATGATTCGCGCACGTATTAAATATTTATTTATAGAATAATAGTCATTAGAATCAGCAATACAACTCCATAAGTTAGAATTGACCTCAAATCTTATGATTTCATGAAATAGTCATTCAATAAATAATTAAGAACTTAGAGAGTTGTATTGATGATTTTTATTCTATAAATAAATATTTGATACGTGTGTCAATCATATTTAGATCCACATACAACCTAATACTGCCTTCCAAATTGCAAAAAACGTATGAAATTTTGAATTTCGCGGGCTGCCCTGGCGCATTTGCCTTAAGCTACGGTTATCAGCTGTTACGGGATTAGATTATTCCGCTATTCCACATTTTTTAATTCCATTAGTCGATACTCCAGAAGTTATAGAAGTTATATACCTACTAAAGAAATATTTTCTTACAGGACAACAGACAGTATTCCTCTACTGGATCCTACAATTCAGCAGCCAATAGTAACTCCAGCACCCGCGGACACCATAAGTACTATCAGTATTTAATTCATTAAAAATACCATGACTTGGTTTAGACAGTTCAGTCGTGAAAACGACTTTACTTGTCACGAAATACGATTGAAAATCGTTCAGAAGTTCGGTTCTGATTTTGAGGGTAGTATGGACAATTATTTAGCACTGGTTCCCTAATGTGTCTCAGACGACTAAGCGAAATTACCTTTATGAGCTTGATGAGAAAAAAGACGGAATGCCCAGTGTCATGCCACTGCTAAATAATTTACAGAAACGGTTAGAAACATCTAGAATTATTATAATGGCTGCATGTATCCATTTGATGTTGAAAGACATTGTTTGCTAATGTATTTAATGTAAAAGAAAATGATTTTGAGAAAGTTAGCAATATCAGGATAAGTGGTACCTAGAAATAAAAGCAAGTCGGTTAGCCGAAAGAAAGACAGATCTCTGAACTGAAGGATTTCCAGAATCTGCATTTAAATGAGTTTCAATAGAAAAAACTATAAATAGCCCCTAGAGGCTATTTATAGTTTTTTACACATTTATTTTAGTACACATTTACCATTTCTGTATCAGTCTGCAAGGTTTAATTAAAATTCTACTACAATTATTCTAAAACTTTGCACTGGTATCACAATTGAAAATGTTGAATCTTCAATGTTGCCACATTTTGTTTTAGGTTCTCCATTTTTTAGATGGTGCTGCAAAATCAGTGGTTGTTGTCAATTTTGTTTTTCACCCGTAACTTTTAGCTATTTCAAAGCGCTATGTTTTTGCTAGGTACACACGGCTACGCATCAAGGTACACATTTCCAGTTTACACTGACCTCTCATTGTAAGGAAATCCTATACAATGTGAGATCAGCTTATACTGGAAATCATAGCTTGATCTATAGCCGTGCGTACTATTGTGTACTTACAACTTACAACAACGCTAAGGGCTTGGGGCAGGATTTAGGATGCCTTACAAACTCAAGAGCTTTTGTTTTGTTGGTGTTCTTGTTTTTGAAGATGTTAGTGGGTATTTTAGAGTTAAGGAGGATGCGCTGTGGTAGCCCGCGAAATTAAAATTTTCTTGCGTTTTATGCAATTTGCAGGTCCGTGTCAGGTTGTATCTTGATCAAAATATGATACGCGGCAATAAAACATATGCATTTACATAATTTTAACCATAAAAATCATCAATAAGTACGCCAGCAGGTCAAGCCACCCGAAACTGTAAAATTTTCCCAATCAACCTTGAACCTAATGCTATAACGATAAAGATGAAAAACTATTAAAGAAATTTGACAGATTACAATACACAACATACATCTTCATCTGTACATCTTTCTAAGTTAGATTTCGTGCAGCGTCGTT
The DNA here is from genome assembly GCA_946251885.1 of Cosmia pyralina. NCBI lineage: Eukaryota > Metazoa > Arthropoda > Insecta > Lepidoptera > Noctuidae > Cosmia > Cosmia pyralina. Next base: position 7,505,819 of record OX276366.1, on the reverse strand, counting down.
AGAATTCGTTCGTTCGACGAATATGCACGAAATCTAACTTATAGAGATTTATTGATGATTTTTATGGTTAAAATGCGTATGTTTTATTGCCGCGTATCATATTTTGATCAAGATACAACCTGACATGGACCTGCGAATTGCAAAAAACCAAAAAAAAAAAATGAATTTCGCGGGCTACCACAGCGCATCCCCCTTAAAATAAAATGTAAAGAGCCTAAATGATGGCGATTTTTCGTCACAATGTGACTTTTTAACTGTTAGGCTGTGTATAAGCGACAATGCGCAATGGCGTTGCATTTCAAAAGTAGCTGCGTTGCATCACTGTTACATTAAATGGAGTCTGAACCTCAAATCATATAATTACGCCACGCTATTATGGATTGAAATAATTATGATGTTTCTCCTTTACAAATATTCAATATAAGAATATACAAATATTATGTCGAAGTGGTATGAACTGAGGTTTTATTTTTAGGGCCAACTGTAATGAGGAATTGTGTCTTCTTATCTTAATTATAACTAAAAATATGTCTTATTATTCATATCTAAATAGTGTTATGTAGGTACTGAACCCTGAAAAATTCAGAACAGTATAATTCTCTCCCAAAAAATGCATTTACTTAGAATTTAATCATTAATATAATTCAACTTAAATGTGATTCATAAAAAGGAATTTTAATAAAAATAAGTGGTTTAGATATAATGTGTGTTAAAAAGTTAATTCAATTCCATTTCAAATAATATTAGTTATGGCGTAGTTTTGGAATTTATATGCTTCTGATTTATTTCTGGGAGTTTTATGCCTATTAGTGATAAATAAAAGCAGTGACAAAATCTAGCACGCACAATAGTACATGAGGTTATACCAAACTCAAACCTTAAAATTTTGAAGGTTAAGTTCAAAGTCGAATGAGAAAAATTGGCAATTTGTAGTAACTTGACCTGCTGCTGTGTGTACATTTTATAACTACCTATTTCAGACGCTTAGTTCTATTACTCTGCTCTGAATTTGGACAAATATTATAAAACAAATTCTGAAGATTTGACGAATGAATTGTATGTCTAAAAACTTGAAAGGGCAATCGTGTCCTGCGTGTCCTGTCGTCTGCATATTACCCACTGACGCGTCCCGCTTCCCGCGCGACGTCATTAGGATTGTCCTTGAGAAATATGCGACTTTTTGTCGGCGCGTGACGGGGCGCCTAGCCACATAAACACGGCTTGTACACAAGTTTGTAACTGGATGGGTGATAGTGATGGCACCAAACACGTAGCCAAATTATGGGCCAAGTCCATTTAGATTGCCATGACACGCTAAGAAGGGTCATAAATTAAAATGCCACTGCTTTTATTGGTCTAAATTCAAAAAGATTAGGTTACCGACTCTAGATTTTATAATCTATCTATAAGGACTTTTCTACCGCAAAGTTTACTAGAAATAAGTTATAATTCTAGAAGTCTACATTCATTGAAATCTCATTCATAAAGATAAAACAGTTTGACTCATAGGCATGGTCAGAGTGCTGACAATAACATAATTACCTATATTGATAATTCTAGTTTATATTATGCGCTATATAAAATATTATTATCACCACCATGGGCGCAGCAGGGTGGAACATAAGCCTCCTCTTAAAATATGATTCTTATAATTTGATGTTATGAAGAATCAACAAAGACAATAACTTGTAAAAACAGACACTGCCCAGAGAACTAGCTACAATACTTCTATTTTAGCTACGCCCATGTTATATTATATGATTTTTTACAAATTTTGCTGAAGAGACATCGATTTTGTCGTGTCGGTAGGTACAGTGTGTTCAAGATTCAGGTCAGCAACTTTTAACTAGGACTTACTCAAGGGTAAAACTGAGATCCGTTCATGTCGAATCGTACTGATTACCGACCCTCATTACAAGCTACGGCCTATTTACACATGCCCAGTGCTTCTTAAAATGTAGTGTACCTATCCTATTACGATCACGAGTACACACGGCTACACATCAAGATAAGTATACATTTCCAGTTTACACTGATCTCTCATTGTAAGGAAATCTATATATCTATACGATACGAGATCAGCTTATACTGGAAATTTATAGCTTGATCTGTAGCCGTGCGTACAAGAGATCCTTATAAAAACCTTGGAAGCTGTAGGTACTCGAGTCGCACAAAATCTCATTGCAAATAGGCCTACGAATGTGTTAAAAAAAAAAAAAAAATACTGCTGCGACAAAAGCTAGCGGTTGACATTAATTTGAAAATGTTGCCAGATAAAAATAACTTAATACCAAATCGGGGTAAAATATTTTTTGCTAATGTTCAAATATAATGCTTTTGTGTAAAAAAGTACTGTCTGAGTTACATATTGTAATGCTTATTCATATGTCTGTATAAATGTTTAGTTGTGTTGTGTTAGTTATGGACTATAATGATTACATTACCTCTGATAAAATGAAATGTCCTACGGCAATAAAAATATCAAATCTCGTCAAAATAATATTTAATATAAATGTTTGAAACTTACTACTTTGATTGTAGTTAAGATTTCATTTGTGATAGAAGATAGTGTGATAGCAATATTGTTGCCACGACGAGTTTTAATAAATGTTTTAAAATATCATTAGGTACTTTTTCTGTTTTATTTAGCCTACCCATCAAAGAAGCTACCTACTCTATTATACCTATCCATTCTTAAAGTGTGCTTGTGCTACACAATTTTTCGGGTCAGCAGTCGGCACATTTGAAATCTACTTTCGGCTCGTGCTGATCGGCATCTACCTATAGGTGTATCAGAAAGGTGTGGTCAAATTTAAGGATGTGATACAGATACAAACCATCAAACTGAACAATTTTCGCCATGGGACCAACATCGTAATGGAGAAATAGTAATCAGCCGTCTTTAGGTACATTTGGGTCGAGTGGGTATTGAAGCTATTTACGGGAAAGCTGATATTTTTGTCTCGATTACGATGTTGGTCCCATAGTTTTTCAGTATGATGGTCTGGGTAGGTACCACATCTTTCACCCACCCCCACGCCCTGGGGGTCACCCTGTATACCTTCGCTGAATTGGCATGTTCCAGTCGAATTTTACCGCCCAGCTCGCCTATAAGCCACACGTTGAGTACGAGATTTTACCGCCCGGCTGAACAAGGTCAGTTTCCAACAAGCGAAAAAATCCTAATGCATGTTCGGGCATCCTCCTGGTCGCTCATTCACACCAAGGGACAAAGTGCGCTTCGGACATGGTCCGCGCTCGAGGATGATCGATATGCGCTGTACTTAAACCTTCTGGAGTTGCTCAGCTAGATTGAAGTTTAAGATAAAATTCTTTGGTCTAGCTCTTGGACTATTATACTTAAAAACCGGTAAAGAGCGAGTCGGACTCGCGCACCGAGGGTTCCGTTCCGTACCATCATTTATATGTAATTTTTGTTGATGATTTCTGAAAAACTGTGCTATTTAGAGACATCGTTTTATTTTTCCTGTAATCTTTACATAAACTTCTATCACATAGAATAATTTCAGATTTTTCTGTATGCAAACTTAGGAGATAAGGGGGGAACGGTGTCTTCTCATTCTTTGTCGAGTTTTGGGAATATGATAGAAATGTAGCTGCGTACACTGGAACAAGCTAAATTAATATTAACTATGAAGCAATATATTGTATTCCATCCATCCATCAGGAAAAACTAGCACAAAATCAAGAATAAAAAACATGACCGATATTATCACCTTATTTCTCTAACTCCACCATTTTCACGAACCTAACCTCAAAATATTAAGCAGGTAAATGGCAAATAAATACAAATTGCGGGAATCCATGTAAAAAACAGTTATCAATATAGGAAAAGCATTGAATTCTCCTCCAAATACACTGGGTTTGGTTGTGACACCAGACTTTTCGTTTGGTACAGGGCGCCCTATAAATGAGGGCATTCTCCTTTGGGAGAAAACAAATTTTCGCTAGGTGGCCTAGTTTTTGAGATATAAATGTGGCCAAGCTATAGGGAGATGCTCTCCAAATCGGTCACCATGAACCAGTGACCGACAAATTTATTTGTTATCAAAATTAAAATCCCCGATGGTGGCCATGCCAGTGTCAGTCACACCGAATGGGCTATCAGACACTAAAATAATTTTTCAACTCGAACCAGTAGTTCCCGGAGAATAGCGCGTTCAACCAAACAAACTCTTCAGCTTTATAATATTAGTATAGATAGATATGTGTGTATTCATGTTCCGGAAGTCCCTGTGGTAGGCAGAGGTATGTGCATAACTCTAGCTTCCTCATAGGTGATAGAATAATTCTACCTATGCCAATATTTAAAGCATAATATCTGCAATCAAAGTACCCAGTCTTAATTTAGCTGCCACAAAAACTTCGTCAATACGAGTCGTTTAGTGTGTGTTAGCTGGAGTGATGCCACCACCCTAGCTTCCTCATTCAGAACAGGCAAAGCAGTAAGGTTAGTTTTGGACTAAAGTTAGAAAATTACAGCATCGCGCGGGCGCGCTAAGCGAGCGTTTTGAGATTCGTAATAGGAGCCATCTCTTTTTTTAATGACATTTTGTTCGGATTAGATGTAGAATTGTTCTCAAATGTCACGATTTCATTTTTTATTACGAAGTTATTATGTGGCAGCTAAATTAAGACGGGGTACTTTATTGCAGCCATTAATGCTTTAACAGATTCAGTGCCGAGCCCGCCCATCGGCGGGCAATATTTCTTAACTCACACGCCGAGACCGCCGATGGGCGGTTTGATTTTAAACTGCAATAACTTTACGAAATAACGACAGAAAGTTATGAGATGATGTGTAATGATTTGTTTCATTAACCCATTCACTGCCGTTCTGAAAAGTAACGATATAACCCAGATGCCGCCATACTGTAGTATGCAGCCCGCCCATAGGCGGGCCCGGCATCTAGATTATGGATTCTTGCCCGCCCATCGGCGTTTTCGGCGTGAAGCTACAGATTCCGACATGAATCGTCTGATATGCTCAGTAAATGCTAATGTACCGTGCGTAAAACGTGTATTGTGTAGTTTTCTGCAATATTTGTAGCAAATTTGTCACAATTGTCTTGGTTATTAGCTGAAATAGTAATGGAGCCTGGAGGTAAGTCATAACTTTCAATTAATTGTTTAAGATGAAACGAAATTATGTAAACCTGTGTAATTTAGCTAATTTATATGTAAAGAAATCCAAAATATACTTAAAACTGTAAATTTATGGGCAATAAAAAGTCAGGTGTCGTCAACATTTGTATATATCTACTACATTAATACAAAAATGGTATAAACATTTAGAATATTTTTTTTCATCTTAAAAGGGTTTAATTTTAGGTAATAATGAAATATTTATTTCTTTTTTTTTCAGGTAGTAAAACTGAATTTAATACTGACAATAATATGGAAGAAATTAAACGACTAATAAAAGCGAAGATGAAGAAGATTAGTAGCAAACAAACAGAAGATGCAAGTACCCAGACTAAAGAAGATTTTGGATTGCCTCCATGCAATTGCAAAAAAAATTTGGTAGCTTTTTCCATTAGGCGCCTAGTGGAGAATGTGCCAGATAATCGTCTGATTGAATTTCTTAATGACGTCGAAATACTTGTAAATAATTATAAAGAAAACTGAAATTAGTCATGTCACCAAACTTTTTGCCCTCTTTTTTAATATGAATGAATGATAGAGTAAAATAAAACAAATTTAAATATTTCAGTAACTTTTATTTGCAAATCAACATCTTAATCATTTATACACAATTTGTATTAGGTACCTACAGCCCTAAAATCGTACTTATAGAGATATTTTCTATTTTCTAAGATCACTTGTTCACAATATACGATAAGGGCTGTCTTTGAACATAAATCAGTACCGGTGGTATGGCTTAAAACAATTTAAACAGAGTCCTGGTTGATCAGGGCAATTAGGGCAGTAAAATATCGTGTCTACACGTTTCTTTTGCTTCGCACATTGTCGGCACTGTTTCCTTTTTGCCCGCTGACTATTTGGTACTTTAGCAATTTGTTTAGGGAAATGTATTGGACAAATCGCCAAAGGTATTTCCTCATGGTGATGTACACGTGGCAACAATTTTTCCAGAATGTTTACTCGAAAGTCGTAAAAACTAATATTCAGTTTTTTTTCTGATTTGAATAATTGGTAAGAATTAACTAAACACACTTCAATCAAGTGAATTATTACCTTTTTATACCACCGTATTGATTTATGTTCACCTGTATAATATGACAGCATTTGGTCATGTTTATCAACATTCCGCATGTATTTAGTATATTTAATTATAGCTCGTGGTTTTAAAGAGGTGCCGTTTCTTGTACGATTTCTTACTTCTTCTAAGACACTATTGTGCTCGCTTGAAAGAAACAGCACCTCCCGTTTGTCCATCCATTTTGTTAAAGTTATATTGTTGTTATCATGCAGTATAATGCATTCGCCTTTTTTAATTTTAGTTTTTAACAACTCTTTGGGATTACCCTCTCTATTCGTTTTTAGTGTCCCTGTGCAATATGTGCCGCTGTTTAGTAAATCTCTTGTGAGAGGAATGCTGCAGTAAAAATTATCAACATATAGCGAGTGGCCCATATTTTTAAGGTCACCCATTAGTAAATGGACAACTTTATTTGTATGTCCGCGCCCAGAAACTAAGGGATCTTTTGATCCAGCATATAAATGTGTTTTCAAAATTGTGCCTGTATTATCGGCTAAATTATAAAATTTCAGTCCATATCCACTGGCTTTCGACTTCATATATTGGCGGAAACTTAGCCTACCTCGCCATAACATTAGTGACTCATCAATTGTAATCTGTCTAGTGGGATGATAAATATTTTTCATGTTTTTATTAATTTCGTCAATTAAAGATTGAATTTTAAATAAGCTTGCATTACCTGCCACGTTTTGGACGTTCAAAGCTCTCATTATGTTTAAAAACCTGTTTCGTGACATGTATTTTCTGTAAATATCATTTTTGAATAAATAATGCGTTTTCCAGTAGTCTGATACTCTATTATATCGAATTGTTCCCATATGAATGACCAACCCAATAAAAGTTTCTAACGTTTCCATATCTATTGACCGCCATTCTTTCATTCTACTGTGCATAGCAGAAGCCGTATTTTTTAATTCCTCTCCATATCTGTTGGTGCATGTTAAGATTAAATTTAAAATCGAAGGACACAAAACCATAAAAAAAAAATCTATCGGCTCTTTCTCCCGCATGTCGACTTTTAATCCAGTATTCGCTGTAAATTCCAAATTATTGGCGTTAGGCGCATTTCCATAATGCCATTCGTGGGTGGTTGTTACGTCCTCAGTTTCGTTATCGCTTGAAGGGTCTTCACACAAGGACAAATCATGTGCCTCTGTTCCGATGCCTTGACTACCATTCTCCAGCGTATCATCGACATTATCCGCCAATATTCCGTAGAGTTCGTCGTCGTCGTATAATACGCCCTCGTTATGCACAACTTCTTCGTTAGCGAAGTAGGCAGTCTCCCAGGTAGCCAAGGTATCGTGAATTTCATCGCGAATAGCAGCTGACTGTGAAGTAGATGGCTGAGGATCCATTGTTTTCCTGAAAAAGGTGTGTGAAATGGGGGTAAATAACAGTCTCATTCTTACAAAAATTGGTCGTAGCGTTGCCACCAATTCTACCCGCCCGATAGCGATGTCTATGTATAAGCTATAGTATGAAACCCTTATAGGAATAGGAATCCTCTACACGAAAGATTACGCATGGCATCTTTCGGGATTAAACAAGAAACGAGACTTAACTATTTTAATTAAAAAAAAGCAGTAATTTAGAGATCAAGCACGCCATTTCTAATTAAATAAATAAATATTCCACAACTTTCACACAACGCCATCTAGTCTCAAAGTAAGCAAAGCTGTGTGCTTGCTTGTGTTATGAATACTAGACAACTGACAACATACATATATATTTCTAAATACATTCAAATTTGTTCTATGTCTGGGTGTATATCATATATATAATTATATAAACTTTTAGACTTTCGCGTTGCATTATTATTAAATAATTAGTAAATATCGGGTATTAAACGCGTAGGTACCTTGGTTATTTCGTTACGTCATATACACCCAGACATAGAACAAATGATCATGCTCATCACACAAACATTTTTCCTGGTTGGGAATCGAACCCACGACCTCCGGCTTAGCAGTCAGGGCCCCTAACCACTGACACGTTAGAGCGACTAAAGAGGCCCAAAAATTTTAGCGGTAAACGTTCGGGCGACTATGGCAGTCCAGTCGACCTCGTCACTACAAAGGAGTTTTTATGAATGAAACTTCTCTAAAAGCTTCATGAATGTTATACTAGATGGCACTTTAACAAAGAACGAACCCATACGTCGATAGAACAGTGCGTCGGTAACAGCAAGCATTGAAAAAAAAATGTTTAAATCCTAAAAGTTTATTCTTTTAGATTATATAATTTTCTGAAAGTATGCATGTCACTGCACGTAGTCAGTCTTTGTAACACTCGTACACTGTTGTGCCATTTGGCTTCGCCTCATCATGGCGCAAACTAGCATTCATGTAATAAACATCCTCATTTCTTAGCAGTGGCATAAATAACTATATTCAGCGTCATTATATATACATATTTAGCCGAGGTATTCAAAAATACGTAAGTAAAATTTCAATAAGAAACGTCATCAAACAAATCATACCTCCACTGTAAAGATTAAAACCAAAAACTTACCTAATTTAAGCCACAGCCTCGGAGTCCAGTTTTACAGGCCGAAGTCGTCAAAAATGTAATGACGGGAGTCCAGGTACACAGTTCAATAACGTCACTTAAGGCAGATCACAAAATCCAGGTATACAGGCCACAGTCACCATAAATTCAAAATTAGATCAGAGTCCAGGTACGCAAGCGAATATCGTCGGAAGAGCAAAGAGTAGGAACGGAACATACGTCTGATTACTAAGAAAAGCATAGCAGAAGTGATTCTTAAAAGACTTAATAACGAGTGACGCCGGCGCACCCTATTAGTGCCCGTCACACGTAAAGTTCAAATACAGCGGTGAATGACGTCACTAGAACGTTGTCTATGTAAACAAAATGGCGCGGTTTCCTAGAGAGCGTTAACTGACACCGTAACGTTAAAAAGCGCTGCCGCCATTTGCATTTGATTTATATTACGTCCGCTCTATGACGGCACCGCTATCCTAGGAAACCAGAGCTTTACAATCGAAAACATTCAACGTGTCTTGCTAATTCATATACGAATGTTAACGGAAAATCCGTTAACATTCGTATATCAATTAGCAAAATTAAATACACAAAAAGATACTGCATGGTTGCACGGTTTGATATATTTTGTATTAACAAAATGTTAATTACATATTATGTTGCTGCAGGCATGAACTGACGCGATGAGTTACAAGTAACAAACAGCCACCAAAACCACATTTATCGTGTTGCTCAATAAAAATTATTAAAAAGATAAAATAAAAACCAAACAAGACAATTATTTGTCTTGTTTATACCAAACAACACACGTGACCAATATCTATTAAACAAAAAAAAACCTCCAAGGTAATGTGCCAGTTCGCGTTAAGTCCCGTGTTAGCTTACATATTAAAAAAACATTTGTTAAACACAACATCAACCAAACCATTTGTTCTAATTAAAAAAGGGCCTTTTAGAGGACACTACTTATTTTATGATTAATTACTTAATTACATTAAACCAAAACCGTTTTCTATTTTCGGTGCAATAATAAAAATATGTCGTGCATATTCTGTTACCTGCATCATTTGAGAATATATTTAATTAAACGATTTTACACCTATATAATTAATAAAGGATAACACATTATTTTTGTACACGAAATTCATGCTAAAAAAGTAGTAAGCATGTAAAAACTTATTATTAGTTGTTAGTCGTACTAAAACTTATAAAAGGTTTGTAACCTATGAAATCAAATCTTGCCCGCCCATAGGCGGGCGCGGCATGACAGATTAGAATTGGCTTTTTTCAAAAACTCAAATATCCGCAGGCCATTTGAGTTGCCAATAGATCTTAATGAAACAAATCATTACACATCATCTCATAACTTTCTGTCGTTATTTCGTAAAGTTATTGCAGTTTAAAATCAAACCGCCCATCGGCGGTCTCGGCGTGTGAGTTAAGAAATATTGCCCGCCGATGGGCGGGCTCGGCACTGAATCTGTTAAGATCTATTGGCAACTCAAATGGCCTGCGGATATTTGAGTTTTTGAAAAAAGCCAATTCTAATCTGTCATGCCGCGCCCGCCTATGGGCGGGCAAGATTTGATTTCATAGGTTACAAACCTTTTATAAGTTTTAGTACGACTAACAACTAATAATAAGTTTTTACATGCTTACTACTTTTTTAGCATGAATTTCGTGTACAAAAATAATGTGTTATCCTTTATTAATTATATAGGTGTAAAATCGTTTAATTAAATATATTCTCAAATGATGCAGGTAACAGAATATGCACGACATATTTTTATTATTGCACCGAAAATAGAAAACGGTTTTGGTTTAATGTAATTAAGTAATTAATCATAAAATAAGTAGTGTCCTCTAAAAGGCCCTTTTTTAATTAGAACAAATGGTTTGGTTGATGTTGTGTTTAACAAATGTTTTTTTAATATGTAAGCTAACACGGGACTTAACGCGAACTGGCACATTACCTTGGAGGTTTTTTTTTGTTTAATAGATATTGGTCACGTGTGTTGTTTGGTATAAACAAGACAAATAATTGTCTTGTTTGGTTTTTATTTTATCTTTTTAATAATTTTTATTGAGCAACACGATAAATGTGGTTTTGGTGGCTGTTTGTTACTTGTAACTCATCGCGTCAGTTCATGCCTGCAGCAACATAATATGTAATTAACATTTTGTAAATACAAAATATATCAAACCGTGCAACCATGCAGTATCTTTTTGTGTATTTAATTTTGCTAATTGATATACGAATGTTAACGGATTTTCCGTTAACATTCGTATATGAATTAGCAAGACACGTTGAATGTTTTCGATTGTAAAGCTCTGGTTTCCTAGGATAGCGGTGCCGTCATAGAGCGGACGTAATATAAATCAAATGCAAATGGCGGCAGCGCTTTTTAACGTTACGGTGTCAGTTAACGCTCTCTAGGAAACCGCGCCATTTTGTTTACATAGACAACGTTCTAGTGACGTCATTCACCGCTGTATTTGAACTTTACGTGTGACGGGCACTAATAGGGTGCGCCGGCGTCACTCGTTATTAAGTCTTTTAAGAATCACTTCTGCTATGCTTTTCTTAGTAATCAGACGTATGTTCCGTTCCTACTCTTTGCTCTTCCGACGATATTCGCTTGCGTACCTGGACTCTGATCTAATTTTGAATTTATGGTGACTGTGGCCTGTATACCTGGATTTTGTGATCTGCCTTAAGTGACGTTATTGAACTGTGTACCTGGACTCCCGTCATTACATTTTTGACGACTTCGGCCTGTAAAACTGGACTCCGAGGCTGTGGCTTAAATTAGGTAAGTTTTTGGTTTTAATCTTTACAGTGGAGGTATGATTTGTTTGATGACGTTTCTTATTGAAATTTTACTTACGTATTTTTGAATACCTCGGCTAAATATGTATATATAATGACGCTGAATATAGTTATTTATGCCACTGCTAAGAAATGAGGATGTTTATTACATGAATGCTAGTTTGCGCCATGATGAGGCGAAGCCAAATGGCACAACAGTGTACGAGTGTTACAAAGACTGACTACGTGCAGTGACATGCATACTTTCAGAAAATTATATAATCTAAAAGAATAAACTTTTAGGATTTAAACATTTTTTTTTCAATGCTTGCTGTTACCGACGCACTGTTCTATCGACGTATGGGTTCGTTCTTTGTTAAAGTGCCATCTAGTATAACATTCATGAAGCTTTTAGAGAAGTTTCATTCATAAAAACTCCTTTGTAGTGACGAGGTCGACTGGACTGCCATAGTCGCCCGAACGTTTACCGCTAAAATTTTTGGGCCTCTTTAGTCGCTCTAACGTGTCAGTGGTTAGGGGCCCTGACTGCTAAGCCGGAGGTCGTGGGTTCGATTCCCAACCAGGAAAAATGTTTGTGTGATGAGCATGATCATTTGTTCTATGTCTGGGTGTATATGACGTAACGAAATAACCAAGGTACCTACGCGTTTAATACCCGATATTTACTAATTATTTAATAATAATGCAACGCGAAAGTCTAAAAGTTTATATAATTATATATATGATATACACCCAGACATAGAACAAATTTGAATGTATTTAGAAATATATATGTATGTTGTCAGTTGTCTAGTATTCATAACACAAGCAAGCACACAGCTTTGCTTACTTTGAGACTAGATGGCGTTGTGTGAAAGTTGTGGAATATTTATTTATTTAATTAGAAATGGCGTGCTTGATCTCTAAATTACTGCTTTTTTTTAATTAAAATAGTTAAGTCTCGTTTCTTGTTTAATCCCGAAAGATGCCATGCGTAATCTTTCGTGTAGAGGATTCCTATTCCTATAAGGGTTTCATACTATAGCTTATACATAGACATCGCTATCGGGCGGGTAGAATTGGTGGCAACGCTACGACCAATTTTTGTAAGAATGAGACTGTTATTTACCCCCATTTCACACACCTTTTTCAGGAAAACAATGGATCCTCAGCCATCTACTTCACAGTCAGCTGCTATTCGCGATGAAATTCACGATACCTTGGCTACCTGGGCCGGCAGTCTCGACATTCGCTACGTTCTCATAGCGACTTGAAATCGCTCGCTAAGTCCTAATTACATGCTCTGTGGTCCTAATGAGCTCCCCTAGACGGGCAAATGGTAATAGTTCGGTTTTATCAAAGACAATTATTGGCCACTTCAAAATCTTCTTTATTAACGAGGAAAATTGGAGATCATGATTTAATAAAAATAATTGTTTTTCTTGAAAATTGGAAATTCATTACGTAAACCTTATCTTGAAAACATTATTTTTCATGGAAATTCATAGGAAGCCATAGTAACTTGTCAAATATCTATGGACATAAAAATTTGCCTCCTTGCAACACTAAGTCGGTGTCATAGACAACCAATAAGTACCTATATTACTACCCGATTTAAATTACTTTCAATACTATCTTTGATCCACTTCGCGTCCAAAATTTTGTTTTGTTTTGTTCTTCAATAAGTAGGTACTATTTCTTATAAAATAAAATGACTGGAGGAAGAGAAGCAGATGCAGTTGCAGGCCCGGGTCCGAGCGGCGTCAAGTAAGTACCCGACCTCAAACTACAACACCTTTTTTCTAATCTAATTTGTCGGTTCATTATTGATCGCTTTTTCTATTGACTATTCTAGTCAAACCATAGCCAGTTGAACTCAATGAGTCAAATAATGTTAAGATTTTGAAAAATTGGTTCTAGTTTATTTAAATATTTCAGGCGTAAGCGTTCACCGCGTGTTACGAGTGGCCAAACAGATGCGCTCTTATCATAAGGGTAAACTTATTTTTGAAAACGCTCAAATACATATTTTGATTGCCGCGTATCATATTATTATCAACATACAACATACTGACCTGCAAATTGCAAAAAATGGAAGAAAATTTGAATTTCGCGGGCTACTACTGCGCAATCACCTTATTGTGAACTTTATAATTAATAATAAAATTAATTATTGTTTTTCTTGAAAATTATAGTGAATATGTAAACCTTATCTTGGAAACACTATTTTTCATGGTTCAAGGTTCAAACTAATAAGTAGCAATAACTTTAAATTGTTAAATAGGATCTCAGGATTTAGAAATTTGCCTCCTTGCAACATTACTGTTCTAATAGCAAGCAAGTATCACAGTCAATCTAAACGTGACATTGGCTAAATGCACAAGCCGTGCGAAGCCAAAAGATAAAAAAAAAAAAAATCACAGTCAATGTGTCAAGGTGAAATCTATAGTTTGATTAGTTGTCTTTGGAAACTATATATTTTGAATAGTATTATTTTCGTATTTTCCTAATAATTGTTTTATCAGTAACAAATAACTTGTCAGCAAATTATATTGCTCGGCTAACACATTTCTGGCTTAAGCGGCGACCTCACTGCATTTATAGTTTCTCATTATAGTACATAATAGCTGCGTAATGATACTTGGGGATTTGTACTACTGTTTAAATACTTTGGATATGGATTGGGATTCTACAAAAAGTTAAAGTTATCCCTAACAAGAGTGTCTGAAGACTGGGAGGCAGCATGAAGTAAGAAGCGGTCCACACCTCGGAAGGCCACATAGCTTGGAGGAGATGTAATATATTGAAGGCACGACGTAGAAGAAAACATGTTGAAATAAATGAATAGTGAAAGTTTAAAATTTCATGTGAAAGATTTTTCAATAGGTATGCAACATGCCTCGTGTAAAGTGTCTAGAATGTGTAAACTAGGAGATGATTGTGATAATGGAGATTTAATAAAGTTGAAAACATGATTTGTGGTTGTCATTTATTTTTCAATAAAATAGAATAGAATATTTATTTACATTTGAAACTGAAATCAGTTTTTACAGTTGTGAGGAATCCATGTACATTCTAGATAATATAGCATGCAAATTTAGTACATTTAAACAAATTACAAAAACTAAATTTCAATTAAGTTAACTTATCCGCTATGAAATCTTGTACAGAATAATAAAAAACTGTTAGCTGTTTTCTAAATTCCTACAAGGTAGGTCTTTATTATTGTTAGGTATTTTATTATAAATTACAGGTGCCATACAGATACCTAACTAATATTTTTTCTTGAGTATAGAAGTTGAGAATACCGTGCACAAAAATTTCTGATATTGAGATCTCATATCTGTACCACATTGTCTAGTTTAATTTGAGGTAGAAAATTAAAATGTTTATATATAGGTTTTACAAATGCAGCTACTTCCAGGTTGTAAAGTATCAAACAATGGTACCTAGGCATAAGGCAACCAATATTGTCAGCAGATTTACTCTTTTTGATAAATTATGCAGCTTATAAAAGAATTAATAAGTATAACAATTGTATGAAAAGTTAAGTAGGTACCTAAGTATCAAATTATATTGACAGTAGTAAGTCTATACAAAACATTAGTGATGTGAGCACACTTAAATGTTATGAATGGCTTGGACCGCTACCTATGTACTTACACTTTTACAATAATGTCTTCTGGCTGTGACTTCCACATTAACTGGGTGTTAATTAAGATCCCTAAAAATTAACATTCACTTTTTCTACTTGACTAGTGTACTTAATTTACATTAATTACTCATGGATACCCGTTGGCAAAAGTGCATGATTTTGGTTTTTGGAGATTTATAATTAAATTATTAGGTACTTTCAATCCACTTTATTAAACTCCTGAGTGCATTGTTATTTTCATGTGGATAGGTATGCAAAATGTGTCGTATAAACAGTGCCTAGATCTAGATTATTAGAATGTGTGAACTTAGGAGATGATTGTCATACTTTATAGAGATTAAATAAAGTTAAAACATGATTTAGGTACGGTTGTGTGTTATTTATTTATACACGAAAAATAGCACGATTCTCACCCTTTAATATAATAAATGAACGAATGCTATGAATATCGGCGACGCTTTCGCACTTAGTATGTTGAGTATATTCCGAACCTATAAGTGGACGTAAAAGCCTCATCGGTACAAACCCATCTTCGAGCTCGATCCGTATAATTTATGTTTGTATTGACTTAAAAACCAAAACATTTGGTAAGTATAATTTACAATTCGCTACCAACCGAATCACTTAGCGGGCTCTCAAAATTGGTCGCTGACTGTAGTCGTACACATTACGAAAATCATAGAGATTCGGTTAAATATAGATGACAATCGATAACTTTGAGTTTCAAGGCTACCAAATATCGTTACATCCGGATCGTTAGGACTTTGCTACTAACACGTGATTTTTGTGGTGGGTCGTAGTCAATTATTTTGACGACGAAACGCTGCAGTTTTCCATAAAACGAAAACCAGTCGTCAAAACGGTCCTCGTCGCAACTGCTTTGAAACTGAAAATGATTGTTTCATGCTTGTCAAACCATTTTGGCTATCTAGGGACCCCATTACGACTTAGCGAGCGATTTCATTCGTTCAGGGGTCTCTACGAATGTCGAGACTACCGGCCCTGGGAGACTGCCTACTTCGCTAACGAAGAAGTTGTGCATAACGAGGGCGTATTATACGACGACGACGAACTCTACGGAATATTGGCGGATAATGTCGATGATACGCTGGAGAATGGTAGTCAAGGCATCGGAACAGAGGCACATGATTTGTCCTTGTGTGAAGACCCTTCAAGCGATAACGAAACTGAGGACGTAACAACCACCCACGAATGGCATTATGGAAATGCGCCTAACGCCAATAATTTGGAATTTACAGCGAATACTGGATTAAAAGTCGACATGCGGGAGAAAGAGCCGATAGATTTTTTTTTTATGGTTTTGTGTCCTTCGATTTTAAATTTAATCTTAACATGCACCAACAGATATGGAGAGGAATTAAAAAATACGGCTTCTGCTATGCACAGTAGAATGAAAGAATGGCGGTCAATAGATATGGAAACGTTAGAAACTTTTATTGGGTTGGTCATTCATATGGGAACAATTCGATATAATAGAGTATCAGACTACTGGAAAACGCATTATTTATTCAAAAATGATATTTACAGAAAATACATGTCACGAAACAGGTTTTTAAACATAATGAGAGCTTTGAACGTCCAAAACGTGGCAGGTAATGCAAGCTTATTTAAAATTCAATCTTTAATTGACGAAATTAATAAAAACATGAAAAATATTTATCATCCCACTAGACAGATTACAATTGATGAGTCACTAATGTTATGGCGAGGTAGGCTAAGTTTCCGCCAATATATGAAGTCGAAAGCCAGTGGATATGGACTGAAATTTTATAATTTAGCCGATAATACAGGCACAATTTTGAAAACACATTTATATGCTGGATCAAAAGATCCCTTAGTTTCTGGGCGCGGACATACAAATAAAGTTGTCCATTTACTAATGGGTGACCTTAAAAATATGGGCCACTCGCTATATGTTGATAATTTTTACTGCAGCATTCCTCTCACAAGAGATTTACTAAACAGCGGCACATATTGCACAGGGACACTAAAAACGAATAGAGAGGGTAATCCCAAAGAGTTGTTAAAAACTAAAATTAAAAAAGGCGAATGCATTATACTGCATGATAACAACAATATAACTTTAACAAAATGGATGGACAAACGGGAGGTGCTGTTTCTTTCAAGCGAGCACAATAGTGTCTTAGAAGAAGTAAGAAATCGTACAAGAAACGGCACCTCTTTAAAACCACGAGCTATAATTAAATATACTAAATACATGCGGAATGTTGATAAACATGACCAAATGCTGTCATATTATACAGGTGAACATAAATCAATACGGTGGTATAAAAAGGTAATAATTCACTTGATTGAAGTGTGTTTAGTTAATTCTTACCAATTATTCAAATCAGAAAAAAAACTGAATATTAGTTTTTACGACTTTCGAGTAAACATTCTGGAAAAATTGTTGCCACGTGTACATCACCATGAGGAAATACCTTTGGCGATTTGTCCAATACATTTCCCTAAACAAATTGCTAAAGTACCAAATAGTCAGCGGGCAAAAAGGAAACAGTGCCGACAATGTGCGAAGCAAAAGAAACGTGTAGACACGATATTTTACTGCCCTAATTGCCCTGATCAACCAGGACTCTGTTTAAATTGTTTTAAGCCATACCACCGGTACTGATTTATGTTCAAAGACAGCCCTTATCGTATATTGTGAACAAGTGATCTTAGAAAATAGAAAATATCTCTATAAGTACGATTTTAGGGCTGTAGGTACCTAATACAAATTGTGTATAAATGATTAAGATGTTGATTTGCAAATAAAAGTTACTGAAATATTTAAATTTGTTTTATTTTACTCTATCATTCATTCATATTAAAAAAGAGGGCAAAAAGTTTGGTGACATGACTAATTTCAGTTTTCTTTATAATTATTTACAAGTATTTCGACGTCATTAAGAAATTCAATCAGACGATTATCTGGCACATTCTCCACTAGGCGCCTAATGGAAAAAGCTACCAAATTTTTTTTGCAATTGCATGGAGGCAATCCAAAATCTTCTTTAGTCTGGGTACTTGCATCTTCTGTTTGTTTGCTACTAATCTTCTTCATCTTCGCTTTTATTAGTCGTTTAATTTCTTCCATATTATTGTCAGTATTAAATTCAGTTTTACTACCTGAAAAAAAAAGAAATAAATATTTCATTATTACCTAAAATTAAACCCTTTTAAGATGAAAAAAAATATTCTAAATGTTTATACCATTTTTGTATTAATGTAGTAGATATATACAAATGTTGACGACACCTGACTTTTTATTGCCCATAAATTTACAGTTTTAAGTATATTTTGGATTTCTTTACATATAAATTAGCTAAATTACACAGGTTTACATAATTTCGTTTCATCTTAAACAATTAATTGAAAGTTATGACTTACCTCCAGGCTCCATTACTATTTCAGCTAATAACCAAGACAATTGTGACAAATTTGCTACAAATATTGCAGAAAACTACACAATACACGTTTTACGCACGGTACATTAGCATTTACTGAGCATATCAGACGATTCATGTCGGAATCTGTAGCTTCACGCCGAAAACGCCGATGGGCGGGCAAGAATCCATAATCTAGATGCCGGGCCCGCCTATGGGCGGGCTGCATACTACAGTATGGCGGCATCTGGGTTATATCGTTACTTTTCAGAACGGCAGTGAATAGGTATTGGCCTAGGTAGAATTATTCTATCACCTATGAGGAAGCTGGAGTTATGCACATGGCAGAGGTTCCCCGTCTCCCTTGTAAAACCATTGCATATGAAACATTGAATTGAAATCATTGAAGTAACTGAATCCACAAGGTCAGTCATAACGTCATCTTCTATTGCAAAACTTGATTATTTTCTGTCTTACTAATCATCGATGCGTCACACAGCACACAGGAAGCACGACGTTAAAGGAAAATTACCATAATGAGTCAAAAATAAAACAACTAATATTCTCTTATATCGAGTGTATTTCTGGATAAATCGGTTACAAAATACTTATCCAACGCCCGCCGTGTATCGAGCCGTAGCTCAAGCTTACATCCTTTAGCAAGATGAATCTCAAACGAAACTAGATGACCATATAAAAACGTACATTCTTTATATTACAATCTAAATAGTATAAAAGCCGACCGGCGTTCGCTTACCAGTGTTTACATTAAAAAAAGATCGACACGTACGCTGTATTTAAATTTAGTTTGAGCTTAACTTACTCTTTAGTTATTTTATAGGAAAAAATATATATAATAATTACTATAATTTAAATTATTACATAAAGATTCCTTAATTGCTTTAATAGAGGCTGTCGCGGAGTCGGCCGTGGGTTTACAGTTGACTGTCCCACTACTGCCGCTCCAGAGTAGAATCGACTGCAAAAGCTTAAGGACTGAAACAATATATAAAAAAAAACCCATGCGAAACTGTGGGTGGCACTGTGGGCCGCCTGACAATACTGACTAAGACCACAGAGTAGGAACTTCATGCAGTGGTGCATCGTCATGACGTTGTCCGACTGTATGTAGTTCGGCTGTGGCGGTTGAAGGTTGTTTTCTTGGGCGGCCGCGATGCGCCGCACATCGGTCGAGGTGATAAATGCTGACTTATTGGCGGTCGGTGGCGCGCAGCTTCTCTTCAACAGCCTCCTGCGAGGCCTCCGAGAGGTCGGTCGCTTGGATGTACTTCTGTACGCCCACCAGCGACTTCTTCAGTGCGTCGAACGAGCTAGGGACAATGGAGTACCGTATATTAATAAATTATGGAAAAATAACTGTAGTCAGTTTGTATCATATGTTTCCATAGACCACATCCAACACAATCTACATGGTCCTCATAAAATATGACCTGACCAAGATTATGTCTGGACTTTTCGGTGTTTTTTTTTCTCAGAATAGTTGGATAGGAAACATAAGCTTTTGTCAGCGGATAAGCCCGCGTGACTGTCGGAAATTATCCCACGGGAACGTACTATCGGGAACAAGTATTTTTTTATGCCGGTAAAAAACTATGTGTGCCACGTAAAAACATGCAAACTTTCACATCTATAATATTACTAGCTTTTGCCAGCGGCTTCGCCCGCGTGCTTGTCAGAAAATTATCCCACGGAAACGTACTACGGGATAATAGAAGATAAACAAAGAGAAAGTGCCGATGAAAATATAAAATCTACACAAGGTATAATACCTTTGACAGACGACTACGTCATCACTAACAAATAGCATTTTCAACGATTAGTTATCATATTGATAAGGATATCTTGGTTCTTAGTAAACATGATTCGATTATATGCGTCATCGAATGATTTGAGAGTAGGGCGCGGCCGTAAAACAATAATGTGAAGGTTTGTTCGAGAAAAAAAAAGCGCAATTTAAACCTGACGAAATAGAATATATTTTTATACTCATGGGGAGTAAATGGAATCCTTGTATATATACTCCATTTACAATAAGATTTGACATTTAAACAAACCTTTTTTACAGCCCGTTCAACTGATTTTGACTTCTATTCCATAGGCTTAAGGATGGCATTCAAGGTAAAAAAATGTTTACAAAACCAACTGTTTACTGCAACTGCCATTTGTCATGCCGCCAACGCAATAGAAGTCAAAATCGGTTGAACGGACTGTAAAAAAGGTTTGTTTAAGGCGAAAGCGCCAGGGTAGCCCGCGAAATTCAAAATTTCTTACGTTTTTTGCAATTTGCAAATCAGTATTAGGTTTTATGTTGGTCGAAATTTGATTCGCGACCGTAACAAGTATGTATTTACAGAATTATAATCATTAAAGTCATCAATACAACTCTGTAAGGCCAGGTAATCCTGTTGAATGACTTTTTCATGAGATCTTGACATTTGAGGATTATACTACCTTATGGAGTAGTTTTACTGATTGTAATGATTATAATTCTGTAAATATATATTTGTTACGGTCGCGAATCATACTTTAATCAACATACAACCTAAGACTGACTTACAAATTGCAAAAAACGTAAGAAAATTTGAATTTTGCGGGCTGTCCTGGCGCAAAAAACTATACTCCATTTACAATAAGATTAGACATTTAAGGGGGATCCCTTAAATGTCTAATCTTATTGTAAATGGAGTATAGTATTTTTGAAGTGAAAACTACTGAAGGGAGTGAATGACAGCGTGACGGTTGACAGGAGAGAATGGAAAAACTTTTTTACAAAAAAATACAACCAACTTCCAAAAACAACACTACAAAGTGAAAAATAACTTTAATTTCGGAAGTCGGTGTCGGTGTTAAATGTATTTTCGTTTTTTGCCACCGACTTCCTAAATTAAAGTTATTTTTCACTTTGTAGTGTTTTTTTTGGAAGTCGGTTGTATTTTTTTGTAAAAAAGATTTTATTTTTCACTTTTTAGTTGTGGTACCTACCCCACACAAATTCTAATACCACTACCTGCAAAACAAACTAGAACATCATCCATATAAAAGTGGGGAAAAAATACGTATTATTGAAGCTAACTCAAAAACTACTGAAGCAAAGTTAATCAATTTTATATGGGATCAACTGTGATGTATACCCTCTCGAATAAAACAAAAAAAATCTAAATCGGTTCAGCCATCTTCGAGTAATCGGGGAACATACATAAAAAAAAAAAGGTTCCGACGAATTGAGAACCTCCTCCTTTTTGAAGTCGGTTAAAAAGAAAACGTGTTGCGCCGACCCCAAGTAATATGTGATAAGGGCAGGAAGATGATGAAGTGAAAACTACTTTAGGCTCGTTGAGCGATTTTTGGTGGAGGAAAATTTATGGGTTCGCGTCACCGACATGCACACATGACAGTAAATCTGTAGCTATGCATAGTTTTAACTATTTCTTTCTTATTTCTTCATTAGAGGAGCTCGTGGCTAAGTAATAACAGCCGCACGGGTCGATCCATCAGGTTAAGCTACGCTTGCCGGGGTCGGTCCATGGATGTGTGACCATCTTTACATACCGAGACTCCTCCGTGCCTCGGAAAGCATGTTAAGCCGTTGGTCCCAGCTGTCATTCGTGGATTTTGGCAGTCGTTACGGGTCATCAGAAGTCCGAAAGTCTGACAACCAGCCTTACCAAGGGGTTAATGCAGTGGGTGGGCAGTTAACCCGTCGCGCGCCAATTAGCAGACACAATTGAAATTCTATTGTTATCTGTACACATGGTGTACAATCGACATTTTAAGAGTTAATGGGTTGTGGAGGTCAGATAGGCAGTCGCTCCATGTAAAATACTGGTATTCAGCTGTATCTGGTTAGTCTGGAAGCCGACCCCAACATAATTGAGAAAAGGCTAGGCAGATTGATTATTTCTTTCTTATTTCCTAAGCAAATCGAATATTTTTGCAATAGTGTTAGAATCACAGTACTACATTATTTTACAATAACATTGTACTTTTGTATGAAAAGATCATTGTGACTTTCAAGATAATAAAACAAAGAAATTGTTTATCAAAACTAGATCAAATCATGTAAAAATAATTGAATTTGTTGATAGTAGTCAGCTTTGCAAAACTATGCTAGCGTGCGTAGGAACTGAAAATTATAAGAATTATAAAAAAAAAAAAACAATTTCCTGTTTCCCACAAAAGCATTGACAACTACCAACACAGTGGCTCATAAAACAATATTTCCGTACAGTAACTCATAAACGCTCGCTATATATAATTTTGTGATTTTTGGCAGCTGTCTGCAAGGACTCTAGTTTATTATCACCAGATTACGTCTGGAACGACTAGAGAGCGGTATCTATGTCGCAGTGCCGTGATATAGTCATATCCCTAGGGATATAGCTATAAACCGTAATCTAGTTGTATGAAAGCGGTTCAAAACTATCTTACTAAGAATATAACTACGATACGAGCATGATCTAGTAATACAAGTATTAGGGCACTCCAACCAAATAGGCTAGGTTAGAACTGTGACGAGCGAGCGGTGCCACGGTAGCGGCTGGCGAGCATTACGTCGAAATTGGTCGCAGCAACAAAATTAGGGCACTCCGAGTTTTCATATGACTATATTACGGTATATAGCTAATTGAAGTCGCTTTTCGTGTCGTGTGATTGTCTGTGTGATCGAAGTGTGATGATGCGGTTTTCACCATAAAGATTTTATTTTGCAAATATTTGTGTTATATATTTTACCATATAGACATGCAAAATATACAAAAAAAAAATAGACTAACTTAATCTTTTTCATTCAGAAACTCACATTATAATAACCTTTTACCACTAAAAAGCTTCGAAGTCTTTTTTTAAATAAAGAAAACGGCAGCTCTTTGCAACTCTCCGGTATTTTGTTGAAGATTACTAATTTAGAGAATTTATTATGGAAGGTTTATGTTTATACTACATTAATAATTAACTTAGATACAGCACTGAAATCTTGTTGCTTTGACATGTCGCCATATTAGAAGATTGCACCCGTGTGAAGCAGGGGCAGGTCACTAGTTTAGATAGAAATGTATTATTTGTGCAATTCTGCCGCGGCGAGAATAAAATGTGCATTTCAGTGTGCAATTATCACGTGGCGTATGTCATAATTGCTTTGGGGTGATGACGTATGTTTATTGACACGTGTAGCCGCCTACAGCTGAGGGAATTCTCGCTTTTAGACTAGTATTTTCTCGTTGTAACAAACACGGACGCTGATATTTGAAGGCCAGCTGGTGTGAAAAGTATGGCTCTGGCTATTCTACTGATGATTAGCCTCAATGATTGATGATTTCCGACGATTCTTCAGTTCAGTACGATAGTCGCACCCACAACGGTACAACATTCCTGGGTAGCTATATTTCCCCGACAACAGGAATAATTCCTGTCGTCATACGAGCTTTAAAAAAATAATTATTACTTTTAAAAAACTCGTGTCATCACAGGAGATGTATTGAGAGATCTTTCTCTTACAGTGGTCTAGCATCTCTGACTGATATCTGAGGGGCAATTCCCGTATTTTTATAACAACGTTCGCAATCTCATCTCAGTCTCAATCTGTCAAAATTGTATAGAGTTTGCCTACATTTTTGACATTTGAGTGTCGCTGGCTGACATTGCGACTTGAATTTGAACGTTTTTAATTACGAGAATTGGCCCTCTGATCTTAACATAACCTAGAAGTCTAGGTAATAATCAGCCTATACCTAAAATTACCACTACAGACACTCAAGCCATGACTGAGTTAGTGAGAACTGGGCCGTTATCCACCACACAGGCCAGTGCAGTTTGGTGTAATATGGTAAATAGATAATTACCTGGAGTACAACATCTTCTTCTTGACCTTAGCAGTGTCGGGGCACCATGACATGAGGAAGAGCTTCTGTTTCTTGCTAGCCTCTGACGTGCCCTGACACTGGTGCGTGTATTCGAAGTCGAAGAGGCCATATCTGAAAAATTTTAGAACAAAATTGAATAAAATATACTCGAAGAACATTATACCAGTTTTGGTGCAATCAGGTAGATAAGGTTTAGAAATGCTGTCTAAAAGTGGGAGGGAAAAGACATAACATATTATATCCGTAGTGAATGTGAGGAATGACGCCAATTTTTGTTAAAAGCTCTACACGTATTTTGGGCTTGTGAATGGACGTACAAAAGTGCAAGTCATACTGCGTACATAACTTTGAAATCTTTAAATATCGCATTTTACTAGCTTAAGTCGGCAAGCTGGATTCGTAATCTGAGGATCAGTTTATACGTAGCTGTTGCGAAAAAGAACTATGAAAAGAATGTAGCCGCTTGTTTCAAATGCTTTAACTTATTATTTAGCCACATAGGTATATCCAAGTGCACTGCAGGGCAATGACATCTTTACCCTTCTTTTACTCATCGGTTTGAAGATTTCTGCTACCGATTTTTAACCAATCCTTCCAATAAAACTCTAGTTAGGTGCAGGTTATACACAACTAGGGCACTCCAGCAAATTGGCCCGTTTCGTCACGCGCACCGCACACTAGCACTGATCAAATTTTTTGTTAGCCTACATTGTGTCCCACTGCTGGACAAAGGCCTAAATTATGATCTAAATTACACTAAAATAATAAATAGAATGTGTTACCTGCACTCCCCAGTGCCACCCTTCTGCAAATCCTCAAGGAACTGATCGTACTCAGCGTTGCGTTCGCCGACGGTCTCAACGTCGATCTGTTTTTCATCGCGGATGTAGAACACCACGTAGCGGTGTTTCTTGTCCTTCTTTATTTCCTCGTACGTCGTTTTACAAGCGTCCGAAACTGTCACACCTGACGCCTAGAAATAAGATGGCGGATTAGTATGGTTTTTTAGGAAAGAAAAAGTGAAAATCGTGGTTTACTTTTGTCTCCAACTTCTTTTTATTTAACTTATTATTTATTTTATTATTAAGCAACGAGACTCATAGTGTTAGTAACAATATACTTACAAACTATGTTAGTAAAACATTAATACAGAAACAACTTGTAACATCACTGCTGCAAGGTGACAGGTCCAGCCGATACTTTGCAGCAGTGGCGCACTAACGCACAATCTAGCCTGCTGGCTACCATAGAGAGGATGCTGTTGGTGCCGCCCCGCACCCTACTAACCAGGGATGCTGCGCACCGCTTCCGCTTTATGCTGCCAAGCCTAGCCTTCTTTTTGTAGAATGTTTTAATTTCATATTACGCTTAAAAGATATCATACATTATTTGAGTAGTAAATTACGAATCAGAACACAGCGAAGCGGCGTCTCCTAAAAAAGAATGAAGCCATTGCCAATCGATTAACGTCAGCTTAGTATGTGAATTAATTTCCGATCAATAATCTATATTAAAAGCCAGTGCTAATTATATTTTTGTTTAAAATAGACGAAGAAAATGTTTACTAATAAACGATGCAGACGTTTAAATGAATATTGAGATACGTTTGGGAAGAAATATCAACGAGAAATTCTTATAAACCGTTAGCGAGCTAATGAAATATTTGAAGAGATTACCGGCGCGGGTAGAGCGAAGAATCCTGTAATATCGATACCCGAGCATTCTTCACCGAACCGTTCTGTCGACTAAGCAAGCAAATAAAACCCTGTTTCCTGTGCAAAATATAGGTACCACCGAATGTATAGTCAAATATGGTTTCCAGAAAGTAAAAAACTTTTTACAAAAAAATACAACCGACTTCCAAAAACTTTAATTTCGAAAGTCGGTGTCTGGTTAAATGTATTTTCGGTTTTTGCTACCGACTTCCGAAATTAAAGTTATTTTTCACTTTTTAGTTGTGGTATCTAACAAATTCTAATACCACTACCTGCTAAAGAAATTAGAACATCATCCACATAAAAAGTGGAGAAACTAATTCAAAAACTACCCAAGCAAAGTTAATAAATTTTCTATGGGACCTTTGAGGTAATACCATAACGAACAAAACGAAAATGTTTCAAATCGGACCACTCCTTTTATATCATCGGTTAAAAATTCAGTCAATTTTGTAAGATTAATAGCATTCCTTGTAACTATACACCAAAATCTGCATAGATCATGCCATGGTAAAAAAAAGGCAACAAGCATGGTGATAACTGAGCTGACCGCCGCTGCTGGGAAAAGTGCCGGAAGAACCTGCTTACATCGTATCACCGTGCATCTTATTAGTTACTGACCATCATCTGCCTAGCCCTTTCCCAACTATGTCTAACCGGATACAGCTGAATAACTGTATTTTACATGAACCGACTGCGTGTCTTTCCGTCTCTCATATTAGTTACTGACCAAGGGTGATTTATTTTAGAGGACCTGTTTTAGTGTCATCTCGACGTCTGTAAAACCTCGACGGTCAAACGGTAGTCCCACCAAAGCCAAATGATGCATGAATGTGCGCTACTTAAAGATGAATGCACAATCAATTACAACTAGGGCGTTCCCTGGACTCTTGCCAATTAAACGGCGAGATCAAGAAGATGTTTCATAGTTTAAGCATCGTACTAAATGCTATGCTATTTATTCGTTCCCACGTTGTTACTGTTAGAGCGAAGAAATAAATGTTTCTTTGGGTCATTTCAGCAGAATGTTTTGTCTTTACGCGAGGTTGTCTTGATCTTACGTTCGTTTTTGTTCTTATTTTAGTGATTTGTGGATTTGTTTGTTGACATTCCAATAAAGATTGACGAGTTATTAATTAAGTATATTTTTAATAATCCGATTAGAATATTGGCTTGAAGAATGATCTTGCAACTTTATGCTGTGTCCACTGTAGCAATGTCAAAAGCCTACAAAATGCTTCGTGTTTTTTTTACTTTTTTTTTGGGGAAAGCAAGTCGTATCAGTCAGGATATTAGTGACACCAGATATAACAGTGCATCATAAATTTCTATCAGCTACGTTCTTGATTTCTACATAATTGGCTCAAAACTTCAAAAAAGGTACCTCAAACTAGTACCTAACAAGATCTTCTACTTCCGAAAACACCGATTCAGCTAGCAAAAGTCCACATTAAAAATTCCAAAAGCAACATTTCCTGTGGACCTCAGCCCCGTTTGAACGGAACTAGTCAATAGGCATAAAATGGGTGCCTATTGTCTCAGGCGACCAGCCAACGGATTTTAAATAGACTCGCGTAGATACATCAGGCGTCATTTAGATGTTATGGACGAGACACTTATGATTTGTAGTGTGGTTTGTAAGACTTGTGAAGAGATTACTGTGGTGTTTTTGTTTCGCAGTAAATTAACAGAAAATGTTAAAAAAGAGGAAAGCATTACTTCAACTAAGGACCGTTTTCCTAATAATTAGGATCACTTTCTACTCTTTGGTTCAATAGATAATAAATCTATTGAACCAAAAAGTAGAAAGTGATTTTCGAACAAGAACTAAGCCTTGAAATGTCTACGAGCCGTGACAGACATAATTTTTTAAAACTTTTTTTTTTATATAATTTGCGCTCTCTTTTGGCAATTAATTGCAATCATTCATGCGATACTATTACTTTTAATCGACCCTTTATAGAATTCTTTATTACATCAACAAACTAAAAGGTATTTTCACTCATTCATCAGCAGAATGTCTAAAAGAAAACAAAAGTACTTTTGTTAGATCGTCATCGTCAATAAATTCTGAGAGTACCCCTTATAATTTTGCCAGAAACTCGGGTCACTGCAAAATAAATTATGTAAGTATGTGGGTAGTCTGAAATAATCCGCGTTATATAAAGAGGCAGCTGCTGTCGCATTTCATTCAGTTCTATTTCAATTAAACACAAGGTTGATGCAGTTAGTTCTAAAATATTTAACTTTATATACTGCGTTGTAGTATTTTTGGCTAAAATATGTGATTCTTTTGATAACTTGAGTAGATTAGTGAAAAGATAGAGTCGATGAGAAATATTTTAATGAAAATTAAATCCAATCTTTGTCAATTTCACGGTTCGTTTTATCAGATGTTTGTTATGATGAGAAAGCCTTAATAAGGTAAAAGAAAGTTTAATGCATGATGTTTAATAGGTGTTCACTGATATTATGTAGACAGGAATCGAATGCATTTCCAGATCTATACAGATAAATATCTGTAAATGCATTCAATTCTTATCATATTTTGCTACCACAACACAATGACATTCTTGAACGTTAATATTCATAGAAGTACATTAATCTCAGTGAGCACCACAAAGACTTTGTACCTCTGACATATCGATAACACAGAGGAAGGAAATATCAAACCTCCTTCAAACTGTACCAAAGAATCACCTTTCACGCTTTTGCAAACTAATACCTACTTACAAAACGAAATCTTATTTCTGTACTCATAAAGTCTATAAAATTTCGTGTGAGGGTAAATGTCATCTCATGATTCACCGGGAATGTTATCATCGTTTATCTGAGGTCGGGCTTCGGAGCACAAAATGTAATGTTTCCATACATTTAAAATAGGTATAATTGTTCTACCCATTTGTTTTGTTTGTACAGGTGGTTCTCGGTTCAATGAGTAAAGTTTTATTGCGGGATCAAGTGGGCTTGGTCTAGAGTTGTTTAGTCAACAATACTGTGTAATGTTAGACTTGACTATTTAATGCCTTGACCTAGTCCGAGATAGACCTTGTGGTCGATCGCTCCGGCTGGATATCGTACGTAATAAATACAGGTAGTGAGACTTGGATTACATTTGGAAAAGACGATGTAGTTGAGACTGAGATTCACCTACAAAATTATTACAATGCTTTCAGAATTTTAGTTTTGAATGCAAGCTGAAAACATTTATCTCGCAAAGGAAGGTTTCTAATTTCGTACCAAAGTAACATTTTTACAAAAGAACGTTGACTTCAACTCTTGACAAAAAATGTTGATGATTCACCGTTAAAAAATCTCTAAACAAAACCATTCAACACTTAACAAAACCGTAACAATGTCTTGCTAGAGGGATCTAAAAGCGACAGTCCCCCGCGTGGTACGGTAAAAATAGCCCTAGTCCACACCCGCTGAAGACATTGGCCGTAGCACAATCTAATAATACGTCGGTGCATGAACTAATAAGACACGTGCGTAGTAATTCTTTGGGGATGTGCACATGTTTAAGTGTAGCTTTGACTTTAAAAATTCCGACTTTATGGGAAAGTAAGATCACTTTTAGGAAATTGAAGAGAAAAATTTAAGGTCTTCATTCACTTCACTTTGTTGGGTCTCCAGGGTTCAATCAAAGGCTCTTCAAATGAGTGACAACACATTTTGCTACGCTCGGGGCCTTAGGTGCAGTTGTGAAACTATATACTTCTTGTCCAGGTTTTTGGAAATTTATAGAAACTACCTCAGTGAAAAAAGTGTTTGAAGAATGAATGTGAACTGTGAGCGCGTCTATTCTTTACTAACGCCTACAATGAACCTATTCATACCGCAGTATAATAGAGAATCTATTTCAATTTGAGTATCTAATATCTGAATGATGTCATTGTTATTGCATTTCTTAATTTATAACGTGTAAACATCAGTTTTAGATGTCTGTAAATTTTCATTGTAATAATCGTGAACGTCACCCATTCTATCGTAAATTTCGGAAACTATTTCGCAAGGTTTCTTCTTCAAGGCTTCGGCTAACGGATCGGTGATCTCACAGAATGATGTTATTTTAAAGGAGGATGCTGTTGCAATTCCATCTGATTCATTGGGTATCAATGGGTTTGCTCAGACAATTCTTGCATAGGAGACTTAGTTGTTGAACGTGCTTCCGCTGTCTATGTGCTAGGATTAATTAATCTTATTTCATTCAGAAATCCACATTTTTTTTTGCGTATTGACCACCGAAACGAATATGTTCTTCGCTTTAACATTTTTTGTCACTCTTCGTAATCTATATTCACTCCAGCGAGCTAAGGACGATGGGATGGCCTTAGCGTTTCTAATTTAGCAAAACTTTTTGAATTTCAAAAGGTACATAACTTACACCACCTTGACCTTTGCAAACTGGGCTATTTTCATCTTTGTGACGCCGTTGCACAGCTGGATTTTAAGGTCAAAACCCTGGTTAAAATTGGACCATCTGCTTCGTCTTTATATTCGTCAAAATCACTGCTGACCTATGGGCTATGCCGGTGAGTCAACTGTTTAATCTGACGGCTTCGTCACTTCCCGCTTACACAGAAAGAATAAAACGTTATTTACTTAATGTATTCACAGCACGTTTAGTTAATCATCATATACCTGCATTATTTCTGCTTGAGTGGGTGCATTTTCCAGACTGCACCATTTTGCCGCATTGGGCGAGATTATCGCCATGCAATCCTTCGGCACTACGGCAGCCGATCGATTGGCCGTGGTTCAGTAGGTACTGCATTTCAGAATTCCCGACAAGCTTCTGAATTATTTATTAGTCTCTATTTAGTTTATATGGCCTTTGAGGAGCCTTGAATTGGTGAGGCCAGTACCTTGAAGATGTTTCTGTATGTTATAGGAAGTAGACGATTTGAAAGCCTTGGAAATTTGTGGAATCGATTGACTGAAGCCAATTTATCAGCGCATTCAAAGATGCTTTCAAGAACGCAATTTTGCTTGAATTTTGTTTGTCTCGTCTTGATAGACTACAGAAAATAGTTCAAGAACATTTCAAACTGCTTGAAAATCTCGAATTTACTGCGCATGCGGAAAATAACGTTAGCCTCAGAATCGGAGAAATAACACGATAAATCAAAACTGTTTTCAATTAACGCCAATTTTCTGCAACTTAAATTAGAAATTGCTGTACGAGAATTTTGTCCTAGTTACAATAAGATTGACTCTCACAAAGAATTAAAAAAAAAAAGATAACGCTACAAATGCTCGTATATCTGTTCATGTCATGTTTCACACATGAATTAGCTTTATTGTTCATTACATTAATTTGCTCTGAAACTAAGCATTCCAGTTTTTCTAATATTACAGAAGACGCGGATAGAATTAATGTTTTTCAAAAACACGAACCTTTCTCTGTTACAAATATTAAGGCAATTACGTTCCACGAAAATGGTGATAAAAGCAGTCAGTCATTTATCCAATTATTCTTTCAAAATGATTTCTTTGATAAAATAAGTACAGACAACATAATATAAGTATAACATTACGGAATGTACCTATTGGCAATCCTAGAAACCTCTACAATAGAATATGCCCTTTCTCTTGACCGGCTTTTACAAATGGTGCGGAAAGATTAGCATCTTAAAAAATATGCCTGTCCATTAGTTAGCATTTGAGCATTTTCAAGGTCGAATAAACACGATTTTTTTCCTATGAAAGGTAACTCATTGATTTTCGATTAGAGTACGCTTGCATCAAGTAATAATTTGCCAGAATCGAACGAATTTGGTTTTACACAATGTAACGCGTATCATCATAGCGGTGATGACGCCAATCGGGACGGAAAAATATACTACCCACATTAATTTATTGTCGTCCGACCAACGCTACTATTCTTGAACATTTGATAAATTTTATTTAGATTCAGCTTTTGCTCGGTAGCGCGGTTTTTGGAGCAACACACAACTCAGTAAACATTAATCAGAAATGTTTTAGAATATATTTCGCTGTTACATAAGAATGGTGGGTTTTGATGTGTTGGCATTTGGCGTGTAATTAATATGAAAATGTTATTAAATTAAAACTCATTAAATCTGCCCAGCAACGCTCAAAAGCTCCAGTTTCTGTATAATCTTTACGATTTTAATTATTCTAGTTAACAACTCTTAGATTTCTGCGAAAATATAAGTTGATTTCATGTGGTACTCGAGATAGAGGCAACTTCAAAAGAGACCACGAGGGCATATTTCATTTTAATTATATAGCTGACTATCTCTACATAATAACATTTGAACAATTTATTTTATAGTTTTGAGGAATATTTTCGTTCCTAAAGGAAAACTCCTATGAATTTTACTATTTCCTTAAACTAGTTATTTATGGCAAACTAGCCTAGTATGACGCATATACTGACCGAAGTATCAATAAGTCTATACATAAGTATAATAAAACTGTAAACCTTCTGTCTGTTCATTAAAGATTTTTGTAAAAAAGTAGGTAGGTGGGGAAGACGCGAGACGCGCGACGCGAGTAACAGAACGTAAAAAATCACTTTTTGAAATTTTTGTCCGTTTGTCAGTTTGAATGTTAGTTTGTGCACGCATCGCGTAAAAACCACCCATTGGATTCAACGTTGAATTACTGAAAGATAAGAAGCTTTATTGTGAGTAACATTTAGCGTTCATTTAATCAAAATCGACCTACATAACCAAAAGATGTAATTTTTTTTTTTTATAAACCTCATAGCGCCAATTTCTTTCAATCTTTATGAAATTAGACAGGTATGTAGCCTTGAGTTGAGAAGGACGTAGGCTACTTTTCGACCTGAATATTTGTCGAACGAAGTCGCAGGCAACAGCTAGTTAATAATATATTCCAGTAAAGCCAATCATTTCGCATTTGACATAGGTTTCGTGAACGGGCGCCGTCAGTTGGGACTGGTCGTCTCTTAGCTGCCATGGCTTATTTTTAATTTAGTGGTTTTTAGTTTTTATCTTTTTATTACGGACGCTTTTAACGTGCACGTCTTTCTACATTGTTCTCACATGTATATTTTCAACATGAACGATGTAACCAATATTTTGTTTTAAAAGAGTGTCCATGGAGTTTCTTGGCCCATCTCCATAGGGAACTACTACGCTTTGGAATGGACAACTAGCTTTATCTTTCTGACTGACCGACCCCTTGACAATTCAAAAGTGCCTGTAATTGGTTTATTTGAAATAAATGCTTTGAGATTTGTGGAGCTTTGTATTTTGCTCTCTCCACTACTCTCCACCCAGTATCTAAACCAGAATCCACCCAATGTTGAGTGTAGGTCAGTTCCATTCAATGCACGTCGAGTCTTGGGCCTCCCGCATCAAACTCACCAAATTAGTAGTTTTTTTTTACGTACCATATTAGATGAATCAATTGTTAGTTGGTAGACGTGGTCACGTGGATTCCACTGTTACCTCATATTCTTAAAATAGTCGAAACCTTAGGCAATATCAGCAAAATGATTCAAATTGTTGCGGTTGTCACAAATATGAGGACAATGTTTGTTAGAAGTAGGACAAAATTGATTGAATTTTATAAATCATACCATACAGCAAACAGGTACAAGAATTTTCCAAATAATTTTGATGGAAATACCACTGTACGATAACAATTAAAACGAATAGGAAAAAATCTGCAGTGAATCGTTTTCAGAATTAGTGTGGATCTCTACAATGTACAAGTTTTATGCAGCGGAGATTAAACTTCGACTTCGTCTTGCGATCAAAAATAAATTCAGTAACATCCATGTAAAGGAAGTCGACCCTAGTTGTGAGAAAACTAAGCAGATTATTGCTCGGAATATTTCAGTATGAAATTAAAAATGACGTTGGATTTTCAATTTCGATAAATCTGCAATTTTCCTCTTCCTTAATAACAGCAATGTGATGTTATACAGAAACAGCACTTGTCATAGTCATAACCTCATGACCTTAGAAGCTGCAATTTGACGACAGAATGTAGTCTGAAGATGATACAGTAAAGGTTCATCTTGATTGATTTTTAAATTAGCCTAGTAGCGGTTCATCATTTCAGCCGAAAGACGTCGACTGCTGGACATAGACCTCTCCAATAACCACCACTTCACTTCTGCGCTTCCCACATGCAGCGGATCGGTCCACCTTGTGGGAAGCCTTCTAACGTTACGTCTTCCGGTACGCGGCCGCCACTCAAGAACCTTTCGGCCCCATCGGTCATCTGTTCTGCGAGCAATGTGCCCTGCACTAAGTTTGGCGGTTCACCTCTTTAAAATATACATCAAAGCTGTTTATCCAAGCAAACAATATAAATACATACATAAATGTTAGCATATTTATTTAGATTTCCATACTGTCTCCTTTCAGTCTGCCTCATTACATTATAATCGCCGCATAAGTATCAACGCGGGCGGCATTGTCCTATAAAAAACTGCTGTGAAGGTCAACGACCTTAATGTCAGTCGGTTAAGTACAAAAGTATGCGTCACTGGCTGACTCAGGTGACTTGCGAATGTACTGATGAGTAAGTTATGGTTGACTGGACTAGGTACGCCATTTTTCTTTACGTATTTCATTAGCGATGAGACGATTGTAATGATATTTGGGAGGTCACGGTTTGTGGGTAGTCAGTGAACGAAATCTGTCAGCTGTTTGGTTTGAAGATATCGACGTTAATCCGGGTATTTGATTGGTATACTCAGACAGGAATCAATAAGACCGTCAGTAGACGACGATGATGATGCTGTCTGGTCGATTTTGGCCAATGTGATAGTATTTTATGGCTTCCGGTGGTTAGGAGCTTGACAGCAACTCTATTCTTTGAGGAGACTACATACATACAGACCCCGTTAGTTCTCACTGTCTTACTGTGAGAATACTATTCAGACGCATCTAGTTAAAACACTAAATGCTAAAGCAGAATTAGTGATGGAATATTGTCAAATGTTTAATACCTGAAAACATCATTGCAAAATGAGACATACCTGAAAACATCATTGCAAAATGAGACAGCTTGTCAATGCAAAAACTACCTCAACCAATCCCTCCATTTTATTTTTACGTTTGCGCGAGATGTTTAGTAGTAACTCGAGTTTTCGCCCTCGGAGATCCCCCTCATGCTTATTAGCAAAACACAAAAGGGGAGTTTCGGCAGGGGGCGAAGTGGTTCCAACTTAGCAATTCATTCTGCTTGTTATCATTGTCCGTTACCGACTAAAGGGCTGATTGTCAACTGTGTATTTTATAATGAACTTGCTGTGCCCACAGCTCGGCTCGGGTGGATTAAAATCTGGCCTAAAAACAGCCCTTGACCAGGTTTTAGTACATCTTAGTCTAATCGATCTATCTAATTCGGATTTGACTTGTTTCTCGGGATAGGTATAAGTTTACAAAATGTAAAGAAGATCCTAAAGCTTTTGCCAATGCGCGCAAGCTCTAAATGAGAAAATATATTCCATGACTAAACTAATTGAAATTCAAATGATCTCTATGACAAGTATGGATTAAAAACTTTTGAAGTAACTAGTTTTGCCTTCTTTCTTTATGGCTTAACACCGAGTCATAATAGATTCATTAATTTAGTGTCAGTTCTAAATGAATTCTAAGTCGATAGCTTTTAGATTCTAAATCCAACTTCAACTTAGTGTAGAGAGAGACATGAACGAGAGTTTGTGTAAATTCGATAAAGTTATCATTAGGTCAATGTCTCAGGGGAGTTGTGTTTTCGGAGTTTTGGGGGGCAATTGCATAACTCACTATCAATCGGAATTCGTTTCATTTTGACAGTTCAACAACATTCATTGCGTTATTTACGTTGTCGAGCAGAAAAATTTTTCGAACATATAATGAAGATTGCTTCATATGTTCGAAAAATTAATTGTCTGCTGGATTAGTAGTTTGCTTCAAAATGTGTTACGCAATTAGGGTGCCGATGATATGACTTTAGTTTTTGCTCAAACAATACAACATTTGAGTGGAAACATGATTATCGCCATCTAAAACGGACGATGAGTCAAATGGCAAATAACATCGAATTACAACAGTTTTGATAGAGCGATAAATTACCGATAAGGGAACGATATTATCGTAACTAATTGATTTTACATAATGGAATAAAATAACATTAGGACTCAAATGCGCGTGGTTACTGCCATTTGGTCTGCCTAGCGAGTTTAAAACAAACTGAAGACAGGCAGTGGAACGCCTTGAACTCGGCAGATTATTTATGGACCAATAGCTGGATAGCTTTTGATCTAAATAGAACATGCCAATACATTGTCATGAATATGCAAATTCTTTTGCTATCAGCTTTAGTAGTAAAGTGAAAAGTGTGCGCACACAATCGCATCTTTCAAGTGACAATATGTGTATGAATTAGCATTACTTGCATGTGTTTACATGGAGATGACAATATTCATGTAAAAATTGAATACGAACAAAAAAATCCTTAAGTACTCCTTCGTAAATAGCTTTCATTGCAACATGGAAAATAGATTCAAACGAGATCTATCATTGCATTCAAGCCATTTATAATCGAAAACAGATCAGACATCTGTCATACACAGCTAATAAATGAAATAGATACTATACTTACAGAGAAAGTCTAGTTTACCAACTAAACATTACGGAATGACTCACAAGATGTAATGTGACTCATGGTACGAGTTTTTTTATGCTACTGACCATATATGGTTAGAGAAACTTCATTTGTCAATGGAGTTAAAAGGTTTACTTATATATTATAAGTTTTCTATAAAAGGTTGAAAGGTATTATTTTGACTAACATTAAGTAAGTGTTGAAAGTTGCTATCATTTTGCAGCCAGGTCATATGAATTTTGGGTAGATTAGTGTTTCTTGTACGATATTACGAAAAAACAAGGTTCCTTTTGCAGTTTTTGTTATACAGTAGCATAGCATTTAAAGGTGAAGCATTATTTTATGAGCAGTGGCGGCACAGTGGTTACGGCCGCGACTTAACGAGTTGTAGGTTCGAACCCAGACAGGCGCTTTACTTTGTATAAATTATTTCATCACCACTGCTCTCAAAACGGTCAAGGAAAACATCGTGAGGAAACCGGCATGTTCTATAACCATAAATTCGAAGACATGAGACATCTACTAATCCGCACTGGACTCGCGTGATGGATTACAGCCCACTCCCTCTCACTGAGAGGAGGCCTATGTCCCAGCAGTGGGAACATAATAGGCAGATTATCCATTATTTTATTACGATAAAAGTTACATCAAAGCTGTTTGAATGTCTTCAACTATGGCTATTGAACGAGGCTCTATGGAGGCTGACACTATCTATGCATATTCCGTGATTGTCAAACAGTCCAGCCTAATAGCAGTCCAGCAGGCCTCTGCTGGCAAATGGGCCTGTCCTAGATTACGTCCAGACATGATGCTATGTCAGTTAATGAGTTAAAAAGTAGTCATAGTATGAGTAAAAAATCTGTACGAATGTTAAATCACGATTCTATGGAATTATCAATGAACTATCAGTAGTCATTACATTCAATATATGTATGTACTGATTCAAGATTCGGCATGACACTGACGCATCATGTAAATTATCATAATTTTTAATCTTACATCCTTCCTTTCAACCCAGTTACTGGGTTGTGGAGGTCAGATAGGCAGTGGCTCCATGTAAAATACTGGTATTCAGCTGCATCCGGTTAGCCTGGAAGCCGACCCCAATATAGTTGGAAAAAGGCTAAGCAGATGATGACATCCTTCCTACCAATTTGGTGTAAATTGGAACAGAAATTCAGATAAGGATTTCTCTAAAATGACAAATTAATCATTATTTGTCCCTACTTAGTATTTATCTCACTATTTATTAGATAGTAATGAATGACTATGACTATATTCAAAATTGATTCAAACCTAGTCACACTAGTAACTTTCTAATAGGATTTAGAGAAAAAGTTGTAAATTGATTAATGCTCTAGTAGCCTGCTTCAAGGTTTGTATAGACACCACATTATTATCAGCCAAATCTGGCAACAAGAAATTATTGGGAGGTGTTGTAACAGACCACAAGTTTCTTCGTCATTGTTAACTAAAGTGAAACTTGCAAGTCACCCCTCAGATACTGGCACTTAAAAAAAGATAGCTGTGTAGTTTTAAACTAAAAAATCAAATGTCTTTTGTAAACAGTGGTGTTGACATTATTGTCAAGAATCGGAGAGAGTTGCTTTGGATTGCAATGAAGTGAAAGAGCAACTGATGATTGAGTAAAATCATTATAGAAGCAATTTCTAATTATGACTATAACATAACATCATGCCTGTACGCAAAGGGTTAGGCAGAGGTGTACCTATAATAGTACACCCACATTTCACTAGTTATGTCTAGTCCCATGTAATAGTTGTACTAATGTGCATAATTTTAAATATATATGAAAGAATGAAACGCACCAACCACAGCGTGTACAGATAGGGGCTACATAGACCATTGCATATCAAGGAGTAGACCAGGGGCATGATAATGATAGTGAAGACATGCCATTAGGATATGGAAGGATTATTAGAGCGAACGGGATATACATCCTAGAATAGGTTATGGAATTGTGGAGACAGGTGTTATTTATATATGGGTTCTATCATAATTATGGTGGCTGGATCAATATAGTCGTTGAATTCAATAAAAGATGCCTATTTGACTTTGTTCAGCAATTATCCTCATATTTGATAGGTACCTAATAGTTTTGGTAGTAATTATGTCAACCATGCATGACTATAATGGATGTTTCACATTTAAGGTAGCAAGCAGAGTAGGTTATACTTTTACTTCAACTGGGTGACACAGCAATATTCAATATCTTCGGCAATGTATTGCATAGGTCCAGAGGTAACCTAGCCTTTTTCCTAACTATGTTGAGGATGGCTTCCACTGTAATCAAATGCAGCGGAACACCAGTATTTTACATGGAGCGTCTGCCTATCTGAGCAGAGGCAGTATTTAGATAATTATCTGGTTCGGTCCAACATTGTAAGGAAACAGTTTTAATGATAGAGGATCATTGTGCATTTAATGTAGGAGTATATAAAATAGAATTTTTATTAGAATATGGATTGGCAGAGTTCATTAGTCAGAATGATAGTAAATTTAATTAATTGGAATCTTATTTATTGCTTTAGCTTGATAAGTGTTTTTAATAATTTTCTTACTGGAAATACTGGTCAGTAAACTATGATTAAAATGTTGATAAGTAGCTATAAAGACATACTCGGACATAAACTATTGCTAGTAGGAAATTGTTGACAAATTATACTATTTCCTTCAGTTTTATACTAATTATAGGTTGTGAGACAATTTCTGATAAATATTTTCCTTAACAGACACACAATTTACATTTTGTTATAGGGTTTTTATCAATGTTCAGTACCGTTTCAGCCAATGAGCCGTATTATTAGCAGGAAAACTACTATGATAAGAAAATTAATCCTTCAGTACAGTTTGATATCTGAAACTCGATTTGGAGTAATGCCATTTTGTTGGACCTTATTGATTAGCAGTAAAGACCAATTTTGAGCGTTGCAGGTAGCTGTGTAGCTGTCAAAATGTCTGATACAGCTAGATTTTCGTCAATAGAATTGAATATGTAACGACCTTGACATTGCCAGGCCAATACCCCCGGCTCACTTTTATAATGACGAATCACCGGCTGCGGTATTCGGACGCGCCTATTCGCCCCAAAATAGACACGAAATGTATGTGACAAGCAGTACCGCGATCACTACGCCTTATATGGTCAAACGCAAGTGCGATTGCGCGGCGATGCATTCCCTATAAAGTTCGTTGCCCCCGGCGCGCTACACACCACTGATAATTCATCTGACCACTACATCTAGCTCTACAGCCCCCAAATATCATACATCACCGCATACGGCAGTCCTGACTCGTCAAAAAAGGCGTTGCAGGAATAACCTTTCAAACGTACGTGAAATCCAATACCGGCCCATCACGGCGCAATGGTCACTCGTCATGTCGCCGCAGCCCGACATCTCCGCGATCATATACTCGAAAACACAACACGTGGCATCAAATCACTGAACGGTGACAACGATTTTTACGAAAAGGCGTGCAAACTCGGCGGTGGGTTGTGCGAAATATGGCGGCACCGGTCACTGAAGAGCGATTTCCCGTGAAATTGCAGAATTCCGATTCGTAATTCACCACTCTCATTATGGAAAAACACAACGCGGCTGCTATGCACTGTAATTTATTTTCTTCACTTACCATTTTTAGATGTTATACACGTAAAAATTTCACCACTAACTTCACCGACACCACGACAACGGCGACCGGAACGACACTGTTCGGAATGTTGGCGAACCCTTTTTTACGACACCCAATGAGCGCATGCGTCAAACTGATTGACAAAATCAATACAATGTCCTTTTATTACAATGACGATTTCACATAAATTTACACAAACAGAGTAATTTTAAATTACACTTTTGTTTTATTATTATTATTTTGAGATAGTATTTGGAATTTTATTATAAAATGTTATTTAAAAGTGGCAGAAGCAAGGTGACAACTTTCAGAAAAGTATACTAGCTACTCTGTTGAGCTACGCGATCTATCATACTGAGTGCTAGAATGAAAATGTTATTGATAAATAAAAGTCACTCCAATGTAGGTAAGATTAGTTATCTGAATACACGACACTTTGCTGAGCCAAGGATAAAAATACTTTTCTGCAATCAACTTTAAAAAGTGAGTCACTGATGACAACAGCGCGTCAGCCAATCAGAATTTAGTATTCAACAAATGCCCATATACGGAGAGACGGAAACAGCCGCAAAATCGCAAATGACGTTTGAATTTGCGCGCGATTTAAGTTTTTTTACCAAACTTTTCAAACAAAATGTACGTAAATT
Source organism: Cosmia pyralina (assembly GCA_946251885.1). Lineage (NCBI taxonomy): Eukaryota > Metazoa > Arthropoda > Insecta > Lepidoptera > Noctuidae > Cosmia > Cosmia pyralina. The sequence continues at coordinate 7,464,699 of OX276366.1, read as the reverse complement.
ATGTTGTAATTTTGTTTACGTGAATTTATTTTTGACCTTGACTTACCTAATACCTACTACCACAATTACTCAGGAATTGAACATACCTACCTATAGTTTTGTTTTCTTTACCATTTAAGGTAGTGCCTTCGCATGATTATGTTGATAACATAATCGTCATTGCGTTGATAATGATCTGGTGATTCATGCGACTCAGAGATTTATTTATATTTTAAAAATAATTCTAATGAAATAATTAAATTCTATCATCGTTATATTCTATTTTGATAGAATTCTGAGAACAGCCTCAATTTTTTGTTGATCTGAGAGTAGGTACAGCGAATTGTGTGTCTGAAACACAGACGTATAAAAAAAGGTTTTTTTTACGTCTTTTTTATACGTCTATGGTCTGAAATTACTTATCCTGGAAAACTGTTAGGGGGCTGTACTATTTAGCTTCTGTTTGTTCAATATTTATGTCTTTATTCAACACTTTTGTTTTTGCGATTCGTACCTATTTTGTTTAATTAAAAGATAGTCATTCTTTAGCCTACATAGATTAGGTATGGTAATAGAAAAAAAAGGACACACTTCTTTCTAATAAAAATATTTTTTTATTTCTTATTTTACATCATAAAAACAGCTACAAGACATTTGTAACATACAGTTTTTATTTTCCTTAAAAATAACATAATTTTACATAGTCAAGAAGAAAACTTGTCAAATGATAAAAATATAATTATGGTTAATTTTCGGGACATGGGTTTATGGTTAAGGAAATACACAGCCTGGCCAAAGACTTATACAAATGCGAGTACGGTATTAATATCACGAGAATTTTACACGATGTGTCGCTGAATAAGGATCTTTAATATTGCTGATGTATCTTTTACATTTCTCAGTCCTTTGCAAATTGTGTGAAAAAAAAACGGATAGGCTAATCATAAATGCTTATATTAGACACATTAATAAAAAATAAGATAAGATATAATAACAAAACTTCAACTAATTTCACACAGCTCAAAGGGTGAAATCCCGGATTTTTTAAAAGGGTCACATTCTAGTCTTATGCCTGCTTTCACCAACCCTAAGTGACACTTAAATGAATCCTTAAATAAAAGTGCACTGTTGATTTTCAACGCTAGGCTTAATTAACAGCGCTGAGAGTTAAAAATCCAACAATCAATCTGCCTAACCTTTTCCCACCTGTATTGGGGTCGGCTTCCAGTCTAACCGGATGCAGCTGAATATCAGTATTTTACTTGAAGCGACAGCCTATCTGACCTCCACAACCCAGTTACTGGGTAATACGATACCCCTTGGTAAGACTAGTTAATCCAACATTGCAATAATATTTAGGGATTCATATAAGTGTCACTTAGGATTGGTGAAAACGGGCATAAATCTCTAAAAATATCAAGGTATATTGTTGACAATTATTGTGAATGATAGGCTGAGGAATTATGTGATAAGGCAACGCCGCAATGGTGCAGTTTAAATTTTTTTTTTTTTTAACAAATAAAAAAGAAACGACTTCCAAAAACAACACTACAAAGTGAAAAATAACTTAATTTCGGAAGTCGATGTCTAGTTAAATGTATTTTCGTTTTTTGCCACCGACTTCCGAAATTAAAGTTATTTTTCACTTTGTAGTGTTGTTTTTGGAAGTCGGTTGTATTTTTTTGTAAAAAAGTTTTTATTTTTCACTTTTCAGTTGTGTACCTACCCCACACAAATTCAAATACCACTACCTGCAAAACAAACTAGAACATCATCCATATAAAAGTGGGGAAAAAATACGTATTATTGAAGCTAACTCAAAAACTACCGAAGCAAAGTTAATCAATTTTATATGGAACCAACTGTGATGTATACCCTCTCGAACAAAACAAAAAAAAATCCAAATCGGTCCAGCCATCTTCGAGTAATCGGGGAACATACATAAAAAAAAAAGGTTCCGAAGAATTGAGAACCTCCTCCTTTTTTAAGTCGGTTAAAAAGAAGATGTAGTGACAACATTTTAAAAGAGTATGCTTAGATGGTTTGGTCATGTTGAGAGGATGAATGAAAGGCGACTAACAAAAGGTATTTACAAATGCAAGGTATTTTTTGCAGATGTGAGTGGTAACGCCCGCCGGGAGGGGACGCCACATAGGATCTTATTGGAAATCTCCTTCAGTAAGGTCAGGTGCGTAGTACTGGCAACCGGCTTGCGTGTATGAACGTAAACGAAGCAAAAGGAGTATGTAAGGATCGTAGCAGGTGGTGTTCTGTAGTTTCTGCCTACCTCCATCGGAAGAAGGCGTGAGTTTATGTACGTATGACAAAGATTGTCACAAAGATGAGTTTACGCCTAGATTTTGAACGGAATTGGCCTGCAGATACTTGACAGTACCATCAAGCTATTTTGGATACATTTCTATACTTAGCTGTCACGTTTTAGCATGGCAGTAGCGGTCATTGACTCACCTAAATTTTCTGTAATTTTCAAAAACTTAAATGAAGTCTGTTAACGTCCTGAATCAATATGATCGTGATCTTCAACATGTTCCAATAATAAACCATAAATAGTTCATTGTTTGGGTTCCTACGGAGAGATATTATAAAGGAAAGGGCAATGACCGCTATTGCTATGCTAAAACGCGACAAATATAAAATTTTTTAACCGACAAAAAAAAGGAGGGGGTTCTCAATTCGACACGTATATAGGTATTTAAACATTTTTTTTTATGTAGGTATGACCACGCATAACTTTTTACAGAGTAGTCCGATTTGAAAAAAAATTGTTTTATTCGAGAGGGTACCTAAAAATTAGTCCCATATAAAATTTATTAACTTTGCTTGGATAGTTTTTGTGTTAGCTTCAATAATACGTATTTCCCCCCCACTTTTTATGTGGACGATGTTCTAGTTTCTTTTGCAGGTAGTGGTATTAGAATTTGTGTGGGGTAACTAAAAAGTGAAGAATAAAAACTTTTTTACAAAAAAATACAACCGACTTCCAAACACAACACTACAAAGTGAAAAATAACTTTAATTTCGGAAGTCGGTGGCAAAAAACGTAAAATACATTTAAACCAGACACCGACTTCCGAAATTAAAGTTATTTTTCACTTTGTAGTGTTGTGTTTGGAAGTCGATTGTACTTTTTTGTAAAAAAGTTTTCTTTCAAACCATATCATGTCTTAACCAACATAGTTATACATCTACGAATTCCCCATATACTTATGATATCTCTTATACATAGTGTACAAATTGCTCATTGTCATCTGCCCCACGTAACCGACCAGTCCCCTCTTCAAAAATGACATAGCATAAGTGCTGTCACAGGCCTGAATGAATAAAGCAACAGAATTTTCGAGATGTTGTCGCACCATCTTTGTAGGTGCGTTACGTTCGAGACAGGTGCAGAGGTCGGCTACGGTGTACGCTGCAATACGGGATACGTGCTTCTTGCGTTTGCTTATTGATTGGGTTAATCTGAAATGGTAGAATAATGTTTTTGAATAGTTTGGTATGAAAATTAGGGTTACTGTAAATGTTTATACTTTCGAAAAACTCGACCCAGAAACTAAGGAGAAATCGGTGCACACATTAAAAACAGTCGGTTCCTCTTTATTTTAGAGTCGAATAAAAAGAGAGAATGTGGAAAGCGAGAAGGTAATTATTTTAAATATTTGATACATTAAAAAAAAAAAAACGAGTGAGCCTTACAGAAGTCGATATGATGTGTAACATCTGACATCTCACCTTGATAAAAGTCATAGAGATTAAAGATAGTATAGAGAGGCTATCAAAAGATTCTCATTCTCCTGCTCTTATCCCAATCTATTTGGGGTCGGCGCAACATGTCCCTTTTTTCCATACTTTTCTCTATTAGTCGTCATCTCGGTAGTCACCCCCTTTACACAGAGCATGTAACTTCCCCTTTCTAGCCATGTCATCTTTCACAGAGTCAAGTCAAAAGAAATGCCATACAAAAACTGCTATCCCATGTCTCAGTGACGCCATCTAGCATAATGCAGCAAAATTACATAATAGCCAAGTTTGACCCTATACACTTTTACCGACATCAACCTTATCAACCGTCAGATTGTTTGACATATCTAAGAAAATTATTGAAAATAAACCGTAGCTGGATCGAGTCATTTTATCACTACAAGGTTTGCAATACCAAAATGTACAATTCGGCAATTTGCTTTTGGTGGACACGAATGTGACTTTACATGGAGGCGTACCACATAAGACTGAGCGACTTTTGCCCACTAGGACAAAGGTATCGGATTACGATTTTGTTCACTATATCCCGTCTATTGTTAAGTAATATTTAATATCTTTGGTAAAAGTACTTTCTAGTTCCATACCAAATTTCAACACACATTTCAATCCGTCACTCAAAATTTAGAAAAATATTTCCACTTCCTGTTACACACTTCCGTCCGTTTTCATGAAATCAAACCAACAGATTGCAGGAAAGCGAGAGGAAAGATGTCACTCATCAAAAGTTCGGCTTTGTAGTGTGTCGACTCGTCTGTGTCAATCATATAGTACGGTGGCGTTGGTTTGAAAAATTAATTTTATACCGGCTGAAAATCATACGAAAAATAGTTTTTCCTTAGTGCTTATGAGATGCGAGCGTCAACTGCCAGTAGCGGGGGAATCCAAAGTTAGAGCATGACAAAGTTGTAAAAAATTAAAAAAAAAACATAATTACATACGCGCCAAAACCCCAAGGGACGGATTTTATGATCATCTTCAACCAAAAGAAAAATAGTCAGCCCGCATGGAACTTACTTCTCAATAGAATGCGCGATTTCAGCCAATTTTTCTTCTATACTCCTTTCTACTTGGACGTGCGTCGTGGCTCGTTCGCATAGCGCCGATATCAGGGCCCTATAGCACTGCATGTAGCAGGGCCATCTGAAATAGAGATTATAAAATAAAGTCGTTTGCCGTGTCTATCTGTGTGGCCGCGTTGTTCTTCTAAACTATGCAACGGATTTTGATGCGGTTTTCACTATCATTTAGAGAATTTATTCCGAAAGGTTTATATGTATAATACATTAATATTCAACATACATTAAAGAAATCTCGAGGGTTTGTTATGTCGTAAAAATCAGGCGAAGCAGGGGCGGGACGCTAGTGTTTGATAAAAATGTATTGTTATTAAACTGATTTGATCATTGACTTAGTTTTAGTACTTGCAAACACTGCTGCTGTGTTTGACGATGTTACAACAAACAGATCCAGCAAAATTTGGATTATCCATTCGAAGAATCTCAGTAACATTATCAGCCTATAATGTTCCCACTGCTGGGACACAGGCCTCCTCTCAGTGAGAGGGAGTGGAGTGTAATCCACCACGCGTGCCCAGTGCGGGTTGGCAGATGTCACGTCTTCTAATTTTTGGTTCTAGGACAAGCCGGTTTCCTCACGATCTTTTCCTTCACCGTTTTGAGAGCAGTGGTGATGAAATTATTTACACAAAGTAAATCGCCTGCCTGGGATTGAACCCACGACCTGCAGCTCGTAAGTCGCGGCGGTTACCACTGTGCCACCACGGCTCTCTGAAGTATCCAAGAAAATTAATTCGGACCCGGTATTGGCTCGCCCCCGTGAAATTGGTGTCAAAGCTTTTCTCTACTCCGTCAGAGGCCTAATAATGGAATATTAGGTGGATGTGATGAAATTATAAGGGGTATTAAGGGGGGTTTAAATCATGTTCATCTTCAGAATAGAGTATACATGTCACCATATGATTATGAACTTCGTTAGTTTATAATCTTTCTTGCGAGATTATAAACTATCGAGAAATTGTGAATTACAACAAACCATTTACAGTGGTTTGTGTATGAAAAAGTAACAAACAAACTAACTTTCGCATTTTATAATATGGGTTAGGATTCATGGAAAACCGATAAATTGTGAACAGTGGACTATAATGATCTTAGTAAAAACAAACCTGTCTTCTAAAACCTCTTCCCTAGCCAGTAGCAAGTGATTCAGCACAGTTACGCAGCCCTCAAACAGCTTGAAGAAAGCCTCCCAAGATATGTCACACCTCACGCCAGACTTAGTTCCGAGCACGTAGTGGATTAGATGCTGGACTTCAAATGTTATGTCCACGAAGTTGTAGTCTAGGGATATCTGGAAATATAAAAAGATTTTTGAAGTGAAACTTCTTAGTGAGTAACTGCACATAATCAGCTCAATTAAGCTTTTGTCCATAAAAAAAAATCAGCCAAATGCGTGTCGGACCACGCACAATGAAGGGTTCCGTAGTCGGGATGAATTTGTCCCAAGAACAAAGTTAACATTGTAGTTGAAAAACATGTTCACCCATACATTCCTACTGTACAAATAAGTTTGTATTCACAATATTGAGAGATTTACCATGTTATATTAAGACCACAGACTTCTTATAGGTTTTCCTGTATTTTTTTTCAAAATTTTAGGCCCAGTAGTTTCGGAGGTAAGGGGGGGGGGGGGGGGGAATGGTAAATTTTCGTCTATTTTCTTAACTAACTTTCAAACAATTAATTTTAAAATTATAAAAAAATATATATTTGAGATCCTCATAGTAAGCCCTTTTATGTCACACTGTATAATTTGCAAAACTTTTTTTTTGTATTTTTCTTATTTGACCCCCATATTGAAAATTCATTTATTTACTTTACCCGTCCGTGTTTGTGTCACAGAAATTCATATGTGTACCAAACAACTTAATCGGTCCATTAGATTCGGAGCAAATTGACTGTGATAGACGGACAGAAAGACACATGAGTGATCCTATAAAACCGCTTTATATGGAACGACGCGGAAAGCAACGCGATGCGTACGCATCTCCATACAAAACTGTTTTTTTTTTCTCTGGAAACAAGCTGAATTGAACTGAATAAGTGCAGTTAGTCCCATAGGTGGCGATTTGTGTACAGTGCACAAATCACAAATATTTCACCCTATATTGTAGGTGTGTTTAAGTACAAATCACATTTATTTCCGTAGAACAACGTTTGTTTATAGAGAAAATTAAAATATTTATCGTCTCCGTATATTTCACTTGTTGCAAGAAGGGGGCTGATTTAGAAATTCTATCAGGCAGCTAACTTACCTTTTTCGCCGCCAAAAGTATTTCAGACAACGAATCCAAGTCCAACCTTACAATTTCACAAATATCATCATCAACTTTTATAACTTTCACAACAACATCTTCGGTAGAAACTTCTTCATTTATCCTGGCAGCACTGTCTTCAAACTCATAGTGTTGCCGCATCCAATTCCTCAAATTCTTACACGCGCGATACATTAATTTTGACATGGCAACACATTTTGGGCCGACTATGTTTGCTTTGAGGCATTGTGACCAGAGATATTTGAATACTTTTCGAGATGTTATTTCTGTTTTGTTGTCTTTTTGTATTAGTGTTGGTTTCTGAAATTATATTTAAAAAACAGTGTTAATAGGCGTGGTTTCACAAGTACGATTATATTTGCACTAAGCACTGGTTGAATTACAGTAAATTAAATGCATGGCTGCAGGACGCATTTAAATTGCATTATGACAAGTGGCAATACGTAAATATAGATTTATGTGAAATAAAATATGTTGAATTTGAATTGAATTGAGCTCCGTTACCACTACCTTACTGGCTGTTTTCTTTTTACCACGGCAAAGTGTTTTTCTCATACTTATTGTTCTTGCCTATAGTGTATACGCATGGTGCCTCAAACGTAAGTTTAGCATGGGCTTAACGAGTAAAAACATATTTTCAATGTTATCAACCATGCGCTAAGAAGAATTCGGTTATAAAAGAGATTTAATCAAGCACCTATGACATTTAAAGAGGCCCTAACTAAGACATGTAAAATGAAACTTACCTTTAAAACCACCAAATTATTAAGATCACCGATAAAGTTCGTCACATAACAATCCACTGACGACAATTCACATACAAACTTCAACGTAGTCCCCATTTCTTCTAAACAGCTACTACTAATCCTTTTTTTCTCTTGTTCTAATATTAACCTGGATTTTATACTTCGCCATATTTGTACGAATAACTTGTCTTTTTCTTGGAAAATGGAGTGTGTTTCTAATTTCTTTATTCGTCGTAATACTACGCTTAGCAATTGGATTGCGGAGTCGATGTGTTGAGGTTTTGAATCTGGATTTTCTATTGTTTTTATCTGGAAAATATGTAAGAAGTTTATAAGATGGGTAGGTGGTCTTTGCCTAAGCATAATCAGCGTATAATGTTCCCACTGCTAGGCCTGCTACTGCCTCCTCTCTTCGAGAGGTAGTGGACTGTAATCTACCACGCGGGCCCATTGCGGGTTGGTAGATGTCACATGTCTTCGAATTTTTGGTTTTAGGACATGCCGGTTTTCTCACGATGTTTTCCTTCACCGTTTTGAGAGCAGTGGTGATCAAATTATTTACACAAAGCAAAGCACCTGCCTGGGTTCGAACTCACGACCTACAATTCGTAAGTCGGGGCCGTTACCACTGCCACTGTGTGGTGTACCCGTCTTTGGTTATGTTTAAAATGAGTTTACGAATAATATTTTTTTAGAATAAGAAAGAATAAAAGTTGCTGCTGCACTATTGTAAGCATACTACGACATAGAACATCATGGAATATATTAAAATAGGTAACTTTAAAATATATTTTTACCACGGCTTGAACAGCCAAAATAAGAAAACCAGGTAAATAAGTTGGGTGCGTAAATACTAGTACAACGTAACATAACATAACGACTAAGTACACAAATGGATAGGCAGAATTTTAGGAAGTGTATGTCCCCACCCACCTTGAACCCCGTGTGTAGTATGGCTGAATATTAAATTGTTAATACTTACAGCATTTTGCACAAAGAACTCTAAAGCAGTCAACAAGCACTCCAAATTTTTGACATCATCACCATCTGTAGCATCGCAGTACCTCGAAAGAGTCAAAGAATACGCCACCATCGCGTTCAGTGTTGCCACGCTACTCTCAGATTCTATCACACTATCTTCAGTGTTGCTCACATCATTTTGTGAAAAACTACTATTTCCAAAGTCGATGTTTTTGAACGATTCCAATAAAGCTTTGTGTAGCTTTTCTTGTAAGTCTGCTAATATTGATCTGAAGGCACTGGCAGTAATGGCTTTCTTATGTTTGACTATTGAGGGTAGAATTAGGCAAGTGATTTGGAATACAGGATCGTTAAATGATTCCATATCTGAAATAGTTCTCTTATTTTTCTTCAATAGCTTTTCAACTATGTTTTTGACTTGGTCACTGTCGATACGAACTTTTTTCACTGCCAGTTCAAGAAGGCTTTTGATGATTAACAAACTATTTGGTGTTTTTATTTTCAATGTTAGTAATTCTAATAGAGAATTGTCTTTGAAGTTGAAAATAGAATCTGCAGGGAATATCTGGTATAAGTCTGGTCTTTGGAGACTCAATTCGTATATGCTTTGTAGCACATAATCGATGTTGCGTTTTAGTTTCTTGGCACTTGAACATTTCTTGATTGCCAGCATAACAAAAATCGCTACCAATTGGTAGTTTTCTTCTAAATAGTGGATTGGCAACTGTTTGAATATGTTTATAGAGTTTTTAATCACGTCTTGTGTTTCTGAATTTATAGATATTTCATTTAAATAATCAATTATAGATTCTTCTTTTGCAAAGGATGCCATATTGAAATCAGATTTGCTTAGCATTTTGCTCAATGAATCTCCATTTTCAAAACTCTTAGCTACATTTTTAGCTGTTTCTAGTACTAGCATGTTTAACAAATCTCTGTTACTAGTTATAGAATCTATTTTCAGCACATCTAAGTCAGGATCGGCCAAGCAAAGTTTGACCAAACATTTGGCCAACAATTTAATATGTGATTTATCTAAATCTGTGAACAATATTTTGCAGAAGTAAGTGTTTTGTAAAAGAGATGGGTTGGCGTTGATTTGTTTGATCAAATGTGTTTTAGTTGATGCTATCGTTGCATTTGGGTATTCTTGTTTCTTCCTTATTGCTAGTAATTGAAGAGCCATGGTTTTAGCTAAGAGTAGGTTGTCCTGAAAGACAAGTACAATATGATTAGTTGTGTAGGTTTGACTCAATTTGTAAGTTCAGAATTATTATTTTTGCATGTGTTGTCCCACTGCAGGGCAAAGGCCTCTCTTTCTCGTTTCCACTCCTCCTTGTCTTGAGCTCAGAAGAAAACGGCATTACAGATAAATTATTTAACCATTGGCACCCTGTATAGCATTATAGCACGCAGCACGCATTTTTCTTGAAAAGTCAGACAACAGTCTCCATTCAGTGGCTTCAACAGAATGGTGATGATGACAAAGAAATAAATAGAATGAGAAGCATCCTCAAAACTTACCAAAAGCATAACAGCTTCGTCATCCTCAATCTTCGCAGCGAGCGCTATCCATTGCTTGCTGTTCAAACAAGGCAACAACACACTAAGGTCAAATACCTCAGATGTATCACTATCAGAAGTTACTTCCAATTTCACGTTGCTGTACTTTATGTTCAGGAGTTTTAATTGAGCAAAACTATGACATAGCTTGAGGAATGATATTATGAGAGGTAGATTCTGAAATGTAATAAATGTATTGTATGGTGAGTATTGCGTTACAAATTTATTTATTTATCATCCTTACAACTGTTATTACAGGCCTTATTCTAAAGCTATCAACTTGAAAAATAACTTACCAAGCCTTACATACCTAACATCAAATAATATAACTTTTTACCTTAAACCACAACAACAACCTAACCTTAACTAACGACATTTAATAAAACTCTTGCGAATTCACTCAAAGAGCACGAAAAAATATCCAGTCTCTCATGGACTTCGTTCACCACACGGATTGTTCGGGTATCAAATCACCCGATTTCGCCAGTAGATTAATTCTGGCCATAGGCACTTTTAACAGTTGCGGGCGTCGCCCCCTCCACACGTACCGGTCCGGCACGCTGAGTTCCAGTTGACGCAGCACTCCTGGGTTATATGCTACGCTACGCAGTAGCTTCACTACATACGCAGCAAGACTAAACGCCCGGCGAACCCTGAGCTCATTATACCCCACCACACCCAGTAAAAATAGTGTGGGGTGCATCAACGGGTAGAACGGATACACCCCATATAGTTTAAAATAGAAGTGCCTTGTAAACTTATTCTGTAGCCGATCCAACATGACACTGTGTTCGACTTCATGTGGTGCCCAAATAACCGCACTATGTTCAAGATGGCTTCTAACTAGTGCGTCATACAACACCTTGAGCGTGGGAATATTCGTAAACCCACAGGGGTTTAGTCACAGGACTGCCTCAATACTAAACCTAGGTTTCTGTACACCTTCTTGTGTAAAACTAAGGTCTGGAGTGAGATACATGCCTGCGACACTCGTTGCATTGGTGCTCTCTCTACATTGTACTCGTCATTGGGGACTGCGCACGAGGGAACGTCATCACCGAGCATTTGTCAACACTGAAGTTGAACTTATTATTATGGCTCCACTCCACCACAAATGCAGTCAATCGCACGTATACATATGTATACTATATTGACAAGAATTCATTTAATTGTACAGTGTGATCATAATTTGACATAGACAACGCTTTTATATCGTAGCAGAAAGGGCAGTTTTCATTGTCAAGTGTTACCACAGACGTGCGATTCAAATCAAATCAGGTCAGTTTTTCAATGTATCATTAAGAATAAGTACATGATCCAGGATATTGAATAACGTTAATGTTTCGACTGGAGTTTAATAAAGGGTCTACAGGGAAGACGATGTTTGGGTATGTCTGGTGCACCAAGCGCAGTCAACTCTAATATCAACCATGCTAACCAGATAATCTTTTCACCACAACTTGAGCTATCAACATGTCAGATGAAAAAGAAGAAGAAGAATAATATACTTACATAGCTAAGCTTTAAAACACACACTCCGAACTTGCCCAAGCACTCCTCCTCAAACCTAGTGTAGAACTTCCAGAAATCTTCAGCTACATTCATTGGAACGGTGTGGTCCGCCATCTTGTTATGTTGCAAGAATGACGACACAATGGCTGACAGTACTTCTGTTAGCACTATGATTGAAGGACCTGGAAAATTATAGTATAGATTTTATTTAGCAGCTGTGGCGATGTTTGGTGGAAACTTTTGGGTGCTTGTGGGTGCTTTTTGTATTTTCGTTGGCAAAACCAAATACTTACAACTATTTCATTGAGTTCGGTTACCAGCACCCTAATTGCATAACATACTAGGTATCGATCGGAATCTGAATAATTTTGAAGCATTTCGCTAATCCATTGCTTCATATGTTCGAAAAATTTGTCTGCTCGATAACGTAAATAACGCAATTAATGTTGTTGAACTGTTAAAATGAAACCGATTCCGATTGATAGTGTGTTACGCAATTAAGGTGCTGGTTGGGTAAAACGTACTATGGTTTTTCTCTCAAAAAAATACTAAATAGTAGGCTGGAGAATAGACCAGTAAATGGGAATAAGTTAGCCCCCTATTACATGAGCCAGCTAGACTACCGGAACGTGGGAGTATTGCCTTCTTTCTATCCTTCGTGATTACCCCACCGCCAAACCATTCCAGAAAAAAGATTTCATCATGATCATGCATAACAAAAAAGGATTGGCAAAAAAGGAATACTTACTGACAAATCCTTCTTCCAACATCATCAAGCAATGCACTTCTAAATCTTTCTGCAATGACTCCAAAAGCTCCTTATTTTGTCTGAACATCAATTCAGAAGTCAACTTTCCATACAAAGCTACAGATTCTTTAGGAAATAAATCAGAACCTGTTATTATTTTACTTTCCAACTTTTCAAAATCGACTCCATTTTCTTTCGCCTCTTTTACCTTCTGTTTCAGTTCAAACTGCTCAGTGTTGCCAGCTTCCAAAATGTTTTTTACTGATGGTAAAATTTGGTTTATAAAAAGAGTTCCTCTACTTAGTTTGAATAGTATTTCTAGTAAACAATTCATGGTTTCTGTGTAAGATTCTGTTATATTTGAACTGTTTTTCTTTGCTGTCATGATTGGAGGTAGAATTAAGTCTATTTTCTGCTCAATCAATACAGGATCTAATTTCAAAGCTGTTTTTATTATTTGTAATGTAGTCTTGTCTAACTTTCCCTCCAGTTTTAGTTGACTCATCATGACAGCTTGAAGAAATGCGGTGAAGTTCTTTTTTATTTCAACTTTCGATATTTTTTCGCCGAAAGTATCAGTCAGGCGCACATTAATATCAACTTCGTTCTTTAATAAAACCTCAAGCATATTTAAAAAGAGGGTTCTCTTAGTTTTAGCGTCATTGTCTTCTAAAATGGATGGTAGATTCATAGCTGGGACTATAAAACTCTGTTCCATGTTCAAAACATTAGCTACCATAATGTAAAAAGCGAAAACAATTTGATTCTCTTTTTGAAATGAACTCACAAACACATCTATGAAATTGTGTAAGAATTTGGAATCATTTTCAGACCGATTTTTGGGAAATTCAAAGAATGTGTTCATGATTTTGATTACAGATTGTATGTTATCCCCTTTTTCGGCTATTAACTCTGCAATATTGTCTTTACGAATCAACGTTTGTAAGAAGCTGATGAAAAAGGACTTCTTGTTGATGGGAAATAAGATATTCTGACACACATCCACAGCTGATTTTCGAAATTCTGTGTCTAGGAAACTGAATATAGTTTCCAGATTTTCACCATTCAACAATTTGACGATGAATTCCAATTTCTTTTTGGATTCTCTGTAGTATTTTATTAAGTTATTCAGAATTTTTTGAGTCAATTGTGTGTTTGTGTCGTCATTTCTTAGGAACTGTAATAATGTGATTGTCACAGTCAGATAGTCATCAATTTGTAAACTCAACTGCGGTAAGATTTTGGGGTTCTCTAGAAATGTTGAGATGTATTTTATGTCAGCAGTTTGTAGTGGGTTCTGCTGTATGTATTGTGATACAATCTGAAATAAGAGAATTTTGTGGTAAAAATATAATGTCATCTGTGTTGGGGTTGGCTTTCAGTCTAACCAGGTGCAGCTGTATACCAGTATTTTACATGGAACCCAAATGAAACAATGTATGTGATGAAGAATTTTTCCTAGAAGTTAATAGTTAGTTAGTTGCATATGCTAGGGGCTAGACCAACTCCAGGACTGAAGGCATTTTTATATTTTATATTTCTAGTGGCTTCAAAGACATATGGTAAGAATTACAAAAAGAAGTTTTATGAAGAGTGAACAAGACTTGTAAATATAATAGAAATTGACATCTTCTCTTAATCTCAATATATATAATTCTTCTGTATGTGTTTGTCACCTAACTCTTCCTAAACGGCTGGACCGATTTAGACGAAATTTTGTGTGTATATATCAATGGGTTCCTGGATGGTTTGAAAACACAATTGGACGTGATAGGTGGCGCTAAAGTCGGGTTCTAGGATTGTTCAGACAGGACAACATCTGTCAGGTCGCTAGTTATAATATAAAAAAAATATAATATTCCTTTGGATATCAATATAACATAATACCTGTATCAATTTACTCTTCAGCTCACTAGTCAAGTCATCAACCGCTGACAACCAATCAAGCACATTCTTCAGCTCGTCACTATTTAACTTATTCTTCTCGGTCAAGGTATGAAGCCATTCACCCACAATTCTCTCTTTAGGAGCGGTGGGGAAGTGGTGGGATTGCACCACATTTTTAGCGAGACAGAGCCGCTTGGGTAGTGGTGTTTTGTCATCGTCTAATCTACGCTTTAATTCTGGAAAAATTGAATTAGTTAAGTTAATAGTATTTAATTATGTATTCATTTTGTTTTTTTATGATGTGACAGCTGGAAATTGAGGCTATACAGATAATATCATGTTATGCAAGGTCTGTGAAATGTATAAGCCGGGAATTATAACCCAAAACAGTTTAGTAGGTATGGTATCTTCAAAAAGATTTTTGCTTGTTAATTTTAATGGAAATGAACTGATACATTATACAAAAGTAGTGCAGTCGATTATAATATATACATTCTCACTTCTAAATACCAATCTATAAACAGATGTGAACATTCGTGATAAAAAGTTTAAACATTTAGCAGGTGTTGAGGTTATGTTTCACAAAAACCTTTATAACCATTTTAAGAGTAAAACCTTACCATTCAGTGGATTCAAAGACATGTTAAATAAAACACAATAACTATATAAAGCACACTTTTATAGATGACATGAATTAAAACATTAAAAAGCACTGTTCTCTTTGCATGCTGTATTGTTGTTATTAGACGTTTTGATACTGCTCTGTATTCATTATGTCACTTTTATGTTTTCTCAGAAGCAGGTTTTTATAAAACATGAAAAAATGTTTTAAAAATAATTATTGCCTTAACATAATATGTATCAGTCAGATGGTCAGATGTAAGATGAGTAGAACCCTAGTACTCTGTGTAGGACAGACAGATAAACCATTAGTTCAATGAATATTATGCTTGGCTGTTGAAATTAAACGCAATTCAATGATTTTACTTTGAATTCCTCATGATTTATCGTATCACCCACGATATTACGTCTGCCTACCAGGCAAAAATAATAGCTAAGTAAAAATACACGAAACCCAAATTTATCTCTTATTCCGTGGTGCTGATCCCAATACCCAGCATTCCCCACTATTCATCACCACCATCACCTACTGTTACTACCAACAACCACCGTAGCTAAAAAGTACCTACGGCAGCTAGAAATTGCTGGCAGAAGACATTCTAAAATTACTAATAGTAGGTACTTACCTAATTTATTTAACCAACTCTCGGATTTAACATTCCTTATATCCCTCTCCTCAACCAAAACCTACAAGTATTTGGGTAAGTATAACGGAAGCATTAGTCATCAATACAGCTGCCAACAAGAAACAATCGTTGAGCGAGCGCTTCTTTGGCCGCCTGAATAAAGTGCTATAATTATAGTCTTTTCTCAGACGGAAACAAAGTGCGTGCCTTCAAACGGTTGGGTCATGCCAATTTTGATGTATCTATTCTTTCGGTTTACTCAAATGTACTCAGACGGAACTTGACCCTCTAGATAGGATGGTTCGCACATAGCTATCGGCATAATCGGATGCATTACCCACGGTCATCAGTGAGTGATGAGACTGTACATCCCGCGGAAGTGTGGGGTCGAGGTTTCATCCACAACCGTCAGCAGTCTCAGGGAATGTTTGCTTCAAACTGACAAGGGTATGTACCGAGATGTGGTTGCAGTGGACAAAGAGACACTCCTTGCCGCAAGAGAACTGCGTGTAAACCTGCAGTACGTATTTGATACTAATGATCGTAGGGAAGTGGGTATGGCAAGGCAAAGAGCTTCCCGGATGCTTTTTCTGGGCCCTGATGTAGACTTTTTGGCGTCCGTATCTTGGCTGCGTTTCGGCGACCTCTTTGGAGAAACCGAAGGTTTTGTCTGTGTGGCACCAACACCTCAGGCAGGAGGCTGTCATTGCGTAGCTGGATCAAGAGCTTGATTCAGAAAGCAGTATGAGGAAGTTCCTCTCTTATTTAGTACCCTGTTACTGATGCCGATACATGGGCAACTATGTTTTTTTTTATTTTTAATTTTTTTTTTTAATGATTTTCAGAAAAATATTCAAAAATGTATTTTACATGTAGGTTATTTAAGAAAATAATAAATGTCATAAATATCTAAAACTTTTTTTAATAAGTGGTATAATAATTATCAAGTAAGTACCTTCTTAATTAATTATTTAAACAAGGCATATTTTATTTATTAATTTTAATTGGAATTAATAAGGTTCTGCACGAAAATGTTTAGCAAGATCCAGTGCTTAGCAAGGTAAAGTTGTCCAAGAGCTCGATAGATGGCGTTAGTAGAAAAATTAGAAGTCGCTATGGTTTCGTTACCGCGCGGTGTATAAGTACCCCAGCCCGCCATGATTCCGCAACGTTTTTTTGACCATCTCTGTTAAAGAAATAAGATTTTTCTTGAAAGGGAGCTGATTGGCCAGTCTAGTCAGCGCCCACATAAACTATGTATTATATTTCGATGTTCGATTCCACTTCGATCATTTCGATGGTTTGCCTGTGTGGAGACCGAGGCCACGCCCATCGGACGGCGTGCGTAATAAATTATTAATACGCAATGCGTATGCGCATTGAATTCACTTGCTACTAGTAACTACTTGCTCTGTGACTACTGTCGCGGGCTCGAACTCACTGGTGGGTGGGGTTGGCCCAATAGCACGCTGTCTCACCTGGCAGAATGTCCGACAGAGATAGTATCATTGATGAGCAGTTAGACGCTAGTAAAATTAAAAAAAATTGTTCGTAGTAGTAAAGTACGTAGTAATATTGAAACGAGCGGGTTAAAATTTACGAAAAGTCCTTTGGAAGATAGTGTTATGAAAAAACCACTGCTTAGATTAATAAATATTATTATATAAATAAAGTTTATTGAACTTTGTCGGTTTTGTTTGAGCTTTGTCGGTGCCATAGATATAAGAAAATTTCTTTTTTTTTTTGAGATTTTATACTTCGTTATAACCAACTTCAAAAAAGGAGGTTCTGTATTCGCCCCGTATGTATGTATGTGTGTGTGTGTATGTTTGTATGCCTGCGATTTTCTCAAAAACTGATGAACCAATTTTGATGATTCTTTCACTAACGTAATCTACATTTTTTTAATTCCGTCTATTTTCTTAAATAACTTTAAAACAATTTATTTTAAAATTATAAAAAAATATATTTATTGAGACCGTACGGTACAGTTTGCAAAACTATTTTTTTTAATTTTCTTATTTGCCCCCCAAAAATAACCCCCATGTTCAATATTCATTTGTTTTCGTTACACGCCCGTGTTTGGGTAACAGAAATTCATATGTGTACCAAACAGACTGAAAGAAGGTCTTACAAATTCGAAGTGGGTCTACTAGGTCATGTGGAAGTATCATATATAATAGAGCGCCGTTTGTACATTCTCAAACATTTTTGTTTTCTTTTTTTAGGCCGCATTAGTTTTCGACTTATGATGAAAAATGTCAAAAAATTCCGTTCCCCCCCCTTATCTCCGAAGTTTGCACAAAGAAAAATTTGAAATTATTCTATGTAATAGAAGTTTATGTAAAGATTACAGGAAAAATAAAACGATGTCTCTAAATAGCACACTCTTTCAGAAATCGGAACGGAACCCTCGGTTTACGAGTCCGACTCGCTCTTGACCGGTTTTTGTCTAACAGTTACTTTAACTGAAGTCTAGCTGCGATGTTTGTAAGTCGACGTTCGCACGGACGTAAAAATATCGCGGCGGGATCTTATCGCGCACTGGATTTTCAACTCTAGTTGTTGAGCCGTCACCTCCTTCTGCGAAGCAGTAATGTTCGCGAAGGAGGAGGCGGAACGCGTAAGGAGAGGCAACAGCCGCGCCCTCGCGCCCCTAGCCGCCGCAGGAGATGCCCTGGGCGGCGGGAATCTATCGCCGATTCCCGGCCACCGTAGGCGCGGGCTTGCGGACGATGAGTAATGGGCAGCTCGCCGTCCGGTAAGGATCAGGCCCGGGTCGACGGCGCGTTCCACGCAAAGAGATGTCAGCAGTGATGGGGTCAATTGGGCCTATGCCGCCGGGGTCGCGGGTAGTTCGAAAGAGATACCGTGGCCCTGGCACGGGCAACTGAAGGAACATGGGTGGGTTTTTGTCAGTAAAAGTCTGACACGAGCGGGAGAAGTCATTTGATGATTTCCCATCCACAAAAAAAAAAAAAAACCTAACAACAACAGAGTCCATTCTAGCGCGTTGAAATAACACACTGTTGGATTTTCAACTCTCGGCGCTAAGCAGAGCGTTGAAAATCCAGTGCGCGAAACAAAATCGCCGCGATATTTTTACGCCCGTGCGTACGTCCACTTATTGTTAAAGTAAGATAGTGCATCCCACCCTAAGTTAGGTACACATATACAAATAAGTTAAGGTTAGGTACCAACTATTAATAGATTTTTTAACCGACTTCAAGAAGGAGGAGGTTCTCAAAGCGTCGGAACCTTTTTTTTTTTTATGTATGTTCCCCGATTACTCGAAGATGGCTGGACCGATTTGGATTTTTTTTCTTTTGTTCGAGAGGGTATACATCACAGTTGGTCCCATATAATATTGATTAACTTTGCTTGGGTAGTTTTTGAGTTAGCTTCAATAATACTTATTTTTTCCCCACTTTTATATGGATGATGTTCTAGTTTGTTTTGCAGGTAGTGGTATTTGAATTTGTGTGGGGTAGGTACACAACTAAAAAGTGAAAAATAAAAACTTTTTTACAAAAAAATACAACCGACTTCCAAAAACAACACTACAAAGTGAAAAATAACTTTAATTTCGGAAGTCTGTGGCAAAAAACGAAAATACATTTAACTAGACACCGACTTCCGAAATTAAAGTTATTTTTCACTTTGTAGTGTTGTTTTTGGAAGTCTGTTGTATTTTTTTGTAAAAAAGTTTTTCGACAAATAGGTCGTCAATCAACTCAGCCTATCGCAGTCCACTGCTGGACATAGGCGTCTCCCCGGCTGCGCTACTACCTAGTCCTCCGTCATCCGCATCCAGTCTGTCCTAGCCACCTTTTTATGGTCGTCGGTCCATCTAGCTGGTGGTTCTACACTACGCTTGCCGATACGCAGTCTCTACTCCAGGACTCGTCTGCTCCACCCGCCATCAATCCTTCGACAAACATGGCCAGACCACTGCCACTTCGGCTTACTCTGCAAGCTATGTCAGTAAGTAACTCCTTTTCATTTCCTGATCCACCATAGCGCACGGCACTGAGTTACAATAAGTATTAATTTAAAAAGAACCGGCCAAGTGCGTGTCGGACCACGCACAATGAAGAGTTCCGTAATTGAAAAGAATTTATCCCAAAAACAAACTTATTATTGTAATTCCAAAAAAAAAATTTTTTATTTAATAAAATTACAAATTAACAAATTTCGGACTTTTTCTTCATTTGTGCTGTGAGACCTTGCTTCTTGCCAAATTTCATTATTCTAGGGCAACGGGAAGTTACAGGTACGGTAGATTTTGATTTACAGTATCAAAATATGTCGCGTAAATAAATGGCCGTGTTTTTTTACAACTCCAAGGGACCGTAGACTTACGTACCTACGCGTTCCTGAGAAAAAGGGTCTTGACAGACTGACAGACAGACAGACGGACACCGAAGTGATTTTATAAGTGTTTCGTTTTTTCCTTTTGAGGTACGGAAAAAATAATATAAGTATAAAAATAAAACTACAATTTCATTTTCCTACCATCATTATTGGTTATAATATTTTTGCAAGCAGGTTTATTTCCAGCTATGGCTTACATACCAGATTCTTGCCTACATTCAGTCTTCTATTGAAAATTGGTAGGTATAATAATGTGCAATAAACAACAATTTCCACACGTCTACGTTATTACCTTGAATGCAAATTGCAGTTACCGATATAGTATCCAACAGATAATAATATGGGGAATCCAAGTCTGATACTTACTTCGGTCAATTAAGTTCAACTGTTATCTTAAGACGCAGATAAGTGCCAGCGGCCTTGAGTGGTTATGCTTGCGTGTTCTGTGCTGAGCTCACGCAACGCGTCGTACGTCCAGCCAGTAACATGACTCGCCCATCAAGGAGCGCTGTCCCAAATTAACAAAAGGGAACTAAAAGATAAATAATTAAATTACCTTTAAAATGGTTTCATAAAAATACGCTTGTAGGTTTTGGGTGATTCTCAGTTTTTTGTCCGCGTCAGACACATTTACAAATTAATTACACTATGTAATATACACGTAATCTAAAATATTCACATTATAAGTTATTAAGAAAATGCTCTAATTTAACAAACTTATTGTATTTTTTCCATATCACTATCACTACTCGTTTAGACGTGATCTTCAGTTTAAAATCATTAAAAGTCTCTTATCGTCGCCTTAAGAAATTATAATAAGAGGTCATCTAGAATTCAGCGGTTCTCAAACTTTTGGCGACGGAACCCTTTTAAAAAACTAAATATTTGACGGAGCCCAAAAAAGATAAAAAAGTGGTTTTATGTGTATTCTTTATTAATAATCGTATTAACCGACATATTGTTTTTTTACTTTTCATCAATTGTTTGTTGTCAGCCTTGATAAAAGAGAGTTGAAGTCGCATGTCTGTCAGGTTCGACATCCAGTCTATTGCGCTATTTAGTTTATGTAGCTGTACGCTAACGAGGCATGTTCTAAGGCGATCGTCTAATCGTAGGAGAAATTACCGCGATCCTGCAGGTGCATACGGGGACTGCAACTGTCGAGCTAGTGATTCAACCAAGGATAATCAAGTGAAGTGACGAATTAGTGACTACGGCCATATCAAGACGACGTATACGGCGGAGAATCCTGTTTCGCACAAGTACGTTGTTGGGAAGGGGAGAAGAGATTCGAGGCCTTAGTGTCAAGTTGTGGATATTCATCACGGATCCTGCACCAAAAAACATTTTGAAGCCTTGTTTTGAACAGTGCTTCCATGCTTGTGTCTGATGTCATTTCTAAAATGCGTCTGTGTTGAACTGTTGACAACTCCTAGCTGAAATGTCACGCGCTCGCGCTCTCATATTACGCATATTTCATTTAAATTATTTTTTATAGTAATATTGATAGATTTTATTTTACTCTGCAACCTTGTAGTACCCCTTTAGTATTTGTTTTCATTGCCTATGACTAGTATTTTCGCGGAACTCCCACAGAGGCTTTGCGGAGCCCAAGGGCTCCGCGGAGCACACTTTGAGAATCACTGATCTAGATATAAAACGGATTTTTTAACTGCCTACTACAACTTTTCAAAGCAAAAAGAAAACTCCAGACATTTAAATCAAACCACGATATGTAAACATCTAAATAAGAATTGAATGAGTAAAAGCGATTCATTCATAAAAATGTCAGCCATTTTGTGAAAGGTTATTTAAAAAACGAAATATATTCTGTCATGGTCGGGACGCGTCGCTAAATAGGCCAAGGAGAAAATTTGCGCAGGCGCGAAAGAATTGATTTTCCCTTACCATGACGTCACGGATACAAGATGTCTGCCGCTTGAACAAGAGAAGCTCAGTATAAAAATTTTAAAATAAGAAACAGGAGCTACAGTTAGTAAAAGGACGTCAGATGTAACAAGTTTATGCCAAATTCTTCAGTGACTGATGAAAAAGAGGGATTCGTTTACACTAGTTCATAGATAGATGATATAATAACGCGTGTGTTTAGTTAGACAGTGATACGGTAGCTAAGGAGATGGTTTATCGTATAGTACAGAAGAATTTCCTGACGATGTTCGACGTTACTACTACGATGCTGGTCAAGTTTATATGTTTATGTGAGTAGAATATTCAGATTATTAGCTTTTTAACTTAAACTTGAAGTATTATCAAAGAATTGAGTGAAAATATTTAATTTTTAATTTGCCATTGTTATTTTTTCTGTCTGTAAGTGAAAATATACGTCAAAAAAAGGAACGGAAATTTCCTGTCGGCAAATCACAAGATTCTAAATTCAAAATATTAAAATGACTACTCGTTCCATAGATTGAAAAATATTCGTTTTTTTTATCAAAAAAGCGACATGGTATTTCAACATACAGCCAAAATATTTTTTTAATTCAAGTAGTATTATTTCCAAGGCCTGAATACCTAATTAATAAGTACAATTAGCGTGAACATACATTACACACTTTCCTTTGTTACACGATCTACGTGTTTTTATTTTAATTAAAATCAAATTAAGAGTTGTGTTATCGCGTGCTTTATTTGAGTTAATTGACGTGTCAAAAGAGTATTGTAACAATTAGTTTTTTTTTATATTTCAAACATTGCGACCTTCTTGGTTACAAGTTATTAAGAAAACATTGGTTGTAGTACTGTAATAAATTGTATCAAGGAAAATGGAAGGAAATTGTACTTAATAGCGTGAAGTGTTTTAGCTCTGTAATTTAGTTACTTACTAATCAGTTTTTCTAATTAATATACGAAAATGAAAATATAATAAGATCTTTTTAGGATTCCGTACCTGAGCCATATAGCCGTCACTCACGTGTCCGTCTGTCCGTCGTCTGTCACACAGGTTTTACAGCCACCAAACTGTTGGAGCTACAGTCTTCAAATTTTCACAGTATAAGCATATTGTTAACCCAAAGCGATACAAATTGTCAATTTTTTTTTTAAAATGGTTTTAAGGGGGCTCCCATACAGATAAAGAGGGGTGCGAAAAATATTTTTTTACCTACCCCATCGAGTGGAGTTTTGTTGTTTAGACATTGTTGAGTAGATAAATACAGTATTTTTTGTTTTTTTTTTTAAATGTTGGAAAACAAAGGAATGATAAGCCACTAAAGTCAGCTTTTTTTTTTACAAAATTTTGTTCCAAACAATTTTTTAACTTCCCATTGACCTATGAACTTGAAATTTGGTGACATGAAACTTTTTTTAATATTTTATAATTTATATAAATAATATATATAATTCAAATCATTGTTAGTAAAATGTTAGTAAAAGTATTTTTAATAAAACAAAAAATGACAACACAGTGTGTTACATTCAATATTAATTATTTAAAATAATTACTCTTTGCTTTTTCGGAGACCTCTGCTTTTTTGGAGGCCTAAACTAATCTAATGTTATTAAATAGTACCCAGGCGGCAGTACTGCCCATTCACCTTACATAATCTTTTATCATCGTCTCTCACGACACCCTCGGGAAGACGTTCCCCGACTTTCTTTGTATTTATGAACTTACATTATACCCGTAGATTCCTTCGTACATTTTTGATGAAAATTCTTGACAATATTAAACGTAAAGTTCATTTTTAAGAGGCTCTTGTCGGGTCAAGGGACGCAGAAAGTGGATTTTGTCATCTTAACTGATTTTTGTAGCGCTTGGCTGCGAAGGTTACAGGTTTTCGCTACGCACTGCTACGGTGGTTACAGATGTTCGTAGCGATTGTCTACGAAATCTGTAGATCATAGCCATAGTCTACAGGGTTTTCTTATGGATGTCTAAATAATGCTAATAGGTATGTGAAATATTGTGGAAGTGTATGGAGTCTATAGGTTTTCAATATGGTTGCTATGGACGGTGCGTAGATGCCCGTAGCAAATGTCTACGCAATTTTCGTAGTAGAGTTTTCGTAGCGTCTACGAAAGTTTAGTGAGCCGTTTTTATTTTTAAACCATTTTCACTTCGGTTTTCGTGCAAATTGTGTTAAATTATTGGGTAACGATATTATGGGTTGAGTAACTTCCAAATGTCAATAGATATTTTTACCGTCAATATTATCATCACGTACGGTCAGCAACAGAAGTCAGTTAACAGTGCTACTTTTTGACATCATCTAAATTAACACAAAATTATTCGATAAACTGCTTTTTTTTCGTTTAAATGTTAAGAGTTAATTTTCTTAAAATTTTAAGTACTTATGTTCCGATTTGAATTAAATATTTCGCTTAATAATTAAGATTAAAAAACTGCAAGTGTTAATCGACTTTTGTTGCTGACTGTACCATTAGAAGTTAGTGTACCTTCGTTCTTTAAGAGGGTCACCTTCAAAATCCATTAGCAATGCGTGTGTTAGGGCGTTGTTAGCTGCGCTACAGTTTATACTTTTGCAGCTATCATCGTTTTACTTGTTGTACTGTCTTTTGTTATTGTTCCGAAATATTTTTTTTTTTTTTTTTTTTAATGGACTGCTTTATTATGTGTTAATAGAGAATGAGACATTCACACCAGCACAATAATTACGTAATCAAATAATCACATTTTTTTTTGAAGGAAATTGTTAATCCATTGCTTCGTATGTTTGAAATATTCGTCTGCTTAGTAACGTAAATAAACCAATGAATGTTGATAAACTATCAAAGGCATTGCCACTGTAAATGTATTGAACAATTTAGGCTGTAGAAAATGAAACGGTGACGTATAAATTAACTTAGTACGTCGCTGTCAAATATACCGAAATCGGTGAACCAATTACAGCTGCTGCATAATCAGCCTATAATGTTCCCACTGCTGGGACACAGGCCTCCTTTCTGTGAGAGGGAGTGGGCCATAATCAACCACGCGTACCCAGTGTGGGTTGGTAAATGTCACATCTTCGAATTTTTGTTTCTAGGAAGGAGTTTCTGTGGTGATGGAATAATTTACACAAAGGAACCTACGACCCACGACTCGTAAGTCAAGGCCGTTACCACTGTGCTACCACTGCAGCAGTTGACATAACATTTTGCAACTGATACAATTCAATCCGACGTTTGACTACGATCCGTCTCATTACAAAACAAGTTTGACTATGCTCCAAGCTGTATTTTATTGATCTTCGAGCTAGTGTTCGTAATTCGAAGATTAAGTTCTTAATACAAAATTGAGAAATTAGAAGCGGGTTATAACAGTTTTTGTATTTAGAACATTAACATAATCTGCATATTTTATAATTTACGTCTACAATTTCCTCCTACTAAAAAAAACCCATACTATTCGGTCATGTACCATAAAAATAAACCTTATATTGTGTGTAGGTAGGCAAAGGAAAGTAATAAAAACCAAGCCACTTTTTAATTAAAAATCCAAACAGCCAGTATCATGAGGAACAAAGACAAGTTGAGTCCAATGGTCGGCTGTTGTTGCTTCTTTGAAATTGAATCACGCTCCAGTTGTCACGCTGTGTAGAGAAGTTTCTTTATTTAGCTCTGATTGGAAACTAGCTAACATTAGGTTATCACTATTGCTAAAAATACTAGCTTAGGCTTGCATAGCCATCGTCTTTTACCATTTCTGGCTCTTGTAATACAGGAAGTCGTAGTACCAGTGCTTTTGACTTTAAAGTATAAATAAAGAAATTGTTATTAATATGCCATTTTAAGCCTGTCCAAGTATTTTGGCTGGAATCGAAGACTGATCAAATTGTAACCAGTAATCCGGTAATAGCTTCATTAGTTATAGTTTGACCTATATTTCAGGTCTTTTATCCATAAAAAAGCTAAACTTTTTACATAAACAACAGACTATATTGCGCGAAAGTTGAGTCCAATATCGTCGGATATTGTTGGTACTTTAAATTAAATCACGCTCCAGTTGTCACGCTGTGTAGAGAAGTTTCTTTATTTGGTTCTATTTGAAAACTAGCTAACATTAGTAAAGGACCACTATGAGACTAGAATTTACTAGCTTAGTTCATCGCCAACTGTCGTCTCGATTCTAGTGTTTTGTGTCTTGAATTACAGACTGATCATATGGCGCTGCTAATCACGCTCCGTTATCACGCTGTGTAGTGAAGTTTCTTTATTAATTTCGATTGTCAGTGTCAGTCAACTTGTTTTCATAATTTTAAATAGAACCATTTTGCGAAGAACTACGTTGAGGCTGTTGTTGCTACTTTGGAATTAAACCACGCTCCAGATATCACGCAGTGTTGAGAAGTTTATTTATTTATCTTTTGATTTCAGTCCTAATTGGCAACTAATTAAGATTTGGTAATCACAAGGATCAGGTAACTAAATGGTGGACTATAGAATACTAGCACAGACCATCGCCGTTATCCAGACTTATACCATCAGCCTTTTACAAAGTGTCTTGCTCGTATCACAGCTTGATGAAATGTGGATGTTAAAAGATATAGGTACATAAGTAATATTTGGAATGACCCGTATCCCGTAAATTATATTCATAGAAAAACAAAACTTTTAAAATTAAGAAAACAGACCATTCTGCGTGAAACTAGGAAGGAAGTTGGTCGCTGTTGTTGCTACTTTGAAATTAAATTTGTCATGTTCTATATAGAAGTTTATTTATCGTCTGATTTCCGTTCTAGGTGAAAACTCATTTGAGTAAAACTGTTTTTCTTAGATTAAACTTGGGTCGTGTTTTATAACGACATAATAAGAGGTGACTTTAAAAAAAAATTGTCATACGTCTTTAATTAGTGCTTCAATTTGAATTTTTGAGAGTGTTTCATTAGATATTACATCTGTTCTAGTTATTTACTTTGTTGTCTATTCACATAAACTCCTTTTATTTATTAAAAAAACAATGAAATAACAAACTGTTTCCTTAACAAAGAAAAGTTGAGTCCAATGCGGTCGCTGTTGTTGCAACTTTGAGATTAAATCACGCTCCAGATGTCACGCTGCATAGAATAGAAGTTCATATCATGTATTGTTCTAAAAACAGAGATTGTTATCGTAGTATTTATGGCATAACACGTGTATAACTTTGTAGTAGTAAAACATCGTTTTAACTCGACAAAATAATGTTGCAAATCAAAACTGAATGAAAAATTTAACATTGTAATGCCAAAAAACATTTTTTTTTATGTGATAAAATTACAAATTTACATTTTCGGACTTATTTACTTGTGCTGTGAGACCTTGCTTCTTGCCAAATTTCATGATTCTAGAAGAACGGGAAGTACTCTATAGGTTTTGATTTACTTGCGAGTATCAAAATATATCGCATAAATGGCCATATTTTTTTATTGCGTTGACTTAGAAGCTTGAGTTTTTTAGAACTCCGAGAAATCATGAACTTACGTATTTGGTATTAATTTAAACTTGATACGAGTACCTCCACTCGTTCCAGACAAAAAGGGTCTTGACATACTAACAGACAGACAGATGGACAACGAAGTGATCCTACAAGAGTTCCGTTTTTTCCTTTTGAGGTCCGAAACCCTCATACGTCATACTTGCAGTAAAATCGGATAAAAGCCTAATTTATTCAAGAACGCCTAAAATGTGCTTAAGTTACGAAAGACAACTTTCAAAATCGGCCTTTTCTTCATCGCTTCCTCGCTGGATAGAAAAGGCGTGACAAACTCCCTAGCAATACGTTTTCTGTAATAATAACTCTTCTCTCAAGATTCAAGATTCTTTATTTGTCATAACATGAGTATACAACAGAACATGCAAGTTGATCAATTACATATAAAAGGAGCATTCATGTTTGGCCTTTGTGGCATACAAATACGAGTATTTAAATGTTAATGGAATTACTATAACATAACTAATATAAAACTATCGTATGATCTTTTTTTATTTATTAGACTATGTATAAGAAAAGGCAATGCCATGGTAAAAACATTAGCCAATCAGAAAGGTGGTACCTAGCGGTCCGGAACTGATGTACGTGCGCTGGACGCAAATTTTAGTATCGCCATTGATACAGGCTACTATATTACATTTGACAAACAAAGCTAAAAATATCTTTGAACAAAATAACTTACAATAATTCTCCACATGTTCACATAAATTTTCGACATTAAGTATACTAAAAAACAACTAACAAAAAAGTAGGTACATTGCACAATCGAACTCGTTCTGTTGGTACTTTGAAATAGAATCACGCTCCAAATACCAACACGCTGTGCGCTCAACAATTTTCATCTATAGATTATTATTGTAATAATAGGTCTTTACCTATGAAATTGCCGTTTTGTATGAAAAAATTTAAACGAATTTTTTTCATGCATTTTTATTTGTATTAATCGAAGTAATCACCCATGCAATCAATGCATCTTTGCCAACGCAGTGGCAGTTTATTGATGCCCTTCTTAAAGAAATCAGCTGGACGGGAGGCAACAAATTCTTCAAAGGCATTTTGTACTGCCTCTCGGGTATTGAATTTTTTTCCCGCCAAGAAGTTATCCAAATTCTGGAAAAAGTAGTAGTCTGTAGGCGCAAGGTCTGGTGAGTAGGGCGGATGACGGAGAGCTTCCAACCCCAGTTCTTGCAACTTGGAGACCGTCTGCTGTGCAGTATGAGGTCGCGCGTTGTCGTGCAGGAGCAGCGGAGACGAGCGATTGACCAATGCTGGTTGGAGATGTGCCAGCTTCTCCATCATTGTGTTCAGTTCTTCACAGTACACATCTGAAGTAATGCTCACCCCGTTTGGTAAGAAGCTGTGATGAATCACACCGGCGCTAGACCACCAAACAGTGACCATCACTTTTCTAGGGGTAAGTTTTCGTTTAGGGCATTGTTTAGGTGCTGAACCAGGATCCAACCAACTTGCTGAGTGCTTGCGGTTATCAAACAGAATCCATTTTTCATCGCAGGTAACAATGCGGTTCAAAATTCCTTCATTTGTGTGTCTGTTGAGCAGTGCAAGGCACGTCTCGACGCGTACTTCACGCTGGCGATCATTGAGTTCGTGGGGCACCCATTTGTCAAGCTTTTTTACCTTGCCAATTTGACGCAAATGGACCAATATTGTTTTGTCGCTAACGTCGAAAGCTGCTGCTAATTCAGCCGTAGATTGTGTATCATCAGCTTCCACAATCGCCTTTAATTCGTCATTGTCGACCAAAGTCTTCGGAGGACCGCGAGGTTCATTTTTCAGGTCGAATTTTCCAGAACGGAAGCGAGCAAACGAATAACAAGTGGCGCGTTGGTTTGTAGTGTTAGCTCCGTAAACGTCGTTGATGTTGCGTGCCGCTTGTGCCGCGTTGCTGCCACGACGGTACTCATATTCCATAATTACTCCAATTTTTAACGTATCCATGATGACGAAAAAGATTGAAATGCGATGAAAATGTAACACCAATCAATAAACAACAAAACAAACTTTTGGAAAA
This sequence comes from Cosmia pyralina, assembly GCA_946251885.1. Lineage (NCBI taxonomy): Eukaryota > Metazoa > Arthropoda > Insecta > Lepidoptera > Noctuidae > Cosmia > Cosmia pyralina. The sequence continues at coordinate 7,435,069 of OX276366.1, read as the reverse complement.
AAAAATCCATGTTTTTAAAATAAAATTAATTTGAAATTAGAATTCTTAGCCAAACAAAAATTATTTTAACAATGCCCTAAACGAAAACTTACCCCTAGAAAAGTGATGGTCACTGTTTGGTGGTCTAGCGCCGGTGTGATTCATCACAGCTTCTTACCAAACGGGGTGAGCATTACTTCAGATGTGTACTGTGAAGAACTGAACACAATGATGGAGAAGCTGGCACATCTCCAACCAGCATTGGTCAATCGCTCGTCTCCGCTGCTCCTGCACGACAACGCGCGACCTCATACTGCACAGCAGACGGTCTCCAAGTTGCAAGAACTGGGGTTGGAAGCTCTCCGTCATCCGCCCTACTCACCAGACCTTGCGCCTACAGACTACTACTTTTTCCAGAATTTGGATAACTTCTTGGCGGGAAAAAAATTCAATACCCGAGAGGCAGTACAAAATGCCTTTGAAGAATTTGTTGCCTCCCGTCCAGCTGATTTCTTTAAGAAGGGCATCAATAAACTGCCACTGCATTGGCAAAGATGCATTGATTGCATGGGTGATTACTTCGATTAATACAAATAAAAAATGCATGAAAAAAATTCGTTTAAATTTTTTCATACAAAACGGCAATTTCATAGGTAAAGACCTATTATAATAAATTGTTGATTAGTAGGAAGATTTATAATTATTTGTGCAACTTGTAATGCTAGTCTGTACCGCTTCTTTTCACTTCCAAGCCGCGCGGTTTTAAGTTAATAAAGACCAGTCATATTAAATCTACTCAGCGCTTTACGTCGCTGGAATAATTAAGCACCTAATTAATTATTTCGTAGTTCTTGGTAAAGACAAGGTTACTAAACGGATCACGTAAATGTGACAGGATAGGCAGTAACGTTTTTCTGGGTTTTACTGTTAAGAGAACTGTCGCATTAAGTATGTCACCTCTCTCGCTCACACCGGACCAAACTTTTAAGAATGTTAAATGAAAAGATGGCTCGTGGCTAAGTAATAACAGCCGCAAGGGTCGATCTATTAGGTTAACGCTTGCCGGGGTTGGTCCGTGGATGGGTGACCATCTTTACATGCCGAGAATCCTCCGTGCCACGGAAAGCACGTTAAGCCGTTGGTCCCGGCTGTCATTCGTGGATCTTTGACAGTCGTTACGGGTCGTCGAAAGCCCGAAAGTCTGACAACTAGTCTTACCAAGGGGTATCGTATTATACACAGTGTGGAGGTCAGATAGGCAGTCGCTCCACGAAAAATACTGGTATTCAGCTGCATTCGGTTAGACTGGAAGCCGACCCCAACATAGTTGGGAAAAGGCTAGGCAGATTGAAATGAAAAGATGCTTTTTTGAAAAATGTAATCAGTTGGCGAACTAATAAATAATAATAAAAATAAATAAAAATAATAAAAATATTTATTTGACACTAGGAAATACATGTTGCAATCAAGTTAAAATAATAGCACACTAATGTATTGTAACAATCAGATCCTAACCCCCAAACTAGGCCTGGACCTGTATTTTGGGGGTCAGCGTTCAGCCATGGGTGTTATTTCCAATCTAACAGCATTTAAGAGGAGTGTCAGTAGAAGTTAACAGCCAAAGTTATTGCTATTTGGTAACACATATCGGTCAAAATAGCTTTCATTGGGTACAGAAGAAGGTAAAACACATAAAATATGTAGGGATTAAAAATAAGTATTAACGTTTAAAAATATATCTTTATATTTTAATGTAATTTAAAAGCGATTTCTTACAAGCATAATCAGCCTATAGAGTTCCCATTGCTGGGACACAGGCCTAGTCTCCTGAAGGAACATGGGTGGGTTTTAGTCAGTAAAAGTCTGACACGCCCTCCCGCTCTGCCCAGAGCGGGAGAAGTCATTTGATGATTTCCCATCCACAAAAAAAAAAAAAAAAGGCCTAGTCTCCTCTTTTTTTTTACATTTACATTTTTCTTGCATAATATATGTATATTCTAATGTTTTACTTTTCGGTCAAATCCCAGTACTAGGATTTTACTTTTTTAGCACGAGACTGTAAAACTCCCTTTCAAACTATATTATTATACTTGTTGAACTGTCATGGCGTTAAAGCACTTCGCAGACTCGTTTCCCCTCCGCTTATGGGGATCCTTCATTTCCCACGTGTGTAGTCAACGCGTAGTAGCTACGAAACGCTACGTGCTACAGTGCTACGACGCGGCTACGAACTTTTGGGGTGTTGATTTGTACGCATTCCGGATGTGTTTTCGGGAAATTTTACACACAGTAAACCTCTTTTACGGTATTTACTCAAGTTTCCTGGTTGCTATACTCTTTATCTATGGGGAAATCTTTTGTAGCTAGTAAACAAAGATTTTGGTAACAACCATTTTTAGGATTCCGTACCTCAAATGGAAAAAAATGGAATCCTTACTTATTGGATCACTTCATTATCCGTCTGACTGTCTGTCAGTCTGTCAATACCCTTTTTCCCATAAATATGAAAAGGTATCAAGATTAAATTAATATCAAATACTCTATAGTCCCTTGAAGCTCTAAAAAAATCAACCTTCTAATAGTCATCGTAATAAAAAATAGGGCCATTTATACGATATATTTTGATACTCGCAAATAAATCAAAACATATAGGGTACTTCCCGTTGACCTAGAATCATGAAATTTGGCAAGAAGCAAGGTCTTATAGCACAAGTGAAGGAAAAGGTCCGAAAATTTTTAATTTATAGTTTTCACCAGTTGTAGAATTCACCGTGACGTATACAGGGTTATTGGTAAAACAATAGCAACCTCTTAAGGGGTATACTGTATACTCATCATCGTGAACAACTTTTACTATGGGGCCAAACCTGAAATCGCCAAAAAAAAAATCTTCTGTTCCCTACATTTTGACGAGTTTGATGTAGATAAATGTACTGAACAGCAATTTTTTTTTCGCGATTTTAGGTTTTCAGGTTTGGTCCCATAGTAAAAGTTGTTCATAATGATGAGTACAATGACCCCTTAAGAGGTTGTTTGTGTTTTACCAATAACCCTGTATATGGGAGAACATGTTTTTCAACTACAATGATGTTTGTATTTGGAATAAATTCTTTTTAACTACGAACCCTTCATTGTGCGTGGTCGGGCATGCACTTGGCCGGTTTTCTCTTTCTTTTTATTCTTTTAGATGGGTTTCTTTATACTTGACATTGCATGGTCACTCGTAGGTTGCCATTTTTGATTTATAAGTGCCTGTTTCACTACCTACGACTAAGTTCCTATTAACGTACTTGGCAGATAATTTCATACAAATTCTGTTCCATTTTTGAATTTATTCGGTAAATAGTGGCTATTCAGACATTGTGGAATAGGCCCTTAGTCTTTTGTTTTATAATAATACTTGTTCTGCTTGACCTTTCGAAGTTTCTAGTAATTGGCGTCAGTAATTTTAACCGTAGGTACTGTTGCCGCACTGTAATTATACGTAGCTCGCGTAGGTCACAGATGGCTATAGTGCGTAGGTTGATATTACTATCGCTAATTCTGTCTAGTTTGTGTAGGCGTTAGTGCCTCATTTACTTAGCATGACATAACATCACGCATATATCTCCTGAAGAGGTAACCAGAGGTGTTTAGATGTTTAGTACTCCCACATTTTGTCAGTATGTTTAAGTCCCAAGTAACAGTGGACGAGCCCATTGCTATTAACAAGGAAGGAATTCAAGTTCTCCGAGAAATTTCTGATAGAGCAGGTAGATAGTCTATTAATTGCAGACAGACAGGTAAAATTCATGTCAAATTTATGGGTGTGGTACAGACCATCAAACTGAACAACTTTCTCCATTGGACCAACATCTTCATCGAGAGAAAAATATCAGCTGTCCCGTACAAAACTTCAATAACTACTCGATCCAAATGTATGGGACGGCTGATTATTATTTCTCGATGAAGATGTTGTTCCCATGGAGAAAGTTGTTCAGTTTGATTGTCTGTACCACACCTTTAAATTTGACTACACCTTTCAGATACACCCTGTATACTAATAATACCTAATGCTGAAGAGTTCGTTTTTTTGAAGTTTGAACGCGCTAATCTCTGGAACTGCCAGTCGGATTTGAAAAAATATTTTTGCATTTGATAGCCCAATTCTTGAGGAAGGTCTCTCTTACTCTCTCTTAGAAGCCGAGCAAAAAGAAAAAAAAAGTCAGAAAGAATGCTAAGCGAAAATGAAGTAATAGCGCGAGCAGGCGATGCGATGCGATGGGGTGGGTCGGGGGAGCAAGAAATTTCACGCGGACGAAGTTGCGAGCTGAAACTACATAATATTAGGCGGAGGTAAAAGTCATCGAATTGCGTGGGTAGTTGGAAGTCACAACCCACGCGTCACATGATATACGAGATATTTGCTATACAGGATCAAATTAAATTAGCTAGCGAAACATGATATCTAAACATCAATCAATCTGCCTAGCCTTTTCCCAACTATGTTGGGGTCGGCTTCCAGTCTAACCGGATGCAGCTGAATACCAGTATTTTACACGGAGCGACTGCCTATCTGACCTCCACAACCCAGTAACTGGGTAATACAATATCTCTTGGTAAGACTGGTTGTCAGATTTTCGGGCTTCTGACTACCCGTAACGACTGTCAAAGATCCACGAATGACAGCCGGGACCAACGGCTTAACGTGCTTTCCGAGGCACGGAGGAGTCTCGATATGTAAAGATGGTCACCCATCCACTGACCAACCCCGGCAAGCGTAGCTTAACCTGACGGATCGACCCGTGCGGCTGTTATTACTTAGCCACGAGCTCCTCATGAAACATGATATCTAAACATGATAAAGAAAAAATATATTAATTTGATGATTTTTTTTTTAACCGCAGTAGTGGAAATATCAGTTTAAAAAAACATTTTTTTTTTTGTATAAACGTCACAGATATTGATATATAAACACGATAAAACAAAAAAAAATTGTTTTTTTTTAACTCATACTTCAAGTAAAAACACTAGCAGCGGTCGTTGACCCCAAAAAAGTTATCAAACCTTTTTAATTTTACCCATTACGTTTGCGGAGTTTCGCTAGCTAATTTAACTTGACCCTGTCTACTGTCCTTGTTTCTCTATATCTACAACCTGCGTAGGACGTGGCTGCGTATTCTTCAGTCAATATGGATGTAATATTTACATTGCTTGGCCTTTGGTTTAGTGATATTTAGTTAAAACGAGCGATGTCAACACTCAACTTGACTTGGATGTAATTATCTCAAAATGTAGTTTACAGGATTGAAGAAAATGCATGTTAATTTTTGCCATAATATTTTCTTTCCAAGTAAAATAGATATTTCAAAAAAATTTACAAAAAAAAAAATCTCGATAAATCGTGAAGCGAGTCGTAAAAAAAAAAATCAAATGCTGATTTAAGATTAAGACACCCCATTTAAATAAATTTATAGTTGTAACTTATGTTTCAATGAATCCAATTAAGAGTATTATGGAAAATAATAACTAAATCCAGGTCTGTATTTTGTTTTCTGCTGCCGAGGTCGTGGGTTGTTCGAAAGAGATACCGTGGCCCTGGCACAGGCAACTGAAGGAACACGGGTGGGTTTAGTCAGTAAAAGTCTGACACGCCCTCCCGCTCCGCGCAGAGCAGGAGAAGTCATTTGATGATTTCCCAATTTTCATTAAAAGTGTTCATAAGATACAGTTCTCTACAAAATAATAAGGAATGGTTTCATGTCATTACTTTTTTAGTCCAATCAATAGATTTTTTGTAAATAGATAATTGCTTCATATTATGCAATAAATTACCAGCGTTGTGTCATCGCGTTTCTCTTTCTTTTCTTTGCAGTCCGACAGTGACTGCGATTTTAGCTGTTGTCGGCTGACTTTAAGAAGAGTTGCTATAATATTGCTTCTACGCCTAGCCATACTTAAATTTAAGTCCAGCGTAGGCAGTCAACTCCGCTGCCTTCCAGAATGGATTGCTGCTATAATTGGTACTAATCTGTCCGAAACTTTATCCGCGTGAAATGGTTTGACTTTTAATGATTTTAAACTGAAGATCACGTTTAAACGAGTAGTGTTAACGATTTGGAAAAAATATATGTTTAATTAGAGCATTTTATTAGTAACATAATATGTGAATATTTTAGATTATGTTTATATTACATAGTGTAATTAATTTGTCTTACGCGGATAAAAAACTGAGAATCACGCAATAATTATTAAGCGTATTTTTATGAAACCTTCACCATTTTAAAGATAATTTAATCATCCATTTTTTAACCGACTTCAAAAAGGAGGAGGTTCTCAATTCGTCGGAACCTTTTTTTTTTTATTTTTTTTTTATGCATGTTCCCCGATTACTCGAAGATGGCTGGACCGATTTGGATTTTTTTTGTTTTATTCGAGAGGGTACACATCACAGTTGGTCCCATAAAAAATTTATTAACTTTGCTTCGGTAGTTTTTGAGTTAGCTTCAATAATACGTATTTTTTCCTCACTTTTATATGGATGATGTTCTAGTTTGTTTTGCAGGTAGTGGTATTAGAATTTGTGTGGGGTAGGTACACAACTAAAAAGTGAAAAATAAAAACTTTTTTACAAAAAAATACAACCGACATCCAAAAACAACACTACAAAGTGAAAAATAACTTTAATTTCGGAAGTCGGTGGCAAAAAACGAAAATACATTTAACTAGACACCGACTTTCGAAATTAGTTATTTTTCACTGTGTAGTGTTGTTTTTGGAAGTCGGTTGTATTTTTTTGTAAAAAAGTTTTTTTAGTATACTTAAGTTAGCTCGCTGAGTGACACGTAATTAATTTACATTTAAGTAACTAGAAATAATTAGAAGCGCAGTAGTAGCGCACAGGTTTATCAAACAATGTAGTAATTTCGCAATTTTAAGTCTTGAATTTTCAAATGATCGAAAAAGATTTTGGTTTATGAAACTGAAGTCTTTTTTGAATTCACATCGAAACGTGATAAACTTCGTACACCAAATGCATGATACGATTGTTGACAGAAAATCAAGAACACCAATGTTCCCAAACGTTACATTTCGACAATATTGGCACAGCGTGCCAAAAGAGAACAAATGACTTTGCCAAACATTTGTCGGACAACTTTTAAATTGAATCACGCTCTGGATATTGTGTCACGCTGTTCAGAACTTTTAATGGCGCTTCAGCGTGACACTAGAGCTGAGCCATGTTAATATATTTTTCATGAAGACTGAACTTTTCATTGCTTTAAGTTTAGAGTTAAAGGTCAACGGAAAGATAACTTTGAATAATTATTTTATTAAAAGAAGAAGTTTTTCTAGAAGACTCATTATGTATTCAGCAAGGCTGTAATAAAATGTTATGACTCATCTGCCTAGCCTATTCCCAACTATGTTAGGGTCGGCTTCCAGTCTTTTACATGAAGCGACTGCCTATCTGACCTCCACAACCCAGTTACTGTGTAATACGATACCCGATATAAGATTGGTTGCTAGACTTTCGAGCTCCCAACGACCCGTATCGACTGTCAAAGATCCACGAATGACAGCCGGGACCAACGGCTTAACGTGCTTTATGAGACACCGAGTGGTCTTGGTATGTAAAGATGATCACCCATCATCGAACCATCCGCGGCAAGCGTAGCTTAACCTGATTAAGCGACCCGAGCGGCTGTTATTACTTAGCCACAAGCCCCTTTAAAAAATGTTATGACTATCTGTTAGGTAATGAGACAAAGTTGTTACCTCATCTATACAAACAAATAAAATTGAAATGTTTGTTTGTAATGTCAAAATAACAGATTTTAACTAAATGAATATGAAAGTATACACGGTACTTATAACGAAAATACAATTTTTTAAATTCTGTCGGTCTGTCTGTCAATCTGTCTGTCTGTCTGTTTGTTCCGGCTAATCTCCGAAACGGCTCGGTCGATTTTGACAGGATTTTCACTGGCAGATAGCTGATGTTGTAAGGAGTAACTTAGGCTACTTTTATTTTTAGAGAAAGATTTAGTGTTCCGCGCAAAAAAATTAAAACCCATGAAATTGTGAACAAATAGCGAGTCGAGGAACGAGGGAGTTTTATTAAAATGTGGCTGTTATTTTAGTATAATATTGTGTATCTTATGAATTCCACGCGAACGAAGTCGCGGGGCACAGCTATTTCTAAATAAAAAGAGAAGTCCTAACTAACTGACTGATTGACTGACTCATCAACACCCAGCCCAAACCCTTGAACCTAGAAAGCTGAAATTTTGCACAGAGGTTCCCTTTATAATGTAGACAAGGAATAAAGAAGGATTTCTTGTAGTACATACGTTCTCGTGGGAAATTTTCCGATATCCACGCGGGCGAAACCGCGGGCAAAAGCTAATACAGCCTAAAATACTGTCCCGATACCAGCAAATGAGGAGTCTCTGATTTGGTCTTGATTCGAAATGTTTCCTGAGCGGCGTCTACCATATTGAAATTCTGGCCGTATTGAAATTCTGACGTTTCACATGAGAATGCCTAAACATAATTTTCAGTTCGATGTTTTCGTAGCCGATTTGAGTTTACCCCTTGTTCCTAATACCAGAATAGGAAACCGTAAAAAAATACAGATGGAAACTGAATCACGCTCTAGAGGTACCTACAGTCAGCAACAAAAGTCGATTAACACTTGCAGTTTTATAATCTTAATTATTAAGCGAAATATTTATTTAATTTTTTATATTCATACACTTTGGCTGTCTATGTATATCTCTGCAATATTTACAATAACTCACTTTATATTACATCTAATTACACCATACATTATAAATTTTAGTTTATTTCCACCTCACATTATTATGCAGAACTCTACATTGCATACTTTTTACAATAACCATAGTATTATTGTTTACACCACTATTTATATAAATGAATAAGACAAAGAATCTCAAGGTTGGACTATTTAATGCGGGGTCGCTGGGTTCGCGCCATGAGGAGTTCCTTGTTGCCATGGATAGCCTAATGGTAGACATCATGGCGATAAATGAGACCTGGCTCAGGCAGGGAGAGGAGGGTCGCGCGCCGACAGTGCCGGGCTACCGTCTGCGGCACATGCCGCGCCCGCACACGGTCCGCGCCGGTCGCGGGGGCGGCGTGGGGTTCTACGTGCGCCGCGGGGTGCGCGTGCGCACCGTGCCGCACCCGGCGGCGCCGCAGGTGGAGCAAATGTGGCTCAGGCTTAACATCAACTCGCAGTCAGTAATCATTGGCACTGCGTACAGGCCGCCCTGGCTTGATGTGAATGTCTTCCTGGATGCGATTACCGACTCTCTTTCCTCTTTTGCTAGCGCGGATAAGGTTGTCTTACTGGGTGATTTCAACATTAACATGTTAAACCAGCTGGAAAATAAAACAAAATTACTTAACAATTTTTTACTATGTTCCAAGTTAAAGCAAATTGTTACTGAGCCTACCCATTTCACGGATCATAGCGAAACACTAATTGATGTGATATGTACTGACGCCCGTGTGTGTGGGGTTTCTGTATCACACATACCAGAGCTCGGCCAACATGCAGTTATATCTGTTGAATTTAATTTTAAATTGGATAAACCTTCCCCACACTGGATCACCTACAGGCCAGTTAAAGATATACTGCTTGACAATTTTAATGAGGATTTAAATAAGATGGACTGGGAGTATATTGAAAGTCTGGAGGATGTGAACTCTATGGTAAAAACATTTAATGAATATATTTTGAATCTTTTCGACTTACATGCACCCCTAAAAAAAGTTTTAATTAAGGAAAAGTCTTACCCATGGATAACTTATACTGTCAAGGAAATGATAAAGTTGCGTGACAAGTACCATGTTAAGTCTAAAGCTACTAAATCTATACATCACATAAACTCTTACAAAGAGCTTAAATACTTAGTCAGGGCCGCTTTTGATAGTGAGAAGTGTGCATATTTTAAAACTTATATTGATAAAAACATCAAACATCCAAAGGCATTATGGAACCATATTAAATCGTCAATAGCTATTTCTAATAAACCTGAGCATGGTTTGCCGCATTTTTGTAATAACCCCGAGAAAATAAATGATCATTTTTTGGACGTACCTGGTAGTGGTAGGGTCAGTTCCGCTGACTTAAGTTACTTTGAGCACCACAGATTTGGTAATATTCATTTCCAGCTTGAGCCAGTCCAGGAGGACATGGTGTTGAGGCTTTTACGTGGTCTTAAGTCCAATGCTCAGGGATCTGACTATATCTCCCTGGAGATGCTGTTGATGACTCTTCCTCGTACTCTTGCAGCTATTACGGCCATCATCAATAGATCCATAACCTCCTCCTCTTTTCCAGATTTATGGAAACTGGCTATAGTAAGGCCCATACCCAAGGTACCTAATCCCACCAGTGTGAAGGATCTTCGGCCAATTAGTCTTTTGCCTTGTCTCTCCAAGATTCTAGAGAAGGTTGTCTCTAATCAGCTTCGGACATATCTTGAGCAGCACGGCATTTTGCCTATGGCTCAATCAGGATTTCGTAAGGGGCACAGCACTGCCACAGCTCTTCTTGACGTGGTTGGAAACATCCTCGAAGCCAGGGACAAGGGCATGGGTACCATGCTTGTGCTGCTGGATTTTTCGCGTGCCTTTGACTCAATTAATACCTCCCTTCTCCTCTCCAAGCTGTCCTTCTACGGATGTCAGCCTGAAACAGTCCTATGGTTTCAGAGTTACCTGAGTAACCGTTCTCAGTTTGTCCAGGTGACAAATGACAGTGATGGAGATGTTGTGTCCTCTAGTCAAAGGCGGGTGACCCGGGGCGTACCACAGGGATCGATCCTTGGCCCTCTTCTTTTCATTCTGTACAGTGCGGACATCATTAATTGTCTGGTCAACACCAAGTTCCACCTATATGCTGATGATCTTCAGATGTATATCTCATTCCGCCCTCAGGAGTCTGCTGAAGCTGTAAAAAGAATGAATGAGGATTTAGATAGGATTTCAGCATGGTCAAGAAGAAACTCTTTGGTTCTGAGCCCAGTTAAGTCCAAGTACATTGTAATGGGATCAAGAGACTTCCTAAATAAAATGTTGGGATACAGTCTGGATTTGAAGGTTGATGGGTGTTCTATTGATAGGGTGCAAGAAGCCCGTAATCTTGGTGTGGTATTTGATGAGCACCTGCATTTTGAGACACATATCATGGAGGCTGTGCGCAACTGCTTTTACCGTCTTAAGCTTTTGTACCGTGTACGGCCGTACATAAGTGTGGATATGCGTGTCATGCTATGTGAGTCACTTGTTTTATCCAAGCTGAACTACGCTGACACTGTGTATGGTGCGTGCATTCTTGGTAGGACCGAAAAGTTGATCCAGCGAGTGCAGAATGCCTGTGCAAGATTTTGTTTCAATGTCCCTCCCCAATCTCATATAACACCATTTTTAAATAAGGGTAATTTGATGAGAATGTCAGATCGCAGAAAGCTTCATCTGGCTACCCTACTCTTTGGCACCATTCTCACAAAAAAACCAGAATATTTGTATCAAAAATTGACTTGGTCACGAGATATAAATAAAATTAAAACAAGAGCATCATCTTACCTTCTGTTGGCCTCAACGCACAGAACTGCTGCTTTCCGTGGAAGCTTTAAATTCGCTGCCTCTCGCTGCTGGAACGATTTGCCACCGCCGTTTCGTGCTATAAAAACAGTTGGTACTTTTAGTATTAAATATAAGCAACACTTGTTACGAATACAAAAGGAAACCAGTCTCTGATAGTCAAAACTCACCCTGGGTCTGCACGTAGTTGGTATTGGTGACCTTAGCGGAGTCTTGTGTTCCTAGCAGCATGTTTAACTTTGAACGCTTTGTTTTTTCACTCGGTGATTGATTATTTTTCTTTTTTCTTCCGACTTACACAACACAACACATTCAGTTATACACTCAACAATACTTTATATTATTTATTTGCACCATTTTCTTGTCGTATTTATTATTCACTCTTTGTTTATTTGTGTGACTTTACTTCCTTTTTTACATTAATGCACATTGACAGCCAGTCGCCTGCGCCCGCGTCTCATGCATGGTCTCATCGCTTGTCATAAATATAGACAATAGTCTATAGCATAGACAAGTGAGGTTGGACCGTCGGGCGTCAAGCGTGAGTCGATCTTTACACCTTATTGACGGTTTTTGTTTTTTTCTTTTCAAGTATTCTAGTATTTGTATTTTATTTTATTTGATTTTATTCCCCTTGCTATTTTTAATTGATATCCGTGGGTATGTCCGTGGCATCACACAGGCCCTATCAGAATACCAGCGTTGCGGTATTTATTTTTTAAATATCGCAGCTTTATGCTGAGATGGGAGCCTTTTTGGCCTCGCACAGGTCTCTTTTTTTTTTTATTCTGATTTCTTTTTTTTGTTTTTTTTGCTTTTTAATGTTTATTTTGTTACTTTTATATGCTCTTTTTTAACTGTATTTCCTGTGCGTGTCCCAAATAAAATATTTTTCTTTCTTTCTTTCTTTAATTCAAATTGGAACAGAAGTACTTAAAATTTTAAGAACATTAACAGTTAAACGAAAAAAAAGCAGTTTATCGAAACATTTTGTGTTAATTTAGATGATGTAAAAAGTAGCCTAAGTTACTCTTTATAACATCAGCTATCTGCCAGTGAAAGTCCCGTCAAAATTGGCCCAGCCGTTTCGGAGATTAGCTGGAACAAACAGACAGACCGACAGAATTGAAAAAAATGGATTTTCTTTATAAGTACCGTATATACTTTCATATGCATTTAGTTAAAATCTGTTATTTTGACATTACAAACAAACATTTCAATTTTACGAGTATTTGTTTGCATAGATGAGGTAACAACTTTGTCTCATTACCTACAGATAGTCATAACATTTTTTAAAGGGGCTTGTGGCTAAGTAATTACAGCCGCTCGGGTCGCTCGATCAGATTAAGCCACGCTTGCCGCGGTTGGTCTGAGGATGGGTGACCATCTTTACATAACCATAAAAAAAACCATAAATACCATATATCTACCATAAATCTTTATTTATCTTTTTAGTGTTAACCGACTTCTGTTGCTGACCGTATCGTATCATCATTCACAGGTTTTCATCTGCCGTCATTGTTGCTTAGTTACCAATACGTTAATATTTCATGAACTTTGTCCTCTTTGTGTATTAATATTTTGATTTGATGTATTTTTCCTTCTCGTCTTTTGTTTTTTGCAATATCAGAACGTTGGTTGTTATTCTTTTGTTTGTGGGTTTAACTTGTTGACCACTTCTTTAATTCTAAGATGGCTGAATATATCAAGTGTGGCACTCTCTACCAGCGTCTTTGTTCCCATCCACGTACAATATAAAGAGCGTATCATAAAGGTATGCTCAAATTAAGAGGTGACCATCAAACCCATATCGTAATCGAGAAAAAATTATCAGCTGTCCCGTACAAAGCTGACATTTTTTAGGGACGGCTGATAATTTTTCTCGATTACGATGTTGGTCCCATGGAGAAAGTTGTTCAGTTTGATGGTTCGTACCACACCCTTAAAAACCACACCTTTCTGATACATCCTGTATACCTTCTCATGGAATAATTTAAGACCTCCACGCGGGGGAAGCAGCGGGTATATGCTAGTCTTTCATATTTGTTACATAAGCATGTAAGAATCAATAAGGGATGGCCTTTCTTTTGTTTTTTTATCTTTGATCCTGATTCAGCTATCTCAAGGGTTGAAAGCAAATATTATGTAAATTGTGATCTAGTTACTATGTTAGGGCTGAAAGAGTATTTGTTCGGGTCTGTGTGTTCTTATTAGGGAATCCAATCCCGCATCAAAATCCCAATCCTGCGCTGCGGGATCGAGGTCATCAATCCCGCAGATCCGCGGCATTTGCGGGACTGCAAATAAAATCATACTTTTTGTTGTATGTAATTATTAGGTTGGGGAAAAAGTCTTTTCGCATTATAGTATGTATGAACTTAAAATAAAATCTCTTTGGCTATACTATTTGTATCTGGCTGGTTTTGGTATCATTGAAAGTTTAAATTTTAAAGAACATAATTCCAAATTCAAATTAGGAAAATGTGTGATTTTCATTTGTTTTTCGTACTGTCAAGATGAGTGAATCTAATGAAGAAATTCGATACATTTTAAAATTTTACTACAAAAAAGGTAAAAATGCAACGCAAGCCGCGAAAAAAATTTGCGATGTTTATGGACCCAGTGCAGTGTCTGTGAGAGTAGCACAAATTTGGTTTAAGCGTTTTCAATCCGGAAATTTTGATGTCAAAGATGCACGTCGCTATGGTCGCCCTATTACGGATAAAATTGATGCCATTTTTGAAAAAGTGGAGCAAGATGCCATATCAGTAGTTACGACGTAGCTGAAGAACTGGGAATTGACCACAAAATAGTTTTGGCGCATTTGAAAAAAACTGGTTTCACAAAAAAGCTCGATATTTGGGTACCTCACGAGCTCACTGAAAGAAACCTAATGAACCGTGTACTCATTTGTGATTCTTTATTACGACGTAATGAAACCGAACCATTTTTGAAGAAGCTGATTACTAGTGATGAAAAGTGGATCACGTACGACAAGAACGTGCGAAAAAGGTCTTGGTTAAAGGCCGGTCAGGCTTCACAGACTGTGGTGAAACCCGGGTAACTCGCAACAAGGTGATGCTGTGTGTGTGGTGGGATTAGAAGGGCATTATTCATTATGAGCTGTTACCACCAGGCAGGACCATCGATTCTGAACTCTACTGCGAACAACTGATGAGATTAAAGCAAGAAGGTGAGAGAAAGCGGCCGGAATTAATCAACAGAAGTGGTTTTTCATCACGATAACGCTAGACCTCGCACATCTTTAGCCACTCAGCAAAAATTAAGAGAGTTTGGCTGGGAGGTGTTAATGCATCCGCCGTATAGTCCTGACCTTGCACCATCAGATTTCCACCTGTTTCGGTCTCTTCAGAATTCTTTAGGCAGTGTCAGGTTAACATCACGAGAGGACTGCCAAAACCACTTGTCGCGGTATTTTGATCAGAAGTCCCAAAATTTCTATAGCAATGGGATCATTTCCCTGCCTACAAGATGGCAAAAAGTTATCGAACAAAATGGTACCTACATACTTTAGATAAATGTAAATAATGTATATTAAAAAATGTTTTGAATTTTCCTAAAAAATGCGAAGAAACTTTTTCCCCAACCTATTATGTTAATGAATTTATGAAATGTTATTTCAAATAAATACATAACTATGTAGCTATTTACTACAAATCAATAACTGTATTGCATTGGAATAATGTCGAAATTGCCTTCACCGAGAGATATCGTCGAAACATACTCAGAGGCGGATTTGCAGTGTTGGCCGCCCTAGGCCCCAGGTCATGTAGTAAAAATAGGTACCAGCCGCCCCTTTCTCAGCACCCATCTTATAGACTGCATAATGAATTTACTGTATTGCCAACTTTTATCGAAATCGAGTTTCTGATTATTTTCGCGATTTCAGGTTTGGTTCCATAGTAAAAGTTGTTCACAATGTACAGTGACCCCTTATTAGGATATTGGTCAATAAGCAGTAACCCTATATACGAGTGATTTAGGAATATTATTGTTGTACGATGCGGTGCAGTGCGGCCCGCCATAATGTGCGCGCGTCTTTAGAATATTTATGTACTTTCAGTTATTTCTTGTTACATCAGTTTTTTGTCAGATTGGCCGCCCCTAATATCTGGCCGCCTTAGGCCCGGGTCTAATGTGCCTTAGGGCAAATCCGCCTCTGAACATACTTAGTGCATTTAATTTTTGCACGCGGTCAACGAAGAATATAATAACGGATAGAAAAACTTTGGCTTCGTAGAGCGTCATCTCTGTCTCTCTTACCTATGTCTCTTTTTAAACCTCGATCTGACATATTAAAGGGGAAGCGCCAGGGTAGCCCGCGAAATCCAACTTTTCTTACGTTTTTTGAAATTTGCGACCAACCAACCCCAATCTTCTCCCCCCTCCCCCTCCCCCTCCCCCTCCCCCTCCCCTCCCCCTCCCTTTTCCTTTCCTTCCTTCCTTTTTTTTGTATTGACCAACCTTTTGTATGTTGATTAGAGTATGATTCACGACCGTAACAATGAAGTATTTACAGAATTATAATCATTAGAATCAGGAATACAACTCCTTAAGTTAGTATAATCCTCAAATGTCAAGATTTCATGAAATAGTCATTCAACAGGATTACCTGGTCTTAAAGAGTTGTATTGATGACTTTAATGATTATTACTTTTTACGGTGGCGAATCATATTTTTATCAACATACAACATAATATTCATCTTTGACATACTGCCTTGCAAATTGCAAAAAAACGTAAGAAAATTTGAATTTCGCGCGCTACCCTGGCGCTTTAACCTTATCAAAGAAATCATTTATTTCAAATGGGCACAAGGCACCCTAATAACAGCCGCACGGGTCAATCCATCAGGTTAAGCTACGCTTGCCGGGGTCCGTGGATGGGTGACCATCTTTACATACCGAGATTCCTCCGTGCCTCGGAAAGCACGTTAAGCCCTTGGTCCCGGCTGCCATTCGTGGATCTTTGACAGTTGTTACGGGTCGTCAGAAGCCCGAAAAGTCTGACAACCAACCTTACCATGGGGTATTGTATTACCCAGTTAATGGGTTGTGGAGGTCAGATAGGCAGTCGCTCGATGTAAAATACTGGTATTCCGCTGCATCTGGTTAGACTGGAAGCCGACCCCAACATAATTGAGAAAAGGCTAGGCAGATTGATTGACAAGGCACTTTTGAACGTCAAAATTTACAAGAAAGTAGAATTGATTCTAGCTACCCCTTTGAAAAGGTACTTTCGTATGGAGAAGAATGGGCAAAAAACTCCACAGTTATACTTTTTTTAAATGTTTACAATGTTACCCAGATATTATCCTTACCCTACATTACTCCCTTTTATAAAGGGCTCTATCACCAATCTACATAAATAATATTGAATACAAAACTAATGTATTTTAATAGCATAATACACGCGTAACTTACCTACTATAATGTTGAAAAAACAATCTACCTGATGGATATTTTATGTCCAGCGCAAATTATATTTTGATGAGGATTTTTCCCATTAGATATATTGTAGAGTACCTAATTTGTTTTGGGGGACAATATAATATGGTTTAGGATAAGTCACTGGGTTGGTTTGTGACGGTAGACCCCTTGTTTCTGCAGCAAACTAGGTAAGTCACATCCCTACTCGAAATTTAATTGTGAATGGGGTCGAAATTTAAAATGCATTCTTGTGTATTCCAAATCAAGGCAAGTCACTACTAAAATAACAGTTAAAATCAATAATTTCTTTCATACCCCGATATGTCCATTGCCTTGTGGTTACCAAAGTCAAGCAAGTCCGCGACGACCAATCAGCGTAAAGTATGAAGTCTAAAATGGCAGCCATCTTAGACAGTGAAGTCGGCAAGTTCAAAGTGATTTTTTTCTAACTCCGGTACGATTCGCTAGTTTATATCAAACAATGGTATGCCCATATTTTAGTATGATTTTTCAGCTTAATCCTTAGTTATACATATAATTTTTATTTTCATGTTTTTAAAAACAATGTTCTACACAAGTGATCGTGTAATAATAAAAAACCTCATGAGTTCATAACTTAAAAATCTACAGCCAAAAACATATTTCTTTCATTTCCCAGTTTTCATATAAAGTGGACCGAGTGGACATACCTGCACCCTAATTGCGTAACACATTATCAATCGGCATCGGTTTCATTTGACAGTTCAACAACATTCATTGCGTTATTTACGTTGTAGAGCAGACAAATTTTTAGAACATTATGAAGCAATGTTTTAGCAATAATGCTTCAAAATAATTCAGATCAGCAGAGCAGATTGGGGGTGTGGTGGAAAAGACTGGAGACCGTTGACCTGAGAGTAAGTCGGACCAAAACAGAGTATTTGTTTTGTGATTTTGGCGGTCACTCCGGTCCTGTGCCCATATCTCTTGCCGGAACGCCCTTACCGATCTGCTCCGACTTTCGGTACCTCGGGTCGCTTGTCCAAGGGGATGGCGAAGTAGACCGAGACATAACGCCCCGGATCAACTTAGAATGGATGAAATGGCGACAGGTTACAGGAACAACTTGCGACCCACGGATGCCCCTCAAGTTGAAGGGGAAAATTTACAAGTCCGTGATAAGGCCTGACGTACTTTATGGATCGGATGCTGGGCAGTGAAGAAGACGGATGAAAAAAAATTGCATGCAGCGGAGATGAGAATGTTGAGATGGATGTGTGGAGTGACGAGAATGGATAAAGTGAGAAATGAGTATATAAGAGGAAGTTTGAAAGTGGCGCCAGTGACAGAAAAGTTTGAAAGGAAATCGTTTGTCTTGGTATGGGCATGTAATGAGGAGAGACGAAACGTATGTGACTAAAAGAGTGATGAATATACATGTTGATGGATGGAGAGGCAGAGGAAGGCCAAAGAAAATATGGATGGATTGTGTGAGGAATGATATGAAAGAGAAGGGAGTGAATGATAGCGTGACGGTTGACAGGGGAGAATGGAAGAAGAAAACGTGTTGCGCCGACCCCAAGTAATATGGGATAAGGGCAGGAAGATGATGCTTCAAAATAATTTAAATTGTGATTGATAGTATTTTATGCAATTAGGGTGCCGATTTGGAGTCGGGAAACATACACACTTTTGTACCGTAATCCTTATTATGGTCACGTACTTAGGTATCCGATTCTTAAAGCTTGATCAAGATTCCTAATAGAAAAAATCTGCTCTCAACTTAGCTATTGTGATGAACCAAAACAAGAAGAAGCAATCGCAAACATTGACATACATTGAATTTGATAGCACATAACATAGAATCGTTTTTCAGAAACTGGAAGTTAGTAACGTAGAAAGTCGTTTCATATTCATTTATTTTTGTAATATCGAAACGTGTCGCACGTCCAGGCTAAGAACATAAAATTTTACTCATCCTACGTCCAGGGGCCAGTTGAAGTTCGATACTAATCCAATAAAATCTCAAACGTGTCGTTTTGCATCCTCGTCAAATTGAAGGCTGTGATTTAGACAATCAAACCGAACAACTTTTTCCATGGCACCAACATCGTAATCGCGAAAAAATTATCAGCCGTCCCATACTTTTGCGTCGAGTAAGTATTGAAGTTTTCTAAGGGATAGTTGAAAATTTTTTCGTGATTACGACGTTGGTCCCACGGAGAGAGTTGTTCGGTTTGATTGCCTGTGTCACACTCTGAAATTAGACGAGGATGCAAAACGACACGTTGTATAAGCAATAAAAAAAGTTTTAAACCTACTAAATAGTCGAGTTGAAAATCTATTTCTTTGATTACCAAGACAAGAGACAAGAGTTAAAAATGAAGAGCGGATTTAATAACGTACGGTAACTATCCAGCCGTAAATAATTATCTATTTTTATAAATATTATAAATTATGTATAAGTAGTCGCTTTTCGTGTCTAGCTGTGTGACTGTTGTTCTTCTAAATTACACAACTTATTTTGATGCGGTTTTTACCATCATTAGAGAATTTATACCGGAAGGTTTATGTGTAGGTGCATTTATAGATATTAAACTTAAATAAATATGTATACAGGGTTAGTTTTGTATGTATGTTTTTAAATTTGGCTGACTAGCCAAATTTTCACAAGGCGTTCTACCCGTGAATTTGAACAACTTTTACTATGGGACCAACTTTAAAATCACAAAAAAAACAGCTGTTTCATACAAAAGTTCAATACCTACTCGACCAAAATGTATGAAACAGCAGATTTTCTTTTCGTGATTTCAAAGTTGGTCCCATAGTGAAAGTTGTTCATAATCATGGGTAGAACACCCTGTGAAAATTTGGCTGGTCATTGAAAACTAACCCTGTATAATAAAGAAAACTCGATGTTTGGTCAAGTCGTAAAAACCGTGTGAAACAGGGGCGGGTCGCTATCTTATAATACTTAATCATCGATCACTAATAAAGTACTTAATATACATAATAAACTAGCTTTTGCTCGCGGCTTCGCCCGCGAGGATGTCGGAAAATATCCCACGGGAACGTATTACCGGGAATTCCTTCCTTATTCCTTGTCTACATTATAAAGGGAACCTCTGTGCAAAATTTCAGCTTTCTAGATCCAAGGGTTTGGGCTGGGCGTTGATGAGTCAGTCAATCAGTCAGTCAGGACTTCTCTTTTTTAACCGACGAAAAAAAAAGAAGGAAGTTCTCAATTCGACACGTGTCTTTTTTTTTATTTTTTTATTTTTTGCTTATGTATGACCATGCATAATTTTTTACAGCGTCGTTCGATTTGAAAAATTTTTGTTTTATTCGAGAGGGTATACATCAAAGTTGGTCCTATATAAAATTGATTAACTTTGCTGGGGTAGTTTTTGAGTTAGCTTCTCTAATACGTATTTTTTCCCCACTTTTATATGGATGATGTTCTAGTTTGTTTTGCAGGTAGTGGTATTAGAATTTATGTGGGGTAGGTACCACAACTAAAAAGTGAAAAATAAAAACTTTTTTACAAAACAATACAACCGACTTCCAAAACCAACACTACAAAGTGAAAAATAACTTTAATTTCGGAAGTCGGTGTCAAGAATGAAAATACATTTAACCAGACACCGACTTCCAAAATTAAAGTTATTTTTCACTTTGCAGTGATGGTTTTGGAAGTCGATTGTATTTTTTTGTAAAAATGTTTTTTATTTATATAGATCTGAATAGTTTGCTTGTTTGTTTGAACGCGCTAATTTATGAATCACCAGTCGGATTTGAAAAGTCATTTTTGCATTTGATAGCCCATTTCTTGAGGAAGATTATATGCTATTTATCATCACGCCACGACCCTCAGGACCGGAACAAAACGAAAAAAAGTCAGAAAGAACGTTAAGCGAAAACGTAGTAATAGCGCGGGCGGGCGATGCGCCGAAATTTCACGCGGAGGAAGTCACGGGCTGAAGCTAGTTTAATAATGTAATGAGTAGTGACCGACCCAAGGTTCGATTTTGATTTCGGTTTCGGCCAGTTTCGGCAAAAAATCTGGTTTCGGCCGGAGTTTCGGTTTCGGCCATGCCGAAACTGTATGGCGTTCGTGAGCTGTCGGTTTTGACAGAATACGAACGACTCACAGATAGACAAACAGCGTAGACTTAGTAATGGGGTCCCGTTTTCACCCTTTTTGTACATAACAAAAAAAAAAAAAATAGTGTTTACTTTATTTATAGAAGTCTTTTTGGTTCTTAGTAGATATGCTGCTTTTAGTATTAGCGAGTAGAGATTTATTCGCTTTCTCGGAAATTGATACAAAAGCAACAGTCTCTTTTTAAACCTCAATGTGTCGTATTAACACTACTGTAGATATTAGAGTAGCATGAAGGTTTTAACGTCTTTTGTAGTTATGAACATACACGGTATTCTTTCCTTAGATTAATGGCTTGAGTTCATAGGTACTGACCTTTTATTAACGTCTAAGAATAGATTTATAGAACCGTTAAGTGCTTTCGTAAATTATTTATCAGTTTGGTCTATAAAAGGTTTATGTCTCCTGCCTGACATTGTTTATTGTAAATTATAAAGCACTTCAGTGCCATTTTGTGTTCAAAGACTGCGGTAGTAAGGTTTAATTTGAGATGGTATACGCAGATAAAACTAACTAAGTATACTAAAGTCAACGAGACGAGATAAATTTCATGCTTTGGGAATAAAAACTTAAACATAATTGCGTATGGTTCAGTTTTCATTGCAACTAAAATTGTTTTATGACGTTTATCGATAGTTTTTTCATTCACAAATCAACTGAGATTACTTGAGTTTAAAGTTGATATTTGTCTAAGTTGCAGTTTTTTTTATTTATCTCGTATCGTTGGCCTGAGCCTATGCTCCCTACGCTACCTCTACGCATAGTAGACTATGTCTACTATGCGTAGTTGTGAGGAAGCTTGTCCAAGAGTTACTACCGTACAAACCTCTTTCTGCCACCAAGTAGTGTTGCTATTAGGGAATCCAATCGCGCATACGCGGGATCTCGCACTATTTTTGCGGGATCAGAAATGAGGGATTTGCGAAAAAAAAAAATGGAATTTGAAGAAAAATGGGCGACAATAATTATGCAGTCTTTATACCTAAGCATATAATAAAAAGTATGATTTTATTTGCCATTCCGCAAACCACGCGGGTCCGTGGGATTGATGACCTCGATCCCGCAGGCTTGCGGGATTGGATTCCTAGTTGCTTTATTCTGATTTGAAGGGTATGTATGGGTGGTCCTTTCACAGTTATTTTACCTCTGATTTTGCATCACTGTCAAAGCTACAATGAACTTTATCACCGTCACAATAAGGTTGATGTTGGGTTGCTGCCACTGACAAGTCTGTCGAAATCACAGTGATTTTTATTTTCATAAGCATAAGGTTGATATTGGTTTGCTGCAGTCACAGGTAAGATAACTGAAAGGAATGTACAGGCACATGGAACATTTCCAGCATTGGCGATGACTTTAGTATTGCAGATGTCTATGGCCACTATATGGCTGTGACCACTCACCATCAGGTCTGCTTGCTTGCCATCATGAAAATTCAGAAAAACTATAATAGTTTTAAAATTACATCGAGACATTGGGCTAAAAAGCAGACACAACTTCTTACAATCGACAGCGTCTCCACCAGGAAACTCGGCCGACGCCCGTTGCACACTGTGGCAGGACACTCTTCCCCCTCCTACTTACTATCTAATAGGTAGTAACCAGTAATCTTTCGTGATCCACTTGGAAGTCCCTGAACCTTCTCCGGACACACGTGGGAAGATGTGACTCAAACATCGTAAAGTGGGGCTACCTCGACGGACCGGCAACAGTTCTGCATGTGGAGCTGTGTTGCAAACTATGCTCCACCTCCTATCCTGCCCTCTGTGCCACAAAACATGCAGCCAAAATGATCTCTGCGCTCGCGCTCCCACCAACGACGTAGTGGAAGTGGCGAAATTTTGAGTCAACAAGCTCTGCATGAAATACAGTCATGCCAGCGATACGAAGAAGAAGACATTGAAACATTATTTTCTTAAAAATCTATAAGTATATACAAAAACATTTAGTGATCAATCACCGAATGTCAGGCAAAAACGCAACTCAGCCTATGCGAAGTTACCTACGATATACGTCACATGGGAACAGCAATTTGCATGTTGACGTCACGGATCGCTTCTATTACCGCCACGACGAAAATATCGTGAATATTTTTATTATCTGTGGTATTATTAGTGTCGTGGGCTCAGTTCAGCGGCAGCCATTTTAAAAATAGGCATCAATTAAATTCGAAGTGGCTATTTACGTTCGTTCGTTCTAAAATGTTATTTTTGTTGCTTTATTTATAGAGTATTGGTTCTGTGTCGAAGTCGTCGTTATATTTTGAGGTTGATGACGTGTATATTGGAGAATTTAGGTAGTTAGTAATTTAGGTTAGATCCGCCACTTAAATTTTAAAATTGTTATTGTTGATTTAATAAGCCCTAAATGGTCCTTAATTTTTAGAAAGTAATCATAATGAGGCATAGTTGGGTATTTGGATAGGTACCTCAAGGGATATATATTTAGGTAGATTCTATAATAATATTTAGGTACAGACTAGCCAGCCAGCACATCAAGCCACCCGAAACTGTCAAATTTTCCCAATCAACCTTGAACCTAATGCTTTAGCGATCAAGATGAAAATCTATTAAAGAAATTTGACAGCTTGTATGTAGCTTAGTAGCTTGATGTGCTGGCGTCTGTACAATCAATCTGCCTAGCCTTTTCCCAACTATGTTGGGGTCGGCTTCCAGTCTAACCGGATGCAGCTGAATACCATTATTTTACATGGAGCGACTGCCTATCTGACCTCCACAACCCATTAACTGGGTAATACGATACCCCTTGTTAAGACTGATTGTCAGACTTTCGGGTTTCTGACGACCCGTAACGACTGTCAAAGATCCACGAATGACAGCCGGGACCAACGGCTTAACGTGCTTTCCGAGGCACGGAGGAGTCTCGGTATGTAAAGATGGTCCCCCATCCACTGACCAACCCCGGCAAGCGTAGCTTAACCTGATGGATCGATCCGTGCGGCTGTTATTACTTAGCCACGAGCTCCTCCTGGCGTCTGTAGGCATATAACAATAAAATTGACACAATTGTTTATGGATAGCCATAAACTATTGTGGCTTTATATAACCAAAGATAAAAGAACCTGGCTACTTTGTCAAAGTAAGAATTTCCTTTATAGCTTTCTTTCCCGACATGCTTATCGCAGAGGAGGTATAATTTTTTGACTAACTTATGAGCTTCTTGCGGTGATACTCAGATCTTTTGTCTCACTCATAATGGTAAGAATAAAAGCTACGTAAGTATTTCCCACAGCTTCATTTCAAAGACCCTTTTCAGCTACCCCTATCTTTAAAAACATACATAATTGAAAAACGTATAATATTTTTAAATTCTACCTCTGAGATGTGATGTGTGGTGTGTGTGTGTGTGTGTGTGTGTGTGTGTGTGCGTGTGTGTGTGCGTGTGTGTGTGATTTTCTATATTACATCTTAACATAGGAAATATACTGGTGCTCACAAATGATTCATATTATGTCCATTCTACATAGATCTATGATCCTAGATATGATAATATCCCCTTAACTAAGCTGACATGACGCGCCTCACTTCCGCATTTACCTTAGTGTAGCGTATACTAATTTAAGTAGTGGAGCGCGTCATTTCACTTTAGACGAGCTCTAGCTAGTAGATACAAACAATGACCTCCAAAAGTTGATATCTTTCCACTTTAGTGTGATGCCACAATCATTATGATTTAAAATTCTAGTTTCAAATGTTTGAAAAAACTGTACACTATCGTCATCATCATCATCTTCTTGCACTATCCTATGTTACGTGGGGTCGGCGCACACTTTTTTTTATGTGTAACATTTTTCCTCTCGCTTTCCTGCAATCTGTGTGAGCGATTTCGTGAAAAGGGACGGAAGTGTGTAACAGGAAGTGAAAATATTTTTTTTAAAGTTTTGAGTGACGGATTGAAATGTTGCCGTACCTTTAAATGTTGCTTATTTGGTATGGAACTAGAAAGTGCTTTTACCAAGGTGAGATGTCAGATTTTACACATTTTATGCGACTTCTGTAAGGCTCTGCGTTTTTAGACTAACGTATTTATTGACAATTTAACTACGATTATCATAAAAAATAATCAGGTAATCCCTTAGATTTATTTTTTTAAATTTTAAATTATAATGTGGCATCACAACTGAAGTAGATAAATGTTAACTAACTTTTGGGGGCACTGTACGTATAATAGGGTTGGAGGCACGCTGATAACATAACGGCCCACCCTACTCTCAAAATTCCTGCGGGCTGAAAAACTAATCAGCATAAAAAGATAGCAAACCTTTTTACATTAAACTTTTTCATCTCTGATATTAAAGTTCAGCTCTATAACGACAAAGTACTTACAACTTAAGTTTCTGAATTAATAAAATGGTGGGTCTAAGTTCGCAATGGTGCTGTGCCACGAATAATGACTATACTTATAAGTTTTTTTTATATTTTTTTAATTTATTAGTCTACATTGTGTCCCACTGATGGGCAAAGGAAGGACGCTTTTTCCTTCCAAACCGTTTTGTGTTTTGTGCGATCTCTGACCATTTTGACCTTGCAAAGCTTATCAGATCGTCACATCACCTTCGCCGTGGTCTACCTCGACGCCGCGCCGATGTTCTCCCTCAGGCGTCCAGTGAGTGACGATCTTTGCCCATCTCTCCGGGTGCATTCGTGCGACGTATCCGGCCCACTCCCACTTCAGCCTGGCTGTTTTTTCTCCAACATGTGCTACTTGAGTAATGGAGAGCATATAATTCTAACTAATGTTATAAATGCGAAAGTAAGTTTGTTTGTTTACTTTTTACCTTTTCACGCCTAAACCACTAAACCGATCATCCTGAAATTTTGCTTACCTTTTATCAGGTGTACAGAAACTGACATAGGGTACCTTTCATCTCGAAAAAAAAGTACAGTTCCCGAGGAAAACAACAATAACGTTCTTATGATAATAGATGGCGCCACGTATCGTTCGAATCATGATTGAATAATATTATTACAAGCATAGTACAACCCGAATTGATTGTCAAATTCTAAATTAACGCGAGCGAAGCCGCGGGCAAAAGAAAGTGTTACGTAATATCACGCTGTATTTCCCGAAGGTGTATTCAGAGGTGTCTGGTGCTCCGACATTTCGTCAGTTATGTTAATGTCAATGTTTGTTGGCGAGCATATTACTAATTGCTACCAACTGCGTGACCCACGATACCAACCCTCTAAACTCGAATGCTAAAAAACCGTTACTTGTTAAGACAATAACTGACTGACAGACTGTGACTTATAACATCGCCTTGGAGGAGTCTGTGATAATAATAATAATAGTGCCTCATTTAATTGAAAGCGTCTAACCAACGAAACGCCGAAACCAACTGGTTGGTTTCGGCCTCTCGTAACCCTTCCAAAGGTCCGGGACCCCAGGGTTCCGAGATATGTCAGACACTTTAAATAATAATAATTTTCCTTGGGTGCACTTGCATACTGGGATAATCGTGGTTGGTGCCTCAACACTTAAAATTGTCTAAAGGGCCTCTGCGAGGTGACTTCGGCCCCTCGTACCTTTGGAAGGCCCAAAGGTCCCGAGATATGTCAAAGACACTTGTAGCACTGGTATTTCTTAGCATGGGGGTCATTGATCATAAATTTTGTACCAGGATATTTGCTGGCTTAAAATTAGTGTCACCCAGTATCTGTGATTATAGAATTTACTATTACACTGTAGTCGACATTTTAGACATCATTATGGAAATTGGACGGAAAAAGAACCCTAAATCAAAGACTACGTCGTCGCAGCGCTTACGCAGCTTTGTCGTAGGTCGTACCTTCGTGACGTTTTCGTAGCACAAAGCAAGGTTGTCGTAGCGCCTACGTAGTTTTGTCGTAGGTAATGCCTACGTAACGTTTTCGTAGCACATCGCAACGTTGTCGTAGCGCCTACGGATTGTCGTCATCGCGCCTGCGTCCTACGCCATGTGAAGCTTGGCAATTTCAACAGACGTTATCACATTAGGAAAATGGCTACAAAAGGTTGAGTGACCCCAAAATGACACCCTTCCAATTGTTTCACGGAACACGAAATCTTTTCAGGACGGCACGACAGACAGTAATCATAACGCGAAATAATAAAAAATAACGATCGAAACCTTTCCACTTTCATAAGTATTATTCAGCCATTTTAACGCCAACCAGCCCTGTTTATGTAAAGCCACGTTTTCACTTAGTGCTTTGAACAGTTTAGTATCCTAAAAGCGAGCGGCAGATAATTATATGAAAAATGTATGAAATTCTCTAAGTAGAACTCATTTATTTTTAAAGTACCTAATTCATCGCAGATATACAAACAAGGCCAACTCTCGTACCTAAAAACGTTCAAATTCAAGTCGCAATCTCATGCCAGTGACAATCAAATGTCAAAAATTTAGGTAAACGCTAGTACAATTTTTTGCGACTGAGATGAGATATATTCGCTTTGAATTTTTCATTACATGGATTTGCATTTTATATTTAGGGTGTTAGAAGCTCGTGGCTAAGTAATTACAGTCGCACGGGTCGATCCATCAGGTTAAGCTACGCTTGCCGAGGTTGGTCCATGGATGGGTGACCATCTATTCATACCGAGACTCCTCCGTGCCTCGGAAAGCACATTAAGCCGTTGGTCCCGGCTGTTATTCGTGGATCTTTGACAGTCGTTACGGGTGGACAGAAGCCCGAAAGTCTAACAGCCAATCTTACGAAGGGGTATCGTATTATTCAGTTACTGGGTTGTGGAGGTCAGATAGGCAGTCGCTCCATGTAAAATACTGGTTTTCAGCTGCAACCTGTTCGACTAAAAACGACCCCAACATAGTTGGGAAAAGACTCGGCAGATTGATTTAGGGTGTTCACGATTTTCTTTGGCGTGGTTGTTGGTTTCGAAATGTGATCGTGCCTTTGGGGTCGGGTTTAAAGGCTTTTTTTTTAGATGGGACAGTAACTGTAAATATGTTACAGTAAATTCTGCCTCGTTGGTCTAGTGGTCGCAAGCGCTACTGCTGAGCATGAGGTCCTGGGTTCGATTCCCGGGTCGGGCAAAGTGTTATTGGGTTTTTCCATCTAGAATTACTCAGTAACAGCCTGGAGTCTGGATTTGTGCCCGGTTGATGGCATTCGGCTCGAGCCCTAATAATTCCAAGGGCCTATTTCACGATGTCCGAATAGTTACGGAATAAATTCAAAAATGGTACAGAATTTGTATGAAATTATCTGCCAATTAAGTTAATAATTAATCGTAGGTGGTAAGTTGGCCCGTAATAATACAGATTAAGTTTTTTTTATGTGTAACACAATGATTAGGTTCATCATACCACAAAATCGGGACATTAAGCTTCCTTATAAAGAGGTTATTGGGACATATTCTATAAACCCCTCGAAATCGGGATGTCCTGCGCTCATTGGAACTCCTAACAGCACTAATATGGATGATGTTTGGGTAAAACAAGAAATTCTATTTAGTCCGTCAGTCAGATTTCTTCCCAGCTAAAGCACTAGAAAGGAAGTGGTGAAGGGCGGGCGTTTTGTTGCACTGTCTTATGTAATTTTGATGTTCAAAAAGTGCTGATTCTCAGCCTTGTTTCGGTGTCTATCTCTAATTCACACTACTTTACACTAGCACAGTGTGTAGGCGTAAAAAAAGTTATAAATCCTATTTTTAACTTTCTATGTCTACGTTAAATCCTAAAATCCTAGTCTAGCTCACAAAATCACGTACAAACTTGGACCCATCGAGATTCTTGTTAGTTGGTGTTAATGAAATCTGTTTGTGAACCGGATCGAGCCGAACGTGACCGAATCTAATCGGGTTAGGCAAAACTAACTTGTATTTTCGACCTAGCACTACTGGTACTTCTTGTTCTCGAATATTCTGATTCTATAGGGTGTCTCAATGAGAGTGCACTATTTCATTTAAAAATAAAAACACGTATTTTTTGTGCGAGTTGTGATATTTTAATTGCATTGCAGATATGTTCCGATTAAGAATGGATTAAAATATCCCGCAAATGGCTGGATTTCGATGACTTTTTGACAAATACGTATGTGGCTATCTCATCGATGACTCGTTGTATCTCGCCCTTGAACTCAGGAATTGTTTCTGGTGTATTCGCATAAACTCGAGATTTCACAAAAACCCCAAAGAAAGAAATCACACGGCGTTAAATCGCATGATCTTGGTGGCCAGTTGACACCAGAAGGCCTCCTCACCCACCCCAGGGTGGGTGAGGATTTCCACACGATAAAAAACAAAAAAGGCTGATGAGATGTATGGAGAGATAAAACATGCTGCAATGACCCCAAACAATTGGGGTAAGGTCAGTCGGATGATGGCGATAAGACACTTGCTAAATCATTATCTTGAAAGTATGGAGCTGATAGTATATCGAATGATAAATTTATACGTCATCGTATGGTTCTTAATGGAGAAACATCTTTGACCAAGATTAAAGTCAAAGTTTATCCTAAAAAAATTCTTCTAAAACTTCTAACTAGAACACAGGGCACGTACTTCGTACATAAACAAAGTTAGATCCATCTAGATTCTGTGCTACTAATGAAATTCGTTGCTGAACCGAAACCGACTCACGTGACTTCCTATCGAGTTATAGGCAACAAACAACTAATTGTTTTTTTATTGTTTTTCCCTATTACATCGTTGTATCGGGAATTGGCTCTCGACCTCTGAAAATAAAAGGTGTTTTGTTAATTTGTTGGGTTTGGGTGGCTCGCTCTGTTTGTTTTGTTAGTGAAGCCATAGTGAAACTCTTTTGTTTTTATTTTTTATTGGTTTCTGGACAATGGAACGTGAATTTAAACGTTTGTCTATTGCCCTTGAATTAGGAACTTTTTGTTGACAAACTTTTTGGTAAAATATTGTGGTTCCGGTTTCTGAGGTTTTTAAACGCAGTTTATCGAAATTATTTTTTTTAAATTATTTATTTTTATATAGAAAGGTACCTAATTACCTATGCGGTCAAAAAAAATGCTGTCCCATACATTTGTATGGGACAGCAATTTTTTTTTTAATAACCTAAGAAAAATGTCTACGCGGTGGGGTTTCAGAATCATGATTGTGATGAGTCCATGGTAACAGGTTGCACGTCAATGTCCCTGGTACCCTGTAATATAGGTAAAAATTGTGAGTTTGTATGTAGGGGGTAATCTTCGAAACTACTGATCAGATTCCAAAAATTCTTTCACTACGGGAAGCTCTTTGCCGAGTGTCATAGGATATTTTATGTAAAAACTGAAGTTAACAAAATATACTGACAATATTTCATAACATACGGTTCATTCAATACCTAATTTTTATTAACATTACACGTAATAATTACAAGGAATTATTTAATTGAAAGAAAAAAATAAAATTATTAAAATTATTTCGTAAACGAAGCACAAGGAGCATGTAGCAGGTGGCGTTCTGTAGCTTCTGCCTACCCCTATGTGAAGAAGGCGAGAGTTTATTTATAATATGACATTATATTGTATGGATTTCGTAGAAAAGTTGGTATTTATCCGAATCGTGGTTTGGCAGAATTAACACATTATTACTTCCATAAATAATATCAGGAGCTCGTGACTAAGTAATAACAGCCGCACGGGTCGATCCATCAGGTTAAGCTACGCTTACCGGGGTCGGTCCGTAGATGGGTGACCATCTTTATATACCGAGACTCCTCCGTGCCTCGGAAAGCACATTAAGCCGTTGGTCCCGGCTGACATTCGTGGATCTTTGACAGTCGTTACGGGTCGTCAGAAGCCCGAAAGTCTGACACTACATCTTCTTTTAAACTGCACCGTTGCGGCGTTGCCTTATCACATAATTCCTCAGCCTATCATTCACAATCATTGTCAACAATATACCTAGATATTTTTGAGAGATTTATGCCCGTTTTCACCAATCCTAAGTGACACTTATATGAATCCCTAAATATTATTGCAATGTTGGATTAACTAGTCTTACCAAGGGGTATCGTATTACCCAGTTAATGGGTTGTGGAGATCAGATAGGCAGTCGCTCCATGTAAAATACTGGTATTCAGCTGCATCTGGTTAGGCTGGAAGCCGACCCCAACATAATTGGGAAAAGGCTAGGCAGATTGGCAGACTTTTATGAATGAGTCGCCACATATATAGGTTTTGGCAAAGTACTGATGTCACCACACCTGTACTTACTTCATGACCCCTCAAGGAAGTTGAATTTCGCGGCTACTACTTCGGATCGGGGGCGATCCGCAGTAGTAGCTGCGAAATTCTAATTTTCTTACGTTTTTTGCCATTTGCAGGTCAGTGTCAGGTTGTATGTTGATAAAAATATGATACGCGGTTATAACAAATATGTATTTACATAATTTTAACCACAAAAATCATCAATACATCTTTCTAAGTAATAAAAAAAAAGGGGAAGAGCTCATAGGAAACCAAAATTTTCATCCGCATCGCTGTCAGTGGGAACAGTGCCCAAAAGGCTGGCAGCATTGCCACGTTGGATGGCAATGCTAATTCTTTGAGCTAAAAAACATTTTTACAAAAAAAATACAACCGACTTCCAAAAACAACACTGCAAAGTGAAAAATAACTTTAATATCGGAAGTCGGTGGCAAAAAACGAAAATACATTTAACCAGACACCGACTTCCGAAATTAAAGTTATTTTTCACTTTGCAGTGTTGTTTTTGGAAGTCGGTTGTATTTTTTTTGTAAAAATGTTTTTATTTTTCACTTTTTAGTTGTGTACCTACCCCACACAAATTCTAATACCACTATCTGCAAAACAAACTAGAACATCATCCATATAAAAGTGGGGAAAAAATACATATTATTGAAACTAACTCAAAAACTACCGAAGCAAAGTTAATCAATTTTATATGGGACCAACTGTGATGTATACCCTCTCGAATAAAACAAAAAAAAAAATCCAAATCGGTCCAGCCATCTTCGAGTAATCGGGGAAACGAATTGAGAACCTCCTCCTTTTTGAAGTTGGTTAAAAAAAAGGTTCCGACGAATTGAGAACCTCCTCCTTTTTGAAGTCGGTTAAAAATAGGCCAGCCCTCTGGTCCCGTGTGGAGTCGACCAACCGCTTGGCGATTTCTTTCTAAGTTAGATTTCCTGCGGATTGGTCTGATTTCGGAAATTAGACGAATACGTAGGACATCTACATAAATAAAAATAATTAAAGAAATATTTTCTTATTCTGTTTAGGTCCCATGTAATCAAACACAACCCTATTGCCAATTATTGACCATAATTTTGCCTTTAACCGCTCACAAAACCGGGCTCGAAGCTACGACAGATGTACTAATTTTACGAAATTATTTTTGTTAGAGCACCCAAACAGACAGATTAATCCCGATTAAGGGATGGAATCTGCGATGTTTTTACGGTAGGTTGCAGAGAATTTTCCAACGAAACATTTTTTCGTTTTGTTTTTACAGCGAAAAACTGACGTTCGTTTGTTAATAAAATATGTAACAACTTTTCATATTTTATGCATGAGTTCATTTGGCGAATCATCGCGTTATTTATTTATGTGGTGTTCCATATTCAGTATTGGCAATTATTCTTCATCTGTACTGTAATATTATAAAGAGGTAAAAGTTGTGAGTTTGTATGTAGGGAGTAATCTTCGGAACTACTGATCCGATTCGGAAAATTCTTTTATTATTAGAAAGCTACAGTGAGTGTCATAAGATATAGGTAATTATTTTTAACCGACTTCCATAAAGGAGGAGCTTATTTTTGCTCGACTCGATTTGTTTTTTTTTTATGTATGTTCATCGATTTCACTGTCAGTTGAGGACCGATTTTGATAATTGTTTTTTTGTTAGAAAGGGTACCTATGCTCTCGAAGTGGTGCCGATGCCACCAAGTCATAATCTGATGAGGGGATCCCATGGAATTCGAGGGAAACCTTCAAATTTTATAGGCACTCAACTCGTGCATTTGCTTTCGGAAAGCACCATTTGGTGAAGAGGAACTTATGATGAAGACCATAGATGGCCATCGGAACTACTCAATAATAAGTATTTCACGGGTTGCGATTTGAGTACTTTAATATGGTTGCTAAGCAATTTATGCTCGTCACAATGCATATCGACGCAAGAAAGCAATCTTGTAGGTAGTATCTCGGAAAGATGAACTTTACACCACAGCCAAAAAACTGTTTCATGAATTCATAACTCATAAACTAGCTGAAAACATATATTGCTTATAATTAAATATATCAGATGCTACTAATGATAGCATTCTAAAGTTAGTCTAACATGCGTTTTATAGTAGAACTTACAGCAACTGGTATTTAAACGTCAGTTAGCAATATTGCTGTATCTTGGTAGTTGTAACATAATGGCACAACGAAATAGCTTTAAAATTCAAAGTTAAAACAAAATCGTCATAATCGTTACCTCTCACCAAAATCGTTACTTATAATGATTTTGCTGTATCTCTGAAACATTTAAAAATAAGCAGTTAATTTTATGGTAGTTACGCCATTTTGAAATATGTTTTGTTAAAAAAGTTTAGAAAAAGTTAACGTGGTATCATAAAAAAAAAACATCGTAGGAAAACGTTGCTCAGACGTCTGAGAAACTTTACAAATTAATACATACATTAAGTAATATAAACTTAATCTAAAATATTCACATACTAACTTATTAAAAAAATGCTATAAATTATCATATATTTTTTTCAAATCATTAACACTACTCGTTTAGACATGATCTTCAGTTTAAAATCATTAAAAGTCGGTTACCGTCGCCTTAAGGATGAGAAAAGCAAGGCATTTATATATAGTATTGTAATGTATATACTACTAATAGAACTATTATCTATAACAAAATGTATATAGCTATGTATAATACAGATAAACTCGTAAACTGAATTGCTAAATAACCCACAGCAGTTGTGTATAAGCCATCAATCCTGTTGCTCGTTCTGCCTATAAACTTTTCCACAATGGACTAACTAGCGTAGTGATGTGCAACGACTGTCAAAAATATCGATAGTTTTGTAAATATATTATTTTTTAAATGTTTTTTGTTTGTTTGTGATTCACGCATAATGTTTTTCTTATTTATCACGGAATATTTCAGTGAGTACCTATCATTTATTTGATTAATAAGTAAGGCAAAATGTGAAATGCGTCTTAGACTCAATTTTGATAAAAAATATGACCAGCACCCTAATTGGGTAACACACTATTGATCGGAATCTGAATCATTTTGAAGCAAATTGCTAATCCATTGCTTCATATATTCGAAAAATTTGTCTTCTCCACACCAAACGTAAACAACGCAATTAATGTTATTGGACTGTCAAAATGACACCGATTCCGATTGATAGTGTGTTATGTAATTAGGCTGCTGGTTCAGATTTTGTATTTAAACTGTATCAGTTTACTTTGAATATTTTCAGTAAATGATTAAAAAAGAAAATTTATGGAAAAAAATGTAGGCATAGTACCAAATACATTAATAAACGGAAGTTACCTTTGACGTGCATTTTCAATAGCATAAACTCATATAACATACAAAAATAACCTCAAAAAATCTATTAATATAGGGATGACAAAGCATTTTTGATAATTTAATTAATTCGCCCAAACACAAAGATGTTTGGTACTAAAACCAGACTAGTATCATTAATCATTTACTTTGAATTCGCTTCTGAATGTGAGAGCTTTTATGGAAAGTATTAATCTTACGTTAAGCTTCTTGTTGAATTGCAAATCTAGGTCAGACGTATGTCTAAGATAGATTATGCCCTTTACTGTGTAGCAGACATAATGAAAAGAACATTTATTTTGTCTTGAGGCATGTTGTCTCTTCGTTGCGTAAGAGTTAGAAGAGGGTTACTTTAGAAAAAGAGCTGTTTGTTGCGTTGAAATGCTATGTTGTTGAAAGTTCATGTTTATATTTAGTAAAGCACGTTTTCAGATTAATTAAATTCTTTGTTTGATTTCTGTATTAAACAGGGTCAAATGAAATTAGCTAGCGAAAGTCCGCAGATATGATGGGTGTCAATATCTAAACATGATAAAAGTAATATGAAATTAATTTGATGATTTTTTTTTAGGGTCATCAACCGGTAATGTAGTCACTTAAAATATCAGTTTCTTTTTATGTAAACTTCCTTACGTGATGGGTATTATCGATACCTCAACACGATAAAACAGATTTGATCAACTCCAAGTAACAACACTACCAGCGGTCATTGGCATCAAAAAATCATCAAATCTTTTTTATTTTGATTTTGTCGTGTTTAGATATCGATACCTTTCACGTCTGCGGAGTTTCGCTAGCTAATTTAATTTGACCCAGTATAAGTTTCTAAAATCCAAAGACTATTATATATTTTTGTGTTTTAAACCTAATTCTAACGTTTCGTCGATATTTTCAATGTTATCGATAAAAGTAAAACCCATCTCTAAGCAAATCAACGCTATTATATGCACTTGACCATCTTTCCTTGTACACAGTGTCTAAGATTACGAGTCTAAAAAGTCTTTGACTTATTCACTTTGAAATTAGTTTTAAAAATTATTGGGAAACCCTGTAAATGGTGTGTTATTTTAACGTGATTGAAATGACTCTGTATGTGAACATTTATTGCACAATACAGTGTTAACATAAAATAATCAACAATTTGGGGAATGTCAGTGCTGTTTTTGTGGCACCGGTGTAGTTTTGGGGGATCAGTGAAATATGATAAATGTGACGTTAAATTGGGATGTTTAGTAAAACCAGTAAACAATAAGAAGTATATTAATGAAGTGGTAAACGAATAGGGATAATTCGTTAAATCGGGGAGCAATCACAAGCATTTCAATCAAACGGTGTAAAAATAGGGACGATTAGTTAAACCAGTGAACAAATAGGGACGTTCAATTAAACCTCTATTCAAATAGGATCGTCTAGTTAACTCTAGAGGGTTATTAATAATATAAGTGCGGTGTGTATATATCTATGCGTTGTGTGTTGGCAGTGTTGTTGGTGTGCTCAGTTCAGAGCCTACAGCTGGACAGCCAGGCATCCACGAGGAGGCCGAGGGTCACCAAGTATAGCAAGACTACTGTCGCGCCTGGGGGATCTACGGTAAGTCTGTGTTACTTACTTACTCTCTTCAAACATAGGGCGAAAGCGCCATGCCAGGGTAGCCCGCGCAATTCAAATTTTCATACTTACGTTCTTTGCAATTTGCAAGTCAGTCATTACGTTGTAAATGTTGATCAAAATATGATTCGCGACCGTAACAAGTATGTATTTACAGAATTATAGTCATTAAAGTCATCAATGCTACTCTTTAAGGCCTGGTGATCCTATTGAAGGATTATTTCATGAAATCTTGTCATTTGAGGATTGTATTAACTTAAGGAGTTGTATTATTGATTCTAGTCTTAAATATTGTACGGTGGTATGGAAACCTTCGTATGCGAGTCGACTCGCACTTGGCCGGTTTTTTAAACGCACAATTGTTAGAAAATCAGATTGTAATACAAAAAAAAATAAAATTATATTTATTTAGCTCCACAAATTACATTCTTATTGGTAATACCGGCTATCTCTGGCACAACTCAGTTTTTAGATTTTTTCACTGTCTGAACTACAGTATGCACCCTAGTTGCGTATCACAGTTTGTTTTGGAAATAGATTCCAAATTTAAACAAACTCCTGTCGGATTGATTGCCATATTTGGAATTGTGTAATAATTTTTTTTCGAATTGCGTAGAAATAAAAAGAGATGTAGGTAGGTACTGACCAAGTGTCCACGATCCTGTATCGATCTGATTAAGATGTAAACGTCTATTAATTATTATTTATCTCGTCATTTCCTACTGTTAGTTTCTCGACCATATGCTGCAATATGATTAGATAACGAGGTTATTTGCACGACGATTGTTTTCATTGCACGACCTTACTATTAGGTACTTTACCTATGAAATTGCCGTTCTGCAGTACTGGCCATTTCAAATCAAAATAATTTTTGTTTGGCTAAGAATTCTAATTTCAAATTAATTTTATTTTAAAAACATGGATTTTTTTTTCCAAAAGTAGTCATTTGTTTATTGATTAGTGTTACATTTTAATCGCATTTCAATCTTTTTCGTCATCATGGATACGTTAAAAATTCGAGTAATTATGGAATATGAGTACCGTCGTGGCAGCAACGCGGCACAAGCGGCACGCAACATCAACGACGTTTACAGAGCTAACACTACAAACCAACGCACCACTTGTTATTGGTTTGCTCGCTTCCGTTCTGGAAATTTCGACCTGAAAAATGAACCTCGCGGTCGTCCGAAGACTTTGGTCGACAATGACGAATTAAAGGCGATTGTGGAAGCTGATGATACACAATCTACGGCTGAATTAGCAGCAGCTTTTGACGTTAGCGTCAAAACAATATTGGTCCATTTGCGTCAAATTGGCAAGGTAAAAAAGCTTGACAAATGGGTGCCCCACGAACTCAATGATCGCCAGCGCGAAGTACGCGTCGAGACGTGCCTTGCACTGCTCAACAGACACACAAATGAAGGAATTTTGAACCGCATTGTTACCTGCGATGAAAAATGGATTCTGTTTGATAACCGCAAGCGCTCAGCATGTCGGTTGGATCCTGGTTCAGCACCTAAACAATGCCCTAAACGAAAACTTACCCCTAGAAAAGTGATGGTCATGGTCAAAGTGATGGTGTGATTCATCACAGCTTCTTACCAAACGGGGTGAGCATTACTTCAGATGTGTACTGTGAAGAACTGAACACAATGATGGAGAAGCTGGCACATCTCCAACCAGCATTGGTTAATCGCTCGTCTCCGCTGCTCCTGCACGACAACGCGCGACCTCATACTGCACAGCAGACGGTCTCCAAGTTGCAAGAACTGAGGTTGGAAGCTCTCCGTCATCCACCCTACTCACCAGACCTTGTGCCTACAGACTACTACTTTTTCCAGAATTTGGATAACTTCTTGGCGGGAAAAAAATTCAATACCCGAGAGGCAGTACAAAATGCCTTTGAAGAATTTGTTGCCTCCCGTCCAGCTGATTTCTTTAAGAAGTGCATCAATAAACTGCCACTGCGTTGGCAAAGATGCATTGATTGCATGGGTGATTACTTCGATTAATACAAATAAAAAATGCATGAAAAAAATTCGTTTAAATTTTTTCATACAAAACAGCAATTTCATAGGTAAAGACCTATTATTAAGGTCGTGCAATGATAATAATAAATTCAAATTCAAATTTATTTATTTGTGACACATAGGTAAAATGTACATGATGTTATAAAATAAAAAATATTGTATCACTATGTCACTATAATGTTGTTTTGTACGCCATAAATGACAAAACATGCAGGTGTGGTCAAACTTAAGGGAATGGTACAAACCATCAAACTGAATAACTTTCTCCATGGGATCTGTCACATACATTTGGGTTGAGTAGGTATTGAAATTTTGTACGGGACAGCTGATGAAGACTATAGACCGTTCACTATAACTTGACCCTTGCCATCATGTTGGCACCATTGCTTAACGTGCTTAACGTGAATGGTCTATAGTGAGACTTACCTCTTGAGTATAAGTCTGCAGTATCCGGTACGAGTCCTGGACTTGTTCTCTAAAGGCTATACTCTTCTCTAGCAAGGCTTTACACTCCCAACAGACCTGCAGGCTTACAGCAGACAAACCGAATAGCTGAAAAAAAAATATATAAAATGTTGATAAAACTTCTTCTGCATAGCATGTTGATGGCAAAAAAATAAAGATACATAGGTATATTTTTTTTAACATTTCAGAAACGCAAATTCGGTCAGTGGGTCATCTTAGGGGAGCCATCCTTTACCACATGTTCACACAAATTCTTTTAAACAGTTTGGCACTGAAAGTGCACTTTCAGTGTCCTTAGACCATATCGCTATTATAAATGAACTCGAGAGGTGGGATTGTGGGCTCTCAATGTGTAAACTAATACAGTCATTTGGTGGTAGGGTGGAAAAATATAGAATTGTCTATGGAGAATAGATATCCATGAACCCCTATTTGAGAGTGTTGTTGGAGAGCTTGCATGGTAGGCATTGCATGTGCCAGGTCTTAAGATAACAGGTAGACTGTTATCTTAAGACCTGGCACATATTATTATGATGTATACTCATGTTTTACAAGAAATATATTCTATTCTATTCTGTTCTATTCTATGCGCTGCCTTGCAAGGCGTACAACCTCGTTATCTCTCTCTAGTTTTTATAGAAAGACTGTTATTTTAAAATGATCTAAGGAAAATCTTCTTTCAACAATCTTTTCTTCTTTCTTACAAACAAAAATAGCTGAAGTCGTGGTCAAAACATTATTAGTCAGACAACAGGGCAAATAAAAACAACCCACTTCCAAAAAAACACTACAAAGTGAAAAATAACTTTAATTTCCGAAGTCCGAAGTCAGTGTCTTTGGATCTGTGTTTTAGTTTTTTTCCACCGACTTCCGAAATTAAAGTCATTTTTCACTTTATAGTGTTTTTGTTTTGGAAGTCGGTTATTTTTTTTTTTGTAAAAAAGCTTTTTATTTTTCACTTTTTAGTTATGGTATCTACCCCACATCAATTCGTATACCACTACTTGCTATGTAAACGACAGTGACAGGAAGTATTAGAACATCATCAAGATACACAAAGTGGATTAAATGCGTATTATCGAAGCTAACTCAATAACTACCCAAGCAAAGTTAAAAAAAATTATATGGGACCACCTCTGAAGTATGACCTACCAAACAAAAAAAGAATCATCCAAATCAATTCGTAATTGGCGGAGTAATCGTGTAACAAACAGACAAAAAAAAAACATTGGAACTCGGTTAAAAGTAGCTAACTGATGGTGGCCCAAGAGCCCACCCAGGGTGTTCTAGACTACTTGTGGGTTTGCTACTGGTGTAGGATATTAATTTGTATATCTCACCGTATAATTATGAACTTTGTTAGTTTATAATCTATCGGTTTTATTTCCGTCAGATTGTAAACTTTCGAAAAATTATGAACTACAACAAACTATTCACAATAATAACGCATCAGTTTTCGATAGTTTATAATCTATCCATAGAAAACCGACAAATTGTGAACCGATATCAAACTTGGCGACGTAACCCACCTTGCGCTAATACTAATAAAAATAGCCTGCCTAGCTGCGAGCAACTTGAAAGTAGCGCTTTCCGGCCGCTGGTGCGTCACCGCTCCTTTTGCTCGCTCAGCTCGCCCGCGGTACGTCACAGTTCTAACCTAACCTATTTCACCCAGTTCTCAATTTTTATAATCTAACAGAAATAATACCGATAGATTAAGCTAACGGTTCTCACAATCTTACGGTGGCATATACACCTCTTCGAGTGGAAGGAACTTATACAAACCGTAATCCTTTCAATTTGCAGGAAGCGGTAACAGAAAGAAGTCTGAACACTGCAACATATCGACTGCTGGGCAGGGACGGTGAGACCTGTATTCTGCTGATGGTGGATGCCCTCCTAGATATATCATACGTCACCAAACTCAATGAGAGAGCCGTGAGTATAGAACTATAGTCTGTTTTTTTAACAAACGAGTACCGAAAATTTTGACTGCGTTGCTATTGGTCCGCGTAATCAACATAAAGTCCGTTCCACACAAAGCAAACGCTGTAGTTACATTACATTCAATTGAGTCATCGACTACTTGCGCGTCGCACGTGTTTTAGTGAGTGAACCAGACGATTATGTTTGTGCGTAAGTCATGGCGGACATGTCTCATGTACAGTAAATTTTAGAAGTATTCAATATCCTTGGGCCTTAACAATTTCAAAACAAAACAAAGGCGTTGGCCCCACCCCGACCAATGACCCATCTCACTCTGTCAATATCGGAAATGTACGAGAGACATAACTCATTGCTCGTCTGGTAAAACAACCAGACTTTATTTACTAATATTATTATGAAGGTTAGCCTCAGATCGACAAAAAAAGAAAGATGGAGAGTCGCGAACATCAAAAGTGAAGCCACCTTTTTATCTATGTGATGTCGAAGGGTCGTCATTTGTAAAATTGTTTCCCTATAATTTGGGGAATAATATTGTATGGGTAAGATATAATTTTAATCAAATGGGGAAATTTTAAATCGTATTATGGCAACCCTCGCACTTTACGTCACGTGCATTCGTTCGTTTAGGTTTCTAATTAATTAATTAAACTACATAATAATAAAAAGATAAAAACATTATTTTACTAACAGGTAACATAACTAAAACTATTAAAAAACTAAAATATGGCGTCGAAAAATTCCTCCGCATCGCTGTCGACTGGTAAAGTACCCAAAAGACTGGCGGCATTGCCACGTTGTATGGCAATGCTAAGCCGCTGGTCAAGGTAAAAGCCAGCCCTTGGGTCACGGGAAGTGTCAACCAGCCGTTTGGAGATTTCGTTGAACAAACTATGTGCACTCGGACCCCACGGCCCAAGGGTTTCAACCCCAAACGGCTCGAAAATATAATTACCGATAAGGTTATTATACTTCCGCCGCTTGAGGTTTTCCGCAGCGGCAGCAGCAGTGCCAGCA
Source organism: Cosmia pyralina (assembly GCA_946251885.1). Classification (NCBI taxonomy): domain Eukaryota; kingdom Metazoa; phylum Arthropoda; class Insecta; order Lepidoptera; family Noctuidae; genus Cosmia; species Cosmia pyralina. The sequence goes on along the minus strand of OX276366.1, from coordinate 7,393,299 downwards.
CAGCACGCAGAGCCAGAAAGATGGGATGGCGCAAGAGTGTCGACACACGTTGCGTCCCACACTAAAGGCCTTCCCAACTTCCATGGAAATAAAGACATGCCGTCCGGTCTCTTGCCATCGTCGCGTGCCAAGCCATTGGGTTCTAATACAGCTGGAACGCCGAAAGTGACAAGGGCTCGTCGGATGATGTCATTGATGTTCGCGTGCCGTGCTAAGCGACCCGCACTTCGCCTGCAAGACAGGCCGTGGTGTCCGAGGCTGTTGATAACTTCGCCACAGTGACAGCGATGAGGAGAACAAGAAGGAGCTCCTAGTCGCAGGGAAGCAGCGAGGCGGAAAATAGTGTCGTCGAACAAAGTGCCTATGTTCGACGACGGTAGTGCATGAAGCCACAGACCCGACTCCCACTTACCCACAGCCAGCAGACGCGCACGCTCCGCAGTAGTAGCAGACGTGTCAAGTAAATTGTTCTGTACTACTCTGCAGAGCGACTCATCCCACCGTCTCTGGGAAAATGGATTGTCGGGTGGGTCTGAATTCGAGCAAGCAAGTTTCCAGGCATCTATAGCCTCGGTGAAACAAGGCACATCAAAATTAACCAGTGTGGAGGCTAGGATTTTCCTGATTAATTTATCTGTGCCGTGGACCGAGGATATGAATGCCGGTAAACTAATACTAGAAATTTTTCAGGTTTCTTGTTCCAAGTAACCTAAAACTCATAGTTTGTTTAATAAAAAAACGATGTTATTTCCAGAACTTACAAGTGAAAAGTGATTCCGTGAGACTTTATGTGATTTGCTATTCTTTTTACAAGTTTTCACTACGCAGGAAGGCATAATTCTATTTTTTTAACTATGTTAACTAAACGACGCCGACGACTCGTCACGTACTAACAGCGGTGAGCGTGGTTTTAGTTGTATGTGCGTGAATTTTACTTGCAGGAGCACGGTTTTATGGCTTCACTTTTAGATGGTCGCGGCGCTCCATCTTCCTTTTTCTGTTGATCTGAGAGATTAGCACAAAAGAAGACGTAACCAGAAATCGCAAAAGATTGAGGGATTTAGAAAGTAGAAAGTCTTTGCCCAGAAATGCAGACCACAGTTTTAGTCTGTTTCAAAAAAAGGGCACAGTTAATTTATTTATTTAACCATATAAGTACACACAAATATAAACAGAGAAGAAAGGAACAGAAAAATACGTACAAAGTGGATGCTTATTTCTAAAGAAGTCTCTTCCAGCATACCTGCGATAGGACAGAGGATTTATAAAGAGACGTAGACACCGTCTTCAGAAATTAATCGCTATCTTCTCGAACTACTGTGAAAATCGTGATTATATTTAGGGACTGTTAAAATAATCAGTCTATGTTGGAAACGGTAAATAGACTTAATTTTACGTATATAGAATGACCAAGAGGCTACTATTCAAACTTCTGAATTACATTGCCTTTTTTTTTTGTGGATGGGAAATCATCAAATGACTTCTCCCGCTCTGGGCAGAGCGGGACTAAAACCCACCCGTGTTCCTTCAGTTGCCCGTGCCAGGGCCACGGTTTCTCTTTCGAACTACCCGCGACCCCGGCGGCATCGGCCCTATTGGACCCCGTCGCTGCTGACATCTCTTTGAGGCGCGCGTGGAACACAACGCGCCGTCGACTCGGGCCTGGGGGACTACTCCCTAAGTCTTTCCGTCCGTCCGTCCGTCTGTTTTTCCGTCCGTCTGACATAACGATCAATCAAAACAAGTGTAAAAGTAAAAAATTTCGGACGGGCAAAAACACATCGGGAGTAGGGACAGCTGTCAAATCGTGTTTTCATTCATACTTCATTCGGGCCCCGAACCAATCATCCATCCGTAGTTGATACGGAGTAGGAAACGCACGAAACGAAGGCCGAAACTACGGGCTTCGGGCTTAGGGAGTAGACCCCCTGGTCCTTACCGGACGGTGAGCTGCCCATTACTCGTCGTCCGCAAGCCCGCGCCTACGGTGGCCGGGAAACGGCGATAGATTCCCGCCGCCCAGGGCGTCTCCTGCGGCGGCTAGGGGCGCGAGGGCGCGGCTGTTGCCTCTCCCTCACGCGTTCCACCTCCTCCTTCGCGAGCATTACTGCTTCGCAGTAGGAGGTGACGGCCTCCCATGCACTCTCGCTCCGCACCATGGCCTGGACCAGGTTTGGACGCGAGAGATCGTCACCGCCGATCGCCTCCGTGAGAACACGGCAGACCTCCACTGTATGCTCCACCGTGTCCTCCGGGCGATCCACACAATGGTGACACCCGGGCGTTTCCTCCCGCATTATCCGAAACAGGAGGCCTCAATTTCATATCTCTCTATACTTACCTAGTTCAAGTTGTCGTAAAACTCTTTTACGGCTATCGTACCATAGGGCAAAGAGGATTAGATCCATTGCCTAGGTAGAAGAGTAGTAATAGTATTATAAAAAAAAAATATAATAAAAAAAAATTTTTTTTTTTGTTTTTTACTAGTGCGCAGTGGTAGCCTTACAAAATACAGGTCATAGGTTCTAACACTGACAGGCGCTTTACTTTGTGCAAATTATTTTCATCACCATTGCTCTCAAGACGGTGAAGGAAAACATCGTGAGGAAACTGGCATGTCCTAGAACCAATAATTAGAAGACATGTGACAATTACCAACCCACACTGGGCCCGCGTGGTGGATTACAGCCCACTTCCTTTCACCGAGAGGAGGCCTGTGTCCCAGCAGTGGGAACATTATAGGCTGATTGTGCATAACTTTTACTATCCTAAATACAATACAAGATATTTAAATTCTTAGTCAAATACCATAAAGATAAAAGTTGTAGTATAAAATTGAAATAACTCCCGAAGTTTCTAGAATCTTATATAGCATAAAAGTTAATGTGTGAACTTTGAACGTATAAATCACGTTCTTCGTGCTATGTAGGTAGGTGGTTTTAAGTAATTAACCTTATAGCTTAAAGTTCAGTAAAGGTTTTAATTAATTAACATATTTTGATAAACTTTTACTGTAAATAACAGAGGGGTAGGGTAGGTAGGTATGTATCGGAGTTATAATAATATTTATGAATCGACTTTTGAACTTGAAGATAATATCAGCTTTATGCTCAAGCATGAATATTTATTTGAAACTAGCTTCTGCCCGCGACTTGGTCCGCATGTTTCGTCCCCCGACCTGCCGCATTGCATCGCATCGCGTCGCATCCCATCGCCCGCCCGCGCTATTACTTCGTTTTCACTTCGATCTTTCTGACTTTTTTCTTGTTGCTCGGCTCCTTAGGGTCGTACCGTGATGTTAAATAGCCTATAATAACCTTCCTCAAGAATTGGGCTATCAAATAAAAAAATAATGCTTCAAATCGAATCAGTAGTTTCATAGATTAGCGCGTTCAAATCAACAAAAAATATACACGATGACTTGAGAACTTCCATCTTTTTTTTTGTCGGAAAGAGTATAATGACAATTCCTTTCATGTTGGCAATTCAAAAAAAAATATTGCGTATTTACGTTGTCGAACAGACGAATGTTTCAAACATATGAATACTTACTAATTAAGGATTACTTAGCAATTTCTTTCAAAATGATTTGGATTGTGATTGAAAGTATGTTGGGGTGGCTGTTCCATTAACACGTTGCAGGACAGCACAGACTTCTTCAAATTATGCGATATGACGGTAAAATTGCCCATAAAAATAACGACCACTGCAATATCCGTAGCGCATGTAGCAATAATAAAGAATAATATACGAAGACAGTACAACTCGACCAAGCTAAATATGCACCTCGCTGGAATGCGGCCCCCCGCCCGCTTCCCCGCTCACCTTCCCGCGATCGCCCTGTCGCGTCAGTACGGTTAGTTTTGTCGCCGACACGCGTCATACGAGTTTTCGAATCCTTTTTTGCAGGCCGTACCTAAGCCTTAGTGTGACGTAATCGACGCGAGGTGCAAAGTTAGCTTGGTCGAGTTGTACTTTCATAGCCGTATAATCTTCATAGACCGACCACGGGTATAACCGTAGTGTGCGTGCGAAGACTCCCTAGAAAACGCACCCAGACATTAATGCAGGGTGTAAGTGTAAACAGTGGCAATCTTTTAAAGGGTCATTGTACTCGTCATTATGCACAACTTTGACTATGGGACCAAACCTGAAATCGCGAAAAAGAAAATCAACTGTTCCCTACATTTTGTCGAAATATGCGAACATAAATGTACTGAACAGCTGATTTTTTTCGCGATTGCAGGTTTGGTCCCATAGTAAAAGTTGTTCATAATGATGAGTACATACAATGACCCCTTAAGGCCTCTGCCTCGAATTTTGCGGGCAGCGGGGCGGCAGCGGCAGCGGAGCGGGAGCGGCAGGATTTTATGCGTAAAAACAAATGGACCGGACCTCCAAAACAGCGGCGCGGTAGCGGGGCGGGACAATGCGAGACGCGCCGCCGCCCGCGAAATTCGTGGCAGAGGCCTGAAAGATTGCCACTGTTTACACTTACACGCTGTATTTTCAATGTGTGACTGTGCGTTCAAATGCTTCATATATTATTTAGGACTTACTAGCTGACCCGACAGACGTTGTCCTCTCTTAGCTATGAATATTCTAATGTAAACGCGTGAAGTTCCCGAAGGCGCAAGCTGAGAACATTTTGAATTGTTTAGGAAAACTTAATTTATATTTTAAGAATTGTACTACGTTTTTTTGCTCAAAATAAAAAATCCGAGATAAATTTAAAGTAAAATAGTCAAAAATGTGAAAAAGATTAATTGGAGCCAATTAATTTGAAAAAAAATTGTTTTGAGTATGAATGTCGGCAATTGATTTTTATTTTAGAATACTAGGTACAATTAGCTGACCCGCCAGACGTCCTGTCAAAAATTCAATAAATGGAACCGCAGGAAAACAAATGAACAACTGATTGTAAAATTAATTTGAATTTGGAATTCTAAATAGAATGACAGAATCCCGATAGACATTGCCGTGATGGCCCTGCCCAAATTTCATGTATGAGAAAATGAATTTTCTTCATTTTTTTTTTCGTCAATTTTCCAATGTTTTTAATAGCTAATTAAACTTCGTATACCTAATCACGTACCCAATCTGCGTACAAAAATTCAATTCAATTTAACTAACAGTTTAGTCACAGGACAATATTTTTCATTTTCAAGATTTTCAACATGATGTATCTGATAATACAGATATTAGACCAGCCTCACCTAAAAAAATAAAGGTTATAGACATTGCAATATTCTTCACACACATGTTGCCAGCTACTTCAATATGGGAATTAATGCATGTTGTACCTTATACCCGAGGCATAAGAGCCATAAAGCGTGTCATCAGAATTAGATAAGAAAATAATGCATACGGAAGTTACATCTACTCAATCTTGTCAATCGAAAATTTTGAATGTGCGAAAGATATACTCGTACGTATGTAGACGATAGTTCCTTTATTTCTACGTCTCGCTTTCTCGCCGAAACAATAACAACCCAAACTTGAAAAAAATCGTCACAAACAATGATGTGTTGGGTCGGTCAGCGCCCCAGTCGCCAGCTGTATTAAAATATTTAAAAATGGTGTTCTATTTTGTTTACATTTTTAAGCTATTTAGTTGGTTAGAAAAAGTCACTTTTTTAATTTCAATGTTAGGATTTGTTTGATAATTCCTATAAACTGCTATACATTAGTTCTGCTCGTATTTTCATTTATTGCCGTATTGTCGTATCCACTCTGTATATTAAGAAGATGAGAGGCTGAATGTGATACGAATAGTACCTCCGTTCTAATTAATGATAAATCGGTGCGTCCCGCAATGTGTTAATCATAATAAAATTGTAACTTTGTACTTACAGGATGCGAATACATTCGTCCCGAACAACGCCAATGTGGCCGGCGTGTGCAAGGAGAGTGATGCAGAAACACTTCTGATAACCTTCAAAGACTTCGCTTTAGAGTTCTCGTTTTCTAAAGTAAGTGCTCCATAATATTTTTTCAAACATTATACTCGTACCGTGTGAGCCAGCTTGCTAGTCGGCCTACCGAGTAGCTGCAGTGCTGCATCTCGCACTGTGTGGACGTATCATACGACCTCAAATCTCATGATTTCATCATAGCCATATTTATTTTTAGTAACGAAAATATAACTATTTGAAAAATCACAGATAAAATTATTGATTATAAAATAGTCTGTTCGTACAAAACAAATCATGAAAATGTCAGAAGTAGTTTGGAAGCTTAGAGTATATAATTACAGGACCACTGTAATTATATACTCTAAGTTTGGAAGTGATATCGTTTTTGTGTTTTAGGTAGACATTATTGTTCCTGAATTTATTTCCTAAAGTATTTATTTTACTACAATACTTAAATATTCACATAAAGAATTGATGTGTACGCGTTTTTTTGCACAACTTACTTGTATTATTTGAAGGCGTATTAACAGATTTAAAAGTTACTAAAATCATAATATATCTGCGCCAAAGCTCTTCAAACTGTTTTCGACCGCTTGAATCCTCAAACCCAATCTCAAAAGTATCTGGTTGATTATACTCTATTTTCCACCTCTCTCTTCCAGACACCCGGCGGCGAACGCTGGTACGCGGACAGTCTCCGCCTCACATACAACTCCAGCGCACGCATCCTTGAACACGCAGCCAACCAGGGCCGCAAGGTCACTCTCAGCACAGACTCGAGGGAACTCCTGTTCCCTACGCCCGTCGGGAAGTCCTACTCATGTCCTGAAGAAACTGTTATCGAATTGGCGGAGGAAGACGCTAAGTGAGTTATGTTTATTATAGTTTTTTTTTTGTTGATTTTGAAGAAGGAGGCTGCAATGCTGTAAACTAAATGATGAGAAATGATAATCATGAGGAGATCTTTATTCAACCCGCTCAAAATGTTTGTAGTCTTCATGCTAAAAAATGGGGTGATCCGTGATTGCAAATGAGGTCCTGCCATAGCGATGTATTCCTTCAGCTTGGAGTACGTATTTGGGATTTCGGGAACGATGAGATGTACTTGAGAATGAGGATTGTGGATAGTCAGAGTGATCGTCAGCCATCGTAACCGTGCTGTCATTTACGGTTACGATGGCTGACGATCACTCTGACTATCCTGTCAGATGTCAGATCTACTGTCATTTATAGATCTTTGACAATCGTTGTGGGTAGTCAGAAGCCCGAAAGTGTGACAACCAGTCTTATCAACGGGTATCGTATTACTCAGTAATGGATTGTGGAGGTCCGATAGGCAGTCCGCATCCGGTTAGACTGGAAGCCGACCCCAACATAGTTGGAAAAAGGCTAGTAGAAGATGTTGTCAGTCATCGTGAATTTAAATACTTGCTGTACCCTGGCGACTCTGTCTACTGTGAACTGGGTCTAGAATTATATTCATAAAATGACTTGTTAATAATTGAGGATATTTTAGCTAAACAACCGACTATCTCTTCCAGCCCCGCCACAATCCACCGCGCAAAGCTGTACCTTCGCGAGATGCGCCTGCAAGCGTTTATGTATAAGCGCGGCGGAGAGTTCGGCCCCCCCTGGGCGTGCGCCCGCGCGGCACGCGCCCGCGCAGAAGCCGCGCCGGTGGCCGTAGGGGCCGCACTAGCGCTGGCCACAGCCGCCACGCTCTGCGCGTACGCAGCCTGGCGCTACCTCAAAGTCAAGAAGGTACAGTATGATACTATGGAGTAGGCGGCAGGCACCGAAAGTTTTTGTGGGTTAAAAATATTTTTTGTATTTTTTTAGGCTTGTTTAAAGTAAAATATTGGTAGTAATTTTGGGTTTTTTCAACAAGTTTGAAGTAGTAAATGTTGCCACATAGATTATCAGTTGAAAAAAGATTTATAAAAAAAAAAACAGATTTACTATACTTAATATCTATTATGACATTTGAAGTAATGTACGTGATTTGAAGATAATAAATAAAAGAATACTTACTAAACATCATATTAGATAAATTGACTCTAGATAGTACATCTAAATTCACAAAAAAACAAATTAATCTAATTAAAATATTTTTTTCTTTTCAAGGTAAACTTCTTTACACTTAAATGAAAGTGTATTTCCAATAAGATTAAATTTTTCCTTGTATTCTTAAGTTTATCTTTTTTTATTGTTTTCAAATCAAAAGATAGCTTTTTACCTTTGAATTTAAATCTTCTTTCTCAGTTTATTTGACAAAAAAAGTGTTTTTCCAAAAAAAAAATATTTGTAAAAGCGAGTTTTGAAGTAGATCGTTGATATAGTGAGATCTATAAAGATTGTCTTGTATGCCAAGTGGTTAAATTTCTTAGTGCGGTAGACCAAACTGTTGTTATGTGTAAGAACTAAGAATCAAGTGAGATTTATTAATGATATTATGAATTGTTTAAACTTCTGCACATATTTAGGGGAATTAAATAATGAAAAATAACAACTATTGAACTGCAAAGAAAAAAAAATTAATATACCTACCTACATATCAAAATACCTACGTATAAAACGCCTATATAAATATATAAATAACATTTTAAAATGTTAGAAAATAAACGGTCGATAAATGTTCCCCTAAATGTGTCCACAAGTGTATGTCATGAGCATGAGATACTTGTACAATACGTTTTTGTAATAATTCTAGAATAATACTCGTAAAATACAATGTTGTCATATTTTTGTCAATTTGTAACGGACAAGGAAAATTGTGAGTGAAATCAGCGAAAGGTTATCATGTGAATGTTTTTCTCATATCTTAAACTGTTTTTAAGTACAAAATGTCTTTTTCTTAATAAAAAATAATATTTTAAACTAAAAAGTTTAGACTTATTATAAAAACGTTGGTAATTCGCGCGCATACATTTTCACTTTATCGACATAAAGTGATGCGCGTCCTATCGATAAGATTAATCGAAATTGTCGACATTAGAATAGTTACAGTAAAAACTATTAATCAAATAACTGTTTTATATTGACGTATATTCAAGGAATCTCTCAATAATCGGAAAATATTAAGTGATTGTTCAAAGATGTTGTTAAAGGTTTGTATGATGTAAAAATGTATTTAATCCCCATGTAACCCCAAATAACCTAAATAGGATAGGTTTATGAAATTGTAACTGGTGTTAAAGAGAAAATTGGCTTACATTATAATTTGAAATATCTATAGAAATAGTTTTTTAGAATAATTTTATTATGAGTGTAGCCAGGATAATTAGAATACTAGAAAAAAATATTATGATTAACATTGAGCTGTAAGAAACTGAAAAATATTCAGTTTCGTTTTTCAAATTTAGGAAGATAAGAGTTTTCGACACTGAAAAAGCTAGACAAATCAGGTGGTCTAGTTTTACCAAACATGGTATGCTATATTCAATGATGTGTTTTGTAAAGAGAATCTAAGTGTAGACATTGTGGCTTAAGATATCAAAAAAGAGCTAAAATCAACATACTCGTGCAAGATGGTGCATTTTGCCTTTTCTGTAAGAGTATCAAATTAAGTTATAGAATTGAGAAAAAGAACTTGTTTTGCTAATCCTGGCTATGCTCATATAAATCATACATTAAGTTAAAGAACTCGAATTATTTAAACATATAATCATAGTTTAATCGATCATTACTCATAAATACATATCAAAGGATAATAAAATATACTTTTTAATTAAAAATATCATTGTAATTATAATAAAAATATATTAATTTGTGATTGTTTGCGGTGTAGTTTTATACTACATCCGTCATTACGTGTACAAGCAATAAGTACGTTTTTATTGAATGCCGTCGTTACGACATTGTGGCTGAATAGATGTTGTATTTGTGCGCAAAACTTGGTCTTCACTAGTGTTTTTTTATAGTTTTAAGTAATTAAATTTAAGTAAACCTAAATAGATACAAATTATATTACTTTTTAGCTGGTAAAGGATCTTTTGTGTATATTTTACTGCTAATGGCGACTTTTAGTATGACTTTACATTTATTTGTAAGATAAATAATAGTATCAATCTGCGTTTAGTATGTTTTTCAACTCGGAATATCCATTGTCGATCTACCTCTACAATCTTCCATACTATATTTTTTTCTAAACATTTTAGTTTTCTACAGCTTGCATAGAATAGGCGTATATTTTAAAACTATACCTTTTAGTCTCAGACTAAATAAAAAACACAGACATAGCGCTGCGAACAATACAGAGAAGCATGCGCAAAATTACACCTCGCTCTGTGCATACACGCTCACACGCACACATTTACACCAAACTACAATTAAACTACACCTCACTAAGTGCACACATGTTTACGAAACCCGAAACGTGCGGCCTCACGTCACTGTTGACAGCGCTATGTTTTGGCTTTTAGTGATTAAGTTTGTATAGGAAAGATATATTTTAGAGTAATGGAGATATTTTTTAATGGTATTATAATCTCTGACACTAGTACCAAGTTTTGCTAGTTAAGATTCGCTGTGTGTTACGCTTCATGTTAAAGTCGAAAGACTTTTATTATTTACTACTAATACTCATCAATTACTACACATATCGTTTATTAATAATATCTAAGTTAATGTGGAAATGCGTTTGTGATCATTGTTGTATCGTAAATAAGTTATAATTTGTACGGAGTTAGGGCTAGTCTAAGTTAGTCTTATAGTCCCTTGTAATCGCTTAGCTGTACATAGCTTTTGTTTGACAACAGTTCCTTGCTTTTTTTTGTATATTTAAAATTTTCGATATATTTATTACATTACAATAGCTTTTCTCATTCTATTGTATTGTATATATTTCTTGACTAAGTAAGCCACTTTTCGAATTTTACGATTTGGATAGCACTGTTTCATCTTCAAAGTTTTACTCTTATATAGAGCTCGACATGAGATCGTTTTTGGGCTCAGAGCTGCTTACTGAAACTTAAAATGTCGATTCCTAATTTTTTTATGCACAGCAAACAGCTACGCCATTTTTACCGATTAAGATGATTTAGTTTTAGCACAAAAACATAATTTAAAAGAAACACAGATAATAAGAATTACAAAGAAAATGTCGGAAAAAGCCAATGTTGGTCGGGCTCTAACTATCTAATAAAAATAAATTAAATTCATTTTAAGAATTCTGATGTTTCTGAAAACTTTTTCTACTAGATGAGAAAATAAATAAAATATAATTCTATTTTCCTAATATTTTGTATTGTACTCCTGTAGATTTTTTTCCTCAATAGTTTGGTAGCATAACGTACATATCGGTGCATTTGTATTAAATGATATTGTACTAAAATATTAAAAGCCATACGATTTGTCTTCCAGTAACTGATCTATATCAATAGCGAGTATTGTAGCTTATTATATACATAATTATGAATATAACGCAAAGGTGGTGAAATTATGGATTTATTGTTCCTCTCTAATTCTTCTCTTAAGGTTTAAAACCTTTAAGAATGATACTTCATGAACATACAATCCGAAAACTCGCTTTTAAGGACAAATTAAATATAAAACACCAACATTATTATAAAAATAATTATAATATTTAATAAAATCATAATAATCACCACCGATTAATATTTAAGTGACATATCTCAAAATTATTGTAATTTAGTGCGTTCATTTATTGAATTGTCTTTATGAATAAATGACGACAAAATATATTTTTGGTTTCAGTTATAATATATTGAAGACATCCCTTTGTTGATAAAACATTGCACAGTTAAAATTATCGACACATCATTATATTCCTATTGCACATCACTAGAACAGCTTAATTGTATTTACCGCCATCTAGCAGATGCGACAGATACTTTGTCACTATATTGGTGAATTATTCAAATCATAGATGGCGTTACACATCTTAAACTGCTTGTAACCCTACCGCCCGCTCGACCGATTGTAATTTGACTACTTGACAATAATCGAGCATTGATTATGACTACCGGCCTTGTTCACTGAGCGTTGACGTCATTGGCGATTTCAAACTATTGGTTAGGTACTCATCTAGTTTAAAACTTGCTTCTATTACATCTACTATAATATTGAGTGCCTGTAGTTTTAAATATATCTTTTGGCGAAGCCGAGATCTTTGAAGAACTGAAAGACCAATCTCGCGAGATCTCGCCATTTACGAGAACTTGGCCAGATTGGTGGATCTGTTTGTTATTTTTTTTAATTGTCACAATAATATAATAATTGATAGGAAAATAATATGAAATTTGATGAATTTTTTAATAATCATTTAGGTACCTATTTATAACATCTTCTATTAATCAAATAATCAGTCTTCTTTTTTGTATGAAAATTAAACAAGTATTTTAAGATAATAAAAAATAGTCCAGTAGCTTCGTAAAAAGCATGTAAGTAGTACGAGTATCTAAGATGTCGTCCGACAGGCGGCTTCTAATTTTGCAGGCAAATAACCAGCTGCAGAAAAGGCTTTTTCAGCCTCTTCACTGGTAGGGACTATAAGGCGCAAACAATTGTCTGCAAACTGTAAGAGTTCTCCCTTAGACCCCCCGAAAAACACATCTTCCGCTTCTCTCTTTTTTAAATCTCGGCCGAAAATCGAACGAGATCTTCGGTTGAGATTGCATTCACTACCTGTAGTCCGGATGCACTTAAAATAGATCGAGCCCAGAGGTCTGCTAAGCCGACAATTAATGCACCGGCCTAGAGCCCCAGTCGTCGAGAGGATTTCAGGATAACAAATATTGCTAAAAAACAGCACGATCCTCATAGATCGCAGGGCCCTGTACGTCGATTCTGTAAAATTCAAACAACAACTCGCACCTCACATCGCTATTCACTATCACTCGTAAAATAGATGCTTTTTATTTGACACCAAATAAAAAGCATGCATTTTTTGTTTCGGGTTCAAGTGCGAAATGAGCGTCAAAGTGCCGGGGAATTACTTACTGAATGCCACTTCTTACGTCATCTCATACTTTATCTGTCAAAATCTTACGGTCAATTTAGTTCAACTCGCTGACACGCTCGCAAGGGTAGCGTTAGTGTAAATTCAAATTATGAACCGAGTTTTTAGAATGCCAATCAAGAAACTCTCAGCGGATTCAGATTCGAAGTTTAGAATGAGGTCTTACATCACACGGCTGGCACTTGGGACTAGAGTGGCCAATGGCAAAGACGGCCCTGGCGTATAGTAACTACAAAGCGGTTGATATGGATAGAAAGCAAAAAAATTGTCATCACAACAAATAAAACTCAAAAAATAATTTATTAGAAAAACCCCCTTGACGTATCATTTTACAATGACCAATTTGTCACATCACCTGTAGTGAGGGGAAAACAAATCACTGGGGATGATCCCTACTTGATTACGGATAATTACACGCGCGCTTAGACATATGTTATAATAACCCTAGGGATGAGGGAGACTATCGTAAATTACGCGTAAAATTTCGCGCTGTTTTGAGTTTTTTTTTTCTTGGGTATTTGTTTTGGTTTGTAATGAAAGAGATCGTGTGAAATTGAAACATGAAAAAAAAAATGGAATCTGGTTATCGCTGCCTCTATATCTGCTACATCTCATTCAATTATTCACAGATGCATTGCTAACATCGCTGAACCTCTTTTTCACCTTAGCAATAAGGTCGAAAAATGGTTCACTGTAAATGTTCGCGATGGTACAGACACCAGCAAGTCAAACCACCCGAAACTGTCAAATTTTCCCAATCAACCTTGAACCTAATGCTTTAGCCATAAAGATGAAAATCTATTAAAAAAAAGTTGACAGATTGTAGTAGCTTGATGTGCTGGCGTCTGTACAATTGCGCAAGTCTATGATTTGACAGACATCTTTTATTTAGTTTCAGCTGTCCCGGTGTCTGTCTGTCTGTAATCTAATCTTGCAACATTATTGTAGCAAAGCATTTGAACCAAGCCACGCTACAATAAACACTACGTATACAAAATCATTAAATCTAACAAAGGGCTAATTCAGGCAGACTAATAATAATTTATGGCAACACCGCCGTCCCCGGAGAGTCAATTAAATTCATTAGCAAGCACAGATTATATTGCAAGGGTCGGGGGGTCGGGTAACAATGTTGCCATACCAAATAATTGTCTGCAAGTAATTGCGCGTGTTGTAGACAAATTGGGATGGTATTTTGGTGTCTACCCCTTTTTACAGAATTTAATGTCTTTGTTTACTTTACAAGTCCGGCCGTTGAGAGAATGCGTTCATGACACCTGTCAGTTTCATACTAACGAATACGTGTTTTGCGAATTTGATTCTTATTACAACTAGAAATTGTCCAACTGACAGGTGTGAGTTGTTAGAAATGCATTCTCTCGTCGACGACGCGATGGCCGGACTGTAGGTAACTTTCTTTACAGTGTCCAAATGCCCAAGTTATATCTACGAGGCTAGTTTTTTCAAACTCAAAGCATTTATTTCAAATAAACCAATTACAGGCATTTTTGAATTGTCAAGGGGTCGGTCAGTCAGAAAGGTGAAGCTAGTAGCCCATTCCAAAGCGTAGTAGGTACGTAATTATGGAGAAGAACGAGCACTCTTTTAAATCAAAATATTGGTTACATCATTCATGTTGAAATTATACATGTGAGAACGATGCAGAACGTTAAAAGCATCCGTAATAATAATATTAAAAAAACAATTAAAAATTTAAATTAAATTAAAATAAGCCTTGGCAGCTAAGATGACCAGCCTCCACTGACAGCTCCCGTTCACAAACCTGACGCATGGATTAGCGCCATTCAACTCATTTTGAAGGGAACTAAATGAGCAAACACCAGCCGCCAGGGCACATTCAAGTCAAAGCTAGGATAGCAAGCTAGAGCCTCGGTATACTATCCTGGCTTGCTGTCCTGGCTTGGCACATGCTAGTGCTGTTTACATGATGCCAGATAATTTTAAGCCAGTCAGTCTGTGCGGTCAGAAAAACAAAACGCGTAGTCACTGTACACTAGCCAATAGAATACTAGCTTTGCCACCCGGCCACATGTAGCTACAGTATTCGCGCAAGTGCTAGTCACCGCCTGAGATATGTGAGCGGTGAGACGGGGGATGGTTGATAGGTACGATTGGGAGACTGACTGAGCGTGGAGCACTAAACCGTTGACCGTACGGACGGGCCGTGCAACGGACGGACGCTCTTAAGTTCGTCCGCACGGACCTTTTTTCTTAGTTTTATCTATGGTACGGACCGTCCGTATAGAACTAAATACAGCCTAGTACCTAGTTGTAGGTACACCCCCGGACGAGTGGGAACAAAAATATCGCTAAGATAGCTACTAAAACTAGGTAAAATAAAATAACTAATTTAACTAATGTCTTGCCATTTGCCTCTTTGTGAACGAGTCTTTAGATTTCAAAACATAAAAACAAACATTAGGTACGAGTCACCGCGCGTCGACCGCGCCAACGCATCGCACGGCGCGCGGCGATAGACAATACAAAACTTGTAACCTTCATAGATTTGTATAATGTTACCACTAAGCTCTTCTACTCCCGGACAACTAAAATGTATCTAGTAAATTTTTAGTATTTATTTCTGTCAAGTGATTTGTAATCTTTGGGGCTTGTGGCTAAGTAATAACAGCCGCACGGGTCGATCGATCAAGTTAAGCTGCGCTTGCCACGGTTGGTCCGTGGATGGGTGACCATCTTTACATACCAAGACCCCTCCGTGCCTCGGAAAGCACGTTAAGCCGTTAGTCCCGGCTGTCATTCTTGGATCTTTGACAGTCGTTACGGGTCGTCAGAAGCCCGAAAGTCTGACAACCAGACTTACCAAGGGGTATCGTATTACCCAGTACTGGGTTATGGAGGTCAGATAGGCAGTCGCTCCATGTAAAATACTGGTATTCAGCTGCATCCGGTTAGACTGGAAGCCGAACCCAACGTAGTTGGGAAAAGGCTAGGCAGATGATGAAATGATTTGTAATCTTTAGAAATACATGAATTCAAACCGTAACCAACAATATTTTTTCATGTCCTTTTCAGTTTTTTACATAAAGAACCCAAGTTTTAACCTTTAATTAAGTAAATTAACCTAACCTGTTTAATGTGCGGTGTCGACTAGCGACACGCCGCGACTTTGCGCACTGACAGATTTATTGTCACAAAAAATAGACAAGTACGGATATTCTTTTTGTGAAAGAATTGTGTGGATATGTTTTTGGATTAAATGGTACAGTACATGTGTCTCGGCAAACTTCGTGTTTCGTCAGTCGTCGGATTTCTATCAGTAGCCCTTGCCCTTTGCATTTGGTACAGACGGGACGCTCTCAATCGACTTCCAAGTCGAAACACGAAGTTTGCTGAGGGACATGAAGAAAATAGTTTTACTGTACCTTCCTAGTTTAGTCGAAAGAATAGAAAATATACTGGATGCCGTTTTGGCGGGGCTCGTGACTAAAAAATTACAGCTCAGCAGTGGAGATCAGATAAGTACTCGCTCCATGTAAAATACTGGTATTCAGATGCATCTGGTTAGACTGGAAGCTGATCCTAACATAGTTGGGAATAGGCTAGACAGATTGAGTGAATGCTGTTTTGCGTATCTGCATTGTTAGGGTTCCGTACCCGACGGGTTTAAACGGAGCCCTATTGATGGTCACTCACGTGTCCGTCTGTCCGTTGTCTGTCACACAGGTTTTATATCCAAACGGTTGGAGCTACCACAGAACAGATAAACCTCTTTATCTTTTCTGTGGGAGCTACAGTCTTCAAATATTCACAGTATAAGCATCTTGTTGCTCCAAGCTACAAAAATTGTCAAAAAATATTTTTAAATGATTTTAAGGGGGACTCCCATACAGCTAAAGGGGGGCGCAAAAAAAAAATTACCTACCCCATCGAGTGGGGTATCGTTGTTTAGAGCTCGTTGAGTAGATATATACTGTATGTTTTGTTTTAAAAAATATTGGAAAACAAAGGAATGAGAAGCCACCAAAGTAAGCTTTTTTTTACAAGAGTTCCGAATTTTTTTTTATTTAACTTCCTATTGACTTATAAACTTGAAATTTGGTGATAATGTTATTATTACGTATATTTTACTAACAAACACTAATATATTGATAAATCAGATTTGGTACGGAATGCTAAATGTGCGAAGTCCGACACGCACTTGACCGGTTTTTTGTTTTGTTGCAGTTGTAAACAAGTTCAGACAAACTTAGAAAAGGATAGACGAATCAGTTTAGACGTGACTTTCTCATAGTCATTATATAAGTAGGTTATTATACTCTACGGGAAACTAAACGTCCCCAGACGTAATAACAGTAAAACTTCTACTGTATCTCGTTCAGTGTCCTTTTTAACCGACTTCAAAAAGGAGGTTCTCAATTCGTCGGAACCTTTTTTTTTTTAAATTTTTTTTTTATGTATGTTCCCCGATTACTCGAAAATGGCTAGACCGATTTGGATTTTTTTTGTTTTATTCGAGAGGGTATACATCACAGTTGGTCCCATATAAAATTGATTAACTTTGCTTGGGTAGTTTTTGAGTTAGCTCAATAATACGTATTTTTTCCCCACTTTTATATGGATGATGTTCTAGTTTGTTTAGCAGATAGTGGTATTAGAATTTGTGTGGGGTAGGTACACAACTAAAAAGTGAAAAATAAAAACTTTTTTACAAAAAAACACAACCGACTTCCAAAAACAACACTACAAAGTGAAAAATAACTTTAATTTCGGAAGTCGGTGGCAAAAAACGAAAATACATTTAACTAGACACCGATTTCCGAAATTAAAGTTATTTTTCACTTTGTAGTGTTGTTTTTGGAAGTCGGTTGTATTTTTTTGTAAAAAAGTTTTTAACGATTAATTTCAGATATCACTGTGGTTCTGTGCTTCCCGCATTTAGCGGATTCCTGGGGCCTTCACAAGGTCATCGGTCCACCTTGTTCCGCCTTCAAAACGTTACGTCTTCCGGTACGTGGCCGCCTGTTCTGCGAGCAATGTGCCCTGCCCACTGTCACTTAAGTTTTGCAATTCTTCGGGCTATGACGGTTACCTTGGTTCTCCTGCGGATCTCTTTATTTCTGATTCGATCACGTAGAGAAACTCCAAGCAAAGCCCTCTCCACTGCCCTTTGGGTGACTTTAAGCCTTCTTCGAAGACCCATTGTGAGCAACCACATTTCAGTGCCATAGGTCATCACTGGCAACACGCATTGGTCAAAGGCTTTCGTCTTGAGACACTGCGGTATTTAGACGAGCAGATATTGCGTATTGCGTAGCTTCCTGACCGCTGCCCAGCCGAGTCGGATTCGATCACTGAATTACGGTGAAAGAAAACTTTATACGAAAACCTGCACCCTAATTGCGTAACACATTATCAATCGGAGCTGGTTTTATTTTAACAGTTCAACAACATTCATTGCGTTATTTACGTTGACGAGCAGTCAAATTTTTTGAACATATGAAGCAATGGATTAGCAATTTGTTTCAAAATGAAACCAACTCCGATCGATAATGTGTTACGCAATCAGGGTGCAGGAATAAAGCAACCAATTCTTGCTTTTTCCACTAAGTAGGTAAGTATACGAGAAAAGTCTTTCGATAAAAAGATCACTAATTCGTTAAGTAAAAAAAAATTTAGTCATATCCACTTTATTCCAAAGTTTCCACCCTTCGCTATTGATTTAAAAAACAACTCAGTAGCTATAATGAGGTGTCGTGTGACAAAAAATCCAAAATAAATTCTTGAAATTGCTGCGTTTTTAAAATAGTCCTCATAAAAACATTTGAGGAATCCGAAGGGATATGTTCGTCCGTTTTTTGCCACCAATTTGTCATATTTGTGTCAAAGTTGACGTATTTTTGGACATTTTGACAAAATATTTAGTTTTTTGTTAAATTGTAATGTGTTGGGTGTCACCTTCAATTTTTGTTTTTGTGGAGCAATTTTAATAATGTCCTAATGGTATACCCAAAACACTAATATATTTTCCAGACTAATTGAAGCATTTTTTTTTTTTAATATTCACTCGTCGTCAGTCTTTCAGTCGGAGGAAAAGTCTACTACGATTTGTATCTACAGATAAAATTTTGACGATTTGATTTTTTAAAATAAATTAATCTTTAATTTTTCAGACAATGTTGCAGTCCATATTATCGCAAATTATTTAGACAGGCACCTATACAAGGAGGTGTAACTTAAAAAAAAACAGCTGTTCCCTACATTTACGTTAGCAAAACTCGTTTAAATGGTAACAGCAGATTTTTTTCGCGATTTTAGTTTTGGTCCTATAGAAAAAATTGTTCATAATGATGAGCACAATGACCCCTTAAAAGTTTGTGCGTTATTTAAATTAACCTTTCTTCTTCTAAATTTAAATTAATCTTTCTTTCTTTTAGCATCTTTCATAATAGGTTGGGGAAAAAGTTTCTTCGCATTTTTTAAGAAAATTCAAAACATTTTTTTATATGCATTATTTACATTTATCTGAAGTATGTAGGTACCATTTTGTTCGATAACTTTTTGCCATCTTGTAGGTAGGGACATGATCCCATTGCTATAGAAATTTCGGGACTTCTGATCAAAATACCGCGACAAGTGGTTTTGGCAGTCCTCTCGTGATGTTAACCTGACACTGCCTAAAGAATTCTGAAGAGACCGAAACAGGTGGAAATCTGAAGGTGCAAGGTCAGGACTATACGGCGGATGCATTAACACCTCCCAGCCAAACTCTCTTAATTTTTGCTGAGTGGCTAAAGATGTGTGAGGTCTAGCATTATCATGATGAAAAACCACACCCCTTCTGTTGATTGATTCCGGCCGCTTTCTCTCAACTTCTTGCTTTAATCTCATCAGTTGTTCGCAGTAGAGTTCAGAATTGATGGTCCTGCCTGGTGGTAACAGCTCATAATGAATAATGCCCTTCCAATCCCACCACACACACAGAATCACCTTGTTGCGAGTTAACCCGGGTTTCGCCACAGTCTGTGAAGCCTGACCGGCCTTTGACCACGACCTTTTTCGCACGTTCATGTCGTACGTGATCCACTTTTCATCACCAGATATCAGCTTCTTCAAAAATGGTTCGGTTTCATTACGTCGTAATAAAGAATCACAAATGAGTACACGATTCATTAGGTTTCTTTCAGTGAGCTCGTGAGGTACCCAAATATCGAGCTTTTTTGTGTACCCAGTTTTTTTCAAATGCGCCAAAACTGTTTTGTTTTTAATTCCCAGTTCTTCAGCTACGTCGTAACTACTGATATGCCGATCTTGCTCCACTTTTTCAAAAATGGCATCCATTTTATCCGTAATAGGGCGACCAGAGCGACGTGCATCTTTGACATCAAAATTTCCGGATTGAAAACACTTAAACCAAAGGAGAATGGGCATTTTGGTACTCGCTCCAATAGCAATCATTGTGGTGTCATTGGATAGGTCTTTTAATCAGGAAAAATATTTACTATGGCGACATGTCCCAAATCCTTGTCTGAAAACCACGGCAAGCCCCCAAAGTTCCAGTTTTAGTTAATATCATAATTGCAAGTACGATAATATTACATACCTATCATGGTTGAAATACGAAAAAAAAACAATGTAAAACAAAATTATTTAAAACGAGAAATGTATTGTGTTACTCATAGACTCATAAAAAAAGGAGGATTCCGCGCCACGCATATCGAAAGTGAAGCACAGTAAGTATGCCAGGACCGTTTGTACAAACACACCTCACGCACACATTTACATCATAGTATGCCAACCGGACGCCATTACGTGACACAAGCGACGGCGTCTTTGCAGGTACTCATATCACGCACACATAGATCGGTACGGTGCTTCACTTTCGATATGCGTGGCGCGGAGTCCTTCTTTTTTTTATACGTCTATTGTGTTACTATTCATGCATTATATCGTGATATGATATGATAATGGTGAAGACTTTTGAAAATATGTTTTTTTACATAAAAAAGTAGTATTATCTTTAACATTTCTGTTTTTTGTTACAACGGTGACTATAGACCTCGGGGATAGGGAACTAGCCGCGGGGTGGGGTAGGTGGTGCGCTGTGCCAGTGGACAGCCTTTTGTGCCGCGACATTCACTAGTCGTTGTATCGTTCTGTGCGTGAAACGACGTTCCGCAGCTGTTTATTCTACCTAGTACTTTGTTATACCGTTTTCATCACTGACCCCGGCGCCCCTTTTGGACATTGTTACCCGCTACAAACGTTTATCTTGGCTAGTGTTGTGGACTATTGTAGTGCTTATCGATTTGGAACATCGTTATGGAAGAAAATCGCAAATGTGTGATGTGTCGGCGAGGCCTACATCATGCTAGATACCAACAGCATGTTTTAACTGATGATCTTCCAAGAATGCACCCCGAGTTTGTGGCTTACATACGAGAACATGCCGTTTTGGAGGTTAGTACATACTTCATTAAACTATTTCGAACTTCACCAGCTTCAGTTTTTCTTTTTAGAAGCGGTTTGTTTATATTATTATTGTCTGTTATATTTTTATACCTGAGCCATTACAAACGTGCGAATTGAGCCCTTAATCGGACCTCTTGCTCGCACTTACAGGTCTTATTGAACTACTCTAGTGTTGTGTGTAAAAGTGCGTTTCCGAACCGAGCTGCAAACTACCAACTGCACGTGTTTATTTTCTATGTAGCGCGGCTGTATGATCCGTAGCTATGGGTGTTCGCTTCATAGAAAAAAAAAAACACGTGCAGTACTAGCTACCTGCTTCCGAGCGGCATCCCTTTATATCAGTAATGACTTGTGCAGCTTTCTCACAATCCTGTAATCCTTTTATGACTCAGTTCGCACGTTTATAGTTCTTCTTATTAAAACACTTCTCTGACCACCTATTGTGTGTTTGCTATTGTTATCTATTCACTAAGCCGTCACATCGGCTATACATAAGATATATTTTTACTTGCATTACTTAAAATATGAAAACAATACAAGTATGCCATGACTTTAGACCTGAACACCTACATACCGCATTGTTTTAAATGTTTTCATAAAAATACAACATAACATCAGCAAGATCGTATTCTACCATTTTCAGGTAGAGTTCGACAACACACGACGTGTGTGTCACCGATGTTGGCAGAGAATTGACAACGTTGTAGGAAGACCACCTGTCATACCAGAAGTAGAACAGAATGTACGAGAGCTTCAGGTTCCAGACTACACTCGAGCTCCAAACACTCCAGGGCATTGTATCTTTAACACTTGCCAAAACGCAACCCGCCATCGAATACCAGAGACGATCAAGATTCACATTTTCTGTGAATATAAGTTATATATTCCTGACGGTGCTAGAGTATGTGGACAACACCTTGAGAGCAATGCTTGGGAAGAGCTGCCTCAATTCTGCAATGTCACACATAACTTCAATGCGCAACAGTTTAGGGACGTTTGTGACATGTTGAGAATGGCTTTAAATCGTGGACCTAGGCTAGATTTCAACACAAGAGGTGCTTTAAGCAACGAGGATATGTACTTTTGGACAGGACGCAAATGCGAACAGTTTGATTCCATATTAGAACAAACACCCTCACTAAGTGGGAGGTGCAAGGAGCCTCGAACTGCGTTAGGCATATATCTGACGAAACTACGTACCGGAGACTCAGATGAAAGACTAGCGACATTATTTAATATGTCACGAAGAAAGCTGGAACGTTTACTAACTATTGTGCGTGAATGCCTCATGAATGAATATGTAATATTACACTTGGGAGTGGACCATATGAATAGAAACGACGTTTTAGAAAATAACCTCACTATACCAAGAGGGTTATTTGGCAATGAAGAAAACAATAAAGCTATCGTTATATGCGATGAGACTCATATATATATCAATAAAAGCTCGAACTTTTTGTTCCAGCGTCTATCTTATAGCCTGCATAAGTTCCAGAACTTGCTGAAGCCGTTTTTAATTGTGTGTTCCAATGGCTATATAATCGATGTTTTGGGACCATACGCTGCCACTAAGACTGATGCGAACATCATGAGCGATATAATGAATGATGGAGAAAACCCATTGCATTGCTTTCTTCAACCGAACGATGTCTTCATATTAGATCGCGGCTTCCGGGACAGCTTAGATGCTATCGAAGCATGGGGATATGAATCCTACGTTCCACCATCTAAAGACAGATGGGAGACACAGCTAACTACTGAGCAAAGTAATGAAGCTCGATCAGTTACACTATGCCGGTGGGTAGTGGAAGTGGTGAACGGGAGGTTCAAACGAGATTTCAAGCTTTTGCGGCAAAAATATTTTAATAAAACACTACCAAAAATGTTCATTGATTTTAAAATCGCCGCAGCTATGTTTAATAACTTCCACATACCCATCGATGACAACATTCACGCAGAGGCCTTCCTAAACATAATCAGGGAGAAAAAAGATTCCCCGAATCTACTTTATGATTATGTTGAAAGAAAACATTTGAATAACCGAAGAGCGGATTTTCAAAGAATAAAGTCACGAAATACAGAACTTCCCACTACTGACGGAAGAACAGATTATTTTACTTTCATTGGGCACCTATCAACTGAAGCTAGCCCGATCCTACTGCAGCGAGCATTTATCAAATGGACTATACATTCTACAAGTATATAGAGAAAGCGCACTCCAAGATTTAAATGAATATGGTATAAACGAAGATGCCTGGCTTTTACGCGGACGCATACAGTCGCGTCACGTACGGTCAAGAACTTATTATTGTTATGTATTAGTAAAAAACAATGTTAATGAAAACGAAACCAATATTCATAACATTTTATGCAATTATTACTGCACGTGTTTGACCGGACGACGAACAATCGGCACTTGTGCTCATATAGTTTCAATCGTTTGGTATTTAGGATATGCCAGACATGTAGGCTTCACTGCTCCTGCAGCGTTCCTCAACGATGTCATTATTGTTGATAATAATGTTTAAAAAAATAAATAACGTTTCTTACTTTTTCTATTTTTTTTTTATTCCTGAGTGTTTATTCATTTAAGTATCTATTAATCAACAAACACAGGATTCTATACAAGAAAATTATATAATATCACCATTATCTTAACAAAATGAAACAAAAAAAAAAAAATACTTAACACAAAATAACTCCGTTCCGACAGCAAATGAAGACAAGCGACTCGGTTATCATTAATCCTTGTAAAAAGACCTTTCCAATGATATATATATTATGGCTATTGGACCGAGTACCAGGCTTCATATATTTTTGCCCATGATCCTTTGTGCTACTCTCACAGACATTGCACTGGGTCCATAAATATCGCAAATTTTTTTCGCGGCTTGCGTTGCATTTTTACCTTTTTTGTAGTAAAATTTTAAAATGTATCGAATTTCTTCATTAGATTCACTCATCTTGACAGTACGAAAAACAAATGAAAATCACACATTTTCCTAATTTGAATTTGGAATTATGTTCTTTAAAATTTAAACTTTCAATGATACCAAAACCAGCCAGATACAAATAGTATAGCCAAAGAGATTTTATTTTAAGTTCATACATACTATAATGCGAAAAGACTTTTTCCCCAACTAATATATTGTACAATATATGAAAGATGCTAAAGAAGAAATAATCAAAGTATGTAACATCACTTATGTTCCTAACCTAATTAATACTACTCATTTAGTCCCAATTTACTTTGAAACAATAGAAGAGGCACCACGCTCGGCTTGTGAGCGACGTCGCGTGAAATGTAACTGTCACATTATTAGCAAGAATATGATACGAAAACATGCTATTTATAATATTCTGATGATTCCGTTCAGTAAGACGTAAGGTAATAAAGGTGACGACTTACTATTTATTCCTTACATTTTGCATTTCAAAATATAACGATTGGTAAGTCCACGATAGAATTTATAGCGTGAAATGATCCTGACAGAAGTACAGGGTTATTTTAAATTGGCTAGCTAAACGTAACGTAACGTTTAACGTGTTATTTTATCGTGTTTAGTGTTAATAAAAAACAAAAAGATTTGATGTTTTTTTTTTGGGAGGTCAACAACCGCTGATAATGTTGTTACTTGAAGTATGAGTTGAAAAAACTGTTTCCTTATGTGTTTATCGTGTATAGATCAATACACATCACGTCTGTGAAGTTTACATAAAAACAAAACCAGATATTTTAAACTGGAGCTAGACCACTACCTCTTAAAGCAGTATTATTTTAATCTTACATGAGTGTGGGAAAGAGATGGAGCTAGACGTCCTGTATAACTCCATCTCTTTCTCACACTGAAGTAACATTAAAACAATACTGCTTCAAGAAGTGGTGGTTGGCCCCCTGATATTTCAAGTGACTACAATAACAGCGGTCGATGATCCCACAAAAATATCATCAAATTAATTATTTTTTTGTTCTATAAGGTTTAGATATATCGATATGCAACGCGTCTGCCGAGTTTTGCTAGCCAATTTAAAATAACCCTGTATAATGTAAAATCACTTACCACCAAAAAACCACCTTCATTCTTCGTCTTTGGCAAGTGATTTTTCAATATCCTACCTATGTAGTAGATGGTATCAGGTAGAGGAGCTCGTGTCTAAGTAATAACAGCCGCACGGGTCGATCCATCAGGTTAAGCTACGCTTGCCGGGGCTGGTCCGTGGATGGGTGACCATCTTTACATACCGAGACTCCCCCGTGCCTCGGAAAGCACGTTAAGCCGTTGGTCCCGGCTGTCATTCGTGCATCTTTGACAGTCGTTATGGGTCGTCGGAAGCCCGAAAGTCTGACAATCAGTCTTACCAAGGGGTATCGTATTACCCAGTAACTGGGCTGTGGAGGTCAGATAGGCAGTTGCTCCATGTAAAATACTGGTATTCAGCTGCATCCTGTTGGACTGGAAGCCGACCCCAACATAGTTTGGAAAAGACTAGGCAGATGATGATCGTTCGTAAACAATCAACAGCACCGTAATTGCGTAACACATATCGATCGGAGTTGGTTTCATTTTGAAACAAATTGCTAATCCATTGCTTTATATGTTCGAAAAATTTGTCTGCTCGACAACGTAAATGACGCAATGAATATTGTTGAACTGTCAAAATGAAACCAACTCCGATTGATAATGTGTTATGCAATTAGGGTGCTGATCCTCGTATTTAGACTCAACACAGACATTCCATTTAAAAGATGGAAGGAAGACATTTTTATTAAATCGTCGCCATCTTTAAGTTCAGATTACAATACAGAATAACTTCACATGAAACATAGAAGTAATGGCGATACAGGAGACCTGTTTATCACCGGTGTCGAGTTACATAACGATGCGTTGTCGTCATGAGGAGGTGGGGTGAGCAGACATGTAGGTATTACTTTATTTCAGCATGGAAGACTGGGCCTATTTCACGATGTCCGAGTAGCCACTACTTACCGATTATACTCAAAAATGGAACAGAATTTGTATGAAATTATCTGCCAAGTAAGTTAATAGGAACTTAATCGTAGGTGGCGAAATAGCCTTACAGTTAAAAAAAACCGGTCAAGAGCGAGTCGGACTCGCGCAACGAGGGTTCCGATCCGATTTCTGAAAAAGTGTGCTATTTAGAGAAATCGTTTTATTTTTCCTGTAATTTTTACATAAACTTCTATTACATAGAATATTTTTTTTATGCAAATTTCGGAGATCAGGGGTACGGTATTTTTTTTTTTTTAAATTTGTCTTCAAAAGTCGAAAACTATGCGGCATAAAAAGAAGAAAAAAATGTTTAAGAATGTGCAAACAGCGCTCTTTCATATGATACCCCACATGCTCTAGTAGCCCCACTTCGAATTTTTAAGACAGGGGGTCTAAAAAAATCAGTACCTGTTACAAAAAAAAAAAAAAAAAAATTATTTGCAAAATAGTTGGGCAAACGTCATCTAAAACTGTTCCAAATTTCAAGTTGACAGGTTCTGCCACCACTACTTATCTGCTGTGTAATAATAATAAATTAATAAACCAAACAAAAATGTATGCCAAATAACGTCACTACACATTGTCGATTTAAAAAATTCTCGTGACGTTCTATATTCAAAGTTTTTTCGCACGATTCGATTTTTATCTTGTTCCAGATTCAATGCATTCAATAGGTTGTCGCACATACGCGTTAATCCCAATTATAATAGGATTATTGTGAAGGAGAAGGTCGACTTTGTCAAGAGCTTCCTCTATCCAAGATTTGGTGAGTTTGTTTGATGTTCTGACCAAAATAATTTCTGGACATTAAAGGAGACTGTGACCTCTGAGCATAGAAATATTATGTTACCGGCCAAACCCGATTTCAAGCTAACTAGTTTGTTCTAGACCAAACTGGTTTATTAAGCCGAGGTATCCCGACCAAATGGGTTAGGTTAGAACTGTGACAAATCGCGCGCGAGCCAACCGAGCGAAGCGAGTGGTGCCTCTTCAGCGGCCAGCGAGCGCTACCTACTTCCAAATGCTAGGCTTTTAAGTAAAACTGCGACACATCACGCGTAGGAAAACGGTTTGGCCTAGAAAGGACAAACTACATAGTTTAGCCTGAAATCGGTTTTGGCCGGTAACATATATATTTCTATGCGTCTGATTTTTACGAATTTTGGGTGTTTCCTCTCAAAGTTGTTTAGGTTAAGTTAGATCTTAGATGAGGTCGGTGTTTCCTCAGAGTCAGATCATGAGAGGATCACGCAGATTAGTAGGAATTTAATTTAACAGTTAGCGTGACAACAAAGTGCACACTGCCCAGCCTAAAAACCACTGAACATCCACCAAACTTATCAACCAATCTGTAGCGGTTTAGCCCGCGTTGTCTGATCTGTCACTCAGTCACAAAGCTGTATATGTGTCGCAGTAAGATAGTTGTAGCCGTGATATAGTTATATCCCTAGGGATATAGCTGTCTACTGGGATATAGTTATATGAAAGCGGTTCATAACTATCTTACTAGGAACATAGGTATTAGGGCACTCCGACCAAATGGGTTAGGTTAGAACTGTTATAGAGGTATGAGGAACAGGGTGTAAAGTTTACTCATCCTAAAAAGGGAGGATCCTCCGATCAGACGGGTGTTGTGTCTGGTGGCAACTGCCCGACGGTTGTATATATGCTAGTCGCGCGGTAAAGACGCGTAGTTCGTATGTGGCGATTTAGATTCCGCTGCACTGTGACCAAATACGCGCGAGCCGAGCGAGCGAAGCGAGTGGTGCCGTGGCGTCGGCCGGCGAGCGCTACTTCGAAATTAGTCGCAGTAGCAAAATTACCCGACAGTTTTCATATACTTAACAATCCCGGTAGATCGCTATTATCCTTAGGGGTTATATCCCTAGGGATAATAGCTATATCATCTCTTTTATCTGTCCTGGGGTTATATCCCAGGACAGATAAAAGAGATGATATAACATATCACGGCCACAAACATCTTACGACATGTCGACATGCCAGCAGTCGATGTTCTATTTCATGAAACAACCATTTCATGAAATAACCATTTCATTCCAATTCAAATAATGTGTTCTTTCAGTAAAATGTTCCATCTAAAATATTCCCTTGAATATTTATAAAAAAATAACGGATATGCCACATGGAGGGAAAGTAAAGGTACTTTCCCTAAGGACGCCCTGTATATATTTATACATATACAGTGTGTCCGGACATGGACTAGCAAAAATTAAGGGGGTGGTACAGACGATCAAACTGAACAACTTTCTCCCGGGGACCAACATCGTAATCGTGAAAAAAAAACCAGTCATCCCATACAAAACTTCAATACCTACTCGGCCAAATGTATGGGACGACCTACCAAATGCGCGTGGTAAACACTTGCGAGCCTACTTCAGTTCAGTACGCGGCTCGAGTAGCCGGATGATGCGCTGCGGTAGCCCGCGAAATTCAAATTTTCTTGCGTTTTATGCAATTTGCAGGTCGGTGTTTTATGCAATATAATACGCGGGAGTAAAAAATATGTATTTACATAATTTTAATCATAAAAATCATCAATACATCTCTAAGTTAAATTACGTGCAGATTCGTCGTACGAACGAAATCTAACGAATCTGCACGAAATCTCTAAGAGAGATGTACCTATTGTTGATTTTATGATTAAAATTATGTAAATACATATGTTTTATTCCCGCGTATCATATTTTGATCAAGACACAACCTGCCACGGAACTGCGAATTGCAAAAAAACCCAAAAAAAATAATAATTTCGCGGGCTACCACAGCGCATCGCCCTTAAGTGAATCAAACGTGGATAGAAGTTTGCATGTGAACAAAGTCCAGTTAGTCCAATTAAAATAATTTTACGCCCTTCAAATTTCGAACTATAATAAATCTCCGTCGCGTCACGCTAAACATTTTTTTTTCTACGCCATTCGGGCTAAGGCATGACGCTGTAATCCTCAGTTAGGCCTCTTACACAATGACGCGGTTGACAAATGAACACCATTGTTACTGCGCAATAGGTTTTATAGTGATTTTATCGGCATTTACTGGAATATAGTAAATTGAAATAGGATAATAGAATTTTGTAGATTATTATTTAGAGACTTACCCTAAATAAAACCTTGCTTAAAGTTAAGAGACGTTAACGTCTATCCAATCATTGCCGGTATGTAGATCTACGCTAGACACAATGGATTTTTAATTGTTTCTGTAATTAAATATGAAAGGTTAAGGGCTTGTTTAGATAGATATAACATTTATTCGGTGCACACAAAAGACACAGCACAACACTTAAATGTACAATTAAATTATTTCAATTTACACCCTTTTTTTTTGTTTTTTTTTTCTTGTTTCACCACCATGTTTCATTATGTTCCTATTAACTTACTTAGCAGATAATTTCATACAAATTCTGTTCCATTTTTGAATTTATTTGGTGAGTAGTGGCTGTTCGGACATATAAAATATAATTTTAGACCGGTACATTTGTTGAGAAACGGTACATTTTTACTTTGGTACATTTATTGAGAAACTGTACCTATCTAAAATTATATTTATAGTTCAGAATCGTACAATGCACATCTATCAACAATACGGTCAAAAAACATTTTAAGAATGCAATGCATTTTATTTTATAAACATACTTTTGTGTAAAAAAGTAATGATTTGACTACCCATTTATTTTGTAACAGCGTCCTTAATTGCTCTAAAACCATGACTTCCTACGATCTAACTCCAGATGCGATCTAGTTTTTTATTTAATCGAAATATTACTGTGTGTAAGTAGTACGTACTTACCACTGTACCACGCGGACTTCTATTACGTTTTCGTGTCTGTCTGTATGACCGCGTTACCTAAAAACTACACAACGCATTTTGATGCGGTTTTCAACATATTTAGAAAATGTATTGCAGAAGGTGTAAGAATAATACATTAATATTAAACTTACATAATAATATTGAAATATCGATGTTTTAAAAAGTCGTAAATACCATACGAAACATGTCCCCGGGTCGCTAGTAGATAAATAAAGCTATTAACATACATACGCTATTGTTCAAAGTTACATCTCTACCAATTCTTTTTTTAAATTCGTCACCATTTTTTTCATACGTTTTTTTGTAACATCTTGATCCTGTTGGGCAAAGGCGTGCCAGTTAATCCTACGAGTGACACAGGAGCGACACAAAGCGAGAACAGACCGCGGGTGCAAATGAACAACCCTATTGTGAACACTTGCAAGCGATGCAATAGGGTTGGCGAAGAAGTTTCGTTGCTTTTTAAAAGAACCATTTCTTTATTCTTACAGTTTGACTTGAGTTTTAAATTAATTTCACGAAACTAATATCAATAACAGTGCAACTTGTTTATGGGCGCACCGAGCTTTTGTCTTCGTCTGTCTTTTTCTTTACGTGTAAAGAGTAAAGAAAATAACCACACTTTTGCACTTTTCAATGTTTTCCTTTGTTATTTTAATCATCATGCTCATAAATAAGAAACTATCGTATATTTTATAAACACTCCAGTCATCTATGAACTTTATTTTAGTAAATGAATCATAATACACTTACTTATTTACATAAAAAAGTTCCCTACTTTTTATAATAGAGGAAAAAAATACTCGAAACTTTGCGAATTTATTCTATCGAGCCAACTTTATCTAACTCAAACTCAAACTCAAAGAATTTATTTCAATTAAACCAATTGAATTGTCAAGGGGTCGGTCAGTCAGAAAGATGAAGCTAGGCGCCCATTCCAAAGCATAGTAGGTACCTATGGAGAAGAACGGGCAAGAAACTCCACGGACACTCTTTTAAATCAAGATATGGTTACAAAATAATGGTTACATCATTCATGTTGAAATTTTACATGTGAGAACGATGCGATGTTTGCTGAGGCTCAAGTGGACGGCTTTCACGCCATTATACGTAAGAGAGCAGCATCGCTGATGCGAAGGGTTAGGGGCAGTCCCAACAGCTACCTGAGGGTAATTGCAGACTACATCCATAGTCCTATGAGGAGGCATTGGATTGGTCTGCACATATTGTAGGCTGACTGGCGTTTTTTCTATTTGTTGTATGTGTGAATTACTAACATAGCTTTAAGTCATTTTGATGTACTACTAACACTGTATGGACCAAAAGTCTGAATTAAATGTTTTGAATTTGAATTTGAGAACGTTAAAAGCGTCCTTATAAAAAAAGCAATTCAAATATTTAAATTAAATTAAAATAAGTCGTGGCCGCTAAGGTATGCCCAGCCTTCACTGACAGCGCTTGTTCACGAACCTGACGCATGGATTAGCTAAATGATCCAACACGCGTCACCATCAGCGAGACATTATCAAATCGTGTTTCCATCGTGTATAATGTCTAGTGTATATCCCCAATAATACCAATATATTTCCCCAGATTTTGATTTAATTGTTTACTACTTCAAACAACGGATATAAAACGTGTTTGTGTGTATAAAAAGCTCGGTGCCTCGTTGGTAAAATAATTAGTATCGTGAAATCTACAGTATCACCGAAGTCAGCATCAAAGCTTTATTTAATTTTTTTATTTTTTTTTATTTTGCACGTTGCATTTACCCGTGAAATTAGTTGCGCGACATTACTTTTATTTTGAATCGCACTTGGCAAGAAAGAATTTTGATTTCATGAATCATGAAATTACACGTGAAATCTTAAATAACAATAAAATTTAAATATTAGGTACAAGTATATTATAAAGGGGAGAGCTCATTGGGCATCAAATAAAATCGTTAAATTGTTAATAAAATCAATGTCATGAAACTGACAATATTTTTAATTTACCTAAACAAAATTTGTGCAGCTCATATGGTTATACAACGTGCTGCTGCAATCACGACGTTAACTTGACACGCGTATATGGTTCCGCGTTTTCGTTTTCTAAAGATATTTTTTTTTCGATTTTGTGCCTGTACGGGATTACAATCCACAACTTGATTGAACACAAACGGATTCTTTGCGTATGAATGGCAATCTAAATTGTATCAGTTCAGAATTTTAGGCTTTATCAGTGTCATCCATGTCCCTGTAACAGATAGTTAACATCACGCCTGTATTCCCCGAAGAGTTAAGCAGAGGTGTACTTACATAAAGTACACCCACATTTCGCCAGTTCTGTTTTTAAGTTCCATGTAATAGAGGGCGCGCCTATTGCCATCAACCGGACACAAATCCAGACTCCGGGCTGCTACTGAGAAATTTCAGATGAAAAAACGCAATAACACTTTACTACAAGTAGAATTTAGGGCAAATAGCATATTTATGATGTCAAGGGTCCTATAATTCTAGTATTAGTGCTCCGTTTATTTTTGCAAAACTCAAAGTAATTTTCGAATGGCTGTGGTTTGACACTTCCCGTGACCCAAGGGCTGGCTTTTACCTTGGCCAGAGGCTAAGCATTGTCTTAAGGAATGTGGCAATGCCGCCATATTTTTATTTTCGACGCCATATTTTTTGGTTAAGTCAGGTCATATAATGGTGCCGATTCTCTTGTGAACGCACTAAACTAAAATTAGAGAATCGCTATCTTTTACTAACAAGCAGCGCGAGAAAAGGACGGCTATAGCTATGAACTAAGTTGGAGATGTCAAAGTAGTTCACGCCTTGCGCTTTACCGTGTTTTTAGTCGACATGTTTTTACGAGTCGTCTAAATGTCTATGGAAAAATTGGTTCTAACTAATTTGACAGCTCTAATTTACTTCCGTCCCTTTCTTGTCATAATAGAGAGAAAAAGTTAGCAATAGCCTAAATTAAGTTTAGTTTGTGCACAACAGAATCGGCACCAATATGTTTTTATTTTACTTTTTAAATTTCATTTTAATTCTGAATAAACAGATTTTCAAAGTAGGTAAAATCCTAAAATCATTGAAAACCTTCCCAGTGCCAACCCTGATCCTAAAATCACCAACAATGAGTATTACATCGCTAAATCGAACGTTAACAATGAACTATTGCGCATTTGTCCCCCGCTGACACGGTACAACACTAGTGTCAACTAACACGCCCTTTTGACGTATACCTACTTGACGTAATAAAGTGGCGGGTAAAACTGGTTTAGGATGTTGGGAGTGATGTCCTGTGCACATTTTGGTTTGGTATTAAAAAGTTGAGCCGCCATGTTGGATTGTTTCACGGCGTTTGCAGTTCTGTAACTGGTTATGCATGTTGAGCATCAAAGAAGGGTCCAAACTTGGCTGAAAAGCATTGAAAGTCAAAAAGTACGCGCTAACTGAGAGAAAAATTGAATGAGCAAATGTTAGTGTATCCAGAGTCCATTCTTATACACGGAAAATTTTCCTTACAACTAACGACAACAGTGACACACTTAGGACTTACTGCAAGGACCGTTTTACTTTATTAGAAATGCTTTAAGAGGTATACCTACTTACTATTCGTTTTATTAGATTCTTTTTATTTTTCACCGTAATACAGTTTAATACAACTACGTGGAACAGAGTGATTAAGAGTCAGTTTCACCACCTATGATTAAGTTCATTAACTTACTTTGCAGATAGAGGAGCTCGTGGCTAAATAATAACAGCCGCACGGGTCGATCCATCAGGTTAAGCTACGCTTGCCGGGGTCGGTCCGTGGATGGGTGACCATCTTTACATATCGAGACTCCTCCGTGCCTCGGAAAGCACGTTACGCCGTTGGTCCCGGCTGTCATTCGTGGATCTTTGACAGTCGTTACGGGTCGTCAGAAGCCCGAAAGTCTGACAACCAGTCTTACCAAGGGGTATCGATCGTATTACCCAGTTAATGGGTTGTGGAGGTCAGATAGGCAGTCGCTCCATGTAAAATTCTGGTATTCAGCTGCATCCGGTTAGACTGGAAGCCGACCCCAACATAGTTGGGAAAAGGCTAGGCAGATTGAACTTACTTTGCAGATAATTTCAGACAAATTCTGTTCCATTTTTGAATTTATTCGGTAAGTATAGTACTTACCTATAATAAGTACTGATACAGTTTACGGAACTAAATAATTAATTAAGCTATGTTTTGTACATATTTTTTTCCGTTGACATACCTAATTTAAAAAAAAAATCTGTTTTTCCTTAATGTTCGCATAACTCGTCAAAATCTAGGAAACAGCTGATTTTTTTTCTCGATTTCAGGTTTGGTCCTATAGTAAGCCGACGTTCGCACGGACGTAAAAATATCGCGGCGATTTTTCGCGCACTGGATTTTCAACGCTCTGCTTAGCGCGAGAGTTAAAAATCCAACAGTGTTTTTTCGACGCGCTGGGATGCACTGTATTGTTGTTAGGTTGTATTATCGAAGCTCGGTTCAACACCGAGAGTTGAAAATCCAGTGCGCGATAAAATCCCGCCGCGATATTTTTACGTCCGTGCTAAAAGTTGTTCATAATTATGAGTACAATGACCCCTTAAGAGTAATAAAAATATTGAGTATTGAGGTTGTGCGTTATTTAAGTTACACCTTGTATTATAGATAAGTCCAAGTTTCCTCACTATCGATTTTACAAGAAATAAACCAAATAAAATTAAATAGATAGCAGAGTACGTATCAAAATCCCTAATTTTAAAATACCAATGGACGAAATCCCGAAAATTGAAACGCCGAATGGTCGTTTGGTCGAAAGTTTAAAATCCCGAAAGTTCATTTGCCCGAAAGTTTAAAATCCCGAAATGGTCAAAAAAATTGTCAAATTGTTGAAATTCTGTGTAAAGGGTTTAAAGTAACCTTACCAAATCTAACCTCGGGGTGCCCTTCGCTCGCTCTTGTCTCCTATGTTGACGAAGCCCCGCTTCGCGGGTCTCTGTATAAAGGGTTTAAAGTAACCTAACCAAACCTAACCTCGGGGTGCCCATCTATGAGTAATCGCGGGAACTACCATTCGGGATTTCGTCCTTTCGGGCATTTGAACATCAGTATTTTGTGTTTCGATATAACGACTATCGACATTTAAAACTTTCGGTATTTTCAATTTCGGTGTTATGGACGTCGGTATTTACCTATGAAATTGCCGTTTTGTATGAAAAAATTTAAACGAACTTTTTTCATGCATTTTTTATTTGTATTAATCGAAGTAATCACCCATGCAATCAATGCATCTTTGCCAACGCAGTGGTAGTTTATTGATGCCCTTCTAAAAGAAATCAGCTGGACGGGAGGCAACAAATTCTTCAAAGGCATTTTGTACTGCCTCTCGGGTATTGAATTTTTTTCCGCCAAGAAGTTATCCAAATTCTGGAAAAAGTAGTAGTCTGTAGGCGCAAGGTCTGGTGAGTAGGGCGGATGACGGAGAGCTTCCAACCCCAGTTCTTGCAACTTGGAGACCGTCTGCTGTGCAGTATGAGGTCGCGCGTTGTCGTGCAGGAGCAGCGAAGACGAGCGATTGACCAATGCTGGATGGAGATGTGCCAGCTTCTCCATCATTGTGTTCAGTTCTTCACAGTACACATCTGAAGTAATGCTCACCCCGTTTGGTAAGAAGCTGTGATGAATCACACCGGCGCTAGACCACCAAACAGTGACCATCACTTTTCTAGGGGTAAGTTTTCGTTTAGGGCATTGTTTAGGTGCTGAACCAGGATCCAACCGACTTGCTGAGCGCTTGCGGTTATCAAACAGAATCCAGTTTTCATCGCAGGTAACAATGCGGTTCAAAATTCCTTCATTTGTGTGTCTGTTGAGCAGTGCAAGGCACGTCTCGACGCATACTTCGCGCTGGCGATCATTGAGTTCGTGGGGCACCCATTTGTGAAGCTTTTTTACCGTGCCAATTTGACGCAAATGGACCAATATTGTTTTGACGCTAACGTCGAAAGCTGCTGCTAATTCAGCCGTAGATTGTGTATCATCAGCTTCCACAATCGCCTTTAATTCGTCATTGTCGACCAAAGTCTTCGGACGTTCGCGAGGTTCATTTTTCAGGTCGAAATTTCCAGAACGGAAGCGAGCAAACCAATAACAAGTGGTGCGTTGGTTTGTAGTGTTAGCTCCGTAAACGTCGTTGATGTTGCGTGCCGCTTGTGCCACGTTGCTGCCACGACGGTACTCATATTCCATAATTACTCGAATTTTTAACATATCCATGATGACGAAAAAGATTGAAATGCGATGAAAATGTAACACTAATCAATAAACAAATGACTACTTTTGGAAAAAAAAATCCATGTTTTTAAAATAAAATTAATTTGAAATTAGAATTCTTAGCCAAACAAAAATTATTTTGATTTGAAATGGCCAGTACTGCAGAACGGCAATTTCATAGGTAAAGACCTAATATTATGAACTTTCGGGACTTAGTATATGCAAAACCCGAAACACGTGTCTAGTATTTTTATGTAAAGAATCTATGTACAAAATTTCAAAACTGTATCATGAAATATCACAAAGTTACCTGGTTGTCCGTACAAAAACATGATCACCACGCGGCGCCCGCTGTGCGCCCGTGCCTAGTGCCGCTATGACCTACAGTGACTTGTGTTCGTCGCGCGGTGTCCATATTGTAACCTTTTTTAAAGATTTTTGGCGCAAAATATAACACGGTATAAAAATTATTGGAATCGACTCAGTTATTTATTCTGAACAAACTTCAGGTTTCGCATATACTAAAAATAATGTTGTATATGACGTATCAGTATCTATTGTCTTGTGTGTACATAATAATAAAATAAAATAAAATAAATAAATAAATAAATTGATAGAAACCCACAGCCGGCTAAGACATTCTTTCACACACCAAATTCCAACGGATTAAACCAGAATTATCAAACTAAACAACAGACTGCCAATCTAAATCCGATCGCCGTTCGTTTCCACAAACATTGTGATATTATTAGTGATACAGAGAGCTGATAAAGGATTGTCCTCACTCAACACGTTTCCCACGTGATGGAGCATGTGATATGATGGCTTTGAAGGAAGTAGCGTTTTTTGGGATTAGGCGAGGGAGGTGTGAAATTCTATTATTGATGTAGTTTTGATTTAGATGCATCGTTCTATTAGGTCTTTACCTATGAAATTTCCGTTTTAAATAGATTTTTTTTTTTTAAAGAAATGTCATTTCACTTTTGCCATTTTAATGAAAGTTCGTTGATGCCTCTACTATAGATATCCTGGGGACGGGAATAGATGAATTCTTTAAAGGCGTCGTTCACACGGGGCTAATTGTTGAGATCAAAATTTCCAGAACGGAAGCGATCTAACCAAAAACGCAACGCGAGTTCGCCTGCGGTACTTGTCCATACACTGCGCAGTAGTAGCCGCGAAATTCAAATTTTCTTACGTTTTTTGCAATTTGCAGGTCAGTGGCAGGTTGTATGTTGATTAAAATATGATTCGCGACTATAACAAATATGTATTTACATAATTTTAACAAAAATCATCAACATCTTTCTAAGTTAGATGTCCTGCGTATTCGTATAATTTCCGAAATCAGACCAATTACAAAAGTTTATTAGATAATAAACTTATTATTGCACTGAATATCAAAACTTATACAAATAATAATTATTGGGCACCCCGAGGTTAGGTTTGGTTCTTTTAAACCCTGCAGAAAGAAATAGGAGCCCCGCGCAGCGGGTTTCCGTCGACCTGACGTTAAGTTTAATTTAATAAGATTTAGTATTTTTGATGTATTCTGTTGGGAAAAATTGGCAATTTTTGATGTTCTTACGTTTAAGTACCTACTACCCATTTTTTTATAGATGGGTATAATACCTACACAGTATAGATGATTCATTGCTTTTATTAGCGCCAACGCATTACATAGCATTATAAAAATTATGTTTTAAAATCAATATGCGTAAATAAATTATGTTATAATTGATGGTTTATAATGTTATAGATTAATAATAATAATAAATAATAATACATTCTTTATTTACAATTCAAAAGTCACAAACATCTGTGTAGCTCCTAAAGATTGCTTAAACATTAAGGAGGATGCGCTGTGCTAGCCCGCGAAATTAAACATTAAGGAGGATGCGCTGTGCTAGCCCGTGAAATTAAACATTAAGGAGGATGCGCTGTGCTAGCCCGCGAAATTAAACATTAAGGAGGATGCGCTGTGCTAGCCCGCGAAATTAAACATTAAGGAGGATGCGCTGTGCTAGCCCGCGAAATTAAACATTAAGGAGGATGCGCTGTGCTAGCCCGCGAAATTAAACATTAAGGAGGATGCGCTGTGCTAGCCCGCGAAATTCAAATTTTCTTGCGTTTTATGCAATTTGCAGGTCCGTGTCAGGTTGCATCTTGATCAAATTAAGATACGCGAAAATAAAACATTTGAAAATAAACAGAATTTTAATCATAAACGTCATCAATTACATCTCTCTAATTTAGATTTCGTTCGTTCGACGAATGTCGAACGAACGAAATCTAACGACTCTGCACGAAATCTAACTTAGAGATTCTAACTTAGTATTGATGATTTTTATGATTATAATTACGTAAATACATATGTTTTATTCTCACGTATCATATTTTGATCAAGACACAACCTGACACGGACCTGCGAATTACAAAAAACCCAAAAAAAAATTGAATTTCGCGAGCTACCACAGCGCATCCCCCTTAAGAGAAATTATGTTTAAAAAATTATGCGTAAGCTTTTATGCGTAAATAATGTTATGCGTAAATCTAATTAGGATAAACAATTGTATGCTATGTTATATTATATCTTATAATTTTATGCAAATCGATAGCGAACCACTTGGCCCGCGATGTAGATTACCGCGCATTATCCCTCTCGAAGTGAGGAGGCCTGTGTCCCAACAGTGGGAACATTACAGGCTGATTATGCAAGGGTATGGTTCCATACGATATAAAAAACGTTTTTACAAAAAAATATGCAACCGACTTCCAAAAACAACACTACAAAGTGAAAAATAACTTTAATTTCGGAAGTCGGTGTCTGATTAAATGTATTTTCGTTTTTGCCACCGATTTCCGAAATTACTTAAAGTTATTTTTCACTTTGTGGTGTTGTTTTTGGAAGTCGGTTGTATTTTTTTGTAAAAAAGTTTTTATTTTACACTTTTTAGTGGTTCTCATGTGCTTACCCCTTCACAGCATACCGGCGTGATGTTATGTTATGAACTGGTGTAAACAATAAACAGACATGAGATTTCAGCAATCCCAGTCCATTTGCTATAATTTATTGAGGAGTTCCGTTGCCTATCTCAGAAGTTCTTCATCAGATCTTCACCAAATTGAAATGGGACCACTCCGAGAAAGTACTCTTCCAAAAACTATCCAAATCGCTTCAAGTGTGCCTATAAAATTGGAAGAGTTCTCTCTATTTCTCCAGGATCCCATCATCAGATCCTGACTTGATGATCATGGGACCACCTGGGAAGTATACCTACCCTTTCAAACAAAAAAAATAAAATAATCCAAATCGGTCCAGCCATCTTCGAGTAATCGGGGAACATACATAAAAAAAAAATAATAATACAAAAAGGTTCCGACGAATTGAGAACCTCCTCCTTTTTGAAGTCGGTTAAAAAACAGTATTTGTAAGAATTTGTAAGGATAGCACATAGAAATAAAAACAAAATCTTCATAGGCATGCAACGTTGTTTAAGTTGATATTAATGTAGGTGTTACCGTGTTACCTAACACGGTAACACCTACATTAATATCAACTCTCCCAAAACACGTTTCCATCCCAGTTTTAATCCCAAAATCACTTTTTTAAGCATCCGTTATAGTAATCCAACACCTAAACGCACCTGATATAATACTTAATTCTCATTGGTCGATATTTACTAGGGGGTGAGTTTGCCGCGGCCTGATTGGATGGCAACAAACAGGGGTGGAACCGTCGTTTGGTGTCAGATAACAACCCTTATTAAGTGAGATTCGAGTGATTTAGGGATTTCGATGTAGAAGGGTGCTTGTTCAAAATGTTTGGATAATTAATTTTAATTATAGATTCAGTATTAACTTTCCAAAACTCTAAGAATAGTATACAGCTTCTTGTCAAAAAGCTTGTTCGAAAGCTTTTAATTCTATTATTTTCTACAGTCAAGATAATATAAAAGAAGAGAATGTTTATCATGTTTAGCATGTCGCGGTGTCGACGTGACGCGGTGACGTGGTGACGCGAACCCGTAAGTTTCCCCCTACCAAAAAATGCTCAACGCGCCTAACGAAATTTTCACTTCAAAAAACATCTTATTTGGGACACGCACAGTAAATAGGTATACAAAAAGTAAAAAAAAACCGGCCAAGTGCGAGTCGGACTTCGCACATTTAGGATTCCGTACCATCATCTATAAAAACGGCAAAAAAAAACACGTTTGTTGTATGGGAGCCCCCTTAAATATTTATTTTATACTGTTTTTTAGTATTTGTTGTTATAGCGGCAACAGAAATACATCATCTGTGAAAATTTCAACTGTCTAACTATCACGATTCCCAAGATACAGCCTGGTGACAGACGGACAGACAGACGGACGGTCAGCGGAGTCTTAGTAACAGGGTCCCGTTTTACCTTTTGGGTGTGGAACCCTAAAAACTGTCCTTACAGTAAGTCCTAAGTGTGTCAGTGTTGTCCTTAGTTGTAAGGACAGTTTTTCAAGTATAAGAAAGGACCCTGTAAACGCTAACATTTGATCAATCAATGTTTCTCCCATTTTTACACCAAAAGTTAGCGCGTTTTTTTAGACTTTCAATGCTCCTATTTCCGCCAAGTTTGTACCTACCCTTCTTTGATACCAAACATGCATAACCAGTAACAGAACTTCAAAAGCCGTGGAACAATCCAACATGGCGGCTTAACTTTTTAATACCAAACCAAAATGTGTGCAAACGGACACACAGACGGACGGACAGCGGAGACTTAGTAATAGGGTCCCGCTTTACCCTTTGGGTACGGAACCCAAACACTAATAAATCAATGACTGAGTAAAGCTTCCATTTTTCCATGGTCATCATCACCATCATTTCCTCTCAGAGTCACCCACTGCTTCCCGGTTCCAAGCTGCTCTCAATCAGGTGTTTCTCAACGATATCGTCAAACCAACGCGCTTTTGGACGTCCCTGGTTTCTTTGGCCACCATTCGGTAAACGCTTTCCCCCATCGGCCATCTCCTCGTATAACCAGATATTCTATAGTCACTTAATTTAAAACACAAATAATAACAAAAAGAATCGATCGTCATAACAATTTGAACTAATGGCGCCAAACCTAACCTCAAAAGACCGCCCAGAGTGACAGCTAATTTAGCGGCAAAAGGAACCGCTCTGTGCTTGATACGATATTATTGTAAACAAAGGTATTTGTTACTGTAAACTAATTGTAATCTTAGATAAAGCAAGTAGGTTATGTGCGGTCATTTGACCTTTTTTGTTTGTTGTTTTAAATAAATAAGATGGTACATAAGTACCTAATGCAAGTGGATACACGTGGCAGTTTGAGCCTTTCATTAACCGACTTCAAAAAGGAGGGGGTTCTCAATTCGTCGGAACCTTTGTTTTTTTTTTTTTTTTTTTTAATTATGTTCCCCGATTACTCGAAGATGGCTGGACCGATTTGGTTT
Source organism: Cosmia pyralina (assembly GCA_946251885.1). Taxonomy (NCBI): domain Eukaryota; kingdom Metazoa; phylum Arthropoda; class Insecta; order Lepidoptera; family Noctuidae; genus Cosmia; species Cosmia pyralina. The sequence continues at coordinate 7,351,385 of OX276366.1, read as the reverse complement.
TTTTTTTGTTTGAAAGAGTTTACTTCCCAGGTGGTCCCATGCTCCTCAAGTCAGGATCTGATGATGGGATCCTGGAGAAATAGAGAGAACTCTTCCAATTTTATAGGCACACTTGAAGCGATTTGGATAGTTTTTGGAAGACACCAGTTCATGACATAACATCACGCCGGTACGCTGTGAAGGGGTAAGCACATGTGAACCACTAAAAAGGGAAAAATAAAAACTTTTTTACAAAAAAATACAACCGACTTCCAAAAACAACACTACAAAGTGAAAAATAACTTTAATTTCGGAAGTCGGTGGCAAAAACGAAAATACCTTTAATCAGACATCGACTTCCGAAATTAAAGTTATTTTGCACTTTGTAGTGTTGTTTTTGGAAGACGGTTGTATTTTTTTGTAAAAAAGTTTTTTTTTTTGTAGGGTTCGTCGTGGGTTCGAACCCACAGTTTGACAGACACAGTTAATTGTATCCGTAAAACATTCCCCAGATACAATTAATTGTGTCTTGAGGATGTTTGACCGCTACGATTGATCTGTCTGCTTACAAATAGTATTAAAATACATAGTTTAAAAATTAGGACAAACTCTAAGTGAAACGACGTCGGGAAATGTCTGACAGTATTGATTATTAATTATTATTAACAATATTCTGCAAAACATACTTAAAAATCAGCAGTCAGACTTTATGAAAAGTGAGAAATATTTTTACGTAACTTTGGTACCTACCTACTTGATACCTGAGGGGCAATTCCCGTATTTTTATAACAACGTTCGCAATCTCATCTCAGTCTCAATCTGTCAAAATTGTATAGAGTTTGCCTACATTTTTGACATTTGATTGTCGCTGGCTGACATTGCGACTTGAATTTGAACGTTTTTAATTACGAGAATTGGCCCTCTGATAATTGGCCGTCGCGTCGGCCCAAGCTAGCAGGCATGTGTACTTACGTTCATAGTACTGACACTACTCTATGCCATCATCATCTGCCTAGCCTTTTCCCAACTATGAAGGGGTCAGCTTCCAGTATAACCGGATGCAGCTGAATACCAGTATTTTATTTATGGAGTGACTGCTTATCTGACCTCCACAACCCAATAACTGGGTAATACGACACCCCTTGGTAAGACTGGTTGTCAGACTTTCGGGCTTCTGACGACCCGTAACGACTGTCAAAAATCCACGAATGACAGCCGGGACCAACAGTTTAACGTGCTTTCCGAGCCACGGAGGAGTCTGTTTTAACCTACGATTAAGTTCCCATTAACTTACTTGCCAGATAATTTCATACAAATTCTGTTGCATTTTTTAATTTATTCGGTAAGTAGTGGCTACTCGTCCGAGTACCGAGTACTTACCGAATAAATCGTGAAATAGATCCATGGACTATTACAAATCATCCAATGAGTAGAGACATCTTTCCAAGAGGAATGCCTTGAGGCTTGGCTTGAATGATATGTGGGTGTGGGTATTAAAGGTACACCTCTGCCTAACCCGCCACGGATTACAGGCGTCGTAATATGATATGTTATAGATCAATCAATCTGCGTAGACTTTTCCCTACATGTTGGGGTCGGCTTCCAGTCTAATCGGATGCAGCTGAATACCAGTATTTAACATGGAGCGACTGCCTATCTGACCTCCACAACCCATTAACTGGGTAATACGACACCCCTTGGTAAGACTGGTTGTCAGACTTTCGGGCTTCTGACGACCCATAACGACTGTCAAAGATCCAAGAATGACAACCGAGACCAACGGCGACACGGAGGAGTCTCGGTATGTAAAGATGGTCACCTATCCACGGACCGACCCCGGCAAGCGTAGCTTAACCTGATGGATCGACCCGTGCGACTGTTATTACTTAGCCACGAGCTCCTCGAGATGATATGTTTTAATTAGGGTACTTAAATCATCTCAAATCACATTTATTTTGAGAAACAAAAGTAGGTACCTACTGTTTGTTATGAAACTGTAAACCCAAATATTCAGGTAAACAACTTATAAATATGTGTGACAGTATTAACTTAATGCGTACTTGAAATTCGACTACCTACGTATTACAAGTACTCTATGTAACCTACTTACGCAGGTGGCTACAGGAGTTCACCCATACACAAGCGGAGAGTTGGTGGTCCTCGACAGCAGGTTGCAGGCAGTCCAGGGAGGCCATCCCGTCCCTGGATGGCACGCTTACCAGGCGATTATTACGTCTGGACAGGAACGGGCTGCGCCTGGTGACGGGGACCATCACTGGACACTGCTCATTAAACAAACACTTCCACACAATAGGAATAACGGACAGTCCTCTGTGCAGGGCCTGCATGGAGGCTGAGGAAACCGTTGCGCATGTGCTTTTTGAATGCACAGGCGTCACCCAGATTAGAACAGAAACTCTCGGAATATCCCGATCTTTCACAGATGTTCTTAACAAACCCGGAGATTTGATTAAATTCTGGAGGGAGGTGGGCTGGTTGGAATAAACCCCCGACGGCCGCCATGGCCCACGCACAATGGTCCACATGAAGGACTAAGTGCGGAAACCAAATCCTATAACATAGAACATAGATAGATAGCCGAGACCAACGACGACACGGAGTAGGAGTCTTGGTATGTAAAGATGGTCACCTATCCACGGACCGACCCCGGCAAGCGTAGCTTAACCTGATGGATCGACCCGTGCGGCTGTTATTACTTAGCCACGAGCTCCTCGAGATGATATGTTTTAATTAGGGTACTTAAATCATCTCAAATCACATTTATTTTGAGAAACAAAAGTAGGTACCTACCTACTGTTTATTATGAAACTGTAAACCCAAATATTTAGGTAAACAACTTATAAATGTGTGTGACAGTATTAACTTAATGCGTACTTGAAATTCGACTACCTACGTATTACAAGTACTTTAAGTAACCTACTTACCTGTACGCAGAAAAATATTGATGTCATAGTTACCTAACAATTAATGGATTTTTCTATTTATACAGGGTGTCCAGTAAATAGCACGACATACTGCAGGAGGTGATAGCTTGGGTCAATACCTATCAAAACAACACAATATATGTTCAGCAAAATCTTATGGATTTTTTTTCACCACTGTAGGTTAAAGTTATGCGAAAAGAAAATCGTTATGTGAAAATTTAAACAAAAAATACTATTTCTTGAAAACATTCTTGTTTTTGATAGAAAAAAGACTTATCAATGAGTAAAGTAACTATTCACGAATAATTTGATGTAAAAAAAATAATAGAAAAGGAATTTTTCATTACGAGATGCTTAAAAATCTGTTTCAAGGTAGAGATTTTTCGATATTTCGGAAAATTTTGTAAAACTGTAAATCCGTAAGATTTTGCTGAACATATATTGTGTTGTTTTGGTAGGTATTGACCCAAGCTATCACCCCCTGCAGTATGTCGTGCTATTTACTGGACACCCTGTATACCTATCTTGCACTGCCTCGTCGGTCTAGTGGTTGCAAGCGCTACTGCTGAGCATGAGGGTTCGATTCCCAGGTCAAGCAAAGTATTATTGAGTATTTCCATCTGGAATTTCTCAGTAGCAGCCCGGAGTTTGGATTTGTAGCCGGTTGATGGCAATAGGTTCGCCCCCTATAAAAAAAAATAATCAACCTGCCTAGCCTTTTCCCAACTATGTTGGGCTCGGCTCCCAGTCTAACTAGATGCAGCTAAATACCAGTATTTTACATGGAGCGGCTGCCTATCTGACTTCCACAACCGAGTAACTGGGTAATACGATACGACTTGGTACAGCTGGTTGTCAGACTTTCGGGCTTCTGACGACCCGTAACGACTGTCAAAGATCTACGAATGACAGCCGGAATCAACGGCTTAACGTGCTTTCCAAAGCACGGAGGAGTCTCGGTAAGTAAAGATGGTCACTCATCCACGGACCAACCCTGGCAAGCGTAGCTTAACCTGATGGATCGACCCGTGCGGCTGTTTAATAACAGCATGTAGAGGAGCTCGTGGTTAAGTAATCTTAGCCACGAGCTCCTCTACATAAGACTTAAACATAACTGGCGAAATGTGGGTATACAATGTGTAATAAAAACCCTGTTCGATGCGATAAGGGGTCATTGTACTCATCATTATGAACAACTTTTACTATGGGACCAAACCTGAAATCGGAAAAAAAAAATGTGCTGTTCCAGACATAATTGTAGGGAATAGATTCATTTTTTTTTGCGATTTCAATTTTGGTCCCATAGTAAAAGTTGTTCATAATGATAAGTACAATGACCTCTTATCGGATCTAACAGGGTTTTTTTTTACACATTGGTATATGTACACCCATGTTAGGAAAATGCTAGGCAGATTGATTGAAGCTTCTTTGAGGAGCTCGTCGCTAAGTAAAAACAGCCGCACGGGTCGATCCATCAGGTTAAGCTACGCTTGCCGGGGTTGGTCCGTGGATGGGTGACCATCTTTACATACCGAGACTCCTCCGTGCCTCGGAAAGCACGTTAAGCCGTTGGTCCCAGCTGTCATTCGTGGATCTTTGACAGTCGTTACGGGTCGTCAGAAGCCCGAAAGTCTGACAACCAGTCTTACCAAGGGGTATCGTATTACCCAGTTAATGGGTTGTGGAGGTCAGATAGGCAGTCGCTCCATGTAAAATAATGGCATTCAGCTGCATCCGGTTAGACTGGAAGCCGACCCCAACATAGTTGGGAAAATGCTAGGCAGATTGATTGAAGCTTCTAGCTGTCTTTACATAATAAAATCCCACAAACTCAATTAAAACTGCAAACATAACATCAGGGCACGATATCGTGGGAATTATCCTGATGCAGCATTAATATATTTCACAACATTCAAGTTCAAACTTAGTGCTTATTTTACTAACTTCATCTTTATCAATGGTGTAAGTTATTACTTAGCAAAAATACAGGAAACAACGTGTGAATGAACGCTTGTTGTTATGAGTCAGGAGCCTTAATACTTACAAGTGCTTTAAAAGCAGTTTTGAATGTTATTAAAAGATGTAGTACCTAGGTACTTTTGATATGACCTAATCAGGTGATTAATTTTGTTGAGCCAAAATTTTACTCATTGAATAAATCTATTTAGGACTGATTGTTCAATAGGTTGATAACTTTTACCTGAAGAATAAATGTGACAGTTTGACATATTTTCCATACAAAAGCTGTCAAACCGCCATATTTATCGCTCTGATAAAAATTATCTGACGTTTGAACAATCAGCCCTTATTTATTTAACTTTAATTAACACGGTTAAAAACCAATTACAATAATTAAAGACATAACAACATAAACACAAAAGAAAATATAAAATTATAAAACAATAAAAATTAGCAATAGGTACTTTCATGAATCCCTCTCACAGTACTTCTGACATGCCAATAATATCTTCGTCCATTCATCCGCAAACAGATCGTTTGTTGGATTAGAATCCAAAAGATCATTAAGTGCGAGCAGAGTGCGAGGTACTGGGGACTTAGCACGCGCAACGGTGCGACATGGAGGCACAGCAAACAGCCTGTGCTTTCTGCCACGGGAGTAATTATCTGGGACGAAGAAGCGAGCCAGCACAATATGCAGATCAGGTGCGTCAATAGTGCCACGGAGCGTCTTGCAGGCTACGGTGAGCTGATCCCGTGCTCGACGTACCTCTAATGAGTTATATCCGAGGCATCCCAATAGAAATTTTGTCGGATAGAGGTAAGGGTAATAATAACCATGTTTCCGCTTACAAAACCTAAGGAACGCTTTTTGTACCTTTTCCAATAAAAGCGCGTGGGTGTGGATTCCACACGCAGGAGCTGGATTCTAATTGCTAAGTACAAGTGCATCTTACCCTTTTCCCAACTATGTTGGGGTCGGCTTCCAGTCTAACCGGATGCAGCTGAATACCAGTGAAACATGGGAGCGACTGCCTATCTTACCTCCACAACCAGTTACTATATGTCACTTGATACCTGAAGACTGGTTGTCAGACATTTGGGCTTCTGGACTACCCGTAACGACTACTGTCAAAAATCTACGGATGATAGTCGGGACCGACGGACGGCTTAACATGCTTTCTGAAGCACGGAGGGGTCTCCGGGACGGGGGGATTTGTAATGGATGGACCCATCCATGAACCGACCGCGGCAAGTATCTAACTTTCCATCGACCCATGCGGCTGTTATTCATTTAGTCACCAGACCCTCTATTTAGTAACAGGAACAGCCAAGACAAACTTACAATGACTTAATATTACGTGTTGTTTGAGAATTAGGGGTTGGTAGCGTAGGTACTTATGCTACGATAACTTGAAATGGATTCAGGACGAAGTACTATACAAAAACTAATAACAACGACACTAACAACACACACAACACAACACATAACACAAACACAAACACAACACATAACTAGTAATTGACACTTTGAGCGAGGCTGAACGAGACACACGGGCTAGAAAAAAAGAAGGACTCCGCGCCACGCATATCGAAAGAACGAGTCAGTCCACGTGAAGTCATGTGAAGTCTCGACCAGTCGGCGAGAAATTTCCTTAAAAGAAGACGAGCACTCTGGCCCCATTACTATTAAAAGACAGACTATATCTTTTCAATTCTGAGCCCAAAAAACCTCGCTATAAATGAGAAGCATAGACGGGGAAAAATTATCATCTTAGACTGCTGGCATTTTAGGAGTTACAGGTACTGTTACCTATCGTAATTACAGTACCTAGTAACTGAATACTTTGATCCTATCAAAACCGGTGCTACGTATACTCTGCCCACAGATACAGGCCCCACAGGAGATAAGTATACCCAAATTAAATCAAATCATTTATTACTTTGCAAACATGGGTAATAATAGTACTAGATACGAGTATTCGTTTTTTAAATTTAAAATAAGGTTCTCCATATTTTCCTGACACATGGGTATGCAAATAGTAGGTACATACAATTTTATTCTAAATTTAAATTATGTGGCATGCTAATAGAATTACATTAAAAAAATGTCACAAAACTCAAAAAACTCATTAGTAATGTCAAACGGAATAAAATTATGCTAACCAGAATAACAAATATGTAAATTACAGTATCAGTAAGTATGTCCAGTAAAACTTTTGGTGTTTCAGATGTAAAAAAATGGCTAATACCACTTTCGTCTTTCCCTCAGCAGGGACTGTCGCCGTCGGCATGTTTGCAAACTTTTCTATTTATATAAAAGACCGAATACCTATTTATCCAATTTTAGACCAAAACTACATTGTCAGTGAACCACAAACAACTAGCCAAAGAAAATAATCATACTATTCTACGCTACCAAAGACGGCGATTACTGTGGCGGCTGACCCCATTAAATCCGTTGCTACGTTCTCTCTGCCCACCGCACCGGCGGTAAGTCGTGAACATACCATCGTCCGTTCGGAGTACATTAGGTGTAGTGTTCCCACGACTGGATTCCAGGTAAAACTGCCGTAAGTCACTTGACACCAGGAAAACTGTCAATATTGCACATTGATGGTATTACACGGTATCACCTTTTTTCAATTGTCACAATAATGGACTGTTTTGTAATACGGTTAAATTGTTATGTCTTCAATTAAATGATAGAAACGTAGGAGATTATACAGGGTGCAAGTTTAATCACCGTCAATATACTGATCATTATGAACAACTTTTCTATGCGACCAAACCTGAAATCGCGAAAAAATATCAGCTGATCTCTACATCTTAAAGAGTTATGCGAAAATAGGCAAAGTGTAGGGAACAGCAGATTTTTTTTGGCGATTTCAGGTTTGGTACCAAAGAAAAGTTGTTCATAAATGAGTACAATGACCCCTTAAGAGGATAACGGTGAATAAACTCAGACTCTCTATTTTCGTTGCTGTCAGGCCTCTGCCACGAATTACGCGGGCAGCGGGGCGGCGCGCGGCGGCGGCGCGTCTCGCATTGTCCCGCCCCGCTACCGCGCCGCTGTTTTGGAGGTCCGGTCCATTTGTTTATACCAACGACCATAATATGGTCGTTGGTTTATACGCATAAAATTCTGCCGCTCCCGCTGCCCGCAAAATTCGAGGCAGAGGCCTCATAGATACTGAAAGTTTTGAGGATTTTTGCCCTGCAGTGGACAATAATAGTCTGGTTTTTTTTTAGTAAATAATGAAAGCTGTTAAGAAATTAATGAATATTTTCACTTCCTAAAGTACCTATAGGTACATAGTGTTAACCACCCTGCATCAATTAGTAACCCCATGGTACCGATAACCCGATTGAAAGATTGAATACCTTCAATAAAAAAACCGGCCAAGTGCGTGTCGGACCACGCACAATGAAGGGTTCCGTAGTTGGGATGAATTTATCTTAAGAACAAACTTAACATTGTAGTTGCAAAACATGTTCTCCCATACATTCCAACTGTAAATGTAAGTTTGTACTCACAATATTGATAGATTTACCATGTTATTTTAAGACCACAGACTTCTTATAGGTTTTCCTGTAATCTGCAGGTAAAGATCTATTTTCTGTATTATTTTCAAAATTTTAGGCTCAGTAGTTTCGGAGATAAGGGGGGAATGATCAATTTTCGTCTATTTTCTTAAATAACTTTAAAACAATTTATTTTAAAATTATAAAAAATATATATTTGAGACCTTCAATAAAAAAACCGGCCAAGTGCGTGTCGGACCACGCACAATGAAGGGTTCCGTAGTTGGGATGAATTTATCTTAAGAACAAACTTAACATTGTAGTTGCAAAACATGTTCTCCCATACATTCCAACTGTAAATGTAAGTTTGTACTCACAATATTGATAGATTTACCATGTTATTTTAAGACCACAGACTTCTTATAGGTTTTCCTGTAATCTGCAGGTAAAGATCTATTTTCTGTATTATTTTCAAAATTTTAGGCTCAGTAGTTTCGGAGATAAGGGGGGAATGATCAATTTTCGTCTATTTTCTTAAATAACTTTAAAACAATTTATTTTAAAATTATAAAAAATATATATTTGAGACCCTCATAGTAAACCTTTTTATTTGACATGCCACATGGTGTAGTTTGCAAAACTTTTTTTTAAATTTTCTTATTTGCCCCCCAAAAGTAACCTCTATATTCAAAATTCATTTATTTACTTTACCCGTCCGTGTTTGGGTCACAGAAATTCATGTGTACCAAATTTCAACTTAATCGGTCCATTAGATTCGGAGCAAATTGGCTGTGACCATAGAAATATAAAAAACTTCTTTCATATATCTATGGCTGTGACAGACGAACAGACAGACAGACAGACACACGAGTGATCCTTTATGGGTTCCGTTTTTTCTTTTTGAGGTACGGAACCCTAATAAGGAGGAGGTTCTCAATTAGACACGTATTATTATTATTTTTTTTTGTATGTCCACGTATTACTTTTTACAGAATTGTCCGATTTGAAAATTTTTTGCTTTGTTCGAGAGGGTATACGAGCTCAGTTGGTCCCATATAAAAATTAACTTTGCTTGGGTACTTTTTGAGTTAGCTTCAATAATACGGTGATGTTCTAATTTCTTTTGCAGGTAGTGGTATTAGAATTTGTGGGGTATAATTATAAACTGTGTTTATATGATGTGTGGTTATGTATCTTACGTAAATAAAAAAAAAGTCAACTTAATTCACAAACAATAAGTAAGTTTTGTTAAGTTTTTTTTTTTTTTTTGTGACCCAAGGGCTGGCTTTTACCTTGGCCAGCGGCTTAGCATTGCCATACAACGTGGCAATGCCGCCAGTCGACGCCATATTTTAGTTTTTTAATAGTTTTAGTTATGTTACCTTTTAGTAAAATCAATCAATCTGCTTAGCCTTTTCCCAACTATGTTGGGGTCAGCTTCCAGTCTAACCGGATGCAGCTGAATACCAGTATTTTACATGGAGCGACTGCCTATCTGACCTCCACAACCCATTAACTAGGTAATACGATACCTCTTGGTAAGACTGGTTGTCAGACTTTCGGGTTTCTGACGACCCGTAACGACTGTCAAAGATCCACGAATGACAGCCGGGACTAACGGCTTAACGTGCTTTCCGAGGCACGGAGGAGTCTCGATATGTAAAGATGGTCACCCATCCACGGACAACCCCGGCAAGCGTAGCTTAACCTGATGGATTGACCCGTGCGGCTGTTATTACTTAGCCACGAGCTCCTCCCTTTTAGTAAAATAAGTAAGTTTATAATAGTTTGTTGCTTGGGGGTAATTTTTTTTTTTTATTAGCTTACATTGTGTACCGCATCTGGGCAAAGGCCAGGGGGTACATTGGAGTAACATAATTAATAGGGCTAACGTAAACATCTGGATTAGTGCCCGGCTGATGGCAATAGGCTTGCCCCCTATTACATCGGTCATAACTGGTGAAATATGGGTCACTTATGCCTAACCCTTTGAGGAATACAGCCTTGATGTTATTTTTAACCGACTTCAAAAAGGAGGAAGTTCTCAATTCGTCGGAACCTTTTTTTTTTTTTTTGTATGTTCCCCGATTACTCGAAGATGGCTGGACCGATTTGGATTTTTTTTGTTTTACTCGAGGGTCAGTTGGTCCCTTATAAAATTGATTAAATTTGCTTGGGTAGTTTTTGAGTTAGCTTCAATAATACGTATTTTTCCCCCACTTTTATATGGATGATGTTCTAGTTTGTTTTGCAGGTATTAGAATTTGTGTGGGGTAGGTACCATAACTAAAAAGTGAAAAATAAAATCTTTTTTACAAAAAAATACAACCGACTTCCAAAAACAACACTACAAAGTGAAAAAAAATAACTTTAATTTCGGAAGTCGGTGGCAAAAAACGAAAATACATTTAACTAGACACCGACTTCCGAAATTAAAGTTATTTTTCACTTTGTAGTGTTGCTTTTAGAAGTCGGTTGTATTTTTTTGTAAAAAAGATTTTTATATGAACTCTTTTTGATTTCATGGCAGAAGTGCTTTAAAGCTAAAAGCAAACTTTAGCAAACCTACATACAAGGGGCTCGTGCCTAAGGAGGGGCTCGTGGCTAAGTAATAACAGCCACAAGTGTCGATCGATCAGCTTAAGCTACGCTTGCCGCAGTTGGTCCGTGGATGGGTGACCATCTTTACATACCGAGACTCCTACGTGCCTCGGAAAGCACGTTAAGCCGTTGGTCCCGGCTGTCATTCGTGGATCTTTGACAGTCGTTGCGGGTCGTCAGAAGCCCGAAAGTCTGGCAACCAGTCTTACCAACGGGTATCGTATTACTCAGTAACTGGGTTGTGGAGGTCAGATAGACAATAGATTCATGTAACATACTGGTATTCAGCTGCATCCAGTTAGACTGGAAGCTGACCCCAACATAGTTAGGAAAAGCCTAGGCAGATTGATTGATTTTGTTTGTAGTTATGTTATATTTTGAGTGACTTTGTGCAAACATAGGTCGCATATCTGAATTTCAGCAACGTGATTTCGTAAAGTGGCCTCTGTTACGGTCAACGGCACATCAGTGCTACTTAACAATTTCACATTAACAGCACCTTTATGTCTCAGCAATAAGGGCGGTTTTCGTAGTGAATTATTGTTGCTCACCACTTATGTGCGCGGTTGGTTGTACATGTACAACGTATCGTTTTGCATCCTCGTCAAATTTAAGGGTGTGGTATAGACCATCAAACCGAACAACTTTTTCCGTGGCACCAACATCGTAATCGCGAAAAAATAGGTCTTGAAGTTTTCTGTGTGCTCTTGTCACCGCCGGGGTGCCAGCTGTTTTAGAACCCATTGGCTTGACACGCGACGATGGGAAGAGACCAGACGGAATGACCATAATGCCTTGGAAGGTAGGTAGGCCTTTGGTGTGGGATGCAACGTGTGTTGACACCCTTGCGCCATCCCATCTTCCTAGCACGGTGGGCTGTGCTGGGGCGGCTGCTGCGGGTGCGGAAAACCTCAAACGGCGCAAATACTCTAATCTTATTGGAACTTATATGTTTGAGCCGTTTGGGGTTAAAACACTAGGGCCATGGGATCCGAATGCCCTTTTAGCTTTTCGGGACATCGCCAATAAGCGGTTGGTCGACTCTACACGTGACCAAAGGACTGGCCTAATTTTTGGTCAAAGACTTAGCATTGCCATACAACGTGGCAATGCTGCCAGCCTTTTGGGCACTTTTCCTGTCGACAGCGATGCGGAAGAATTGTTTGATGCCCTATGATTATTTCCCCTCCTTTTTTATATACTTGTACATATTTTTTTTTAAGATTGTTAGATTTTAAATTATGTAAATATTCATGGCTAATGACTGGGACAGTTGATTTTTTTTTCGCGATTACGATGTTGGTCCCATGGAGAAAGTTGTTCGGTTTGATGTTCTGTGTCACATCCTGAAAGACGAGGATGCAAAACGGCACGTTGTAAGGTCCTAAAAATAGGGCAACCAAAACTATTTTATCAACGCAGTTTGACAGAACCGTGGCTCGAAGCAGTCACTGTAGCAAGAGAGGTTTTTTACCCGACTGACCCAGAAGGAGGGTAATGTTTTTGATCCTTCTAGCCACATTAGCAGGGTGTTGTTTGTATGTGTTGTTTAGGGGTCGAGGGCGAAAAGGATGTAACACTGTAATTAACATTGAATGACGCAGCTGCTTACGTCTCCCCCGCCCGCGAGTTAAGTTCCAAAAATATGTTTTGCCAAGTAGGCATATTTTTAAATTTTGATTTCCCAAAAAATATTCACAACATTCAATGTCCCAGACGGCCAGACTTTAAAAAACACACTAGACCCTGAATGAAACCTCCGACCGCCATTTTGCAATTCAGACGGACCCAGTCGTAAAATCCCGCCTTTTTAGAGGTCAAACGTTAAAAAATAAAAATAAAAATTCAAACTTGGAATGGAACACCCGGCGATGCTCCGCCCCATCTCCCATCTCTGTCACACATTCGCTGTCTTTGTCTGGGGGCTTTGAAATGCGAGATAGCTTTTGTTATTCGAACCCACGTCTTCGTTTGGTGAGGGTGTCACTATCTTTATGAAAAAGACATTATTAATTTTTAATACGATAATTATTTTAGTGAAAAGTGACAGTGGTTTTAATTTTTGTGCTTGGAATGTACTAAGGTGAGGATTGCATTTATTTAAATACTTACTTATTTGTCTGATTGGGTAGTGATTAAAAAAAAGTGTATTTATTTGATTATTATAAGAAAATTGTATTTTTCTGCAATAATTATGAAATACTGCGACTGGAATCAGTAAACCTGTTCAGAGCCATGTTTCTTAACAAGGCGTTCTGAAAACGGTTTATTTGAAAACTCCGGTCGAAAAATTGTAATCACGGCAATTTTTTTACCGGAGTTTTCATTTAGTAAACTTAAATTTAATATAGGAATATTGATTTCATTTTAAATCAAAACAAATAGACTAGTTCTTCTTTTTTCAGCACGATTGTAAAGTACTTATGTCCAGTTTCGATTTTATATAAGTAGTTTCTAAAATATTTAAATATCATAAATTTTGCCAAAATCAATACATAATTTTATTTCCATTTTCATTAAGAACCCTCTCATTTAATGTTTTTTTTTTTTATAAAATGGCTTGTAAATAACCATAGGTAGGTACTACTTATTATTTCCACTGAAATTCTATTCTATTCTATATTCTATTTTATATCAATTGCCGAATGTATGTAAGCACATAATATCACTGCAGAAAGGTTGCACCTATTTGGCTAATTCTTTTTTTGTTGTGTTGTAATATTGTCCGGACAAGGTTTGTATGATAGTTTTTTTTTTGAAAATTCACCGAAACATTTGGAAATTTGGATGGTATTTTTGTATGAAAACAGATAGCGCACAGCCTAAACCACTGGAGATAGACAAGAAATTCACCCGGGCGACGCCGGGCATGAATTGCTAGTCACACTATCGCACTAATATTATAAAAAAATTTTGAGTGTGTGGGGGTGTCTTTGTGGGGATGTGTTTGTTACTTTTTCACGCTCAAACGGCTGGTCCGATTTTGATGAAATTTGGTATGTAGATAGCTTATACCCTGGATTAACCGGATCCGGTCTGCGCGGATAAAACCGCGGGGCGCACCTAGTTATATATAAAATCCATTGCAGTATACCTACCTACAGTCTTACGTCAAGTCTAGCTTGTCTATAGGTAAGGTAACTTTGAAAAACAGCCAAAAAAGACCATTTTGAAAATGACCATTATCGAATGTTACGGACACGCTTTTCTGAAACATTTTAAATTTTAAATTGTGATATGTTTATTCCAAAATATTTTTGAGTTCATTGTAAAGATTTAAGAGGAGCTCGTGGCTAAGTAAAAACAGCCGCACGGGTCGATCCATCAGGTTAAGCTGCGCTTGTCGGGGTTGGTCCGTGGATGGGTGACCATCTTTACATACCGAGACTCCTCCGTGCCTCGGAAAGCACGTTAAGCCGTTGGTCCCGGCTGTCATTCGTAGATCTTTGACAGTCGTTACGGGTCGTCAGAAGCCCGAAAGTCTGACAATCAGTCTTACCAAGGGGTATCGTATTACCCAGTTAAAGGGTTGTGGAGGTCAGATAGGCAGTCGCTCCATGTAAAATAATGGTATTCATCTGCATCCGGTTAGACTGGAAGCTGACCCCAACATAGTTGGGAAAAGGCTAGGCAGATTGATTGTAAAGATTTAAGCACAGACGTACAGTTTGTAGCACATCTGTTTGTATATTCCTATGTTAACATTAGTTTAAAAGCCAAATAAAATGGGAGAGTGCGCTGACTCCTGACATACAGGTACACCTAGTTCAGGAGTAAGAGGCTTCAAATAAGTTTATGTAGCCATTACCTATGTCAATAAAGAATTATGAATTCAATACAGAGGCGGACATCACACTATCACACTAATATTATAAAGGTGAAAGTTTGTGTGTATGTTTGTTACTTCTTCACGCTCAAACGGCTGTACCGATTTGGATGAAATTTGTTGTGTAGATAGCTTATACCCTGGATTAACACATAGGCTACTTTTATCCCAATCTACGCGGGTGAAACCGCGGGGCGCAGCTAGTAATAAATAAAATAAAATAATAATAAAATCATTTATTTCAGACAAAAAGTCCATAGGCAAGGCAAGGTTGTTAGTATCAAGAATTTTACTTATAGCTAATGTTAGTAATTAAAATTAAAAATGCCATACCTAGGCATTTTCTACCAGTCAACCTTTGGGTAACAGACACAGTGGCAGGTGTAATTACGAAATATTAAGGAATAAGTAAATATTTATTTAAATAGAAAGATACACATATACCGCTAACTAGCACCACCAATCAATCTGCCTAGCCTTTTCCCAACTATGTTAGGGTCGGCTTCCAGTCTAACCGGATTCAGCTGAATACCAGTATTTTACATGGAGCGACTGCCTATCTGACCTCCACAACCCAGTAACTGAGTAATTACGATACCCCATGGTAAGACTGGTTGTCAGACTTTCGGGCTTCTGACGTCTGTCAAAGATCCACGAATGACAGCCGGGACCAACAGCTTAACGTGCTTTCCGAGGCACGGAGGAGTCTCGGTATGTAAAGACGGTCACCCATCCACGGACCAACCCTGGCAAGCGTAGCTTAACTTGATGGATCGACCCGTGCAGCTGTTATTACGAGTACTTAGCCACGAGCTCCTCCAACTAGCGCCACCATTGAGAATAAAATAATGAGTCTGAAGATATGGAACATTTTGAAATTTTCTATGCTCACATTTTTAGTCAGATGAGGTACTCGTAGAATTTTTGTATCAAAAAAGTCAACATTAAGCCTCCTAGGGTTAGCCTTAGCTGTTAAAGCCAAACACGGAGTTGGCACGTTACTGAGTTTCCGCTTAGCGTTCTTTCTGACTTCTTTTCTTTTTGCTCGGCTCCTAAGGATCATAGCGTGATGTTAAATATAACATATTATAACTTATAGCCTTCCTCTAGAATTGGCCTATCAAATGTAAAAATATTTTTTCAAATCCGACTGGTAGTTCCAGAGATTAGCGCATTCAAAAAACAAACATACACTTCAGGTTTATTATATTAGTGAAACGCTAAAATTAGTTTACATTAATAAACTAAGTTCATCATCAACGGCCTACCCTTATGCTAACTATATTGGGGTCGGCCTCCAGTCTTACCGGATGCAGCTGAACACCGGTATTTCTAATAAACTAAGTTAATAATTCTCAGCACCAAAGCTCAAGATTTTTCTTAATAGCCATATCTGGCTGTATAATAATATGATGATCACAGTATATGGGCTTGTGGCTAAGTAATAACAGCCGCACAGGTCAATTGATCAGGTTAAGCCCGCTTGCCACGGTTGGTCCGTGGATGGATGGACCATCTTTACGTACCAAGACCCCTCGTGCCTCAGAAAGCAATTCTTACCAAGGGGTATCGTATTACCCAGTAAGGGTTGTGAAGGTTGGACACGCCACAATTGCGGCGATAAGTCCCCTCTTTGAGGAGTGGTTGGAGAGGCGCCGCGGCGTCCTCACCTTCCGCCTGACGCAGGTACTCACCGGACACGGTTGTTTCGGGAGGTTCCTGTTTCGGATAAGGCGGGAGGAAACGCCCGGGTGTCACCATTGTGTGGATCGCCCGGAGGACACGGTGGAGCATACAGTGGAGGTCTGCCCGGCTTGGGCGGAACACCGCCGTGTTCTCACGGAGGCGATCGGCGGCGGCGATCTCTCGCGTCCAAACTTGGTCCAGGCCATGGTGTGGAGCGAGAGTGCATGGGAGGCCGTCACCTCCTTCTGCGAAGCAGTAATGCTCGCAAAGGAGGAGGCGGAACGCGAGAGGGAGAGGCAACAGCCGCGCCCTCGCGCCCCTAGCCGCCGCAGGAGACGCCCTGGGCGGCGGGAATCTATCGCCGATTCCCGGCCACCGTAGGCGCGGGCTTGCGGACGACGAGTAATGGGCAGCTCGCCGTCCGGTAAGGACCAGGCCTGGGTCGACGGCGCGTTGTGTTCCACGCGCCCACGCGCGCCTTAAAGAGATGTCAGCAGTGACGGGGTCCAATAGTGCCGAAGCCGCCGGGGTCGCGGGTAGTTCGAAAGAGATACCGTGGCCCTGGCACGGGCAACTGAAGGAACACGGGTGGGTTTTAGTCAGTAAAAGTCTGACACGCCCTCCCGCTCTGCCCGGAGCGGGAGAAGTCATTTGATGATTTCCCATCCACAAAAAAAAAAAAAAAAGGGTTGTGAAGGTCAGATAAGCAGTCACTTCATGTAAAATACTGGTATTCAGCTTCATCCGGTTAGACTGGTAGCCGACCACAAAGGCAGATGATGACTTTACAGCACCTAGATGCCTGTCTGAAAAAAGATTATGCACACTTTCATTAACGAAAACCTGCAAGCTAAATAAATTATACTCTAATCACTTTAGCATAGCAATAGCGGTCAATGACCCACCTACATTTTATAGTATTGTTTATTTCAAAAACTAAAATAATGTCTGTTAACGTCCTAAATCAATATTAACACAAGTATTCCAATAACGGAAAACAATACAGAGTTTATTATTTAGGTTCCTACGGAGGTTCTTACGGTTTATTAATGAAAGGGCAATGACCGAAATTGCCACGCTAAAGTGATTCGGGTGAAGCTCCAAAATCCAAATCCCCAGACAATGTTATTCTACATGACAACAACAGTGAGAAAATCAGTATTTTTCTGCAAAATAACACATAGTTTATTATTTGGGTTCCTACGGAGGTTCCTACAGTTTATTATTGAAAGGGCATTGACCGAAATTGCCACGCTAAAGTGATTCGGGTATAGCTCCAAAATCCAAATCCCCAGACAATGTTATTCTAGATGACAACAACAGCGAGAAAATCAGTATTTTTCTGCAAATTTCTAGGAAAGTCGCGCAGTTCATCGAAACCATTTTGTTATCGGTTCATGTCCGCCCGATGTCATGTTATGAAAACATAACTTCGTATTTTTACCCGACACCAACGAAAATTCTTATAAATAATTGTTAATTGTCACGGATATACAATATCCGTCGCATAGTTTGTATTAACTGTTGAAGACATGTTTGTTTTAATTTAAAAAAAATACAAACATTGGTAAATAAACAGCCAATGTTACTCCTTTGACACCGACGTACACATTACATAAGATCTTTGTTTTTAGGGAAATTAAACTATTATTTAATTACCCATTCTTCTAGTACTTAATAAAGATTTTATTTATTTATTTAATGTTAGCTTTTTACACGTCTGGCTTATTTAAATATTCGCTCTGAAATATTCCCTAAAATGTTTGTTACTAAAAGGTGACGCTGACGTAGGAATTACGTAGATACTTTCCTGCCTAGCCTTTTCCTAACTATGTTGGGATCGGTTTCTAGTCTATCTGGATGCAGCTGGATATCAGTGTTTTAAATGAAGCGACTGCCTATCTGACCTCCACAACCCAGGAACTGGGTAACACGATACACCTTGGTAATACAGTCTTGCACGAATTACGTATGATCTATTTAAGGCTGGGATAGCCGTAAAAACGTCGTTTTGTATTGTGTTTTATTCGTAGTTATCACGGATTTAATTTAAAAAAAAATGATTACTTAATTCACACTTCGATCTAGATATTTCAGCCGTCCGATACACGATTACTTGCATTTTAAAATAGGTACTTACGTTGTTGCTGTTATGCACGTTAGCAATAAGTCAATATTAGTAATTGTTTATGGTTGTTTATTATTTCCTGTCTCGGCTAGAGGTTAAGGGATCAATAATTTTGGTCCTTTGTCCTTTGTTTTTGGTAAAAGTTACAAATATGACAGGCGGCTAAAGATTGTATTGAAATATACTAGCCTATACTGTCCAATTGCAGGCCCTATTTACCCTGCAGTGGGAAATATTATGCCTTTGCCTCTTCTCATGCAGAGAAGGCATGAGCCTTGTCAGACTAAATAAAAAACCAAGACATGGCGCTGTCAACAGTGACGTGAAGCCGATTTCGTAAACATGTGTGCACTTAGTGAGGTGTAGTTTAGTGTTGTAGTTTGGTGTAAATTTGTGCGGTATTGTTCGCAGCGCTGTCTGTGTCTTGGTTTTTTATTTGGTCTGAAAAGCATTGATCACGACACTTGCTCAAGGCGGGTTGAAGTTACAATAATCTGAAGACGAAAATTAAAAAAAAAGTTTACTTCAATTTTGTTTCAGATTTCTGAGGCAGTGGCAACTGAGAAAGATTCTGTGATGAAATCCACAAATATGGAATCATGTTCCGACCGCCTCAGTCCATCCAGCGACTTGACCAGCGAATCAGAAACATCTTTACCACCTTTTCCATACGACAGTCAAAATGGAAACTTTTACCAAGCAGAATTGAACGAAAAACAATACTTCTCTTGCAAACAAAAAGCTAGAACAGAAGAAAAGAGTCCAAAAGATGTTTATTTACAAGAAAGTAATAAAATGACATTTGAAAATTACCTCTCGCCGCCAAGAAACAAAAAGTATTTGAATTTCGAACTCAAATTGCCGCCTACTAACGATAGCCTCTTCTCTCAAATCGAAGGCGAAGATCGGATGCGTTCAGGCTACTTCAATGAGATGCAAGATCTAAAAAGTTGCGTTCAAAATGAAAATAATCCTAATTTATCAGAAATGAAGCTGAATCAGCAGATTTTTGATAATGTTAATGTAAATAGTGAAAGGGAGAGAGTTCCTCAGACGTATTTTGCTGAGAATGAGATCAGTAATTTGAGGAAATGTTTGAATTTTAATTCGGAACAAGTGCAGTGTGTTTGTGAAGCGCTGCAGCAGAAGGGTGATATTGAAAAGTTAGCTGCTTTTTTGTGGAGTTTGCCGCCTAGCGAACTGTTGAGAGGACATGAAACGATATTGAGGTATGTATGTTGGTGTTAAGATATATAGGCGAAAATCTAACTATGGTCTGTTTTTTAATCTCGAAGACTAATTTGACATTTCAAATGTTCCATGTATTATTTTTTCATTTCATAGTTTGACATTTGCACCTGTCAAATTAGTCTCCGAGATTAAAAAAACAGACTTTAGCATTGTTAAGTAGGTACTTGTAGTAAATTAAATAATTCAAAAAATGACACAATGCACAGGCAAACATTCTTAAAGAAAACTGAAATTCTAAGGCCGTTATCCTGCCTATAAGTTTACTAGCTTCTACCCGCGACTTCATCCGCGTGAAATTTCTTGTACCCCCGACCTACCCCGCCCGTCGCATCGCATCGCCTGCCCGCGCTATTACTTTGTTTATGCTTAGAGTTCTTTCTGACCTTTTTTTTTCTTTTTGCTCGGCTCCTAAAGGTCCTAGCGCGACCGTGTTGTTAAATTCTATAAGATCTTCCTCAAGAATTGGGCTATCGAATGCAAAAATAATTTTTCAAATCCGACTTGTATTTCCAGAGATTAGCGCGTTCAAACAAACAAAAAAACAAACTCTTCAGTTTTATTATTAGAGAATCCTTATCTATCAGATAGTTTGTCAAGTTTAATTTTATTTGGTATCACCGCGATTTCTGCCGTCGGTTGTTCGGTATTACGGCAGAGCTGGGATAAGGCTCGTTAGATTCGGTGGGTGGGTTGTTTGAATTTATTGTGGAATTTAAGATATTCACTTTTTTTAGTTCTAAAATGTCGTTGATTCTATTTACCACTATATCTGATTATCAAAAGTGTGCATTTGATTTTAAATGTGTCATAGTCGTAGTGTTACTTTATTTCTTTAAAATAAGTTTTTTTTTTAAATATTATCCTATATTTGTAAACGAGCAATATTTATTTAAATAATAATAATAATAATAACCCCACCGCTGTATCTCCACGTTGACGTCGTGGTGGGGCTTGCGCGCTCCGAACTCTGGGTATGTGCCGGTAGACTTTACTTTGCCGAAACGGGTCTAGGGTGAGGAGCCAGACCAAGAGAGATACAGAAACCCGCAGGGCAGCATGTGGCAAGCTGTTGGGCAGTAGCGACCCCACGGACCCTATCTCCCGGGAGAAGTCTTGTTCCTCATCTCTGGCTTGCCTTTATTGACCGGCTGGAGTGAATACTGATGGGAACAGAGCTCCCACCTCATTCTTGCCTTTATTGGCTGGCTTGAGTGGAGATTCGCAAGAGCAAACGTGCTCGGAGGAAGGAAGTATTCCAGTAAGTGCTTGTAGGGATCTTGACCATCTTCCGGGCTCTGGGATTGTTCTGAGAGCCGTGGAATACCTCTCCACTCCTCAAGCACCTCGTGACATGTTGCCCCCTTGTCGCTACGTCACTAAGTGCTAGCGACTGTTTCCGGGGGCCCATTATTGAGTGTGCAAGTCACCCCCTGCCAATTTTTCCGTGTAATAAAACATTGATCAGGCAGGGGCCATAGTCCTTTCATAGTTCTAGGTAACCAATCCACTTTTGCCACCCAAATCCATAGTCCAAAATCTTTGTTTCCATATCCTGCAATAGTCCTACACCAACCGGGGGATGTCCTTGGGTGCACTTGCATAGGGCGTATAGGGATAATCGTCGGTTGGTGCCTCATTTCATTGAAAGCGCCTGACGGGCCTCTGCGAGTTGGCTTCGGCCTCTCGTACGCCTTCCAAAGGTCCGGGACCCCAGAGTCCCGAGATATGTAAACATATGAAAAATAATAATAATAATTTAGCTTATTATTTATTATTAATGTAGCTTGGACCCTGTGGTCCCGATACCGGTGGGCTATTATTTTTTTAAATGTTTTTATATATTTTTTATTCTAATATTTTAAATTTTTTATATGTATAGAGAATTAAATAAAGGAAATAATAATAATAATTTCTTTATTTACACTTCAAAGTTACAAACATCTGAGTAGCCCTGGCTCTTGTACTACCTACATAGGAGTTCTTCAAAATATATTTGTAATCACGTTCTCGAAAATGGCTCTAACGATCGATGAAAGTTGCAGTAAGTACTTATAGGTTTACGGGGGCGAAAAATATCTGGGAAAAATCGTTTTCTCTATTTTCACCAGTCGCCCAGGTACTTTCTTTAAAATAAGTTTTTTCAAAATATCTATCTATAGGTACTTATTATAAAATAAAGTCGCTTTTTGTGTCTATGTGTGTGGCCGCGTTTTTCGCCTAAACTACGCAACGGATTTTGATGCGGTTTTCACTATCATTTAGAGAATTTATTCCGGAAGGTTTTTAAGTATAATAAATTAATATTTAACTTATATATATTATAGAAACCTTCATGTTTTGCCAAGTCGTAAAAACCGTGCGAAGCAGGGCTGATCGCTAGTAATTTTATGAAACAAAGTCGGGTTAGTTACTCCATTTATAACTCAAAAACGGCTAGAGCGATTTTTACGATGTAATTTGTTGGATTCGTCTTCGCCCCGAATAGCAGAATAGCTAATAAAACAAATGAAAATTCACAAAAGAAAAAAATAAGAAAATTCAGTTTCTCATACATGAAATTTGGACAGGACGTCTGTCGGGTCAGCTAGTGGTTTAGTTTATATATATCTAACATCGCACCACATTTGACACAGCCTTTTCTTGATTATCATCCTTATCTCCTTAGGGCACGAGCACTGGTAGCATACCATAGAGGTGTGTACCAGGAACTATACGCAATACTAGAGGCGCACTCGTTCCCACCTCGTCACCATACTGCTCTACAGAATCTATGGTTCAAAGCGCATTATAAAGAAGCTGAGAAAGTACGGGGAAGAGCTTTAGGTAAGAAATGCTTCAATCATTGAAATATTTTTTAAATACTTAAAAAATAATACAATACGTAAATAGGTACATCCTTTTACATATAGAACATGTTAAGGGGTCATTGTACTCGTCATTATGAACAACTTTTACTATAGGACCAAACCTTTTGGTTGAGGAACTCGTGGCTAAGTAATAACAGCCGCACGGATCGATCCATCAGCCTTGCCGGGGTTGGACCCAATTACTGGGTAATACGATGCCCCATGGTAAGACTGGTTGTCAGACTTTCGCGGTTCTGACGACCCGTAACGACTGTCAAGATCCACGAATGATAGCACCAACGTGCTTTCCGAGGCATGGAGGAGTTTCGGTAAGTATGTAAAGATGGTCACCCATCCATAGAAAACCTACGTGGTAAAAGCGGCTAATTCAGGCTGCTTTCATATTAGAACATAATTGGATTTTAAGACAAAAAGGGGAAAAACATTGAGATGTCTTTATTGAATTCGCAAGGAACAATACTAAGTCCCGTTTTTTTTCGTAAAATCTTGGCTTAGTAAGAAAGTAGAACACATTTAGATAGTATTGTTCTAAGTTTGAGGAGCTCGTGGCTAAGTAATAACAGCCGCACGGGTCGATCCATCAGCTTAAGCTACGCTTGCCGGGGTTGGTGGATGGGTGACCATCTTTAATACCGAGACTCCTCCGTGCCTCGGAAAGCACGTTAAGCCGTTGGTCCCGGCTGTCATTCATGGATCTTTGACAGTCGTTACGGGTCGTCAGAAGCCTGAAACTTAACCAAGGGGTATCGTATTACCCGTTATACTAAGTTGTGGAGGTCAGATAGGCAGTCGCTCCATCTAAAATACGGGTATTCAGCTGCATGCGGTTAGACTGGAAGCCGACCGCAACATAGTTGGGAAAAGACTAGGCAGATTGATTTTTGTTGTAAATTTGAAGTACTGTGTTTTAATTCTAGGTGCAGTAGACAAATATAGATTAAGGAAAAAATACCCGCTACCGAAGACGATATGGGACGGGGAGGAGACGGTGTACTGCTTCAAAGAGAAGAGCAGAAACGCTCTGAAAGATTGCTACTATAGAAATAGGTAAGATTCTCCTAAACAATCTTCTGCTTCCTATTCGAAAACTGTAGGTTACCTACCAGCTCAGACCAAATAAAAACAAAGACATAGCGCTGTCAACAGTGACGTGAGGCCGGTTTCGTAAACATGTGTGCACTTAGTGAGGTGTAGTTTGTGTTGTAGTTTGGTGTATATGTGTGCGTATATACACAGAGCGATGTGTAGTTTTGTGAATGCTTCACTGTATTGTTCGCAGTGTTATGTCTTGGTTTTTTATTTGGTCTGAACCTACCAGAGAAGCTCACGCTGTGGTAATAATTATAATTAGGTATATATTATTATATAAGTATATAGTTTGTAATAGAAAAAAAAGAAGGACTCCGCGCCACGCGTATCGAAAGTGAAGCACCGTATCGATCTATGTGTGCGTGATTCGACAAAGACACCGTCGTGTCAAGTAATGGCGGCCGGTCGGCATACTATGATGTAAATGTCTGCGTGAGGCGTGTTTGTACAAACAACAGTCCAAACATAGTTTACTGTGCTTCACTTTCGATATGCGTGGCGCGGAGTCCTTTTTTTTTTCTAGTCCGTGGTAAAAGGTATATGTGTATTTTATTTCTTAATTTTTCGTAATTGCACCTGCCACAGTTTGTCTCTGCATCACCCAAAGGTTGACTAGTAGAAAATGCCAATGGCATTAAGTCCGCCTCTGTACATCTGTGCTTGAAGTATCAAATAAATAATAGATAAATAAACAAACGATAAATAAATAAATAAATAAACGATAAGATAAACGATAAGATAAATAAATAAACGCAATAGCCAGCAAGACTGGAAGAGGAACCCCTCTTCTTCTAACACTGAGGATATGCAGGTGCAATTGTTACTTTTTTTTCTCTTCTATAAACTCACATTTAAAAGGCTTGCATTTGGTCCTACGATCCACCGACTTCCAAAAACAACACTACAAAGTGAAAAATAACTTTAATTTCGGAAGTCGGTGGCAAAAAACGAAAATACATTTAACTAGACACCGACTTTCGAAATTAAAGTTATTTTTCACTTTGTAGTGTTGTTTTTGGAAGTCGGTTGTATTTTTTTGTTATGAAATAGTTGTTTTAGCCTAATCATATCCTGCGGGGTGATTGCGTTACTTACTTTGTTGAGGAGGCAAATTTTATGAACATATAAAGCAATGGATTAGCAATAAGCTTCACAATCATTCAGATTCCAATTGATACTGTTACGCAATAGGGTGCTGATTTTTTATATGCCCCACAAAACTTTAGAAATTCCGAGATGCAAATACTTATAGTCTATTTACAATAACAGTAGACATTTAAACAAACCTTTCTTACAACCCGTTCAACCGATTTTGACTTCTATTGCGTAGGCATAAGGATGGCATTATAGGCAAAAAAGTGGTTACAAAACCAACTGTTTACTGCAGCTGCCATTTGTCATGCCACCAACGAAATAGAAGTCAAAATCGGTTGCACGGACTGTAAAAAAGGTTTGTTGAAATGTCTAATCTTATTGTAAATGGAGTATAGGTAGGTATTTTTCAAAAAGTCAGAAAATTTCTATTCTCTCGATTGCTAGGAAACTCAGCCGAAACATTATTATTCAAAGAAGCACAAATGTAACTTTTTCATGACGTGACAGGTACCCAACTCCTGATGAGAAGCGAGCTCTCGCACAGAAGACAGGCCTGACCCTCACACAAGTCTCCAACTGGTTCAAGAACAGAAGACAGAGGGATCGTACTCCACAGCAACCTAACAGACCGTAAGTTTTTGACTTCCATCATATTTTTTTATTCCGGACTTCCGAAGTCGTCTCGTTAGGAGTCTAACCTTGCCACTGCTGGGACAAAAGCCTTCTCTCTGTGAGAGGGAGTAGGCCGTAGTCCACCATGAGGGCCCATTGAGGATACGATTGCTTGGTTTTTGGTCTTTGGTTGGTTTGCAATAGGGATGATGACTAAAATTTTTTCTTTTGTCTGTCATGTAGATTATTAGAAAATATTGGACACGTATTTTTTCTTTTTTTACTAAATCAAAAGATTACGGCGAAACATTGAGTTAAAACATCGCGTGACGTCACGTGTAGCTACGTTTTATTTATTTATTTATTTAACATCACATCCTATCTTTACAGGCTAACCTAAATTGATAGAGTGGTACATAACAAAAGAAAACTGAACAAAATATTAAAACTAGGTACTTAGTTACTAACTGTAACAATACACAGGCAGATCTGGATAACATAGCAGTCTAGAGGTTACTATAGTAAAGTCGTTCAGTGTACAAGAGAAGAGGTCCAAGCTCATAGTGTAGAGAGTGCACAACGCACGCGTTAGCGGAGCACGACGGAGAAGATTGGTGCGCGCTTTCGGCACTACCAGCAGCTGCGGCCGCCGGCTCCTGTTTACATACTCGTTGGGCACGCACAACATAATCGACTGCAGAATGTCTATATTAGATATTTTTCCTCTTATAACATTGAACAGGTATGTGGCTAGTGCCGTAGTTTTATACGTACAAGTGACGTAGCGAGCCCCCACTCCCCAACTTTAATGCGTGTTATATAAGTCATTTTCTATTAATATGATAAAGCAAAAAATACGTGTGTAATATTTTTTTATTATCAGACTGACGGACTAAATAGAATTGCTTTTCTTTTACCCAGACATCATCCCTATTGCCATCAATTTAATATTAGGTGTCAAACAAGCCAACACTGTGGCAATTTGCAAAAACATAGACATCGTAAGTCTTCATGTAGACGACGCCGCAGCTGCACAGGCGCCGCACCACCGGAGCCGCGTGTACACCGCGTTGTTGCCGAGTTTGTGCACACGGCTACATATCAAGCTTATATTTCCAATATATGCTGATCTCGCATTATCTAAGTTTCGTAGTACATTGAGAGGTCAGCTTATACTGGAAATATGACGCTTGATATGTAGCCGTCTGCGGTACATGAAGCCTAAGATGCATTGCCAATTGCTATCCTAGAATCAACTGAAATGTCTCGTTTGCTTAGGTACCTACAAGTAGTCAAGTACCCATTTCAAACAGCAGCGTTGCTTGACGTTAATTTATCAACTTTTTGTAAGAATTCAGTCCATTCATTCTTCATTGTTTGAACACTTACAGCATGACTTACGGGATATAGTTTCAAACTAAGTTCAAAAATCAAATACGCCAACACTTATCGACTTCAGCCAATCACTATACCATACATATTCGTTATTTCTATACACATGTGTAGGTACAGTCAAGCACAAAAATTTAACTGCACTCAACAAAATTCTAAAGCGAGTTCTCGTAGAACGTAGAGCATCGGTTCAATTATTGAAATGTAATACAATTCGCAAATGTATAGTGCGTGAAGTCTCTTTACGATTATAGTGCTCAAAGACGATAATATAGGTGCCTATGCACAACATCTCATAATTTCAATCAATAGCCGTCGGTCGCGGCTGTAATGCTCTAAATAGATTGTGCTGGGCAGATAAGGTAGTCGCTCATGTAACGTACTGGTATTCAGCTGCATTCGGCTAGATTGGAAGTCTACCCGAACATAGTAACGAAAAGGTAAGTAAAGAAAAGAAGAAAGGAAGAAAAAATTATTATTCTGTACAAATAAGACGCACATTAAAAAATAAACATAAAATAAGACAAAGTAGCCAAGAGCCTCGTATTCCAGATAATGACTGTAGGTGTAAATCGTCGTTGTATTCCACTAAGGGCCGATTTTTCAATCATTAAATAACTTTTATCTGAAGAATAAATGTGACATATTGACAGATTGTCCATATCAAAACTGTCAAAATGAAAAATGTCGGATAAAAATTAACTGGCGAGTGAAAAACCGGCTCTAAGGGCCTATTTCACGATGTCCGAGTAGCCGCTACTCACCGAATAAATTCAAAAATGGAACAGGATTTGTATTAAATTATTTGTCAAGTAAGTTAATATAGGAACATAATCGTAGGTAGTGAAAGAGGCCCAAAAGTGTGTACATATTTATGCTCGTAACTGTACCTGCGGTGCCATGGTAACCTTCAGACCAAAAAACGTCGACACACGTCACCAAACAATGGGGCTTTGAGTCGAAACAATAAATTGTTAAAGTTTATTTACTTTGACGTTTATAATAAGCTTGAGTGGTCTGGCTTGAAAGTTTATGGACCGCAAAACGGCGAGTTCAAAACCTAGCTTTTAAGAGCCTATACTACCTCAAATGGCTTAGCATGATCCTCCGTTATGTCGAAAATACTGCAGCATTAATTTTGAAATAAATATATGGTAAAGTTGAGGACTAATGTTAGGTACTACGTTTGACGAAAACACGATTCCATAAAATTTTCTCAATAGAAAAAAATTACAAAGTTACCTCCAAACCGAACAATAAACCGCTGGTATTCAAAAAATACTATAAATTAGATCATGAAACTTTGCATACTAACTGAACTAACTATAAAGCAGGTCTTATGTTTTTTATTTTTTTCAAATTACCATTATTTTCATCGTAAAAAGCAATTACCCAAACTGTCGGCGCCCAGCACCGCACTCAGTCTCGCTCTCACTCAGTCTGCGAGCAGTATCGTGCGAGCGAGATAAAAACCTGAGGTAGTATATTTTTTCGTTCTGTATCTTTCTCTCAGAATACAGAAAGAACTTCTATAAGGCCTAGTTGCACGTTTAGTCGGGTTATATGAATAAATTTAGAGTTTGTAAACTCGGAGGTAATTAACATTTTAACTCTTATTACAAAATTTAATATAAATGATTAAAAAGTAACACCGGGTTAGTTAATCTGAAGCATTCCCGTTTGAGCACCACGTTAAAATATTGATTGGTGCTCAGATAGGAACACCTTTGGTGCTCAAAAAATAGGTGCTCAAACGAGATGGCATTAGTGTTTTTTGAGTTCGGAACGTTGCTGTTCAATCGATGAAACATAAAATAAAATTTTCAATTTCTTTGTTCTGATTATTTAAATCCGATCAAAATGAATGAACAGAAATTATATACCTATCTCTTTTACTCTGCATTACGATACGTAAAACTTTCTTGTCTTTGAATTTTATAACCTTTTTTCTTTTTTTTTGTGGATGGGATATCATCAAATGGCTTCTCCCGCTCTGGGCGTAGCAGGAGGGCGTGTCAGACTTTTACTCGCTAAAACCCACCCGTGTTCCTTCAGTTGTCTGTGCTAGGCCCACGGTATCTCTTTCGAACTACCCGCGACCCCGGCGGCATCGGCCCTATTGGACCCCGTCACTGCTGACATCTCTTTGAGGCGCGCGCGGAACACAACGCGCCGTCGACCCGGGCCTGCTGATCTATTCTGTAAAAAACTCACCGTGAAAACATAGGTGAAGTGAACTTAAAGTGAGCTGTCAATAGTGTCAATCCCAAGCATCAGGTGGAATGCCATCTCACTTCACCTAGGTTATCACGGTGAGATTTTTACAGAATAGACCGGCTGGTCCTTGAATTTTATAACCTGACATTTAATTTTCGAAATTAGTCTAGATGCGCCCCGCGGTTGCACCTGCGTAGACCGAGATAAAAAGTAGCCTATGTGTTGATCCAGGGTACCTATAAGCTATCTACATACCAAATTTCATCCGAATCGGTCCAGCCGTTTGAGCTTAAAGAAGTAACAAACATACAAACACACAAACACAAACACTCACAAACTTTCGGCTTTATAATAATAGGTCTTTACCTATGAAATTGCCGTTTTGTATGAAAAAATTTAAACGAATTTTTTTCATGCATTTTTTATTTGTATTAATCGAAGTAATCACCCATGCAATCAATGCATCTTTGCCAACGCAGTGGCAGTTTATTGATGCCCTTCTTAAAGAAATCAGCTGGACGGGAGGCAACAAATTCTTCAAAGGCATTTTGTACTGCCTCTCGGGTATTGAATTTTTTTCCCGCCAAGAAGTTATCCAAATTCTGGAAAAAGTAGTAGTCTGTAGGCGCAAGGTCTGGTGAGTAGGGCGGATGACGGAGAGCTTCCAACCCCAGTTCTTGCAACTTGGAGACCGTCTGCTGTGCAGTATGAGGTTGCGCGTTGTCGTGCAGGAGCAGCGGAGACGAGCGATTGACCAATGCTGGTTGGAGATGTGCCAGCTTCTCCATCATTGTGTTCAGTTCTTCACAGTACACATCTGAAGTAATGCTCACCCCGTTTGGTAAGAAGCTGTGATGAATCACACCGGCGCTAGACCACCAAACAGTGACCATCACTTTTCTAGGGGTAAGTTTTCGTTTAGGGCATTGTTTAGGTGCTGAACCAGGATCCAACCAACTTGCTGAGCGCTTGCGGTTATCAAACAGAATCCATTTTTCATTGCAGGTAACAATGCGGTTCAAAATTCCTTCATTTGTGTGTCTGTTGCGCAGTGCAAGGCACGTCTCGACGCGTACTTCGCGCTGGCGATCATTGAGTTCGTGGGGCACCCATTTGTCAAGCTTTTTTACCTTGCCAATTTGACGCAAATGGACCAATATTGTTTTGACGCTAACGTCGCAAGCTGCTGCTAATTCAGCCGTAGATTGTGTATCATCAGCTTCCATAATTGCCTTTAATTCGTCATTGTCGACCAAAGTCTTCGGACGATCGCGAGGTTCATTTTTCAGGTCGAAATTTCCAGAACGGAAGCGAGCAAATTAATAACAAGTGGTGCGTTGGTTTGTAGTGTTAGCTCCGTAAACGTCGTTGATGTTGCGTGCCGCTTGTGCCGCGTTGCTGCCACGACGGTACTCATATTCCATAATTACTCGAATTTTTAACGTATCCATGATGACGAAAAAGATTGAAATGCGATGAAAATGTAACACTAATCAATAAACAAATGACTACTTTTGGAAAAAAAATCCATGTTTTTAAAATAAAATTAATTTGAAATTAGAATTCTTAGCCAAACAAAAATTATTTTGATTTGAAATGGCCAGTACTGCAGAACGGCAATTTCATAGGTAAAGACCTAATATTAGTGTGATTATTGTTTCTCCCGGTAATTCCCGTTGTCTCCGTATGCAGTGTCCCCGTCCTACGGGGACAGCGGTACTTCAATTAAATATTTAAAAATACTTCCCGTTGTCCCCGTACACTGTCCCCGTCAATATAGTTGAATAAAATAAGTAAAAATTATTGCCCACAGTCCCCGTTTTTTACTTTTTTGTGTAGTATTATGTGTGAGTCGATCTTTTACCCATCAAACAAAGTTTTTTAATTGGTATTTAATCAAATGATTTATTACAGCAAACAATCTTTAGACAATAAACATTTGGTCTTTTTGGTCAAATGATTTGTTATGACAAAAAATATATAGGTTAGGTTAGATTAAAACTGTGACCTTCTACGTACGAGCCGAGCGAGCGAAGCGAGCGGTGCCGCGGGAGCGGCCGGCGAGTGCCAGAGACGACTAGATTTTACAAAAAAAAAAAAAAAAAAAAATGTGGAAAAAAAGAGATTATTTTTAACAGGCTATCAAGAACCGAACTAGTTAGCTAGAGGACAACGACTCGTGAAAAGTTTGCTTCCCGTTGACCCCGTTAGCCGAATGTACGTTATGGGGACAGCGGGAAATACATTTAATCACGTCCCGCTGTCCCCGTGAAGGGGATATGGCATACGGGGACAACGGGAATAAACCGTTTCACCTATGCTATTCAAATGAATAAATTTATAACACAATTATGAAACATCCCGAATAGTCATGACTCTTAGTGTACTTACATATGTATTACATTATACCTACCTTAGCATGAGATGTATACAATGTTTAAAAACGTATCTACTTAATCTGCTTTTATTTTCTCATAATAAGAATTTTAATACAAAATAATCATTAGTCTTGATAGGTCTAAAAAAATATTGGGCTTGTCACTTTCATTTTCAAATCTTTACGGTAGCCAAAGCCAGCACATGTTCGAATCTTGACTGGCGAAGCTTTAACAAATGTTTTTCTAATATAAAAACACTCTTTTTTTCTTCCGCAAGGGACCGTGCATTGTCGTAAACCTTCATTATGGGTCATTAATCAATGGGCACAGAACAAAGGTCAGAGTTTAAAAAAAATAACGCACATGTGGCTTATGGATGGCCATTAAATAGTTGACTCTACGTAAGAATTGCCATTTTCAGAAACAACAGTCATTTATGAGCAAAAGTGTGATTAGTTAAAAATAACTTTCAATACTTAAACATGACATAACGTCACGCTACAAATCCTTGAAGGGTTGGGCAGACGTGTAGGAGTACCATAGTACCATGGACAAAAACCAGGCCTTTCCAATTTTGAAACAATTTTGATTGCAAATGTTTGGTGCCGTTTCGACTTTCTATTGTTTTACGAGAACAAAACACCATAGGAGCAAGGTTTCTTTAGTGAATCGAGTGTATACAAAAAGCAAATTTAAGGTGTAAAGGCGTCTGTTTTGTCGATAGTAGGTACCTATAGTCACACCCACATTTCGGGCGAGCCTATTGCCATCAACCGGGCACAAATCCCGACTCCGGACTGCTACTGAGAAATTCCAGTTGGGCCCAATACCTACTTAACACTTTGTCCGACCTGGTAATCGAACCCAGGACCTCATGCTCAGCACTACACCAACGAGGCAGTCAACTTTTAACTTTCAATATGTGTTATTAATTATGGTATTGGTACAGTCATTTCGCAGTAAGTTTTGAATCGGCTAAATGCACAAACCGTGCGCACCCATAATAAAAAATAAAAAAAATGTTTTGAATCACTATCAAAATCAATGTCACAGAGAGGTACTCTTGGTATGTAAAGATGGTCACTCATCCACGGACCAACCGCGGCAAGCGTAGCTTAACCAGTCTGCCCGTGCTGCTGTCATTATAATAGGATGACTGGTAATTAGTGACACATAATTATACTCATGATAAAAAACAACTTTTACTATGGGACCAAACCTGAAATCGCGAAAAAAAAAACAGTTGTCCCATACATTCATGTTCGCATAACTCGTCAAAATGTAGAGAACAGCTGATTTTTTTTACGCGATTTCAGGTTTGGTCCCATAGGTACTAAAAGTTGTTTGTTATCATGAGTACAATCATGTGCTAGGTTTGAAGGTAACTTTGGAATTTTTTTCTATCAAGAAAATTTTATGGAATCGTGTTTTCGTTTAACATAGTAGGTACCTAACATTAGTCCTCAACTTTAACATAAATTTATTTCAAAATTAATGCTGCAGTATTTTCGACATAACGGAGGATCATGCTAAGCCATTCGAGGTAGTATAGGCTCTTAAGTATCGGTCACTATAGTATAGTTAAAATCTCGCTGCAGACTCGGTCATAAATCATAATCGGAGTAGGGATGGTGCGCTAGTTGCGCGCGCTCAAGGCCATTATCGATAACATAATCACGTAATCAGGTTATCACGTATCTTGCCGCCTTACCACTGTCAGTACAATCCCATCGAGTTGGTGTGGGCTCAAGTAAAAAATGAAGTTGCAACGAAAAACAAAACCTTCAAGATAGCTGATGTCGAGAAGTTAGTTGATGAAGCCATTTCCAATGTCTCCATTGAAAATTGGCAAAAATGTGTGGAACATGCAGAATTGCTGCAAGATGAAGACTTAAGAAAAGCACATTTAATAAAATAAAAAAAAATGTGTATTTATTTCACCCATTTATAAATATATAAAACTATCGATATCACTCATCGACTGCAGTAATGCACAGGACTACGTGTGGGCGTGGCCTGCCCATAAGGCCCGTGAGTGGGAAAGAGAGCGAAACACTCGAATGATTTATGACCGAGTCTGCAGCGAGATTTTAACTATACTATAATTACCAGTCACCCTATAATAATAACAGCAGCACGGGCCGACTGGTTAAGCTACGCTTGCCGCAGTTGGTCCGTGGATGAGTGACCATCTTTACAAAGACCTCTCCGTGCCTCAGAAAGCACGTTAAGCCGTTGGTCCCGGCTGTGATTCATGGATCTTTGACAATCGTTACAGGTCGTCAGAAGCCCGAAAGTCTGACAACCAGTCTTACCAAGGGGTATCGTATTACCCAGTTACTGGGTTGTGGAGATCAGATAGGCAGTCGCTCCATGTAAATTACTGGTCCGACCCCAAAATAGTTGGGAAAAGGCTAGGCAGATGATGATCAAAAACAAAGTGATCTTTGTGTCCGTTGCAATAAGGTCGCTGGTGGTTTGCTTGGGTTGCTGTTAGAGGTAAATATAAAACTGTATAATGCCGCGGCTACACTATACGGACATTGCCGTTGATTATCGCGTTGAAGGGCGATAACCGTACGTGTAACCACTTACGGCGATAATTTGATCAAATCTTGACCGAATTTAACTAACGCGATGTTTAAAGTGTTTATGGGTATTGACGTTGACGTATAGTGTGGCCTCGGCATAAGGACGTGTGGACAAAGGAAGTGTGTGTAAATGTCTTCTATTTCTCCAATGAAATTTCATTCATTTCGTTTATTCAATAATAAATGTCATGACATCCACGAACCTACCCCGGCAAGCGTAGCTTAACCTGATGGATCGACCCGTGCGGCTGTTATTACTTAGCCACGAGCTCCATAGATGGAATATCGTATGGAACCATACCCATAAGCATAATCAGGTATAGAATGTGGATGTCTTCTATTTCTCCTGTGAAATGTCAAACGATATTTTGTATATACCGGATGATTTTTTTTACCGTCTCAAAAAAAATAGGGTGTGTTAGGTGAACGGAGTAGAAGCGTAGGTACCTATGGCATAACTAGTTTTTTTTTTTTTTTAATAGCTTAGTCAGAAAAAAATATCTAAGTATCAATAAATACTACAAATTCGATGTAAACTTTTCATTTTAGAACAATAAAAACATACATTTTGAAAAGAAATAATAAATCCTTTAAAAATATCGAAATTCAAATCATATGCAACTTGCATTATGATTTGAATTTTGATTTTATTAAATTAAAAAAAAAAAAAAAAAAAAACTAGATATGCCATAGGCCTACTCCGTTCACCGAATATACCCTATTTTTTTCGAGACGGTAAAAAAAGTCATCCGGTATAGGTATCAAAAAGTCCCTAATCCACAACAACTATATGTAAAGGTGGCCTAGCATAATCAGCCTATAATGTTCCCACTGCTGGGACACAGGCCTCCTCCCTGTGCGAGGGAGTGGGCTGTAATCCACCACGCGTGCCCAGTGCGGGTTGGTAGATGTCACGTTTTCGAATTTTTGTTTCTAGGACATGACGGTTTCCTCACGAAGTTTTCCTTCACCGTTGTGAGAGCAGTGGTGATAACATTATTTACACAAAGTAAAGCGCCTGCTCGACCCAAATATATTTGATTTGGATCGAGTAGGTATTGAGATTTGTACGAAACAGCTGATAATTTTTTCGATTACGATGTTGGTCCCATGGAGAAAGTTGTTCAGTTTGATGGTCTGTACTACTACACCCTTTAAATTTGACCACACCGTTCTGACACATCCTGTATGTCCCATATTATGGCCTAGCCAAGTCCAGTCTGTGTTGGTTTCGTTTGTCGGATAGGAAACACCGAACTCATCTTTAGGTTATAAAACATTTAAAGTTATTTATATCGTGTAAATGTGATTTTTTTAACTAATTTACAAACATGAATAGCATTTTATCATCATTTACAGGGCTTTCTCTTTTTGTTTCAGTGAAATGCTAGTGCCAGCTCAATACGCGGGACCACCAGGTGGCTTGGCACAGGGATTACTACCAAACGCCTACTACCACCAACTTCAAGACCCAACACACTATTTACACGGAGGAGCACCGTGAATGTCGCCATGTGAAAAAAATAGTTAAATGATACCAGTGACAGAAAATAGACTGTAAAAAGTGTTATTTTAATTTTATTAATACATACTTATCTACTTTGTTGTTCTGAAACACCTATATGATTGTAAATAATTAATTTACTTTAGAACATAAAGATTTATTGTTAGATGAATATTGTGTTAGGTAGAAATGATGCATAACTTTGCTCAAACGGCTTGTGTTTTCAAACTAGTTTTTTTTTTTTAATTGGCTAGCTAAAGTCCGCATTCACGATAGGTACACCTAACGATATTGTATTACATGAAAAAAAAAAGTTTTTTTTTGTGGGGTCATCGGTCACAGTTGTTGCAGTCACTTCAAATTTATTTATTTATTAAAACTTTATGCACAAGTAAAAAAATACTGTACAAAGGCGTACTTAATGCCTGGGGCATTTTCTACCAGTCAACCTTAGGGTGGTGCAGAGAGAAGACATGGCAGGTGCAGCATAAGGGATAGATATCTGGAAAAAGAATAAATTCTAATAAATAAATACATACATATAGACAGAATAAACTTTGTCAGGAGAAATAACGATAGGTAGAGGAGAAAAAGAATCCAGTAAATCAGCGCAATCAGCAATCAGCAAATCAGCAATTTTAGTTAATTTTTTTTTTTTTTTTTAGTAAACTTAGATAACTATAGGTACACGATAAAACATAAGAAAACAGCGGTCGTTGAAGTCCCAAAAAAAAACATCAAATCGTTTTATTTTATTGTGTTTAGATATCGAAACCCATCGCGTCTGCAGAATTTAGCTAGCCAATTTAAAATAAATAACCCTGTAAAAAGCCACTAAATATTTTGAAGGCCTTTAATTCTGAAACATGTTGATTATTATAGAGTTCCGCCCACTGGTCTTATTTTGCCGGCACGCGGTGTAATTTGGCCAACGACTTTATAGGAAAAATATTCTTGATTTTGATTTTAGATTTTTGTGAAAAAAAAAAAGGTACCTATTGATTATGATTTTAAACTGTTGATTACAGTCCTACCAACTTATCTGTGAACTGAAAGAGGACGCCACCGTCGATGCGTCGACACAATCGAATGACATGCGTCGGCACAATCGAAGACATTTCAACATGACGGCCGTAGTTCCAATTTTCGCCATTTCACAGATAAGTTGGTAGGAGTGTAAATTTAACTTTTACGCGTTAATTCGGCTATATTTCACAAAGATAATTATAATTACAGATAATTAAAATTCATTAATAGGGATACTAGGGTTTTGAGACAGCTTTCAAAACTAATTTC
This sequence comes from Cosmia pyralina, assembly GCA_946251885.1. Taxonomy (NCBI): domain Eukaryota; kingdom Metazoa; phylum Arthropoda; class Insecta; order Lepidoptera; family Noctuidae; genus Cosmia; species Cosmia pyralina. The sequence goes on along the minus strand of OX276366.1, from coordinate 7,314,444 downwards.
CGAATTAACTCTTAGCCGTCCTACTTTATTATATTATTTTACTTATTTTATGTGAACTCGAGTTCCTTATAATTAACCTATTATGTACTTAGGTACCTATTCTACTTAATCGCCATGATGGCTAAAAATTGTTTTAGTCCGTCATGTAGATTAAAAATATTGGACACGTATTTTTTCTTTTTTTACGTAATCAAGAGATTACGGCGTTTCATTTGCGTTAAAAGTGGCATGATATTATTTTTTTTTTTGGAATTGCCATCTCGTAGTGTGACCATGAGAGGTCTCGACTACTTAACCGGACTTTCCTGTGGGTGCCTTTAAGCGAGCTCAAATGGCATGACGTCACGCTTTGGTAGATTTTATACGTAATTGTTACGTAGCGAGCACCCACCAACTTTAATGCGTTTTGTCTAGGTATTTTTTACTAATATGATAAAGCAAAAAATACATGTGAGGCATATAGAATCAAAGGTAGCTAAGTGCCTCTATGTCAAATTTTCAGGAACTGAAAAAAACGTTTTTCTAATTTAAGAGTCAGGGGTTTTCATACTCTCTGAGTTTTCATTTTAGAGTATGTGACTTTATATTGGTTTTAGCCACCTTTATCTATGAGTACTAAATAATAAGCCGAAAAAAAATAAAAAATCAAACCACTTAGCTATCTTTGATACTAACAGCTTCACTTAGCTGTGTTTGATTTTTACTCAAGTGAACTTAGCTGTCTTTGATAGTGACTGGCGCCATATTGACATCACAATGTTAGTGATGTTCCCAACAGAGGTCGATATCAGGGACCAGTAATTAAAACACGTTTTCATATAGATATTTAAAATTTTTATAAAACTTAAAATAGTAATCAAAATCGTAACAAAATTAAAACACTTTTTCTCTTTTTAATCAGACTTTTTTTTTTAGGAACATTATTCTATTCTTATGAACTTAAAACTTTTCTTATTACTAAATCAGCTGTTTCTTCTTTTTCAACAAGCACAAAAGTTAAATTCTTAAATCCACCGTATCATCCCTACTTTCACAATAGTTTTCATTATTATCTTCGTCTTCCCCCTCTTGAATAACTGGCGATCTTAGAATATTTACATAAAACTGACATTCTGCATTGGTTTCCCATTCAGCGCTAAAAACAAAAATAAATATTTTCAACACTCAAACTGCTCTATCTTAGCCCAATTTTAGTTACAGTTAGGTAGTATTAGCGTTATGGTACATAGCAATACATGCCAAAATAAATATTGCGAAAAATTAATTTAATTCGATAGCAATTATTTATCTTTATCTATACATTGTGTGGAGTGTAGACGCGAGGCACATCACTAACCTTTCTCTCTTAGCAATGATTGCCTTCCAGTTTTCTTGGTTTCGTGTGCGTTTTCGACCTCTGCCAGTACTTGCCGGTTCTACAGGGACCTCCATAATAATCGTTTCACAACAAATTTAGCACGAGAACTCACTAAAAACACTAAAAATACAATAAAAAAATTTAGGTGTGGGTAACGCGGTTGTATAGAAATCGCCATTTTGTTTTCGAGAATTCAAGCGTTGTGATTGGTTGTTTCATCATCTAGCTGTCTTTGATTGTGACCTAAGGTGACTTAGCTGTATTTGATCCCAAAATATATTTTTGAACGAAATTTAAAGGACTTTAGCTGTATTTGTTTCTTACAATAATAAAATAAAGTATTGCAACCAAAAATTCACTAGATGGCTCCATACTTAGTTAATTTTTTGAAAGTGTGGCGCTTAGCTGCCTTTGATTCTATATGCCTCATGTCTAATATTTTTTTTTTATTATCTGACGGACTAAATACAATTTCTTTTTTTTACCCAGGCATCATCCATAATATATTTAAAACCCAAGTTCCTAAATGCCATGCACTTTAATTTTAGTTTAATTGATTTATACTTAATAAGTTTATATGGTTAAAACTTGATAAGTAGTATAAAAATATTGCAAGGAAAAAGACATTCAGTGTGCTCGGCTGACTGCTCGGATACTCTTGACACCTCGGGCATAGAGTGAGACAATCACACAGGTGACAGGTATGAGTGACAAAGACGACGCTCGACGAAGCCGAAGTTCTATAACCAAAAGCGACCGTCGCGTTCATTTATGTACTTCAATTTTTATTCGATGAACCGGAACGCGTGGCCGCGCTGACAGAGGGCGCCTTACGATTTTCCGACCAAAAAGACATGAACGCGACTGTCGCATATTACTTTGCGTTTCACGTAAGAAATCCCTTCACCGTAATGTTGGCACCATTGCTTTTCATTGAAGGAATGGTTTTTGCAAACAATTCTTTAATGAAAAGCAATGGTACCGACATTACAGCGAAGGGAATTCTTACGTGAAACGCAGTCTAATCGATTTATCGATCGTCGCGTCAGCTCGCTTCCTTAAGTGACTTTTTGTTCGGAAAACCGGGAGGCGCCCTCTGTCGGCGCGACAACTCGTTCAGGTTCACCGAACAAAAAGTGACTGGACGCGATTTGATTTTGGTTAGGACGCGGGGCTTATGGCCGGGTTCTGTAGTTAAAGACTTTGTTTAGTTATTAGTTAATCTTGCTTTGCCTCAACGTTATTATTTTGTGATTTGTGCTCAAAATAGTGAATTGTTTAGTATCTTTGTAATTTAAAGGTGCTGTTTAAGTTTCAAACCATTGTATTCTAGTCTGGAAGCGAATTAAAGTTCTTTAAGAATTAAATATTCTTTTATTGGTTTTGACAAAAGTTTACCTACAGTGTACCAAATTATTCATTTTGCCAACAAATAACACATATAAAAACACTATAGGTACCTCTAGAAAATCAATAGCTATACGTAGGTTACTGCGATACGCCTGACGCGTCCGAACGAAGTCAAAAAGCCACCCGGAACTTGCCAGTATACTATAGTAGTCTTTGCCTGGAACGAAAAGCGCAGAATGTCTTCAACAACCAAGTGACCCGGAACGAACGGGTGACAACGACCGCGTTCCTCTTTTATGTTCTGGAATTTTTTGAACGCAGCTATATTCCATTTGCAATAACATTAGGCATTTCAACAAACCTTTTTTACAGTCCGTTCAACCGATTTTGACGTCTACTTCGTTGGATGCATGATAAATGGCAGCTGCAGTAAACAGTCAGTATTGTAACCACTTTTTTGCCTTTAATGCCATTCTTAAGCCTACGGAATAGAAGTCAAAATCTTTTGAACGGACTGTAAAAAGAGTTTAAATGTCTAATCTTATTGCAAATGGAGTATAGAGCCGTCGTTCTTCTATTGACAGAAAGCCATTGAAATTCCTGATATTTTGGTTAGATGGCGATGGTTGCAGTAGACATGGCAAAGTTTATTATTGATTACTGAGTTGCATTCTAACCAGTTTAGAGTAATTTTCTTACGTTTTTTTTTCAGGAAGGAATTCGCTTAAATAGATAATTTTGTCGAACCAATAGCTATTGAGAGCTTAAACTCGTTTATGAATTCTTCTGAAACCGGGTGTAAGTACCAAGACTTCGCACACTTTTTACTTCTACGTTTACCTAATTTTCAAATAGTACTTATCCAGTTTTGAGTCCCTTCGAATACTCTCGAAAATGTTGATTAAAACGAAGCTTTTTTTTCTAGATAGGTACTTAGCACGCGAAATTCAAATTTTCTTACGTTTTTTGCAATTTGCAATTCAGTATAGCCCTATTATGTTATGTTGAATAAAATATTATGATTCGCGACCGTAACCGTAACAAGTTTATCAGCATAAAGACAGAAATAGAACAGAAACAGGACACACAGACAAAACAGAACAGAAACAGAAACACACAAAACAGAAAAGAACAGAATTATAATAATTAAAGTCATCAATACAACTCTTAAGGACCAAGTAATCCTATTGAATGACTATTTCATGAAATCAAGATATTTGAGGATCATAATAACTAAGGAATTGTATTACTGATTCTAATGATTCAAAATAATTCTGTAAATACATATTTGTTATGGTCGCGGATCATATTTTAATACCATGCAAAAAACGTAAGAAAATTTGAATTTCGCGGGCTACTGTGGCGCTTCCCCCGGTGATTGATGTTGCGATTTGTTTGATAAATTAATTATTATATTTTTGGAATACCTACCTACCTAGTATTACTTTAGCAGACGTGACACTCGTATATAGCTACTTATCAACTTTTATTTACCGCGGTACGTAGCTACTAATTAATGTGATAACTTCATCGCTACTCTCTAGGAGTTTAGGACGTATAAAAAGGCAAAAAAAAAACGATAAAAATTATCACTTTTACTTTATTTTCAATTGTAAATGAAAATAAAGAACAATAAATAGAAGATCGACTAATGCACGGTATCACACGGCAGAATTTTAACATTGAAAAGGCGCTAACAAAACGTGTGACTGCGTGAGGCCCCAGAGGCCAGCCACCAGCCATTCACAACACTGAACACAGCACAAGCCAGCCCCATGCAAACGCTGCAATCCAGAAGATTTTAGGAAAGAGAATCATAAAATTTTCAGTATATCAAAATTAACAAAGGCACAACTAAGTCACTTTATTAAGTTTAAAGTTTTTGAGCATCTGGCCAACTGGCCAACTGAGCAATGGGCTATCACCACTGGTTCATTCATCTCACAGCACTGTACTGCTCTCTGGGGCATTCTCTGTTAGTGGAATAATCTGGTCATTTTTATGAAAATACATTGAAAGTAGTGAAGCATTTCGGCCAAATATAACCAGTTATTCTACACGCTGGCTTCGACAACATGCTGCGTATAGTTCCCAGATGTGGGGCCAGGTAAATGGAGCCAGTTCCCACATAGCAAAAGCCGTTAAGAACCAAATACGTAAGGTTTTCGCTTTTCTTATATCCTGGAAACTCCGTTTCGGTGACACTGGCATGGCATTGCGCACAGAGTAAAATATATGCATTGCGACCATTACGATGACCACCACAGATAAGTCAGAAAAGAAATAAAACAAAACCACATTAGGAATTACGGTAATTCGACAGATGTAACGACTGCGATCAATAGTCCCACGTTTTTCTGATGAGCATATTTTTCTGGAATCTTCCTAGATTCCAGAAAAAGATAGATAGATATATAGATTCCTGGATACTCCTGTATCCTATCTTATGAGCATTGTATGACATCAGCTTATCAAGGAATGAATGAAAACTCTGGCGTGTAATCAATACGAATTTTGCCCAAAATTTTAACGATTGATACGAGATATGGCGAGATAAATACGAAACCATTTGAGATATATGGTCTTATTCGTAGTATCCCCTAAGTAGACTGTGGTCTTATTGCAGATGGTATGCACAGACGAAGTAGTATTATGGTATGACAACTGTGATAGAGAATAATTCCGTGGCTGGCGTGAATACATTGACATCTCGACTTGTATGTTTTTTTTTTTATTGGCTTAATACGTTCTACGGATTAGGAATTTATATGAAAAAAATTGACAACTCAAAATATAAATAACTTTTGGAGCAATCGACTATGGTATTATGTTGACATCTCGCATTTTTACGTGTTTTACTTGGAATCTTGACTTTCTCAGCCTCTGTTTCTTCTGAAAGATAGTTCAAGAATGTTTCTTTCCAATGCCAATATTTTAGCTCGGCGGTTGGAGCCCCTGGATCCACGTCGAACTTCTCAGGCCTAAGGCCTCTGCCTCGAATTTTGCGGGCAGCGGGGCGGCAGCGGCGGCGGCGCGGGAGCGGCAGGATTTTATGCGTAAAAACAAATGGACCGGACCTGGAAAACAGCCTGCCCGCAAAATTCGAGGCAGAGGCCTGAGAAGCCGTGCAATAGAAGCCATTGCTGTGTTTTTTATTTATGCAATAAATTGATACGAGATATGGCGAGATAAATACGAAACCATTTGAAATATATGGTTTTATTGTATAAAAAATTACAGATGTATGACAGCAGTGATAGAGAATAATTGTCTACCTTCTTTTGGTAAACTCCATAGTAAACATAAACAATAGCAATAAGTATTTACACTACAAACATGTTCTTTGATTTTTATTATTTCTGCCATAATCAATCATGTTTTTAATATTGCAAAAATTGAATCTGCGTGTACACTCCTACCAACTTATCTGTGAAATGGCAAAAATTGGAACTACGGCCGTCATGTTGAAATGTCTTCGACTGTGCCGACGCATGTCATTCGATTGTGTCGACGCATCGACGGTGGCGTCCTCTTTCAGTTCACAGATAAGTTGGTAGGACTGTAACTTGAGAGTAATCGATTTTCCGAGTCTCTCAACTAGTCACAAGTTACAACCCGTTAGGGTATGTGGTATATATGTTCTGTGGTCACAACTTCACTTGTGTACATCCCTATATTCGAGACGTCAAATTCACATCATTGCAAAATAAATCAGATCGACAGATCGAAGTTCTTTGTTTTCATTTTAATTTGTTCAAATTTAAGCAAAACAAGTGATAAAACCATTCGAAAGTGATTTAATACGTTTGTCTACACGTTTTAGTGCCCCAACTAAAGTATTTTAAGTCTCATTGTGTCAATGACGTAATAGAGAAGGGGTGTTACAATGAGCGAAACGAAATCTTTCGTAAACTTCTCGTGTCAGCGATGTTTACAGCCTCTGAAGCTCGACGAGTCCCTACACAACTTGGGAGAGCATACCATCGCTGATCTAACCCTCCAGATACGTCGTAACAATGAGGTCGACTTGGATATGCAGTCCACAAGTTTGGAACATTACGTTCCTCCGTTTCGCATGTCAGAGTCAGGTAACGGCGCAAATGGCTTTATGGTTATCTCTGATGGGTGGGAAACAACATCATTAGGCCACCAGTTGCACGTCAAAGCTACTCTATTTGATTTATTATCAAATAATTCAGATGTTGACCATCCTCTTTGCGATGAATGCACAGATACATTATTAGAACTTATGGATAACCAGTTAAGGCAGACGGAGGCTGAATGGAAAGACTACAATGACTATTTGAAAAAGCTAGAGGATGACAAGGAGGATTTGAACTTGGAAGGCCTTGAAAAAGAGTTGGAAGATTGGAAACAAGAACAAAGTAGGTTATTACAAGAGTTATCCGCATTACAAAAAGAAGAACGGGCTATGAAAGAGGAGATTGAAGTACAGGAAAGAGAAAAGGAGAGATTAGAGAAAGAACAAGATGTTTACTGGAAAGAGTACACAAGATACCGGAAAGATTTGATGACAATCGAAGATCAAATGAAGTTTTATGAATGTCAACTTGCGTATACTCAGTCACAGCTAGAAAAATTAAAGAAAACTAATGTATTTAAGGCTACATTTCATATTTCTGATTCTGGTCAATTTGGTATCATAAATAACTTCCGACTTGGTAGATTACCTTCAGCACCAGTAGATTGGTCAGAAATCAATGCAGCTTGGGGTCAAACTGTTCTCCTTCTGGCTTCATTAGCCAGGAAAATTAGCTTTAATTTTCAACGCTACCGTCTCGTGCCATATGGAAATCATTCATACATTGAAGTACTGGAGGACCAGAAAGTCTTACCACTATATGGTTCAGGTGGGTTCCGTTTCCTCTGGGACACAAAATTCGATGCTGCAATGGTAGCTTTTCTGGACTGTCTTCAGCAGTTTAAGGAACAAGTTGAGAAGGGTAATACGGGTTTCTGTCTGCCGTACCGAATAGATAAGGGAAAGATTGAAGATACTGCTTCACCACCGCATGCATACTCTATAAAAATACAATTTAATTCAGAAGAACATTGGACTAAAGCTTTGAAATATATGCTGACAAATCTAAAATGGGCGTTGACATGGATTTCGTCACAGTTTAGCGAAGATAAACAAGAAAATCAATGAAGAATGGAAGCTCTCTATTTAACCTTTTTTTTACATGAAACTAGGCTATGTATAAATTCCTTGCTGGCTAAAAGATATAGCACATTATTGGCATCTGCAGATAGGCGCGATGCGGTGGAACAATTTCTATGAAAACTTCCTGGAAACTTGAAATCCTCCTCCTGACTTCCTGGAAATTTGTTCTACCGGAGTCGCATCGCGTCTGTCTGCGGGAGCCTTTATGCACTACTTAGTGAAAATATTATTCTAATTTTGAAAATAATCTATATAACAAATGAATGCAGTCTTATTGTTATTTTTGTTGTTATTTAAAATATACTGGAAATTTAAGTTTTTGTTACAAACAAACTAAGTTTTATAATAATTGTTGTGTTTCTAATGTTCAGTACAATTCTGTGATTTCGTCTTTATTCCCCAATTTGTATATAAATAAGTAGCTGTAGTCCAACTATGTAAATAATAATAACGTTATAATAAATATATTATTGTGGTATCTACTAGTAATTATTGTTACTCATTTCCTTTTCCGTAATCATTGGATTTCCTGTTCTGTTGCATGTAACAGCGAACATGTAGATTAAAAAATATGGTTTTGACGCCATCTATCGCACTGCATCAGTACTAACGTTGTTGCAGGAAAGAAATTAGAGATAAAGTTTAATTTGTTTTAAAGTAGATGGCGCGTTCATGTTGCCTCTAGATATTGTTAACAGATGGCGTTGTTTTTTTTTTAAATCAACAAGCATGAGTTCCGTCCCACGGTGGTACGGAACCCTTCGTGTGCTAGTCCGACTCGCACTTGGCCGATTTTTAGTTTTACCATATTAATAGTAATGTAAGTACTGTGTAATGTAAAGTGAAGTAGTAATGTAAGAAATGTGTTCGGTACCTGCCTAATAAAAAAAAAAAACATCATCATTTGCCTAGGCCCTTTCCCAACTATGTTGAGGTCGGCTTCCAGCCTAACCAGATGCAGCTGAATACTCATATATTTTACATGGAGCGACATGATAATACGATACGGATACCCCTTGGTAAGTGGTTGTCAGACTTTCCGGCTTCTAACGACCCGTAACGACTGTCAAAGATCCAAGAATTACAGCGAGGACCAACTGCTTAACGTGCTTTCCGAGACACGGGGAGTTTCGGTATGTCAAGATGGTCACCCATCCACGGACCGACCGCGGCAAGTGTAGCTTAACCTGATCGATCGACCCTTGCGGCTGTTATTACCTTCTCAGCCTTACCTTATGCCTCGCGCATAGAACTCAAATTAGCACAAAAGTGTGATGCGCCAAACCTAGATCTTAAAATCAACGTAACTCCAAAAACTATTATTACTACGAGTATATACTATTTAAAAAAATAATTTCAAGTATTTAAACAAGCTTACGAATAGTTATGTGATCCCGGTGTCCAGGTATTTTTAAAATAAATAATACCACAACATACCTATTTAAGAAGTCGTTTCCATACCATGTATCCAATTAGTTGCGCACTCCCGGATTTTCTGGAATCCCGGGAATTATATTATTAAGAAAAAAAAAAGAAGCCGCTTCCATAGTTTTTTTCGGAAATTATGGGAAATTGGACAGTCCAATTTCTCATAATTTGTGCTCCTATCCATTTTGTATTTACATAAAAAATAATGTTCATCAGAAAAAAAAAACATTTCGCGGCAAAACCGGACCTACAACGTCAACATAAATCGCTATAAGGCGATTAATTAACATCCTCATTATAAATAAATTACATTTAACTAACATTTTTAATTGCATCAAATTAAATAACGAATCTGTTTCAGACCTCATTACATTAATAAAATAATTTAAATATTCAATCCCAAAAACCATTACAAACGAAAATTCGGCATTCCATTTTCGAAACTGACGTTATTTTCTGCTCAAACTTGCAAAGGATGTTTCTCAGTAGGTATACGCTTTGTGACGTTACAAAGCGCGGGAAATGCCCAAAGGCGCCATTATGAAAACGTTTCGTTCGTCCGTCGCATTGAGAGCGTTGCTACGTTAATACTATTATTTATTCTGTGGCGTTGCCGATGAAGCCGTTGGTTTACTTTCATGTGTTTCTTTCTGGTTGTTAATGAATATTGTGGTATCTAACTATAATCCATTTGCAATAAGATTAGACATTTAATCAAACCTTTTTTACAGTCCGTTCAACCGATTTTGACTTCTATTGCGTTGGTGGCATGACTAATGGCAGCTGCAGTAAACAGGTGGTATTGTAACCACTTTTTTGCCTTTAATGTCATCCTTAGGCCTACGGAATAGAAGTCAAAATTGGTTGAACGGACCGTAAAAAAGGTTTGTTTAAATGTCTAATCTTATTGTAAATGGAGTATAGTTATAACTTACTTATTAACTAGCCTATATTATCCCACTGCAAGGCAGGGGCCGTCCCCCCCGGTGGGTTCCCGCATTGTTTAGTAGCTCGAGGCGGGGGGGCTTGATCACCCACGGTGAAGCGAAGAGGAACCCGAGGAAGGGTCGTCAGGGCTTTTCCCAGTGCGGCGGCGATCTCTCGCGTCCAAACCTGGTCCAGGCCATGGTGCGGAGCGAGAGTGCATGGGAGGCCGTCACTTCCTGCTGCGAAGCAGTAATGCTCGCGAAGGAGGAGGCGGAACGCGTGAGGGAGAGGCAATAGCCGCGCCCTCGCGCCCCTAGCCGCCGCAGGAGACGCCCTGGGCGGCGGGAATCTATCGCCGATTCCCGGCCACCGTAGGCGCGGACTTGCGGACGACGAGTATTGGGCAGCTCGCTGTCCGGTAAGGACCAGGCCCGGGTCGACGGCGCGTTGTTGTTCCACGCGCGCCTCAAAGAGATGTCAGCAGTGATGGGGTCCGATAGGGCCGATGCCGCCGGGGTCGCGGGTAGTCGTCGTAGTCGAAAGAGATACCGTGTCCCTGGCACGGGCAACTGAAGGAACACGGGTGGGTTTTAGTCAGTAAAAGTCTGACACGCCCTCCCGCTCCGCCCAGAGCGGGAGAAGTCGTATGATAATTTCCCATCCACAAAAAAAAAAAAAAAAAAGAAGGCTTTTCCCGGTAAGCCGACGACGACGTCGCGGCCAACAAGTAGGTTGAGGTGCCGGTTAGGCGACAACGCAACTGAGGCGGGCCGCGATGTCGTATGGGAGGCATCGCGGCTGAGGGTTGGAGGCCGCGGCGGGACAGGAGTGCCGGTATTGCGGTGCGCTGCTCTCCCTACCTTCCGCAGCCTTGACGGGGTCGCCACCGTCTGATGGCGGATGCGGTGGGGCCGCAGGGGAGGAGTGACGGTATGACGTTGGCCGTTCTCCCTATCCTCTGCTGCCGAAAATTGGCAGGCGGCGGGGCCAATGACCTGACCCGTCGCGGGGGGACCAAGGGTGCCCAGACACGGGGCCGTCCGGCCGGCGCCAATGTGTTGGTCCCTGGGGTGGTCACGGCGTGCACTGTGTTCTGGTGCGCGTCCGGTTACGGACAGCCGCGGCAGGTTCACGGATGAGTGCTAACGCGTGCCCGTGTTCCCGCCGTAAGCGGCAGAGGAGGACATCGTGGAGTTTTCGTGGGTTATAGTCCCAATGTTCTGTACTGTATCCCCGTGGTAGTGCAGTATGCATGAGCATTATTCCACGATAAAAAAAAGGGCAGGGGCCGTACTATGACGTGAAAAAAGATATAGTGCCGCCACCGTGCCGTAGTGCCGTAGTGGTTTTAGTGCCGGCCAGTCCTTTCGATAGTAGTCAAGCAAACTCGTCCCGCGCGCCATCTTAGCCTTGAATAAACAATTATTTTTGTTTAAAAAACAACTCTATATCAGGTTCCTGGTGAGACGATAAACTTTTTCTTAAAAGAAAAATGTGAAGATTTAAAACAGCAGACATTTTTTCTAACAGAGCGAGTCCTAAATTAATAGCTGAAGTAAGTAGAAAAGTTGAATAAACAAGGCAGCTCGAATAAATAAGTCAATTTAAATGCATTGAAAACTCTACAATGACGGAGCTTCTGTGTTTTAATAAGTATTACTTACTTAAATATTGTGTAGGTGTTTATAATCTTGCTCGAAGACTAGTTCCGTTTTGTTTTGTACTTGTGATAAAAGTAAGGTTGATAAATTAATGGAGATAATGAAGAGTCCAGGGAAAGAGTGATCAAAGTAACTCTGAGGAAAACTGGGAGAAAAACGAATTTTTAACTTTGAAAACTTATAATTGCATAGGAAAGTGATACGCCACACAAATGCTAAAATAAAATATCAGCAAAAAGTTGAGATTTACTGCTTGATTTACCGACAAATATACAAAGTTGGTAACCTCGAAGAGAAATGAAGCATGCTGTCAACTTGACATTTAGATGTTCGTTCGAAAACTTATAATAACGATCATCAAAGTCTTGGACTCTGATCGCTTTTAACTTTTATGCCAAAAAATAAAAGTTAATTTTTCGGGACTTTGAACGTTATTAGCCTTTTTCTGATTCAGGCTAGGTAAACTTAGCGTCTAATGAACTAGATGGCAGTATTTACCCATAAAATGTTTCGGGGTGACATTGATCATTCTTTCCCTGGACTCTTCATATAGTTATAGTTTTAAAACTACTCATTACTTACAATTTATTACATACATTTTTACATACCGAGACTCCTCCGTGCCTCGGAAAGCACGTTAAGCCGTTGGTCTCGGCTGTCATTCGTGGATCTTTGACAGTCGTTACGGGTCGTCAGAAGCCTGAAACTTCACCAAGGGGTATCGTATTACCCAGTTAATGGGTTGTGGAGGTCAGATAGGCAGTCGCTCCATGTAAAATAATGGTTTTAAGTTGCATCCGGTTAGACTGGAAGCCGACTCCAACATAGTTGGGAAAAGGCTAGGCAGATTGATTGACTTACAATTTATTGCTTTGACTCTTGATCATAGTACTGACATTAAAGCACCTTCAGATAGGCGCGACACGCGACGCGAATAGCGTGTCGCGCCTGTTTGTGGGAGTCTTTATTGTGTTGTCAACAGTTTTTACACGACTACGAAAAAGGCACAATATTTTTTAAACACAAGCTGCAAGTCAATTCAATTAAATTTAATTATTTGTGAACGTATATTACAACAGGTGTTACAATCAGAGCCTTATTAATTAATATAACTGGCAATGCGACATATTTGTTAGTGAGTTAATAAAGTAGAAGGTAAATGATAGAAAATTGGCAGATTTTCAGATGTCGTCTGTCGGTGCGGGTTAAAATAATATAAATCCTTCTGAAACACAGTGCGAGCGCGGTCTCCCGACCAGACGATGACCCATTTGTTTCATAGTGCAGTGTCCCAATTCTTGCAGATCGCCACTAACATCTCGAATAACGTGGGTACTAGGTCCAAGCAATAAAGATAACAAAACGTCGTACCTAAGTATCAACGAAGGGTACGTATGTAACCACACATTACACAGTCGGCCTGCAGTCTCTGGTCCCAACAGTCGGCCTGCCGTCCAAGGCCTGCATAGACCACACACTACAGTGATTATTGCCTGCCGGCAACGGTCGATATTAGCTCTGGGTCCGCACACTAGCAGACGGCAGCCGGCAGTTTCACACCGCAATATCGCCTGCCGGCAGTGGTCTAAATAGCGGTTCGGTATCAGTTCACAAAGTGATAATGTTACGTAATTTTACTTTAAAAAAAGTAAAAACCGACTTCAAAACCAAAAACGAATAAAATAACTTTCATAAAACATTTAACAGCTTCTGAAGTCGGTGTCAAGCTAAAGTGCATTGAAGAATTGAAGACACCGACTACAGAAGCTGTTAAGTGTTTTATGAAAGATTTTTTCATTTTTGGTTTTGAAGTCGGTTTTAACTTTTTTTAAAGTAAATTTATTTTTCCATTTTTAGTTGAAAATACAATTACAAGACGAATGAAAAGAAAAATGATCAAAATCGGCTTAGAAATGCCGGAGATATAGTACATTTATGCATATAACTACGTACATAAGAATAATTACATAATGTATTATATACTAAAAGCTTCCTGAAATTATGTAGATCACGATAGTGAAAGAATCATCAAAATTAATTCATTAGTATTTGAGAGAATCACGGACAAACATACATTCATACATACATACGAGTTGAATACAGAACCTCTTTTTTGAAGTTGGTTAAAAAACGATGTGCTATTTTTTAGATTCACTGGTAGGATAACATCGTAGTGAATTATATTACATTTTTTAAATGATAACCAAATTAGAAAAGTCGCTAAATTGGCAACACTGCTATCGACCTGCTTACTCGATTTGGCCTTGAGGTCACGGACTGTCCGGCCCACAGAGCATGTTCGTGCAGACCTGCGCCGGCAACACGGGCCACATACTCTGGGATCGCATTGGCAAGCATTGGTCGTCAATCCAAAACCTGTGAGTCTGTGATCATAGCGATTAACTGACAGGCTGCTATCCGCCGGCGGACTGTACATTTGCTCTTTAAAGAAGAAGAAACAAATGAATGCCATGTATTTGGGTGCCCTCTCACCTTCCACAGCTGTTTTCACATAGCCCTTCATTTTTCTTGCGTACTCCTATCTCGCATTCACATTGTCCTTGCCTTGCAAAGCCACTTGCATCCTATAGTTATTAGACAACGATCGGCTCAGCTTCTGTTCTCTCGTGATAATCCGACGCGCAATGCGGAGGGCACGCTTGCTAACTTGTCTTACATGTTACCGGAAACATACGGGTACAGAGATTTGGACGTGCAAGCTTTTCTTAGATGCCTGTGGGTTGGAGAGCATAGCCGGCTGATGCCCGGTTTTGGAGAACCTCAGATAAATGTCAGTAGCTATTTGATTCGACAATATTCCCATTTCCTTAGGTACAACTAAGTGTTTAGCACCGAAATATATCAAATAGATTAAGTACTTGCATACGGCACAGAGTAAACGCGGTTTGAACGCATTGATGTCGATACTTCTTAAAAGATGGATGGATTGTGTGTTATGCTATGAAAGACAAGTTAAAAATTATATTTAAAAACCCCCGATACAAAACCATCATTTGTTTTGCTACTCCATCATCAGACCTTGACTGCCATCTATCTATAACCTATCCATTGAGACAATTTCAATGAGACCAAACACTATAGGTATATCTGCTGTAAGTTGGTGTGGAAGTTGGGTATTCTGCAAATTCCAGGTACTGCTGCAGCATTAGTTCAAGGTTAATATGTTATTCTAATATCATTGAAGTCACAGAATACCAAATTTCGACTCGATCAGACCTGTAGAAGATGCTCACATCCATTCATCAACTAAAAAAGAGCTGTTAATCTTCAAACCGCTGAATAGATTTTCATGAATCATAGATAAGAACTCTTTCGATTAGGTCACCTTTCAAACAAAACAAAAAAAATCTAAATCGGTTCAGTCGTTTGGGAGCTACGATGCCACAGTCAGATACACACGTTAAACTTATAACACCCCAGCGTCCCGCTTTTTCGTTACGTGACAATTTCTACCAGTTCACTCCTACCGCCAGCCGTGTGGAAGCACTTCGTTCCAATAAAATAATACCTATAATACTACCGACAAACGCATTTTCTTTCTTTGTTTTAACTTCGGGCGATTTATCCCGCGACAACTTTTTACCGCACACTAAATTTTCAACTTAGTGTTGAGAGCGGAGCATTGAGAATCTAAGAGTGCACCCCACACCGCGTCAATAAAATTTACTGTTGGATTTACGACTCTTGGCGCTAAGCAGTGGCTTGATAATATAGCAAATCGCCGCGGGAAAAATCGCTCGTGGGTACGAGGGCTTCTGCTCAAATATTTCGAATAAGGCAAGCAACGAGACCGCTCCTTCAATCTCACCCGTATGTTTCCACACAATTTGCACTCTTAACATACACTAGTTCACTTTTGCATATAAAAGATGGCTCAACCTTTATTCAGAAGCTGCAAGAATAATCCGTTTGAAACTAAGTACAAGTAGGGTTAGTATTTGTGACTTTAAAGTATCTAGTTTAGTGGTGAAGAACGGGCGTTTTGGGGACGGCTTCATGTAATTTTGACGTTCAATAAGTGCTGGTTCTCAGTCTAGTTTGAATATATGACTATTCATTTTATCGGCACTGGTGGAGCCTATTTCAAAGGACCGCATAAAACAAATGACAAACAATGCATATTAATCTATTTATGGGCTGATTTTACAATCGTCAGTTACCTAACCTTTAAATGGTTAAAAAATAATATGGTGGTTTGACATACTTTCTTTACAAAAGCTTTCAAATCGTTAGAAAAAAGTCCTTTAAAAGTTATCTGATAATCAAAATATAAAAATTAAATCCGTCATTGAAGTAAATATAAATCAATGCTCAAGATCAAGTTATGAGAAAAGGCTTTAAAAAGTCAAATGAGTAAAATGGGACCTCTTTCCCCCCAAACAAAAGCTCAGGGTATATTTTATTTTTAATTTATTCACATTAAAACCTAGGGATCTACTTGCCAGTTTATTAAATGCAAATGCATGTAAAACGGACCGGCTGTAAATTAAAATATTATTTTAAGTTTTTAATTAGTTGAAGGCTCATTGAATGTTGATAGTTTGTTTTTACTCTTTGTGATGTTCAATCATCATCTACCTAGCCTTATTAGACTGTACGTAATTAAAAAATTTGGTCTTTAGCTCTTAACGTGAAACATAAATAAAACCACTTACCACAGTACAATATTCATTATTTACAAGCTTCCGAAGTTGGGACAAAAACTTGTTATTGTTTACTTTAGATTTTATGACAGCGAAAATAATATTTTTTTAATGTCATAGACTATACTCGTCACAAAATAATAGGTCCCTTTTGACAACCCATATCGTTTCATATGCCAAAGAGAGACAAACATAGCGGGACAAAGAGGGACACCCTCATGTCAAAACGGGCCTCTTATTTTTTGACAACTATAGTTCAGTGAGTGTTGTTGTATCTCAAAAGGTTCGGACACAGATAATCTATCATAGTAAATGCATGGAATTGAATATTACTACTTAAAAGTGGTGGAACAAGGTTAAAAGTAAAAAAAGATTGTCTTGGGAACTTTGTTCCCACGGACAATCTACTGTTGGGGAACAAACTTCCCGCGGTCGCGCAAGTGGTTAGCACTTTCGCTGTCCCACGAACCACTTACGTTCAGGTTATGTGTCTGCTTTGCGGACATTCAGAGGTACGCAGGGGTCTCGCTATGTAAAGATGGTCACCCGCATCCACGGACCGACCGCGGCAAGCGTAGCTTAACTTGTCAATCGACCCTTGCGGCTGTTATTTTCTCTTAGCTCGTCTTTTAACTGTGCTAAACACCAAGTCGCATACATTTTTCTCTAGTCTTCGTTTAATTTGTGATCAACACAACAGTGAACACATACATAACAATGGCGGTTTATAGACGGACAATAGTGCTGCCACCTATGACGAGCTTTCAGTTTTTAACCCCATTGAAACAAATAGAGCTATTAAAATATTCCAAACTAAAAAAAAAACTTTATATTTTTGAAACGACTTTGAAATTTTGACAGCGTAACGATGAATAAGTGCCAATATCGCCACAAATACAATGGTAGAATGTTCCAGAAGGTTTGTTTATTTACCTACTATTGTTTTGAAAGACACACTAGCACCTAATTAGCTGATGCGTGTGTTACAAATAGCTTGGAACTATTTAATCTGTCCATTTTGTTCTTGAAGCAGTTTAGTGTGGGAGCCGTCATAACATTTTCCGGGAGCCTATTCCATAGGTACTGTGAGGTCTCGAACCTCACAGTAGGAGATTTACTATATTAATAATAAAACGAGAGGGACTCTAGTTGAATGGGGCTGATGCCCGCTATATTTTATAAGCTTCGGATAAATTATAATTTCTACAGTACTGTTACAACTTTGTCAGGCAAGAATTGCTTCAAAGGCTTTTTCTTTGACGAATTTTCCGATAGCTTTAGGGAATGTCCGCGGCTTTGCCCGCGTGGATGTCAGAAACTATCCCATGGGAGCAAAAATCCTTTCTTATTCCTTGTCTGCATTATAAAGGGAACCTCTGTACAAAATTTCAGCTTTCTAGGTTCAAGGGTTTGGGCTGGGCGTTGTGAGTCAGAGAGAGTCAGTCAGTCAGTCAGGACTTTTCTTTTTACATCAATATGTAATTGTGTGAAAGATAATGGAAAGTAGAAAAAGAAGTATGAAAGAAAAAGACATGCTGTGCCGAATCAATTGGGAGTGGCAAGGTGTCCACTGACGTAACCGATATTTTGTAATAAGGGGTCTTAGCACACTTCCACGGCGAAACCACAGCAGCGAAACGGCAGTAGTTTAATTCAACTGACTCGCATGATGTTCCGCTACTCGAGTTGCGATTAGAGTAGGGGAACATCAAGCGGTTTCGCGGTTTAGCGGCGGAGGCAGCTAAGGCCCTAAAAGAGTGTGTCTGTGTGTGTGCGAGAAGCACAGAACCGGTCGAAGTGGCGATGCTTGGGGGAGGCCAGATACCTATGTCCTGCAGAAGACGTCTTTCGGCTGAATTGGTGGTGGTGATGGTGGTGAAAAGAGTGTCCACTGTTCATGGAGTTTCTTGCACGTTCTTCTCCTCCCCCCTACCGTCTAACGCTTTGGAATAGCCAACTGGCTTCATCTTTTTGACTGACCAACTCCTTGACAATTTAAAAGTGCTTGTATTGAGATTGTTACCTGGAAGCTTCGCGCTGTCATTCATGGATCTTTGACATCTTTGGTCGTCAGAAGCCCGAAAGTCTGACAACCAGTCTTACCAAGGGGTATCGTATTACCCATAACTGGGTTGTGGACGTCACAGATAGGCAGTCGCTCCATGTAAAATACTGGTATACTGCAGGTTAGACTGGAAGCCGACCCCAATATAGTTGGGAAAAGGCTAGGCAGATTGAAGCTTCGCTGCGAGAGAGCACTGCTGTGTGATTGTCACTTGTCAAAGTCATCTTGAAGACAAAACAACAAATCGGCGACAAGAAAAAACACTTAGCGCCACCTCGCGGCAAAGTTTTCAACAAGGAACTCTATTGGCAGTTTGAATAAAAGTAACAAAAGCTGAATGAAAGTTGCAATCATTTAGCGCCATCCACGCTGAACTAATTTGACAGTTTTCTTCCCAATAGTTTATTTGAAATAAATGCATTTAGTTTGACTTTTGTCCTTATTGACGTCAACGACGTCGCCAGATCAGATTTTTGCAATAAACTGAACCTTCTCTTCTCCTCTGTCACGTGAAATCACGCTTAGAATCAGTCAAATTGACGTGACGCGTCATAACGATAGCGCTGCCCGGCGTGACAAATGGCGGAGTGGGCGGTAGACAAATTGTTTGTTCGGGAGCCACTGCATTAGTTTGTTTAGAAAAATATTCTCATATAATACACACAGAAGTGTATATTTCCCAAGAGGATAAATAGGATTTTTAGACATGGATCGATGGCTGTATTCAGTTTTATGTATAAAAGGGGGCCAAAACTTTCATACTCTAATCTCAGCCTCAATCTGTCAAAAAAAGTCGGGAGGTGTCGGGGGACACCCGGTTTGCACGAAGTTCCTTTCGCTGTAACTATATCATGTACTAGCTTCTCCCCGCGACTTCGTCCGCGTTAAATTTTATTCCCCTGAAGGGGTGGGCCCTTCGCATCGCATCGCCTGCCTTCTGACTTTTTTTCATTTTGCTCGGCTCCTAAGGGTCTTAGCGTGATGTTAAATAGCCTATAGCCTTCCTCAAGAATTGGGCTATCAAATATCAAAATAATATTTCAAATCCGACTGGTAGTTCCAGAGATTAGCGCGTTCAAACAAACACAAAACAAATTCATCAGCTTTATTATTAGTACAGATTAACACAGAGCCATCTAGTGTGGTGTGAGCCATCTCATACAGTCATCTCATCTCGTAATCTCTCGTATGTACACAGGATGAAATTATAATCGTTTCTATCCTCGGGGTCATTGTACTCATCATTATGAACAACTTTTACTGTGATCTCAAAAAAAAAAAAATGAGCTATTCAGTACATTTATCTACATCAAAATCGTCAAAATGTAGGAAGCAAATATGATTTTTCGAAGATTTTTGCATCGAAGTGTTGTTCCCCAATTCAACTTTAGGCATTAGAGAAAGCTCGTCAATTCAAGAGTGTTTTTGTTGTGTTTGGGACCGCATACCAGTATAATTTCCAAAAATTTTCTCACACAGTTTCTCTATGAGCTGTTAAAGGCACGCAAGCAGGATCATTAAAACTGCTGAGATTGTTTAAATAAGAATGAAGGTGGTTTATCTCATAACTTAAATCGATTAGGTAATTTTGATCAGACTGCGAAGCATGGAATAAGTTAGTTTATATCGTCAAACGAATACCTCCGATACTCGTGACGGGTAGTTAGATTCTTGAGAGTGGATTGTCTAGTAACGGGTCTAAGAATGATCGATTTTCTCTGCAATCGGAGATCAGTTTGGAAGTTGTTCCACGTTGTTCATATTTGATTGCATGTAGACATTATAATACTTATCTAGTAAGACTGAAAGCTTCCCCCAACATAGGTGAAAGACGAAGTAATTAGAATCGCCTTCATGTTTATTTAACACCAGGAAAATATAAATTCAGGAAACTATTGGTAACTTCTGTATTGGACGATTTGATTAATATTTCTAAATAGAGTTGAATGTAAGAATCCATATTCATACACCACTACAACACTTCACCCCCCCCCCCCCCCACACTTTGATATGCTTTTTTTTTTTTTTTTTTTGTGGATGGGAAATCATCAAATGACTTCTCCCGCTCTGGGCAGAGCGGGAGGGCGTGTCAGACTTTTACTGACTAAAACCCACCCATGCTCCTTCAACTGCCCGTGCCAGGGCCACGGTATCTCTTTCGAACTACCCGCGACCCCGGCGGCACTTTGATATGCTTGCTTAGATGGTTCTAGCATGTCATCCTGTTGTTTCTGATGCATGTAAACAGTGTTGCTATAAATTGTAAATCCGTAATTGGCTGTAAGATTGGTTTTATCTATTTAAGTAAAATTGTTAAAGAGCTGTGGGTTTTGTAATAAATAAATAAATGTTTAGTTGGTAGACATCGCAGCGTGATCGCTGCATTTGAGTCGCGAAGGTAAGCTGTCACTGCAACAAAGTAATCAGCACCTTGCATAACACACTATCGATCGGAATATGAATCATTTTGTAGCAAATTGCTAATCATTGCTTCTTATGTTCGAAAAAATTGTCTGCTTGACAACGTAAATAACGCAATGAATGTTGTGGAACTGTCAAAATGAAACTGATTCCGATTGACAGTGTGTTACGCAATTAGGGTGCGGCTCAATGCGGCCTTATTATCGTCGCCGTAAATGCGAAGGGTGCCTTAGATTTAGCGCTAACTGAGGTTTTAATTAGTAAGTCAACTACAAGATTTAATTAATCCCAAACAAACAAATAAACTTTTAGAGCCGACAGCAACTTAGTCACATCAAAATAAACCGGAATAAATGTTATTTTAAGTTCCTATAGTTTTTAAATGTTATTTTAACTTCTAATAATTTATATTAGACTATCTTTTGCCCGCGGTTTCGCCCGCGTGGATGTCGGAAAATATCCTACGGGAACGTACTACCGGGAAATCCTTCCTTACTTCTTGTCTACATTATAAAGGGAACCTCTGTGCAAAATTTCAGCTTTCTAGGTTCATGGGTTTGGGCTGGGCGTTGATGAGTCAGTCAATCAGTCGGGACTTTTTATTTATTTCTCTTTTTATTTAGATACATAAAAAAATTGTTATTTTAAAGCTTTAAGGTTTGATATGTGTGTATTATTTATTATAACTTAAAATTATCTTAATTTAAAAATTCTATTAGAAAAGTATTTGTATATTTTATTCTATTTATATATTTTTTTTAAATTAGGCGTGCACCTATTAGGTATTAATGTAAATAAACAGGCAAAATGTATAGCCTTTACATTAAAGCACCAAATTTTACAACTGGTAACACCTGTATTTTCTGGAAATAAATGATTCTCATCTTATATCTTATAAAAACCTCGGTTCCACGAACGAAATTCAATCTACGCGGCCTAAAGCGGGTTCGTGTAACAGGACACAATATGGCGTCGTAATGGCTAGATAAATATCGCTTAATGCGTGCGTATCGCTGATAGGAAAACGTTTAAACACGCTTGCCTTGCGGAAAATTTAGTTTATCTTATGTGCAGGCTTTTTCTCGAAAATAAATGGCGGGAAAAAGTTGTAGGAGAAAAAATGTTGGTAGGAATGTAACTTGGGTGTGATATAAGAGAAATAATAAAGATTTTGACGTTTTAGCTTTGTTAGAAAGATGCAATTTAATAGTTTTGATAAAAGTATAGGAGCGAGAATGTGTCTCGTGAGAGTTGACAGCTAGAAATGTCAATGTCAAAAATGACGGGACTATAATGTCTGTGTCTCTTTTGAGCTTGTGTGTCGTTTTTTTTGCTATTGGTCTGTGGTTGCCCGCGCGTCTTCGCTCTTAAATAAAACAAAAGGTATTTTAATAAAACACGTAGGTATACTAAAAGATAAATAATTAAATTATCTTTAAAACGGTTAAGGTTTCATAAAAATACGCTTGATAGTTTCTGCGTGATTCTCAGTTTTTTATCACCGTTAGGCATAACTTTACAAATTAATTACACTATGTAATATAAACATAATCTAAAATATTTACAAATTAAGCTATTAACTAAATGCTCTAATTTAACATATATTTTTTCCAAATCATTAACACTACTCGTTTAGACGTGATCTTCAGTTTAAAATCATAAAAAGTCGGTTAGCGTCGCCTCATTCAACAGGGTCATAACTCTAAAAGTGTATCTATTATAAAGTTAAAGGAAATGAACATGAATATTAAAAAATAAGTTATTACATAATATACGTAAAACTACTCTGCTTGCTTCATAACGAAAAAATCATAATAAAGTCATATAAACTTTAGTGCCACTACGCTAAAATTAAGGCCCCTATTACATTTTGACCGTGATTTTTGCGTTATATTTAATGCAAAAATCACGGTTCGGGGTTCGGCTCTTAAGGTTTTTCAGAATTTTTTTTTTTTTTTTTTTGTAGTCGGGTCAGGAAAAATGAAATCACTGACTGTGTAACTGAGTTGTTAAAGTTAAATTGTAGAAAAATAATATTGTGTGCTTTCCCATATTTTGAAAAATTGACAAGTAGACAAAATAATTATATTCATATGCTTAATAAGCATATGCAATTCTTAGTTAGTCATTATAGAGACAAGCTTGTGTTTTTTGACACCAATAATTTTTTGGAAACTTTAAAATCGACTAGGGATACTGTGTATCTGCCTGTTAGATTTAGACACATAATAGCAAGGCTATTAGCTTTTTGTATAAACTCAGACATAAATAGTATGTCGAAGTCTTGTATTATTAACACCACAATGGTTAGTAATAATACTAATAATAAGATGGTGAGCCTGAATAAATGTAGCTCAAATGCTATAAATATTTACACAAATTGTACGAAGGAGGTTCCATGTCCCACACTCACTAGAAGCTCATTGCCTGGTGATGATATTGAAGTCTTGGGGTTAACTCCGGATAGTAATTTAAACTAGTTTGTAAGACAACAGAAGGTACCAGTAAGAATATTCTTATACCTAACAACAACAAGGTGTCTTCTTGCTCTAAAATAAATAATTGTCGAAAAGGAGTTCAGCAGAATGCCTTGAAATTATTCCATCAAAATATTCAAGGTATTTCTTCCAAATTATTAGAAATTGAAATGTTTTTAGAAAAAACAAAGTTTGACATTGTTTGTTTTACTGAACATTGGTTAAAGGATTACCAAATGCTAATTAATTATGAGAACTATAGTGTGGGCAGTTGTTTTAGCCGTAGATCTATGCTGCGTGGAGGTTCTCTAATTTTGATAAAAAAAAATGTTTAAAATCTAAGCAACGTAATGACATAGTTGGTTTATCAGTGGAACATTGCGTCGAACTATCCTGTGTTGAGCTGGATAAGCATGTTGTAGTGTGCGTGTACAGATCCCCTAATTGTCAGAACTTTTCTTTATTTGAGTCAATAATGGAAGATGTACTAGCGAAACTTGCATCCGGTAATAAAGCTGCA
This sequence comes from Cosmia pyralina, assembly GCA_946251885.1. NCBI lineage: Eukaryota > Metazoa > Arthropoda > Insecta > Lepidoptera > Noctuidae > Cosmia > Cosmia pyralina. The sequence continues at coordinate 7,290,389 of OX276366.1, read as the reverse complement.
ATTTTTTGTGGTGATTTTAATATTAATATTCTGGAAAATAATTCAAATAGCAGTAGATTATTAAGAATTTTTAAATCATTCAATTTATCTAATATTTTTACAGAACCGACTAGAGTAACTCTCACTTCTGCTACTTGTATTGATAATGTTTTCTGCGATTGTGATTATTTAGATAAAGCCATCGTAAATTATTTACCATCTGATCACAGTGGGCAAACAGTAACTTTTAAGTCTAAAACAACTTTGCAAAAAGTGCAAATACAATTTAGACCAATAACAGCTGGGAAATTAAATAGATTCAATAGTGCCCTAGGTAATAGGTTAAATGTTCTGGGCCATAATATGGACGGAGCAAATAAACTATATGAGGATTTCTTTTCAGTAGTGCTCACTGAATTCAATAAAACTTTTGAAAAGAAAACAAAAAATATTTTCCCTAACTTTTTATTTAGTGACTGGGCAACTAGAGGTATTAGGATAACTAGGGAAAGATTATTCGAATTGTATGGCCTTAAGCCTTACATTAACACTGTGACGTTCAACAAGTATGTTGCTACATATTCCAAAATTTTTAGAAATACTTGCAAAATAGCTAAAGCCCTGTATATTAGTAACAAGATCAAATCAGCAGAAAATAAAGTAAAAGCAGTGTGGAAAGTTATAAATAATGAAACTAATAGGAAAAAAATACGAAACACGGATTTTACATTGGAGACTTCTCATGGTGATATAAGCTCTAACTTAGAAGTAGCTCAAGAATTTGTACACTTCTTTACAAATATACCATCTAAAACGACGGAAGCTTTAAATTCCTCACCCGATGTCTCAATTGATTTATTAAGAGCGAACGTTCCAAGCTGCCCGGTTGAATTTCAATTTAAACATATAAACCCCATGGTAGTTAAAAAAGCTTTTCGGCACATTAAAATCAAATTGGCCGAAGATCTATGGGGAATGTCTATCAAAGTTTGTACATCCATAATCGAGACTGTAGCACCATACTTAGCATTAATATTTAATTTGTGTGTGGATGAAGGAGTCTTCCCGGATTTAATGAAATTTAGTAAGGTTATACCACTTTTTAAATCTGGGGACAGTAAACACACCAACAATTATAGACCAGTATCCGTGTTGCCAAGGTATCCGTATCCGTGTTGCCAAATTCAGCAAGGTATTCGAAAAGGTAATGCTCGATCAAATGCTTAATCATTTTAACACCAACCAAATCTTGCACGATCAGCAATTTGGTTTCACCAAAGGACGTTGCACGACTGACGCGGGTGCCACTTTATTAAAACACATATTTTCAGCGTGGGAGGAGGCCCAAGATGCCATAGGAATCTTTTGTGACCTCTCCAAGGCATTTGACTGCGTAAATCACGAAACCTTACTCTTGAAACTTGAGCATTACGGACTAGGTAAACTTGCGCTCAGTTTAGTAAAATCTTATTTAAATGATAGACAGCAACAAGTTCAAATAAATGGTGTCAATTCACTCGGTCTAAAAGTACAAATGGGTGTTCCACAGGGCTCGATATTGGGTCCTTTCCTCTTTTTAGTATATATTAATGATCTACCCCATTTATTAAAAAACCAACCACAAATGGTGTTATTTGCTGACGATACATCCTTAATTTTTAAGATAAATAGACGTGCTTCAAATCTTGACGACGTAAATAACGCCCTACTGCAGATCCATAATTGGTTCACTGCTAATAATTTAGTATTAAATGGGAAAAAGACTAAATGTATAAGATTTGCTTTACCAAATGTTAAAAGTACTGATTGTGACATAGTATTGAATAAAGAGAAACTAGAATTCGTCGATAAAACTGTTTTCCTGGGGATCACGCTCGACTCAAGGCTGCAATGGGGTCCGCATTTAACATCTCTTGCAGGACGGCTAAGTTCAGCAGCATATGCGGTGAGAAAAATCCGTCAATTCACTGATGTAGACACCGCAAGGCTGGTCTATTTCAGTTACTTTCATAGTATTATGTCTTACGGTATTTTACTATGGGGACGGGCTGCAGACATAGAGTCTATTTTTATTCTGCAGAAAAGAGCCATCAGAGCAATATATGGCCTCCGCAGGCGCGATTCTCTAAGGGAACTGTTTAAAGATATTAACATCATGACGGTACCTTGTCAATATATCTACGAAAACATCATGTACGTAAGGAAAAATCTAAATCTTTTCGGTAAAAGAGGTGAAGGACACAATTATAGGACTAGAAATAGGGACCAATTAGTTCAACCAGGTTTCAGACTGGCTAAAGTAGACTCATCCTTCATGGGGTACTGTTTAAAATGTTATAATAAAATACCTCCCCACATACTCCAGCTGAATGAAAGGAAATTTAAATCTTGTATAAAACGCACACTATGCAGCCAGGCATATTATAAGTTGGGGGATTACATCGCTGACAAAAATGCTTGGCTGAATGCTTGTCCTGCTCAACAAGGACGCATTAATTAATTGATTAGCATTCGGATATATTGTTGGACCTGCTGAAGATTAAGATGAGAGAAAACTTTCTTTGCATTGTTTAGATTCAATCTTAGTATTATATAATTGCATAGCACGTGTGAGCACTATGTAGCTACTATTAAGCTACCTTTTACTGGGTACGTCTTTCACTGACTTGAGTGTGCCCTGGCGGTTGAGAGTATGTCATGCTCACTCAAATGTCTCGCTGATGGTGGCGTGTGTGTTGGATCATTAAGTTCCCTTCAAAATGGTTGAGCTAATTGGTGCTGATCCATGCGTCATGTTCGTGAACGGGCGCCGTCAGTTGGGACTGGTCGTCTCTTAGCTGCCATGGCTTATTTTTAATTTTAATATTTAATTTAGTTGTTTTAGTTATTATCTTTTTATTACGGACGCTTTTTAACGTGCACGTCTTTCTACATTGTTCTCACATGTATATTTTCAACTTGAACGATGTAACCAATATTTTGTAAAAATATTATGATTTAAAAGAGTGTCCGTGGAGTTTCTTGCCCGTTCTTCTCCATAGGGATCTACTACGCTTTGGAATGGGCAACTAGCTTCATCTTTCTGACTGACCGACCCATTGACAATTCAAAAGTGCCTGTAATTGGTTTATTTGAAATAAATGCTTTGAGTTTGAGTTTGAGTTTTGAAAAAACTGAATGACTTCGACAACTTTGAATTATTGAGTGGTGGGGAAATGTTATTATTATATTTCATAGTGGCTTCGTTTTTCGCCATTTTTTCTTATCTATTTATATGAAGCCAAAATTCCGCAGCAATTTTGTTGAGCTCGTGTTACATAAGAAAATGAAATGAAAAATATATAATAATATCTCTTAAATAGTGGTTTAGTTCATGAATTTTGAAATAAGTATGTATGGAATATCTATAAAAAATCCCATTTCAAACCATAAAACTACTAAAACCGCACTGTAAACTTCTTAATTCATTAATTTTATTACGTAAAATTTATACCAGAATAACACACTATAAACAAAAAAAAAAAAAAATAAGATTCAAAATAAGCGTAATTACAACTGCCAAATTGCTACATATTGCGATGCGTCGCCCTGCTTCAATATACCTAATCTGTCAGAACGCAATTTTGTGATAGGCCTCTTATGTTTGCTTAGAAAAACTTCTTGTACCTAATAATAAATGACCCGCCATATATCTCCATAAAACTTCATGTTCCATATTTAACGTTTTATCAAAATTTTCCTTCAAATTGATGCCTTAGTAGACCTTTCCCTTTCACATCAACGACACTGAAATTCTAAATGGCTGGCTAATTTGTCGTTTGCCATCGTTTCAAAGGTGAACTCCAAGGGTGCACTCTAAACAAAATGGCACAGAAGGTCAGTAAATAGTGACTGCGGGTGTTAATGAAATAAAAGGATCTCTTAATACTAGGCAAAGAAAGAGAAGTGGAATACAATATTATAGTAAGTGTTCTTACACACGAGCGACACGCGTCATCGACAGAGGCAACTGCACGCGCCGACGACCGCCGCCGACATGTCGGCCACAGCCTAAAGCGACGCTTGCAGTTGTAGCGTGACGCGTCCGCTATTTTGTCAGTGGACTGCAAATAGTTCAGGATTGACAAAATGGCGAACGCGAGACGCTGCAACTGCAAGCGTCGCTTTCGTCACCTTTGACAGTCGTTACGGGTAGTCAGAAGCCCAAAAGTCTGACAACTAGTCTTACCAAAAGGTATCATGTTACCCAGTAACTGGGTTGTGGAGGTCATATATACAGTCGCTCCGTGTAAAATATTGGCTTTGTTATTGTTTACTTTAGATTTTATAACAGCGAAAATAATATTTTTTTAATGTCATAGACTAGTTCAGCGAGTGTTGTCGTATCTCAAAAGGTTCGGACACAGATAATCTATCACAGTAAATGCATGGAATTATTAGATACTACTACTTAATAGTGTTGGAACAAAATTTAAAGTAAAAAAAGATTTGCTTGGGATGGAAGTCATCCCAGTAAAATCTACTGAAAATTTATTCTGGGATGACTTCCATCCCAGTTCGCGTGAGCGGTTAAGGTTGACCTGTTAAGTCTACAGTTTCTTTTTTTAAATATAAAAACCTCCTGTCTCACTGTCCTGACTGACTCATCAACGCCCAGCCCAAACCATTGACCTCATCATCATTCTCCTACCCTTATCCCAATCTATTTGGGGTCAGCGCAACATGTCCCTTTTTTCCCGTACTTTTTGTCGTCATCTCGGTAGTCACCCCCTTTCCAGCCATTTCATCTTCCACACAGTCCATCCATCGTTTCTTTGGTCTTCCCCTACTCGTATAGCCATCGACATGACATTCATACTCAAAACTTGCCTCACGACCTAGACGCTGAAGCTGAAATTTTGCACAGAAGTTCCCTTTATAATGTAGACAAGGAATGAGGAGGGATTTTCGCTCCAGTGGGATATTTTCCGAGATCCACGCGGGCGAAGCCGCGCAGGAAGTGCTAGTGTTTAATAAATAAATAAATAATAGTAATATGTCTGGATTTTCTGATCTCGTTTACTTATTGTCCTAATTGAGGAGCATTTTGCCCTTATTTCCTCCTCTACCCTCAGCGTTCGGCCATTTTGTGTTTTTTTCAACTCTTTCCGTAGTGATCGAGTAGAATGGAGTCCATTCAGGGATTTACCCTAATTTCCTTTCTGATCGACTGTTTAAGTGAGGAAAAGTGATGTAAGTGCTTTATTTTTTATTTAAGTCCCCTTTCCTTGTTTAACTCGACTCTCTTCGCTTTATCGACGTTCGTACGGACGTAAAAATATCGCGGTGATTTTATTTCGCGTACTGGATTTTCAACGCTCTGCTTAGTGCTGAAAGTTGAAAATCCAACAGCGTATTTTTTCGACGCGCTAGAATGCACTGTTGTTGTTGAGTTAGATTCTCAACGCTCGGATCAACAGCGAGAGTTGAAAATACAGGGCGCGATAAAATCCCGCCGCGATATTTTTACGTCCGTGCGAACGTCGGCTTATTGTCATTCCTAGGCTAATAGCTAAGTTTTCTCGTTCAGCTGTCTTTGTCATCCCTCTCTTCCAACCATTCTTTTTACTTTTTGCAAAAGCACACCTATGAAGTTCCTTATTTATTGACAGACAACCATAGAAAAAAAAGCAATACTTCATGGACGCTATGAAGTTCCTTATTTATTGATAGACAGCCATAGAAGAAAAAATGCAATACTTCATGGACGCTATGAAGTTCCTTATTTATTGATAGACAACCATAGAAGAAAAAATGCAATACTTCATGGACGCTAAAGTAAAATAAATGATTGAAAAGATTAAAGCTAAACCATTCTAAACATGAACGCCCCTCCACAGCGGTTACGCTCACATGCAAAGAAGTGCATAGACGCAATACACGTAATATTGGCCTTTGTCATTGGTTGCTCAGTCTCCGGCGAGTACGGTCAACAACTTAACTAAATAAATACTTTACAGACTAACATACATAAAAATATACACACTACGAGTAACACTGATTTTTTTATATGCAATCGGTACCTACCGACTTGCCCAAACCACAGATTAATACAGATGGGACACTACGCAAAATCATTTAAATAAAAAGCGACTCTTGCTACGACACAATAAAGTGCAATTCAGGTCGCACAACGCTTCATTACCTACAGTTATATTCACCTATAAGTTGCCTCTCTTTCTATCGCGTAACTCTTATACCTTCTGACTCGTTAGGGTTGTCTTCTTTTACGACGCGGCGCGTGGGCACAGTAACTTGTTTTTGTTTCGCTTATCGTATGAAAAAAATGTGTTAAGAGGTCTGTTCTTTTTGTTTATTATTGTAAGGTGATGTGTATTATACTAAATGCAACAGTTATTTTTGTTAGATATGGTTTCATTTTGTAAATATAACGACTTTTGTATACAAAACTGGGAAACCTGGGAAATAGTCCATCACGCTACCTTCAAGTTCAAATTTGTAATACATTATTAGGTGAATCTACACAAAACCCTACGTCATCAGATAGTTAGATATTAAAGTAAGGTATCATGAAAGAAAAATAATAGGTGATAAATATTTTTTTACATATTTAAATTTATAAATTGGTAAAATATTCAATCATAATATGCTTTTTATTTTATAAATTTAGATCAAGTGCTGCTTGTTCGAAAATATTAACTAAAAGTAAAAGTGACAACCCTGGGTATCAACGCAAGAGTAGGCTAATAACTCGGCGGGCGGCCTTAGATAACCTACTGTATATTTATATACTGTGGCATGGGTGAGTATTGAAATAACGTACGAGCCGGCCGGTCCGCGGCAGCCCACACTGAATTTACCCAGTGAGATGAGCCCGCCGCGTACTTGTAGCTTCATACCTAAACTGCGGAGTGTCCCATCTATATTAATCTGTGCCCAATCGCCGAACAGCCGGATTTATCGGCCAACTAGTGTATAAATGACACGAACGCGCGACAGAGCAAACGTGTCATTCCATACAAAGCGCATGCTCCCCGCCGAACAATGTTGTTACCTGGACTGATCGCACGATTAGTTGACCTCTAACTGCGGCGACGAGTCCATGTTGACAGTAAAGTCGCCACACGCACACAAGTAAAGTGTTGCAATAAGTATTTCCTCTCACACATTGAAGTAATCACGTTTTGTGGAGGGGCGTTCATTTTTAGAATGGTTTCTACCTACGTGTTTCTCGTTAACCTGCCACTAAGGTTTTGATTTACATAGGTTTTAAACCGTGTAAATAAATAATTAGGTACTAATTGTAATAAATGCTGAAGCGAGTTTGTCTGGTACATTTTCAACAGCAATAAATAATATTTATTTGTTTGAACATGGCAACATTATGGGTTCTGAACTGGCCTATTAATCTTTATCACTCAGATTTGTTTTAGAGTACCTATAAAACACCCACATTTCACCAGTTATGTTCGTATCCTATGTACCTAATAGGTGGCGCGCCTATTGTCATCAACCGGGCACAAATCCATACTCCGGGCTGCTACTGAGAAATTCCAGATGGAAAACCTAATAACACTTTGCCCGACCCGGGAATCGAACCCAGGACCTCATGCTCAGCAGTAGCGCTTGCGACCACTAGAACAATAACACTTTGCCCGACCTGGGAATCGAACCCAGGACCTCATGTTCAGCAGTAGCGCTTGCGACCACTAGAACAATAACACTTTGCCCGACCTGGGAATCGAACCCAGGACCTCATGTTCAGCAGTAGCGCTTGCGACCACTAGAACAATGACACTTTGCCCGACCCGGGAATCGAACCCAGGACCTCATGATCAGCAGTAGCGCTTGTGACCACTAGAACAATAACACTTTTTCCGACCTGGGAATCGAACCCAGGACCTCATGATCAGCAGTAGCGCTTGCGACCACTAGAACAATAACACTTTGCCCGACCTGGGAATCGAACCCAGGACCTCATGTTCAGCAGTAGCGCTTGCGACCACTAGAACAATGACACTTTGCCCGACCTGGGAATCGAACCCAGGACCTCATGTTCAGCAGTAGCGCTTGTGACCACTAGAACAATAACACTTTTTCCAACCCGGGAATCGAACCCAGGACCTCATGATCAGCAGTAGCGCTTGCGACCACTAGAACAATAACACTTTGCCCGACCTGGGAATCGAACCCAGGACCTCATGATCAGCAGTAGCGCTTGTGACCACTAGAACAATAACACTTTGCCCGACCTGGGAATCGAACCCAGGACCTCATGTTCAGCAGTAGCGCTTGTGACCACTAGAACAATAACACTTTTTCCAACCCGGGAATCGAACCCAGGACCTCATGATCAGCAGTAGCGCTTGTGACCACTAGAACAATAACACTTTGCCCGACCTGGGAATCGAACCCAGGACCTCATGTTCAGCAGTAGCGCTTGCGACCACTAGAACAATAACACTTTGCCCGACCTGGGAATCGAACCCAGGACCTCATGTTCAGCAGTAGCGCTTGCGACCACTAGAACAATGACACTTTGCCCGACCCGGGAATCGAACCCAGGACCTCATGATCAGCAGTAGCGCTTGTGACCACTAGAACAATAAAATTTTTCCGACCTGGGAATCGAACCCAGGACCTCATGATCAGCAGTAGCGCTTGTGACCACTAGAACAATGACACTTTGCCCGACCTGGGAATCGAACCCAGGACCTCATGATCAGCAGTAGCGCTTGCGACCACTAGAACAATGACACTTTGCCCGACCTGGGAATCGAACCCAGGACCTCATGTTCAGCAGTAGCGCTTGTGACCACTAGAACAATGACACTTTGCCCGACCTGGGAATCGAACCCAGGACCTCATGATCAGCAGTAGCGCTTGCGACCACTAGAACAATAACACTTTGCCCGACCCGGGAATCGAACCCAGGACCTCATGTTCAGCAGTAGCGCTTGCGACCACTAGAACAATAACACTTTGCCCGACCTGGGAATCGAACCCAGGACCTCATGTTCAGCAGTAGCGCTTGTGACCACTAGAACAATGACACTTTGCCCGACCTGGGAATCGAACCCAGGACCTCATGATCAGCAGTAGCGCTTGTGACCACTAGAACAATAACACTTTGCCCGACCTGGGAATCGAACCCAGGACCTCATGTTCAGCAGTAGCGCTTGTGACCACTAGAACAATGACACTTTGCCCGACCCGGGAATCGAACCCAGGACCTCATGTTCAGCAGTAGCGCTTGCGACCACTAGAACAATAACACTTTGCCCGACCTGGGAATCGAACCCAGGACCTCATGTTCAGCAGTAGCGCTTGTGACCACTAGAACAATGACACTTTGCCCGACCTGGGAATCGAACCCAGGACCTCATGTTCAGCAGTAGCGCTTGCGACCACTAGAACAATAACACTTTGCCCGACCTGGGAATCGAACCCAGGACCTCATGTTCAGCAGTAGCGCTTGTGACCACTAGAACAATGACACTTTGCCCGACCTGGGAATCGAACCCAGGACCTCATGATCAGCAGTAGCGCTTGCGACCACTAGAACAATGACACTTTGCCCGACCTGGGAATCGAACCCAGGACCTCATGTTCAGCAGTAGCGCTTGTGACCACTAGAACAATGACACTTTGCCCGACCTGGGAATCGAACCCAGGACCTCATGATCAGCAGTAGCGCTTGCGACCACTAGAACAATAACACTTTGCCCGACCCGGGAATCGAACCCAGGACCTCATGTTCAGCAGTAGCGCTTGCGACCACTAGAACAATAACACTTTGCCCGACCTGGGAATCGAACCCAGGACCTCATGTTCAGCAGTAGCGCTTGTGACCACTAGAACAATGACACTTTGCCCGACCTGGGAATCGAACCCAGGACCTCATGATCAGCAGTAGCGCTTGTGACCACTAGAACAATAACACTTTGCCCGACCTGGGAATCGAACCCAGGACCTCATGTTCAGCAGTAGCGCTTGTGACCACTAGAACAATGACACTTTGCCCGACCCGGGAATCGAACCCAGGACCTCATGTTCAGCAGTAGCGCTTGCGACCACTAGAACAATAACACTTTGCCCGACCTGGGAATCGAACCCAGGACCTCATGTTCAGCAGTAGCGCTTGTGACCACTAGAACAATGACACTTTGCCCGACCTGGGAATCGAACCCAGGACCTCATGATCAGCAGTAGCGCTTGTGACCACTAGAACAATAACACTTTGCCCGACCTGGGAATCGAACCCAGGACCTCATGTTCAGCAGTAGCGCTTGCGACCACTAGAACAATAACACTTTGCCCGACCTGGGAATCGAACCCAGGACCTCATGTTCAGCAGTAGCGCTTGTGACCACTAGAACAATAACACTTTTTCCAACCCGGGAATCGAACCCAGGACCTCATGATCAGCAGTAGCGCTTGTGACCACTAGAACAATAACACTTTGCCCGACCTGGGAATCGAACCCAGGACCTCATGATCAGCAGTAGCGCTTGTGACCACTAGAACAATAACACTTTGCCCGACCTGGGAATCGAACCCAGGACCTCATGTTCAGCAGTAGCGCTTGCGACCACTAGAACAATAACACTTTGCCCGACCTGGGAATCGAACCCAGGACCTCATGTTCAGCAGTAGCGCTTGTGACCACTAGAACAATAACACTTTTTCCAACCCGGGAATCGAACCCAGGACCTCAAGATCAGCAGTAGCGCTTGCGACCACTAGAACAATAATACTTTGCCCGACCTGGGAATCGAACCCAGGACCTCATGATCAGCAGTAGCGCTTGTGACCACTAGAACAATAACACTTTTTCCAACCCGGGAATCGAACCCAGGACCTCAAGATCAGCAGTAGCGCTTGCGACCACTAGAACAATAATACTTTGCCCGACCTGGGAATCGAACCCAGGACCTCATGTTTAGCAGTAGCGCTTGTGACCACTGGAGCAACGAGGCAGTCACAATAATTGTGACTGCCTCGTTGCTCTAGTGACTGCCTCGTGGGTTTTTCCATCTGAAATTTCTCAGTAGCAGTGACGATTATTAACAACATGAGTAATTTTAACATTCACTAGCTTCTGGCCCGCAACTTCGTCCGCGTGCTTGTTCCCCCGACCCACCCCTTCGTCGTCGCATCGCAACGCCACATCGCGCAATAGCGAAAAAAGAAAAAAAAAGTCACAAAGATGCAATTTTTTAATGAAATTACTTATTTTAGAATTACAGAAAAAATTATAAAAAAATACAACCGACTTCCAAAAACAACACTAAAAGTGAAAAATAACTTTAATTTCGGAAGTCGGTGTCTGGTTAAATGTATTTTCGTTTATTGCCACCGACTTCCGAAATTAAAGTTATTTTTCACTTTGTAGTGTTGTTTTTGGAAGTCGGTTGTAAGTATTTTTTTGTAAAAAAGTTTATATTTTTCACTTTTTAGTTGTGGTGCCTACCCCACATAAATTCTAATACCACTCACTACCTGCAAAACAAACTAGAAGATCATCTCTATAAAAGTGGGGAAAAAATACGTATTATTGAAGCTAACTCAAAAACTACCCAAGCAAAGTTAATAAATTTCATATGAGACCAACTTTGATGTATACCCTCTCGAATAAAACAAAAAAATTTCAAATCGAACGACTCTGTAAAAAGTTATGCGTGCTCATACATAAAAAAAAAAAATATATATATACGTGTCGAATTGAGAACCTCCTCCTTTTTTTTTCGTCGGTTAAAAAGTAGAGGTCTTTCCGGAATTAAATTTTATCAAGATAATTTAACCCAATTGCGGTTTCCTTCAGTCAAAGCAGTAAGCAAATGAACAATGAACAAACAAACAAACTTTTTGGATATATATCCAAAAAATATATACGAGTACATGCTGCAATAGTGAAATAAATGGTTACGAAGAATCCCCCAATTTATTTTGATATCGCCTTAAATTTGTAGTAAAGGTAAACAATTAATATCCTTCCCTGACTTTATCTACGTCTGATGCACATCGGGTCACTTTGCTGACTGGCCAGACTTGTACTCGGCATTAGCTATGCCCAGAGGGAGTCTCAGAAAATATCACGTAATTTTTTTCCGCAAGAAACTGGGTAAAATTACGAGGACCCAGTTTCCTCGTAAGTAATTAATATAAAAAAAAAGTATTAAGTACAAAAAAATATGTTTATTTATATAAAAATAAATCCAACGCAATCAAGCAGAGATTTAACGTCCTTACACAAAAAATACGCATTTTGAAAAATCTCACGTGAGATTGGGGGGAGGGGATCGAGCCAAATCTCACGATTTCTCACCAAGGGGGGTAATTGATAGACGCCCCCCATGAAATCCTTCGTTCCCATCAACCTACAGATAATATGAAGTCAGCCACTAACATAAAATCAATCAGTGTTTTATCTATTCTCTATTTTAATCATCCAATTTACCCAAAATCAGTTCCGGTAACTATCCACTTAATGCGTTTTTAATTCAGTGTGTTCGCGACATGGGTCTAGCAACATGGATGCTTATAATCTTTATACTTGCCAACATGTGCATTATGGTTCATCCTAGCGGTAAATTCCCCGACTTCTTTTATGATGATCTCGCCGAGGTATTTATTTTCTTATTGGTAATTTATAATTTTTTTGGTCAGTGATTATGCTTTTCACCCTGTTTTTTTTTTGTGCGAGCGGGAGGGCGTGTCAGACTTTTACTGACTAAAACCCGCCCGTGTTCCTTCAGTTGCCCGTGCCAGGGCCACGGTGTCTCTTTCGAACAACCCGCGACCCCGGCGGCTGCATTAGTACCCTAGACTCGCAGCAGGCCACGTAGGAGATGGTGGGGCGAACTCTATAGGTTCCGTCAAAGCTGGAAGGTGGACGAGCGAGCTAGCAAAGAACAGAGCAGGCTAGGAAAAAAAATATACTTACTTAAGTACCTTATTAATTTAAACTTGGTTCGAATGAGCGAGTGTTGTGGCCAATATTTTTGCTCTTCCCTTTATCAATATAATGAGGAAACCAGCATGTCCTACAACCAAAAATTCGAAGACATGTAGCCCGCGAGGTGGTGGCTAGGGTTGCCAACCCTACTATAGTATCCTGCTGTATTAGAGGCCTAAATACTATATTTCTAATAAATAAACATGGTAGGTAGGCGAAACTATTTGAATTTTTTTGATGAAAAATTAAATAACATTATTATTTTAAAATAAGTGAAAAACGAAACGCATCCGTCATCTGTTTTTGAACGAAACATGTCAATTTTCGTTCGAGCAACCAGCAACTTTAGCTTTTACTGAGCGCATATTTCTAAATGGCGAAATGAGCGCAATACTGTCAGTATTAATCTCACAAAATCTGAATTAATGGTATTTCGTAACCTGAATAAAAAAATAAATAAATAGTAAATTAGTAATAGTAAAGTAGTAATTAGTATTAGTAGTAGTTAGTATTAGTAGTAGTATTAGTATTAGTTATTATTTAGTAATAGTAAATTTATAAAATTTAATAATGGTTAAAATGAGTCAATAAAAAAAATCCTATTTATAAATGCTCAAAGTGGCAAAAAAACTATGCATTTAAAAAATTAAATATTTTTGAAACAAAAAAAAAAAAAAAAAAAATAAAAAAAAAATATAGTAGGTAGGTGACCTACTATATTTTTATTTTTTATTTTTTCGCCATATACTATATTTTTACAGACAATGCCTTCGAAAATACTATATTTGATTTAAATACAGTTGGCAACCTTAAATACAGCCGACTTGCAGAGTCCTCTCTGGCTTTCTGGCCTGTGTCCCAAGAGTGAGACACACATTATACGGCTGACCATGCTTTTGCAGTAAGTGACCAAGCGTGGTGGTCCTTTAGATTTTTGCTGTTCTCTGTATCAGAACAGACTTTTTATGCATTGGGACAGTTATAGATTGACAAAATTGGCTTGGTGCTCACAACTACTACTCATCCTGAGTAGATACATGGCTCGGAAAAGGTGGATTTATTGGCTACTAGCTTTTGGCTTTTGTTTTTTTTTTGGCTTTGCCCGCGTGGATGTCGGAAATTATCCCATGGGAACCGGGATAAAAAAGTATCCTAAATGTCCTAATCCAGGTTTCGCATTTAGTTATTAGGCCCAAAAATCAAAGCAAAATGGGGTGACCCTTGAAGGTGAGTGTCCACTGGTTCGCGCCGCCGCCGGCCGCAACGCACGCGCGGCACGCAACGGATTTTGGTTTGTTTGTATGAAGAAATGAGAATGCGGACGGTACCGGTAGTGGACGCAGTGCTACATGAATTCATTACAAAGCAAACCGAAATTCGTGCGGCCGGCGCGGACCAGTGGATGCTCACCTTTAATGAGTTAGCATATCGTCAATAAAGGAATGCCATGGCATTCCTTTTTTGACTTTCCTTCCAAAATTGAACCTCTGTTAAACCGAAAAAAAAAATCTTGCCTGCCTCCTTGGTCTAGTGGTCGCAAGCGCTACTGCTGAGCATGAGGTCCTGGGTTCGATTCCCAGCAAAAATATATTGGGTATTTTCGTCAGAAATTTCTCAATATCAGCGTCTCTATGGTGACTGGTAATTAGTGACCGATACTTAAACACATGATTGTGCTCATGATAACAAACAACTTTTACTATGGGACCAAACCAGAAATCGCAAAAAAAAAAATCAGCTGCTCCCTATATTTTGGCGAGTTATGCAAACAAGAATGTTCGGGTCAGCTGATTTTTTTTTCGCGATTTTAGGTTTAGTCCCATAGTAAAAGTTGTTTGTTATCTATTTATTTTTTTATTTTATTTGTTATCATAGGTAAAAAAAAAATATACAGATCTTATGTTTGATTAACAGAACGCTATGTTATGCCAGGAGGCGTACAAATATGGTATGCAAATCTAGCATAATATTATAAATTAAAATCTATTAAAAATAATTGAAAAAAAGAAACATGCATAATTATGGTATTAAATTAGAAAATAAATTGAACAATTACATATTATTTAAAACTCGAATTATCATGAGCACAATCATGTGTTTAAATATCGGTCACTAATTACCAGTCACCCTGTATATTCTATGTTATGTGATATTCTTTTTTGTTTTCAGAATGTTGGTGGCCCCAAAAAACACAAACATAGATCAAGACCTAAAATGCCAAAAGATATCGTAAGAAAATAAAAAGTATTCGTTATAAAAAGCAAAGAGGTAACAGTGTACAATTCGTGCCACTAAACATCAGACTTGACACAGCACGCACTTTTTTCACTTGCGCAGTGGACGATTTATGGGTCTCTGCGGTGTGAGGTAAAAACGGGAAGGGACCGGGCGTCATCGCGCAGCGCGAGAGGCGCGGTACGGCACTCGTCAAGTCTCATCTATCCTGGCGCGTAGTGCCTCGAATTTTGCGGGCAGCGGGGCGGCAGCGGCGGGGCGCGGGAGCGGCCGGATTTTATGCGTAAAAACAAATGGACTAGACCTCGAAAACAGCGACGCGGAAGCGGAGCGGGACAATGCGAGACGCGCCGCCGCCGCTGCCGCCCCGCTGCCCGCAAAATTCGAGACAGAGGCCTAAGAGTACCCGGCCGTAAACGTCGCACATCGGGTTTAAAAGAGAGCTCGGCTTTGTAAAATAAATAATAATATCGTCAAAATCAATATCAACATATTTTATTTCACATAAACCTACAGGGGTACTTATGAAACGTCAGAAGCTAGTCGCACGGTTCCAATTGGTCGTTCCCTATGGAGAAGAGCCGGCAAGAAACTCCACGGTTACTCTTTTAAAAATAATTGGCTTTTACAATATTTTCAAATAACAGTGTTAATAGGTATGGGAGGATTGTCCTCCCTTTAGGCCTTTCAACAACTACCAGGTACCTAACAAAATAGAAAATAGTCAACACATATACAGTCTTCTAGGCCTGCAACGTTCTCAAATTCACAAGATAGAAAATAATCTATTTAATTTTAATTTTAATTAATTAATGTTTGCATGCCTAATTTAAGGTAGGTTGTACAGGGATCACAATTGTTTTTTTTAATACCTTATGTCATGTACCTACAATCAATGCAAATAAATAAACTTTACTTTACTTTACTTTACTTTAGAAGATAAATAAAATAATAAAAATAAAAACCTATGACATGACACAAATGACACGATTGTCATTACAACTACAGTAACAAATCTGAATACAGTAATAAATATCATAAAATAACTGCCACTAAAAACTTAAAACTTAAAACTTAAAATACTGCCACTTCCAGCACTATACCTACATTTTTGAAATTAGTATCTTTGTACAATCACGAGCACCAATATGTATACACTTAGCAACATTCAAAAGCGATTTTCTCGTGTAATACCGACTGGAACTTTGAGATAACACCTTTTTCATAATACTATGGGTTCCAAAATATTATTGTTGGTAACAACATAAAATTACAATCAACACAGTAGGAGAAAATCACTTTTAAATGTTGCTTAGTGTGTTGTATTGGTGCTCGTGACTGTACACCAAAACAGACATGAATTTGACTTATTTAATGATGTTGTATCTAGACCGGCTGGGTCTAGTGCAAAGTGCATCTGCTTAATGTTCCTAGGCGTAGAATCAAATTGTTTTCTAATAATGTATACTGCATGTCCATTACTATTTATAACAAATTACCTGATGGCTTCAAAACTCTCAGCCTCAAAACATTTAAATGCAAACTATTTAACTTTCTTTTAAGCAAATGTTCTCTACTGAAGATTTTATGACTGAAAAATTTACCTAAACATTGAACATTATTGCCTACAAATCATATTTTATCTACTTGACTTCATTGAATTTTAACTTATATATTATACTTAATCTCTTTTACTTTATTTTACTTTAATTGTCCAATTTATTTAAATTATTTGTAATTATAATTCTAATAATTAATAATTTGTTAATAATAAATGATGACCCATAATTTTACAAACTATATTTGTACGCCGGAAACGGCAGAATATTTATGATCATAATACTCCACAATATTCTGACAAATAAATGCATTCTATTCATTTTCAAAAAAGCGTTGAAAAGAGTTGAAATTGGAATCGTAGGTATATAATGTCAATTAATGAGATGATTAATTGATTAGATAAATAATGTAAAAAAAAAGAATTAAGAATAATAACGTCGTCTCTGTCACTTTTATCTGTGTGACTGTCTCTTTCTAACCCTCGATTTGTAATGTTTACGCCAGGGTACTGTTCTTTTGGCTGGTACACACTGGATAACCCCAACATTGTTGGGAATAGGCTAGGCAGATGGTGGCAACGCTGCCGACTTTTTGGGCACTTTTGCCACTGACAGCGATGCGGACGAATTTTTTTATGCCCTATGATCTCTGCCTGTTTTTTTCCGTTGGTAAATAGAAATAAAATGGAGAATACTGGCTTGATGGTATGATATTTTTTATTAATACTTCTGTAAACAGAATTTGGAGACAGGGTACAATCTTGATGGTCCCGAGGATACTCCGAAAAAACCAGCAAATGCAATGGCGACAGTAAGTATTTACAACGTTGTTTACGTATTAAAATTACCATCATTCATTACATCTTTGACCATAGATATACTGTTTTTTAACCGACTTCTAAAAAAGGAGGAGGTTCTCAATTCGGATGTTTCTATTTTTTTTTTTTTTTTTTGTTTGTTCGCGCAATACTCCGTCGCTTGCCAACCGATTTGAAAAAATATTTTTTTGTTGGAAAGGGTATACTTCCAAAATGGTCCCATTTTTGTCAAAATCCAGTTCTGATGATGGGATCCTGGAGAAATCGAAGGAACTCTTCAAATATTATAGGCACACCTATAGCGATTTGGGTATTTTTTATAGTAGCTCGTGCATTTGCTCTCGGAAAGCACCACTTGGTGAAGTGGAACTGATGATGAAGACCACAGATGGCTACCGGAACTACTCAATGATAAATATACAGCGCAATACGGCGCCGTCACATCGTATACAATAGTTTTAATATTTTGTGGTTATAATAATAAATATGTATGATAATAAATAAATATTTCACGGGTTGCGATTCGATTACTTTAATATGGTTGCTAAGCAATTTCCGCTCGTCACACAATGCGTGTGGTGAGTGGTTGTTGAGGAGTTCTCCTGGTTCTTACCAGCAGAACTCCTCAACAATTAACGTCCCAGCATCGGGAAAAGCAATATTTTGTAACATGTGATGAGCAATTGACATTAGACTATTGTAACTTACACAAATTATAAACGGACCCACTAAAAAGTGAAAAATAAAAACTTTTTTACAAAAAAATACAACCGACTTCCAAAAACAACACTACAAAGTGAAAAATAACTTTAATTTTGGAAGTCGGTGGCAAACACGAAAATACATTTAATCAGACACCGACTTCCGAAATTAAAGTTATTTTTCACTTTGTAGTGTTGTTTTTGGAAGTCGGTTGTATTTTTTTGTAAAAAAGTTTTTTTATATCTCTATGGATCCTTCTCTCCACCATTCCATTGCTTATTATACGGTGCATACTGGGTAGGCGCTATAATCCTTATGCATATCCTAAGGGCATGTCTTCCCTACCATTACCGCGCCCCCCGGTCTACTCCCTGATATGCAATGGTCTCTGTTGCACCATATAACTTGAGGCAACAGGGCTAGTGTCAATCTTTGGGTACAGTCGAGTAACACATAAATCGGAATCTGAATGATTTTGAAACAAATTGCTAATCCTTTGCTTCATCAATCAATCTGCCTAGCCTTTTCCCAACTATGTTGGGGTCGGCTTCCAGTCTAACCGGATGCAGCTGAATAGCATTATTTTACATGGAGCGACTGCCTATCTGACCTCCACAACCCATTAACTGGGTAATACGATACCCCTTGGTAAGACTGATTGTCAGACTTTCGGGCTTCTGACGACCCGTAACGACTGTCAAAGATCCACGAATGGCAGCCGGGACCAACGGCTTAACGTGCTTTCCGAGGCACGGAGGAGTCTCGGTATGTAAAGATGGTCACCCATCCACTGACCAACCCCGGCAAGCGTAGCTTAACCTGATGGATCGACCTGTGCGGCTGTTATTACTTAGCCACGAGCTCCTCCTCCGAAAAAATCCGCGAATCCTTTGCTTCATATGTTTGAAAAATTTATCTGCTCAACAACGTAATTATCGCAATGAATATTGTTGAACTGTCAAAATGAAACCGATTCCGATTCATAGTGTTTTACGCTGTTAGGGTGCTGGTTAAACCACGCTGGGTTCGGTGCATTTCATTAATTCATAATAACTTGGGAATTTTGAACTTTTACACTTTTCCAATAAAAAAATATTGTCATCATCCTTATTGAATATCTTTTTGTCTACTCGAACAAAGCTACATCGAAAAAGATTCGCATTTTATCTCTGTTCTTCACTCATGAAAATGCAAGGTTATATTGGATATCTCCTATCGGGTGCCAACTCATTAATGTTTTGAAAACAATTTTCTCAGATTGTTTTTTTTGAATCATTTTTTGTTTTTTTTCAGCGTGCGCCGCCTCGACCGTTTTATACGATTGTAAGTAAATTTGCTTCATTAAAATAGTTAAATGATTTGTTTGATTTTGATTATAAATTAATTCGCGTGACTTGTTCTCCCGACTCACCGCGTCGCATCGCATCATCCACCCGTGCTTTTACTTACGTGCGGCTTCTAAGGTTCATTGCGTGATATTAAATAGCCTATTTATTACCCTCCTCAAAAATTGGGCTATCAAATACAAAAAGAATTTTTCAAATTCGACTGGTAGGTAGTTCCAGAGATTATCTCCAACATACAAACATGCAAACTAATACCGCTATAGAATATTATTACAGTATATAAATATTGTCTAGTGATTGCAAGTGCTAATGCGGAGCATAAAGTCCTGGATTCGATTCCGGGGTCGGGCTAAGTGTTATTGAGTTTACCATCTGGGATTTCTCAGTAGCAGCTTGGAGTCTGGATTTGTGTCCGATTGATGGCAATAGGCTCGCTCCCTATTACATGGGACTTTGACAATCAATCAAAAATCTGCCTAGCCTTTTCCCAACTATGTTGGGGTCGGCTTCCAGTCTAACCAGATGCAGCTGAATACCAGTATTTTACATGGAGCGATTGCCTATGTGACCTCCACAACCCGGTAACTGGGTAATACGATACCCCTTGGTAAGACTGGTTGTCAGACTTTCGGGCTTCTGACGACCCGTAACGACTGTCAAAGATCCACGAATGTCAGCCGGGACCAACGGCTTAACGTGCTTTCCGAGGCACGGAGGAGTCTCGGTATGTAAAGATGTCACCCATCTACGGACAAACCCCGGCAAGCGTATCTTAACCTGATAGATCGACCCGTGCGGCTGTTATTACTTAGCCACGAGCTCCTACATGGGACTTAGACATAGCTGGTGAAACGTGGGTGTAGTATTAGGTAAATACACCTCTGCCCAACCCGTCGGGGCAACAAGGCGTGGTGTTATGCTACATTATTTTATAGTTGATGGAAAAACTAGGTGAAGGCCTTTGCCCAGCTGTGCGATAGTATAGGCTCATAAAATCCTAACTAATATTATAATAAATTAACTAATATTATAAATGCGAAAGTGAGTTTGTGTGTTTGTTTGTAACGCTGTCACGCCAAAGGTCAACACATACTTATCAACTTGGAAAGGGATCGTCATCGTATCACCGCGGTTCGTGAGCTTGTCCCGGCGAGGCGATTACGTTACGATTCCGATTAGAGTGCGTTGCAGTAGAGAGTTTCATACAAAGAGTACTGCACGGCTCGAGTTGATACGGTGACGATCCCTTTCTGAATTAATATGTGTGCACCGCTGAACGGATTTGGATGAAATTTGGCACACGGGTAGACCATGAACTGGAAAAGGACATTGGCTACGTTTTATTGACATATTAAAGCTAGTAATATATTTAATAACTAATACGTTATTTTTGATTCCAGAGTAAAGACTTACAATTAAAAACAATTGTAAGTAGACATGAACTTATTATTCATAATCACTCAATCATTCACCTACTGAAGAATTAAAAAATTTCGGCTAAATCCTCCAATTCCTATAAATCAATGTTTTCAAAATAGCTTTCAACACACCTTTCTATAAAAATCACACACACACACACACATCACACACACCCACACACACACCCCCACCACATTAAACAACCATCACCACCATCACGGCACCACCATTAGGTATGTTATATAATTTGGAGACGACAATTCGACAGTAAATGAAAGCTCTGGCAATATTAATGCATGACATAATTTTGGAATTACTGTCAAATAAATCCTAACATATAAATTAAAAAAGTGAATTAAAAAAAAAACCGGTTTAGTGCGTCCATGTATACAATGAAGGGTTCCGTAGTTGAAAAGAATTATCCCAAAACAAACTCAACATTGTAGTTGAAAAGCATGTTCTCCCATACATGAATATAAGTACGTCACAATCAATTCTCCAACTGCAAATCTGTGTCCATAATCCCAAAAAAATAAAAATAAATTTATGTGATGAAATTACAAATTAACAATTTTCGGACTTTTTCCTTTACTTGTGCTTACTTCTTGCCATCTAGGTCAACGAGTATCAAAATATGTTGCTTAAATGGACGAATTTTTTTATTCCATTGACTTAGAAGCTTGATTTTTTTAGAGCTCTAAAGAAGCATATATCTACGTATTCGATATTAATTTCAACTTGATACCTCCACGCGTTTTTGAAAAAAATGATCTTGACTGACAGTCACACAGACATACAAACGGACAACGAAATGATCCTATAAGGGTTCCGTTTTTTCCTTTTTAGCTACGGAACCCTAAAACCTAAATGGTAGTCATGGGTAGACTATGGCCTTTGCCAAACTTTGACTAGCTGAACATAAGGATAATTTTATTTTGCTACATACATAGAAAAAAAAGAACTCCGCGCCACGCGTACCTATCACAAGTGAATCACCGTACCGACACCGTCGTGTCACGTAATGGCGGCCGGTCGGCATACTAAGATGTAAATGTGTGCGTGAGGCGTGTTTGTACAAACAGTCCCGGCATATTTACTGTGCTTCACTTTCGATATGTGTGGCGCAGAGTCCTTCTTTTTTTTAGTCCGTTATATTGACTTAGCTATTGGTTAGATTTGGTTGTATTTTCGTATACAAACTGGGAGCGGTATTAGACATAGGTACACATTTTAATCTGTAGTCGTGTTGTCGTCTGTTTGTATGTCGCAGCCAACTGGCATAATTAGCCTTTTAACTACACGGCGCCGTTCAACTAGCGGCCTGAATGATATTTATTTATTTCAACTTTTCACTCACAAAAAAGGTACAAAGGCGGACTTAATGCCAGCATTCTCTACCAGTCAACCAAGGGTAGTGAATAATTAGATGGCAATAGATATTCAATTATAGGTTAGGTTGGAACTGTGACCAACCACGTGCGAGCTGAATTAGTCGCAGTAACTAAGCCAGTGCACCCCGACCAAATGGGTTAGGTTAGGTTAGAACTGTGACCAACCTCGCTGCTTCCAAAGACTAGGCTTTTAACTAAACGGCTGATTCTGCAGCCAACTAGCTAGTTGGCTGCGACATGCATAATATTCTGAGTTTCACCTACCAAAAAATTAATCTGCCTAGAAAAGAACTTTAAGTTCCGACTAGCATATACAAGTCAATCTGCCTAGCCTTTTCCCAACTATGTTGGGGTCGGCTTCCAGTCTAACCGGATGCAGCTGAATACCAGTATTTTACATGGAGCGACTACCTATCTGACCTCTACAACCCAGTAATTGGGTAATACGATACCCCTTGGTAAGACTGGTTGTCAGACTTACGGGCTTCTGACGAGCCGTAACGACTGTCAAAGATCCACGAATGACAGCCGGGACCAACGGCTTAACGTGCTTTCCGAGGCACGGAGGAGTCTCGGTATGTAAAGATTGTCACCCATCCGCGGACCAACCCCGACAAGCGTAGCTTAACCAGATGGATCGACCCGTGCGGCTGTTATTACTTAGCCACGAGCTCCTGAAAGTATGTCAGAATATATGGAGCAAATTAAGGAAATATTATCACAGATTATATACAGATGGGACACTCCGCAGTTTAGGTATGAAGCTACAAGTACGCGGCGGGCTCATCTCACTGGGTCAATTCAGTGAGGGCTGCCGCGCACCGGTCGGCTCGCACGTTAGTTCGATACTCACTCACGCGCCGCGTCGTAAAAGAAGACAACCCTAACGAGTCAGAAGGTATAAGATAGAAAGAGAGGCAACTTATAAGTGAATATAGCTGTAGGTAATGAAGCGTTGTGAGACCTGAATTGCACTTTATTGTGTCGTAGCAAGAGTCGCTTTTTATTTAAATAATTTTGCGGAGTATCCCATCTGTATTAATCTGTGGCAATATCAACATTGTTTACGAATTAAACTAGTACAGTACGACACAACTTAGATGTAGCATCAACAAAATTCGTAAACTCGATCACGATCCGAACTGAGTGCGCCTTCAACATCACCAATCTTTATTACTCCTTTTGGCGAAAATGATCTTTACGCAAACACAATAAATTGATAAGTCATATAACCAAATACATTCGTAAAATTGAAGTGAATGAATGCAAATTTTCAAATCTATGTTACATCTAATCTTTTTTTTTTTTTTTTTTTGTGGATGGGAAATCATCAAATGACTTCTCCCGCTCTGGGCAGAGCGGGAGGGCGTGTCAGACTTTTACTGACTAAAACCCACCCATGTTCCTTCAGCTGCCCGTGCCAGGGCCACGGTATCTCTTTCGAACTACCCGCGACCCCGGCGGCATCGGCCCAATTGACCCCGTCACTGCTGACATCTCTTTGAGGCGCGCGTGGAACACAACGCGCCGTCGACCCGGGCCTGGTCCTTACCGAACGGCGAGCTGCCCATTACTCATCGTCCGCAAGCCCGCGCCTACGGTGGCCGGGAATCGGCTATCGATTCCCGCCGCCCAGGGCGTCTCCTACGGCGGCTAGGGGCGCGAGGGCGCGGCTGTTGCCTCTCCCTCGCACGTTCCGCTTCCTCCTTCGCGAGCATCACTGCTTCGCAGAAGGAGGTGACAGCCTCCCATGCACTCTCGCTCCGCACCATGGCCTGGACCAGGTTTGGACGCGAGAGATCGCCGCCGCCGATCGCCTCCGTGAGAACACGGCGGTGCTCCGCCCAAGCCGGGCAGACCTCCACTGTATGCTCCACCGTGTCCTCCGGGCGATCCACACAATGGTGACACCCGGGCGTTCCTCCCGCCTTATCCGAAACAGGAACCTCCCGAAACAACCGTGTCCGGTGAGGACCTGCGTCAGGCGGAAGGTGAGGACGCCGTGGCGCCTCTCCAACCACTCCTCAAAGAGGGGACTTATCGCCGCAATTGTGGCGTGCCCAGCGCTGGGTTGCGACAATCGCACTCTCCATGCCGCCATGAGATCCCGCCGGAGCTCTGTCCGCTGTACCGTGATTTCTCGCGGCAGCGGAGTTACGCCCCGGCGTTTCGTCTCCTCGCGCCACTCCCACACGTGCGCGAGGACTTTTGCCTCCAGGTCCCATGGCGGTAATCCGGCAAGGAGGCTCGCCGCCTCACATGAGACAGTGCGGTATCCCCGGACTAGCCGGATGGCCATGACCCTCTGGGACGCGTTCAACCGGCGGGCCGGTCGCAGCCTCAGGGAACGCGCCCACACCGGCGCTCCGTAAAGGGCCATGGACCGCACGACCCCCGTGTAAAGCCTCCGGCAGGAGGCGTTTGGACCCCCCAGATTGGGCAGGAGCCGCTTCAAGGCAGCCCCAGCCCGCTCCAGTCTGGGAGCCAAACGTCGGAAGTGCTCCACATGTTACATCTAATCTGTGTCGTACTGTAACTGGAATGTGGAGATCAGATATTCGCTCCATGTAAAATACTTGTATACAGTTGCATCTGGTTAGACTCGAAGCCAACTCCACATAGTTGGGAAAAGGCTAGGCAGATTGATTTTTAAACTTGATTGCTACTCTAATTGCTCCACCTCCGACAACCGTTGCCGGGGAATAATTGCTCACAAATTGCCTATGGAAGCGCAACTTGAATGAAATCATTGCGTATTTTGTGTGATTCACTTTTAGGTTGCTATTTTTATCAAAATATTATTTTTTTACTGCCTCCTTGGTGTAGTGGTTGCAAGCGATACTGCTGAGCATGAGGTCCTGGGTTCGATCCCCAGGTCGGGCACAGTGTTATTGGGTTTGTCTATAAGGAATTTCTCGGTAGCAGTCCGGAGTCTGGATTTGTGCCCGGTTAATAACAATGGGCTCGCCCCCTTGGAAGTTAAACCTTTGATTATATAAGGAGTATCTATTTATACACGAAATCTCTTAAGGTGTCATTGTACTCATCATTATGAACAACTTGTACTATGGGACCAAACCTGAAATCGCGAAAAAAAAATCAACTGCTCCCTACATTTTGACTAGTTTGATATAGATACACACATCAATAGTGTCTAGGGATCAAGCATTTTTATGCGGATTTCTTGAGATTGAGATGTGGCTTTGTAATAAATTTATGATTTTATAAATTTATATGGATCCTTTTTGGTGCATTTCATAATTTGAATCAGGAACTGTGAATCAAATTCGAGTAAAAGATGAAAATCAGCTGTCAATATTTTCCCTATAAAAACATACAACGCATTGAAGACATTATTAGTGCTACTGTTTCCCTACTACTGATTAAAACCAACGTTATTATGGAGCGGCGACGTCATTTAAGCAGGGAAGAAATGCTCAGAGCCGTGGGAATGATAGAAGCTGGTTCCCGGCAACGTACTGTGGCTTTAGCTCTGAATACAAGTCAGAGTGTTATCAGTCGACTTTGGACACGTTACCGAAGCACTGGTACCGTGGCTGAGCGCCATGGAGGACGGTATCGCTGCACCACACGGAGACAAGACCGATACATTCAAATCTTAACTCGAAGAGCTCCAACTATAACCGCCATGATGTTAGCCGTGAGGCTTCATCACTCTTCAGGGAACTTAATTAGCGACCAAACAGTCAGAAACCGCTTGCATGAAGTGAACCTTCATTCCCGAATACCGCTACGGGTACCACCTATAGCAATGCACAATCGTAGGATTCGATATCAATGGGCTCTTGAACACAGAAATTGGGCAGAAGAACAATGGCGTTTCGTGTG
Organism: Cosmia pyralina; assembly: GCA_946251885.1. Taxonomy (NCBI): domain Eukaryota; kingdom Metazoa; phylum Arthropoda; class Insecta; order Lepidoptera; family Noctuidae; genus Cosmia; species Cosmia pyralina. The sequence continues at coordinate 7,264,133 of OX276366.1, read as the reverse complement.
CTTTTCTGATGAGTCTCGTTTTGGTATGAGACCGGATACAAGACGTATACGACACTGGAGAACCCCTGGACGCCAACAGCGATTAAAATCCTGCCAGGAAGTCCATCCTTATAGTGGTGGAACCATCATGGTATGGGCGGGTATTTGGATCGGCGGAAGAACTGAGTTGATTTGGATCAGAGGCAACCTCAACGCTCAAATTTATGCTGAGACGATTGTATCAGACGTCATCGTTCCTCTACAAGTGCAAATCGGTCCCTTATTTCAGTTAATGCATGATAATGCACGACCGCACACCGCAAGAGTTGTAAGACAGACTCTCGCCGCAGCTAACATCAATGTCCTGCCCTGGCCTGCTCAGTCGCCAGACTTGAACCCGATTGAGCATGCATGGGATATGCTACAGAGAAGAGCTCTGCCGAATATGGAGGGTATCCAGTCGCAAGAAGACCTTTTTTTGTTGTTGCAATGAACATGGGCGGCCATTCCACAGCGTGATTTGGATGAACTCATTTTGAGTATGCCAAACCGATGTTCTTGTGTTGTTAGTGTTCGCGGTAGAAACACGGATTATTAATTGTTTAAGTTACCCAATAAAATTTTAAAGAAAACTGTTATTTCAGTCTTTTTTTCGAACTTTAATGTTAGTGGTTCAAATGTCAAAAATCCCTTTATTAGGAAAATGGCAAATTTCTTTATTAATGCAAAGGTGACTTGGTTTATCGTTACTGTGACAAACGAAAACACTTTATTTGATGAATCCTTAAAGAAAATTTTAATTAATATCAATCAGGAGAAAAGTTATTGCAAAAATATATGTTGATCCCTAGACACTTTTGATGTGTGTAAATGTACTGAACAGTTGATTTTCGTTTCGCGATTTCAGGTTTGGGCCCATAATAAATGTTGTTCATAATGATGAGTACAATGACCTCTTAAGAGATTTCGTGTATGAATTCATACACGAAATCTATTAAGAGGTCATTGTATCACCTTATCCTTGTCTTTACCTATGAAATTGCCGATTTTTGATACCTGCTAGTGTGAAGATCAATATCTTTCATTATATTTAGAATTCCAAATTCAAATTAATTTTATAATATAGCATGATAATTTAAAAAAAATCATTCGTTCATTTGTTTTCCCACCGTTCGATTTTTCTTTGATATCAATGTTTCTGTAACCATGGAAAAATCGAAATTGTGTTCTGGAAATTTTAATCTCAACAATGAGCCCCGGGGGAAAATTTCAAATCCAATGAGGCGGCGAAAAATACCTTCATAAATTCTCGTCTATGCGAGGAATCAACGAACCTTCATTAGCTATAATGGCAAAAGTGCATCGACAATGTTTCTTTAAAAAAATAATTGTTTGATTTTTTCTATATAAATCAGCAATTTCATAGGTAACTACTTAATATATATGTCTAGATAGAGTGTCGCGCTGCAAAAGAACTAAAACAAAAAAGCTAACTTTGTTATGTTGTTGTGCGTGGCAGCTGACGTGTTACACTCGCGCCAGCCATTGTGCTTGTATTGTGCTTTTATGGTGTGCGTGCAAATTGCGGCGAACAGTTAGACGCAATTTTTTTCGACGAGTTCACAGCTTTGACTGTCTATCTAGACATAACTGATGAAATGTGGGTGCCGGTAGGTGGGTGGTCGTCTGCCCAACCCTTCTGTTATGTTATGTAATGTTATTATTTTTTTAAAACAGGGCCGAGGTGATCCTATGGGACAGAATATTCTACAGCAACTGGTAAGTCCGCGAGGCCTTGTGTGACTGATCGCCAAAGAAGCGGAGTTGCGTCGTTCGAGGGACGCACCGCGCCTCAGGCCGATTGCCAAAAAGCAGTATAAACCGGTTTTAAACCAAGCAACGGACGCGTCGCGCTCTAGGCCGGACGTCACACCTACACTATCTATGTGCACTCACATAAATGCAAAGCTCAGCTTAGGCTTCGCGGACAAGACAATATTTCAGTAAACTAGCTACTGTCAAAGGCAAATCCGTCCAACGTTGTGCTGTCAAAATTTAAATTTAAAATTTTCGGCTGTTCCTTTGGGGTTTTTCCTAATTTTCCTTTTTCCTAAACCACCCCGGTTTAGGAAAAAAGAAAATTATGATTTACCTTTGACAGTAGGTAGTTTACTGAATTATTGTCTTGTCCGCGAGGACTAAGCTGAGCTTTGCATTAGTGTAAGTATTGAGACAAACAAAGCAAAGAAAAAAATTTAAATCGCTCGAGTAATTTTCGAGTTTTTGCGAGACTACTTGTTACCGGCGAAACCCGATTTTAGGCCAAACTAGTTTGTCCTAGGCCAAACTGGTTGATCCTACGCGTGTCAGGTTATACTAGTTTAGCCCAGGGCAATCTAGTTTGGCCTAAATACTTTAGGCTTAACTAGTTCATTATCATGAGTCTAGATCATTGTTATAATTTTTATCCTTTTCTCAGCATAGTCTGGCAGTTTGAGTAATTTATGCGGCCTACCCAAATGTCTTTTCTTTGGTATTGTTCGTCGAATCGCGAAGTTGAGCTGCACGATTACTGACAAATGCGTGCACTGACTGGACAGGTCCACTCAATCTGTGTGGTTCTTTCCACAAAATACCATTTCAGACACCAATCTAGAATAGAATAGAATAGAATACTCTTTATTATGCACACCATTTAAAATACAGGTATGTGTGGTGTGTGTGTGTGTGTGTGTGTGTGTGGTGTGTGTGTGTGTGGTGTGTGTGTGGTGTGTGTGTGTGTGTGTGTGTGTGGTTTGTTTCGGTCTTTCTTCTCAGAGTAGTCACATAGGAAAGGCCGACCTCATCTACTTTTTAAAAATATGATTGACGTATAAAAGTGTTTATGCAAACCTACATAAAGAAATAGATCATTTATCAAAGGAAAACCTACCTTGAAAAACTTAATTGACCTTCCAATGATGGAGACTTTTTAAAAAAAGTCTCCATCATCAAGTTTTGGTCTTTGTGGTTGGAATCATAATTGTAGGTAGCTGCATAGCCCTCCAAGGAATACAGGCATTTAAATGGTGTTTTTTCAGGAAATGCAAGACGATTCAGATTCGGTTTTTCCTATACCGGATGGTAAACCATTTAATGAAGAAGATAACTATGATTTAGATGAATTGGTAAGTTCTTCCAGAATAATGATCAAAAACCTGTAACAAAACTTATCTATTTGAGGGTAGATTTATATTAGTAACATTATAGTGAACAGTCCATGTATAAGTCTTGTTATAGTCGAGTTACGTTTGTACCATTTTGAAATCTTTAAAAGTCAGTGTCAGTTATCAAGTCATTTGAGTTTGACATTGAAGTGAATTGTCAATTTAATAAGTTGTCGTGAGTTGTCGACATGATTCAGTATATCTTGAACGAGGCACTGGAGTTGTAAGGTTAGTAAATTATTGTGAAATGTACTGAACTATGGTGAATAATTTTTAAATAAATATTGTTATTGCGTTGGTTTATTTGTAGTTTAAATTTCTATGACTCCCTTCTGAGATACATTTACAAACCTTTTGTTAAGACTAGATACCACTGCGATTTTATTTGTTGCGACACGATATTAGAATTGCGAATCCGCCGCGGGGTGCGGGGTTCGATTGATTTCATTACAGCAGTGCGCGCGACGCGTTAAAATAAATTACAATTTTAAAACCGCGGCGACATTTACTATGTTTCTCACACATGCCACTGCCATATAGACCAATATGTTGCATTTCTACGACAAAATAATCGTGCGATGAATTTTTATAAATAAAGAGATAGATAGCGAAATCACTAGCGCGCGCAAAATGTTGCAGACAAATTCAAACAATTGTTGTAATTTGATTTAGTCGGCTAATAGCAACAAGCCAAACAAAGCGTGTCTGTGGCGTGTAGTTAAAAACTACTATACATATGTAAGTACATTTGTACAACGCAACGATATCTGAACGCCCCGCTCAGTATGAACGTAGCGTATATTTCCTTTATGTCGGGGCCACACCAACGGGATATGCCGTTGATTATTGCAATGGTGGACGTAGGCCGTAGGTGTATCGCGATAATTTGTCACACATTGCCGATTGACGTGGTGATAACCCGGGTGGCGGCGTTCAAGTGTGGCCACTCAATTTATCGCGATAATTATCGGAATAATTACTTACAGCGATGTATATGGCGATGGTGGGCATTAACGTTGACGTTGACATTATGATAACATTGCAACAGCGTGCTTGAAACTATGTAGGTTGTACTACTTAACTTGTACAATTGTATGTATTCTTTGGTTATACTAAACGCCAAAGGTTGTGACAGCCATGGGTATGAAACAAGGAAACGAGAGAACACGAGCTTTTAGAAATCTAGTACTATATAAGGTGCTATAAAAATATCTGCCACGGCTGCAATGGGAGATAGTATTGTGTATATACACATCTATATAGATCTATATAGATTACAATAGTGAAGAAATTTCGTAACCCGGAATAGTTATCAATTTGAGAAAATAAAGTAATTAAATAAACATTTACTTTATTCTGCATAACGTGGATCATAAACTACGCGCGACGTGTCGCTTCGTCAATGAAAACAATTGCTACCTCTTTCTAACTGTTCTGCGAATGAGCACTAATTACGATTTCATACAAATAAATCAATCCAAATTTATATGCACATTTTTTTGTATGAAAAAATTTATGACATAAGATCAATAATTTATCTTCACTATTGTAATCTATATACACAATACTGTCTCCCATTGCAACCGTGGCAGATATTTTTATAGCACCTTATATGTATATTCACCGTCCTAGTCGCACGTTTAAATTACCATAACTGTCTTGGCGTTTAGCACCTAATATAAAATATTAATTAACAAAAGCATTCATTTGTTTCTTTACTTAGTTAGTAGTAGCAATTAGTTAGTAGTTTGAAGTTAACAGAAACATGTTTTAATGTTTAGCGCTTTATACAATACGGGCTAACGGTACGGGTACACCAAACGCGATATCGGCCGATCAATCCGAACGGCGAGAAATCCCAATAAGTTCGGATTGATCGGCCGTTTTCGGGCGTCACCGGATGATGGCGGTTGTAGTAGTGTAGGCGCGCCCTTTCATTTACATACGTTTGATTTGATCGGCCGAGTTCGGTCGAAGACGTCCGAGTAAAGATCGGCCGATATCGGGTTTGGTGTACGCGTACCGTAAGAATAACGGCCGGTCTGGACGTAGGTTCTCTGAACTTTGGCACTAATCTGTCACTAACACTCGCCTCATGTCACCATTTGGTTATTGCGCAGCCTTCTGCGTAAAGTTCGGAGCGGCCATGAATCATCGGCCGAGTGCATGTAGGCCGCTGTATGAGTTAAATGTAGATGTTCCTCGCCCCTTCAAAACCACTTTCGTTTCAGCAAAAAATACAAAAAACTCAAGCATTTATTTTAAATCAATCTCATTTATTTGCAGCCAAATAGATTGACACAGACAAATAGGGTAAGTTAGTTTTATATGAATTAAAAATAAAACCTTAACAAAATCAATATTTATCTAAATAAGTACCTACTACCAACATACCGACCGGTCAAGCCACGCGGACACACCCATTCACGCGGCTTAGACCTCTATTAACTACTAGATAAGGGCTAATACACTGTGTGGGCTGTTTCACTCTAGTGCCTGAAGGATATTCTCGTCGACTAACTGATTCAAAACCATAAATACCGTTTGGAAACATAAAAAAAAAATTACGACAAAAATGACGTTTCGAAAATGACATACCGCGCGGATTCTATATTTGACTCTGTTGACGTGTCAAGTTTGAAGAGCTTGACCGGTTAACATTAACAATCGATCAAATATGTAAGAAGCTGACTGTCAAAACACAGTATTATCACAGTCTGTAGTCGTCCGACGAGAGCCCGAGCTGCTTACGAAGTTCGCCGAACTTCGTAAGCAGCTCGGACTTCGTCGGACGACTGTATGATGACAAACTCAAACTCAAAGCATTTATTTCAAATAAAGCAATTACAGGCACTTTTGAATTGTCAATGGGTCGGTCAGTCAGTCAGACTGTGGTATTATCAAGCGACAATAATGATCGTCAAAAACCGAGGAAACCTACGATCGAATCGAGTACAATTAAAAAGTTCAGCTTTGTATAGCGTCGTCTCTGTCACTACCTGTGTGACTGTCTCTTTCTAACGCTCCATTACTTTTTAATGCCTCGGTTCTTAAAATCAAAATATTTTATTTCGCATAAACCTACAATCTGCCTGCCATTTCCCAACTCTGTTGGGAAAGGCTTCCAGTCTAACCGGATGCAGCTGAATACCAGTATTTTACATGGAGCGACTGCCTATCTGACCTCCACAACCCAGTTACTGGGTAACACAATACCCCTTGGTAAGACTGGTTGTCACAATTTTGGGCTTCTGACATCCGTAAGGACTGTCAAAGATCTACGAATGTCAGTCAGGACTTTCCGAGGCACGAAGCGGCAAGCGCGGCGTACCTATCTTAACATTTTGAAGGACACTAAGCGGCTATAGCCGTCATAATAATAAAAGTCTATTGTATTTCCATCAGTGTCCTTGAAAGCGTAAAGGCTCCTACAAAAACCGCGAGTGTCGAGCGACGAGCGGTACCTTTGTGGCGCGCGCGGTTATAACGCGCCTTTATCCTGCGTTTGACCCGTGCGGCTATTTTTATTTGGCCACGAGCCTCTTTCACATAAAACTACCTGGGCACTTATGAAATGTCAATAGATGCACGGTTCCAATTCGTCGTTTCCTATGGAGAAGAAGCCTCGCACAGAGAGGAGGCCTGTGTCCTAGCAGTTGGGAACATTGTAGGCTGATTATGATATGGAGAAGAGCTTGCAAGATCTCCACGGTTAAGTACTCTGTAAGTTGGAAGTTATTATGTTTAATACGCAAACAAATTTTTCAGTGGGAAGAGTTTAATGAATTAATCGGAGCGGAAAAGGTAACTATAATCTATCCATACTTCATACTAATTGTACTGGACGGGCGTGATCGTTGGACACGGTGTGTTGAAGGAGTGTGTAATGCCTATCCAGGTGTATCCCTATTTGAGGTTAGGCCTCCTAGTCCAAACGGCGCTGACGTCCTGTACCTATAGGCTCAGGCTAACTGCAGACTGGCGACCAGTAGCTATGTGTGAAGTTTTGACGGGGAAGGTTTTCTTGAAGATGAAATAATAACAGCGATTTTGATAAGTCTTCAGGAGATTTCAGGAGACGATTTGCGTAACTCTTCAGGAACAAAACGATGTATAAGGTACCATGCCGATGGCTACGAGTCTGTGTTTTTGCTTGCGCGCTAAGGTACCTCGAAACTTTACCTTAACGAGAACCGCGAACCGTCTCCTGATTTCAAGTTTATTTTTATTTTCCAAAATTTACAAAGTTGTTTATTAGCAGCTGAAAAATGGCTATAATTACATCCTATTATACACCGTTACAATCGTCATAAAATTGTCCAGCGATTGAGACACCTGCAATTCCTGTAACTTTATTCACTGAAAAGATTTCAGCGTGTAAACACAAAAATGTTAATTATTTTGATTTAAAACTATTTTTCCAACTATTTTATTCGATAACCAAACAAGATATTTCAACGGGGTAAGCAGGTATCTCAAGCTGGTCTAATGACCTAAAAAACTATGAAAAATTCACGATTACAACTATATTTTTCAGGGCGTGACAGGCCCTGAAAACCTAAATTGCTAGAACGAGTCACCAAAAAACAGCAAATTAAAGTTTCCGACCCCTATAAATCCAATCAAGTAGGCTTTTCAGGACTATAATGGTACGTCCAGGGCTAGGTCTCGGTCTAGGGTACCTGGACGCACCAACTAAACTATAAATTTCAGCTATGTAGCCCACTTAATTGGAGTTTATAGGGGTGGTACTCACGTTTTCCTTAGGAAACACTATTTTTCACTGTTTTTTAACTATAAAACACTATTTAAACTGATTTTACTGTTATTTTTGACTAAATTAAACTATAAACAACTGTTTGGTGACGCATCGTAGCGAACAAAAACGTAGCTCACTCGCGACTCGGTACGTTATACGATGGCGATCCCTCCGCTACTTGCGCTAGCGTGCGACAGATAGGGTCTCGCCGCCGACACTATGGAAACGCCTAACTTTGTATGTTTGATGATGCGTTGTCGCGAACACTAATATCATAAATTCGAAAGTAACTCTGTCTGTCTGTCTGTTACCTTTCATGCCTAAACCACTGAACGGATTTCGACAAAATTTGGCAAGGAGATATATGGCATCCTGGGAAAGGACATATGCTACTTTTTGTCTCAAAAATTATCCTTTATGGGGATATAGGGAACGAAATTTGAAACGGTCTACGCGGGTGAAACAGCGGGGTGCAGCTAGTGTAATATAAAAATAAAATACAGCACGTATCAGATAGTTATGCTTGCTTGCTTGTTGCGTGGGATCAACATCGTATTCGAGAAAAATTATAAAACTTACGTACTCAACCGAAATGTATGGAACAGCTGGCAATTTTTTCACGATTACGATGTTGGTCCCGTAGAGAAAGTTGTTCAGTTTGATGGTCTGTACCACATCCTTAAATTTGACCGCACCATCCTGGTACGCACGGTTACAGATCAAGCTATACATTTCCGGTATAAACTGAGCTCGCATTGTATAGGATTTCCTAACAATGAGAAGTCAGTGAAAACTTGAAATGTATAGCTTGATGTGTAGCCAGTACAAGCTACAACAATAACAGAATGTAATGAAACATTTTCAATTGCTTTTTTTGTAGAAAAAATGGGAAGGCAAAGTTATGAAAGATGTAAGTTTACAACCCAATACATTGGTTTACAATACATGGGGGTATGTGTTTCGCTATTTCAATTCATCCTTTTTATGCATAGGAACGCTACATTTGTTTCTGTAATTTTCAGTTTAATCTAATTATTCAACTGGCACACTACGGTTTGTCAGGTAGCGTCCCTTGTTTGTATCATATCCTAATTTATATTTATCCAATCTAATTTAATTTATTTATTAGTAATATAATTCAATAGTCTCGATGCATGAATCCATATTTTATTTTAACCAACTAAATCTCACTTACCATTTCTTATTTGATCTCATTTGTGTGTCCGAGTCTTTGTCATCATTCACATCTAACACAAATTCATTTTACGTAGGAATGCGGGAATATTGTCATTTTCTGTATATTTTATCTATACCTATAGAATTAACTTTATATTTTATTTATTTTTTAATTGAATATTATTTATCACATGCTGCACCGGTCGACGTCATCGCGTCAACGCCGGCTATCGCTGAAAACCAGCGCTGGGGCTCCGTTTCGCATGGGGTCGCGGCATTATGCTGTGCGGTAGCCGTTTTGCGTAGATGTGACGCATATTTTCCCCAAAACATGCTTTTTACATTGTTTATTTTATTTTGTTGTCCTTTGCGTCATGTTTACCGCAAATAAACGTATTTTCTTTCTTTCTTTCTTTCTTACATTGTACACACGGCTACATAATATCAAGCTATACATTTTCAGTATAAACTGACCACTCAGCTTCAGCGTCAGCTTAAACTGGAAATGTATAGCTTGATATGCAGCCGTGTGTCACTATCTACACTTTTGTTATAGTATAATAATACTAGCGACCCGCCCCTGCTTCGTACGGCTTTTTAACCGAGTTCAAAAAAGAGGATACTCAATTCGGCCGTATATATATATTTTTTATAGTAACTCGAGAATTTGCTCCCGGAAAGCACCATTTAGTGAAGTGGAACTAATGAGGAAGACCACAGATGGCCATCGGAACTACTCAATAATACGTATTTCACGGGTTGCGATTCGATTACTGCTAAGCAATTTATGCTCGTCACAATACCTAAGTTAAAATGGAGCTGATGGTGACTTAACCATCAGTTCCAGTTCTCCTGGTTCCTTTCTGGGAAAACTCCTCAATAATTAACGTCCTTGTATCGGGAAAAGCAATATTTTGTAAAAGGTGATGAGCAGTTGACATTAGGCTATTGTAACTTAGATGAATTACAGACTGACTCACTAAAAAGTGAAAAATAAAAAACTTTTTTACAAAAAAAAAAAAAAAAAAAACAACCGACTTCCAAAAAAATACTACAAAGTTAAAAATAACTTTAATTTCGAAAGTCGGTGGCAAAAAGCTAAAATACAGATCTAAAGACACCGACTTCCGAGATTAAAGTTATTTTCCACTTTGTAGTCTTTTTTTGGAAGTCGGTTGTTTTTTTTTTTGTAAAAAAGTTTTTTTACGTTTTTTAAGTCTGCGAAATTAGTAATGTTCTTTTTTCGATTTTTTGTTATATGTAAAATTACGTGAAAACATTCTTTGGTTTATAAGGTAAGGGCCTGTTTCACCACCTACGATTAAGTTCCTATTAACTTACTTGGAAGATTATTTCATACAAATTCTGTGCCATTTTTGAATTTATTCGGTGAGCGGTGGCAATTCGGACACCGTGATATTTCTCGGTGTCTGAATTGCTACCGCTCACTGAATAAATTCAAAAATGGAACAGAATTAAACCAAAATTATTATAATAAAGGCCTATTGGCCTTTATTATAATAATTTTGGTTTGTTCTACTGATGTGGACACATCCTTAGTACGCGTTCAGATACGGCGGCAACCGCGCGGTTCTTATTTCATATTTTTTAGGAGCCCTATTGGCCTCCCACTGGTCTTCTTTTTTTGTTGTTTTCACTGTTTTGTTAGTTTTAATCTTATTTCTTTTATTTTTTTCATGATTTTGTTAGTTTTAATGTTATTTTTAGGGTTCCGAACCCAAAGGGTAAAACGAGACCCTATTACTAAGACTCCGCTGTCCGTCCGTTTGTCTGTCGTCTGAACCGTTTGTGTCTCATGAACCGTGATAGTAGACAGTTGAAATTTTCACAGATGAAGTATTTCTGTTGCCGCTATAACAACAAATACAATAAAACAGAATAAAATAAATATTTAAGGTGACTTCCATACAACAAACGTGTTTTTTTGCCGTTTTTATAGATAATGATACGGAAACCTTCGTCCGACTCGCACTTGGCTTGGTTTTTATTGTTATATTTCTTCAGCGTGTCCCAAATAAAGTATTTTTAAATTGAAGTGAAAAATTCTTTAGGCGCGTTGAGCGATTTTTAGTAGGGGAAAATCATGAGTTCCCGTCACATCACGCGTCACGTCACGCTTTCAAGCCGTCATTTCTGTCGGCAGACCATGACTGACTATGTTTTTGTTTATATTTGTTCCGATGTAAGCGCGCAGATTCCGCGCGGTTGCCGCGTGGTTACCGCACAACCGACCAAAAAGTTTTTAATATCCCATTTAATGTGTTACAGTGGCATGACGACGCGCACATGTGGGCTGTAAGTAATACTGTTTAATAATTTAGACAAGCAGAGAAGGGTCCATCTGTTTGTGTGTTAGAGAGGTTTATAAAGATAAACTGTAAAAAATATTTGAAGAAAGGTCGAATATTGTACTCGGGAAAGGGGACAATAATATCAAGGCCAGTGACCCGCCCCTGCTTCGGAAAAATGGGATCTTCTATTATGGCCTCATGTACTCGTATTATGTCAAAATCAAAACATCGAGTTTTCTCTTCTATGTCAAATTTTAATGTACTCGTATTATACACATAACATAGTTAGTGTGTTAGGAGCTCGTGGCTAAGTAATAACAGCCGCACGGGTCGATCCATCAGGTTAAGCTACGCTTGCCGGGGCCGGGTGGATGGGTGGCCATCTTTACATACCGAAACTCCTCCGTGTCTCGGAAAGCACGTTAAGCCGTTGGTCCCGGCTGTCATTCGTGGATTTTTGACTGTCGTTACGGGTAGTCAGAAGCCCGAAAGTCTGACAACCAGTCTTACCAAGGGGTATCACCCAGTTAATGGGTTGTGGAGGTCAGATAGGCAGTCGCTCCATGTAAAATACTGGTATTCAGCTGCATCCGGTTAGACTTGAAGCCGGCCCCAACATAGTTGGGAAAAGGCTAGGCAGATTGAGTGTTATGCTTATTGAATATTAGGTCTTTACCTATGAAATTGCCGTTCTGCAGTACTGGCCATTTCAAATCAAAATAATTTTTGTTTGGCTAAGAATTCTAATTTCAAATTAATTTTATTTTAAAAACATGGATTTTTTTTTCCAAAAGTAGTCATTTGTTTATTGATTAGTGTTACATTTTCATCGCATTTCAATCTTTTTCGTCATCATGGATACGTTAAAAATTCGAGTAATTATGGAATATGAGTACCGTCGTGGCAGCAACGCGGCACAAGCGGCACGCAACATCAACGACGTTTACGGAGCTAACACTACAAACCAACGCACCACTTGTTATTGGTTTGCTCGCTTCCGTTCTGGAAATTTCGACCTGAAAAATGAACCTCGCGGTCGTCCGAAGACTTTGGTCGACAATGACGAATTAAAGGCGATTGTGGAAGCTGATGATACACAATCTACGGCTGAATTAGCAGCAGCTTTCGACGTTAGCGTCAAAACAATATTGGTCCATTTGCGTCAAATTGGCAAGGTAAAAAAGCTTGACAAATGGGTGCCCCACGAACTAAATGATTGCCAGCGCGAAGTACGCGTCGAGACGTGCCTTGCACTGCTCAACAGACACACAAATGAAGGAATTTTGAGCCGCATTGTTACCTGCGATGAAAAATGGATTCTGTTTGATAACCGCAAGCGCTCAGCAAGTTGGTTGGATCCTGGTTCAGCACCTAAACAATGCCCTAAACGAAAACTTACCCCTAGAAAAGTGATGGTCACTGTTTGGTGGTCTAGCGCCGGTGTGATTCATCACAGCTTCTTACCAAACGGGGTGAGCATTACTTCAGATGTGTACTGTGAAGAACTGAACACAATGACGGAGAAGCTGGCACATCTCCAACCAGCATTGGTCAATTGCTCGACTCCGCTGCTCCTGCACGACAACGCGCGACCTCATACTGCACAGCAGACGGTCTCCAAGTTGCAAGAACTGGGGTTGGAAGCTCTCCGTCATCCGCCCTACTCACCAGACCTTGCGCCTATAGACTACTACTTTTTCCAGAATTTGGATATCTTCTTGGCGGGAAAAAAATTCAATACCCGAGAGGCAGTACAAAATGCCTTTGAAGAATTTGTTGCCTCCCGTTTAGCTGATTTCTTTAAGAAGGGCATCAATAAACTGCCACTGCGTTGGCAAAGATGCATTGATTGCATGGGTGATTACTTCGATTAATACAAATAAAAAATGCATGAAAAAAATTTGTTTAAATTTTTTCCTACAAAACGGCAATTTCATAGGTAAAGAACTATTAGAATAATTAATCAATAACAACACTTGTACAACAATTAATACTCTATTGTTAACTGTGCAGGGTAGTAAATAGCTTGTCGTGAATAACCTCACTATTACTTTTGTGTTGTAAGCCACTCAAACACAATAAAATAAAACTTCCGGAATAAATTCTCTAAATGACTGTGAGAACTGCATACTTATCCAGTCTTTACATAACAATATTATAAATCCGAAAGTAACTCTGGCTGTCTGTTAACTTTTCATGCCTAAATTGCTGAACGGATTTGCATGAAATTTTACCTGGGTAAAAATTACCCAATGTCAGGACATAGGATACTTTTTATACCGGTAGTACGCTCCCGTGGGATAACTTCCTACTTTCACGCGAGCAAAACCGCAGTCAAAAGCTAGTTTTATTTTGTATTAAAGAAAGAAAGAAAGAAAGAAAATACATTTATTTAGCATAGACTAAAAGGCACACAAAATAATATAACAATAATAAAACAAAAGATAAAAAAGAAACAACATGTGCTAGAACAATAACGGAACGATGCAGGAATGTGTGCCCCACGGCTGCGCCAAAAAGGCCCAGTTCAGCAAAAATGCCAGACAGCCAGTATTAGCCTACACTGTCCCACTCCTGAGCAAAGGCCTCTCCCAAATCCTTCCAAGCATCCTTTTCCAGGTCCACCTCGATCCAACCCTTGCGGTACACGTCTAGCTCGCTCGCCATCTCTTACTGCATTGGCCTCTAGCTAGTATTTACATAAATTTATCTTTTCAGAGTTATTCCAGACATCTTTTAAAGAGAGAAAAAAATGTAAGTTTCTATATGACCTTCACTATCTGAACAGGCTTCAGGATGCTTTCCTTAGTCTTTCCTTTTCCTACCTGGTTCAAATTCCGCGCCTCCTACGCTCGCTCACCGCTGTGAGTGCTTCAAGGACAACGCATCGCTCCCGCCATCTGACGGCGTGAAGAAAACAACTCAGTTCGAACTCAACAAAAAAGACCGGCCGGTCTAACCGATGCGCGTGGTGAAAAAAAACACTAAAATATGGTGAAATACGACTGCTACTGATACAGTGTGGTGATCCCCTGGCTCCCAGTATCCCGTGAGTACCTGACCTCTTTCAATTTCTCATTCTCTAGCCTGTTTCTGAGTAGGAAACTTCAAAAAGCGTCCTTGGCTAAACGCGATACTCAATCATTATCGTTATATACAATCTTTAGGTACAGCTTACTTTTAGAGCTGAATGAATGAAGATGTTGGGCCACAAAAGGGATGAATGAAAAGCAATTGCATGCAGCTGAGATGAGAATGCTAAGAGGGATGTGTGGTGTTACACGAATGGATAGAATAAGAAATGAGTACATAAGAGGAAGTCTGAAAGCGGCACCGGCGACTGAAAAGTTGTGCGGAAATCGGTTGTCATGGTATGGGCATGTGATGCGGAGCAGTGAGGAAAATGTCGTGAGGAAAGTTTTGAGTATGAATGTCGATGGCTATAAGAGTAGAGGAATACCAAAGAAACAATGGATGGATTGTGTGAAAGATGACATGGCTAGAAAGGGAGTGACTACCGAGATGACGAATAATAGAGAAGTATGGAAAAAAAGGACATGTTGCGCCGACCCCAAATAGATTGGGATAAGGGCAGGAGAATGATGAGCTTACTTTTAGAGCGGTCAGTGCTCTGCATTTCCTGACCCCTCTTTCATTGCTTACTAAAAGCACAGTCTATACATCATACGACAGTCGTCCGACGAGAGCCCGAGCTGCATACGAAGTTCGGCGAACTTCGTATGCAGCTCGGGCATCGTCGGACGACTGTATGATGTATAGACTGTGCTAAAAGTAAGCTGTACTTAAAGATTGTACCCCCCCTCCACAACCCTTGCTCGAGCCAGCTCGCGCCGCTCTGTGCCTGTAGCTTTTTTTTTATCTTTTTCCCTCTTTTTTTTGGCGGTTCAGTTTGATCAGCTCCAAATACCAAATGTTTTAAGAGGAGCTCTAATACTGCCGATAAACCCGTCTTGCAGTTTGGCAGGTTTGTATAATTTGTAAAGTGTTTAGTTCAAATAAATGTTTTTTTTTTTTAATTCGTCCTCCTGCTGTCCTCCCTCCAGCGACGCCCTAAGCAGAGGCCTGTACCCCATAGGGGGTGCCCTTAGTGAGTAGTCGCTTAGTTTATAAGTTTTTATGGCCTGGCTGGAGGCCTTAATTTATTTAGGCATCCACAGGAACACCCCGACTACCTCCTAAGTCGACCTGCTAGATGCCATACACAAAAAAAAAAAAAACCTATATGACCAAAGGGTGCCAGTACCTACAGACGGGCGCACGTCAATAGTAACAAAACAAAACCAGTATAAGCTAGCAGTATAGCAGTATTCCGTACTACGCTAGGCCAGCTCCCGGTCTAACGGTACGGTTACACCAAATCCGTCGCTCGGGTGTCGTCGGCCGAATTCGGACGATCGAAACAAACGGTTGTCAAAGAATGAGAGCGGTACACTACTACTACCGACATCGTCCGACGGCCCCCGATAATAACCGTCGACCTTTTAGGAATAAAAAGTAAATCTTAAATATTAAATTACTTGATTATTTACAGAAGAAGAAGGCAACTCCAGTGGTGAGTATTTTACTAGACCAAACAAGCATTTAGTTTATTTTTAACACTTTTTTAGTACCTATACTCCATTTTAAATAAGATTAGACATTTAAACAAACCATTTTTTACAGTCCGTTCAACCGATTTTGACTTCTATTGCGTTGGCGGCATGACAAATAGCAGTTGCAGTAAACAGTTGGTATTGTAAACATTTTTTTACCTTGAATGCCATCCTTAAGCCTATGGAATAGAAGTCAAAATCGGTTGAACGGACTGTAAAACAGGTTTGTTTAAATGTCTAATCTTGTTGTGAATAGAGTACAGTTCCTGAAGTATACTCAGTTCATTCAACGACAGTTGATTTGACACTTACGATAAACAACAAATTACAGTCCGGCCTTCGCGAGAATGCGTTCCTGCCGCCTGTCAGTTGTACAATTTCTAGTAACTTTAAGGATCAAATTGGCAAAACACATGTTCGTTAATATGAAACTGAGCAGGAGGCTAGAAAGCATTCTCTCGACGGCCGGACTGCAGGTACCTGCGATATCATATTTTAAGGTATAGAGGCATGAGGAACAGGGTGTAAAGTTCACTCATCCTCCATTGAAAAGGGAGGATCCTCCGACCAGACGGGTGTCGTGTCTGGTGGGCAACTGCCCGACGGTTGATGTCGGGACGTTGTATATATGCTAGTTGCGCGGTAAACTCTAATTGCGCGATGCAGGATTGCGTGACGTCAGTGTGACGCGTAGTAACGTAGTTGGTATGTGGCGATGTAGATGCCGCCACAAAGGAATAACTAGCTAGGAGCTCGTGGCTAAATAATAACAGCCGCACGGGTCGATCCATCAGGTTAAGCTACACTTGCCGGGGTTGGTCCGAGGATGGGTGACCATCTTTACACACCGAGACTCCTCCGTGCCTCGGAAAGCACGTTAAACCGTTGGTCCCGGCTGTCATTCGTGGATCTTTGACAGTCGTTACAGGTCGTCAGAAGCCCGAAAGTCTGACAACCAGTCTTACCAAAGGGGTATCGTATTACCCAGTTACTGGGTTGTGGAGGTCAGATAGGCAGTCGCTCCATGTAAAATAATGGTATTCAGCTGCATCCGGTTACATTAGAAGCCAACTCCAACATAGTTGGGAAAAGGCTAGGCAGACTGATTGAACTAGCGAGCCGGCCCTGCTTCGCACTGTTTTTACGACTTGACAAAACATGAAGGTTTCTGTATTGTATATAAATTAAATATTAATGTATTATACTTACAAACCTTCCGGAATAAATTCTATAAATGATAGTGAATACCGCATCAAAATCCGGTAAGGATAAGGTAGCTACAAAGTTCGTAGCTAAATGATAACAGCCGCACGAGTCGATCGAAGTTATAAGCGTGTTCAGACTTGTGTAATGTTATTTGTAATGTAACGTACTTCGAGCACAATGTAACTCGGGCAGGCGCGGGCGCTCGCGCTGGTCCATCGGCTGTCGGTTTCTAGCGTGAACACAGAGCTCGTTTGTATGCTGTCTACACTATTCACGTTACATTACATTACACATTACACAAGTCTGTACACGCCTTTAAGCTACGGTTGCTGCGATCGGTTCGTGGATGGGTGACCATCCATAGAGCCGTGTACAGACGCGTGTAATGTGTAATGTAATGTAACGTGTAATGCATCGCGAATTTTGCGTGTGGATGGGACTACGAGCATTACATGTAACGCTCGCGCTGATCTATCAATTGATCAATTGGCTCTCGCAGTCATACAGGATTCGCGTTGAGTTTGAAATGCCTTCCACACTATTCGCATTACATTACACGATACATTACATTACACGTGTCTTTACACGGCTTTACATATCGAGATCAGTCGGAGTCATTCGTAGATCTTTTACAGTCGTTACGGGTAGTCAAAAGCCCAAACGTTTGACAACCAGCCTTACCAAGGGGTATCGTGGGTAACCCATTGTGGAGGTCAGATAGGCAGTCGCTCCATGTAAAATGCTGATATTCAGCTGCATATAGTTAGACGGAAGCCAACCCCAATAGGGCTGGGAAAAGGCTAGGAAGATTGAAGGTAGGAATGATATTTTATGGGGCAAGGAATATAGTTAATTGTATATTGTATATTTAGTTTTTTTTTATTATTGTTTATTCTTTACTCCTACTTTAATATTTTGAAATGATTTAATTCTACTTTCAAACCTGTGTTTTGCCATGTCTTTGTATACGATAAAACACACTTTTTTCTAAAGGTTTTTGATATCATAGTGACAGCAGAACACTGACTCCTAAGTCACAGGATCTCCTAGTTTGGGAGTCAGGGTTTACTCTATCTTTATGACCTATAATCACTGAAATTCATGCGACCTAGTTTTTAAGCATTGTTGGAGGTTTTTGTATATAATAAAGATTTGTATTTATTTAAATGTAATATAAACATAACCTAAAAATAACAAAATTATATCCTAATATAACTAAAATTGTTAAAAAACTAAAATATGGCGTCGAAAAATTCCTCCGCATCGCTGTCGACTGGTAAAGTACCCAAGAGACTGGCGGCATTGCATTTATTTATATTATGAGCACGAAGAATAAATTGTTTCTTTTTTCAGCGTACGTCACCAAAGTCCGACCCAAGCATTGGTGTAAGTTCTCATATAATCTCCTATAAATTGCAATATGCAACATCTTTCTGACCGTTTGTGCGCTTGTAAAACCATTTATATTATGCATGATCCACCATGACATCTCCATTTGACAATACGACAATAAACTGCCGTTCCCAGTCTGCATCCAAAAATTCAATCAAATACATATCGCACCTTCGGTAAGACAAGGGCACAACTGCACTTTTTGTGATTTTACAGGAGAGCCATTTTAAGATGTTTTTTTACATTCAATACCGTATTATTCTGCTCATACCATCTTGAAGTGCATCTTGAAGTGTATCTTTGCATGAAGTAAGCTGTATACTTTTGTGATTCGGTGCATGTACTTTACAGGAGTTAAATGTTTTTTTATTTATTACCTATTTATGTTTTTTTTTGTTTATGAGGCCGCACGGGTCGATCCATTAGGTTGTGCTACGCTTGCCGCGGTTGGTCGAAACTCCGGCGTGCCTCGGAAAGCACGTTACACTCCTACCAACTTATCTGTGAAATGGCGAAAATTGGAACTACGGCCGTCATGTTGAAATGACATTCGATTGTGCCGACGCATGTCATTCGATTGTGTCGACGCATCGACGGTGCCGTCCTCTTTCAGTTCACAGATAAGTTGGTAGGACTGTAAGCCGTTGGTCCCGGCTGTCATTCGTGTCGACAGTCGTTACGGGTCGTCAGAAGCCCGAAAGTCTGACAACCAGTGTTACCAAGGGGTATCGTATTACCCAGTTACTGGGTTGTGGAGGTCAGATAGGCAGTCACTCCATGTAAAATACTGGTACCTATTCAGCTGCATCCGGTTAGACTGGAAGCCGACCCCAACATAGTTGGGAAATGGTTAGGCAGATTAATTTATGTTTTTTTGAGCAGAATAATACAGGTCACGCACACTGAGGTCACGGACTGTCCGGCCGATACCTGTCAATACAGGCCTGCGCCGCGCCGGCAACAGGCCACACACTCTGGGATCGCATTGGCCAGCCATTGGTCATCAATCCAAAACCTTAAAAGGCACTAGGAGTCTGTGATCTGTGAGGAAACGCCGATTGTATCTAGTTTTTAAAATTATGATTGGCGTGTAATAGTGTTTACGCAAACCTACTCACAGAAATAAAATCATCACTACTATTTATTAATTTTGTTAGAAAAAAAAAACACTTTTTTAATTTCAATGTTAAGATTTATTTGATAGTTCCTAAAGATATTGATTAGTATTTCCAGTGTTTTCATATTGTCGTATTTGTTTTCACATTTGCAACATTGCATCAGTGGAGATGACAATATTAAGTGCCTAGATGTACAGTCAACAAAAGAGATATCTAGGCAGGGTATACTAACATATTTGAATGTGAATTGCTTCATGTTCAATTTTATATATATTACTTACTTTGTTTTTGCTGTACACCAACACAAAATTGTACATTTTCACGAAATTGAACATGAAGCAATTCACATACAAATATGTTAGTATACCCTGCCTAGATATCTCTTTTGTTGACTGTTACCTATATTGATTATGCGCACAGCCAGTGTGGAACTGTCTGACAGCGTCTGTGTTCCCTTCCACATATAACCCGTCTGCCTGCAAAGTGAGAATAGAGTGAATAGGCATTTTCTAGGCACGCTCGTTCCATCATAAACCTCATCCATAGCTTTCCATCAGGCGTGATCGGAGTGAAGAGCAGGCCCAGTCACCAATAAAAAAAAAAGTCCGATTAACGTGATTATTTTATTTCCTTAGAATTAATGTCTCTACCCGGATTAACTACGGCTTTTTTATTTGATTATTTATTATTTCAGTTATCACCTTATTGGGGCCCAACAGATAATCAGGTATTTATGACCAGTGTTTAACCACTAGTACGAAAGCGGCTATACACAAAAAACAGTCCATCGTACAGTCATGCGTACGCGCACCGTGACGTCAGCCGGCACTTCGTTCGTGTTTACAAACAATGCCGAAGCGACGAAGATTCTTGGAATCTTGTAACGCTTGCGTATTATCACAACTGCCTCTTTGGTCTAGTGGTCGCAGGCGCTACTGCTGAGCATGAGGTCCTGGGTTCGATTCCCAGGTCAGACAAAGTGTTATTGGTTTTTTTTCATTTGGAATTTCTCAGTAGCAGCCCGGAGTCTGGATTTGTGGCCGGTTGATGACAATAGGTTCGGGCCCGTATCACATTTGACTTAAAAACATAACTGGCGAAATGTGGGTGTACTATACAGTATACACCTGTACCTTTGCCTAAGGGTGCTTTTCCTGCAGAGATGTGCTATGAAGCTGTGCTGCGAGGATGTGGAAGCTAAACTACGATACAATGTGATCGTTTCCAGTAATGCTGAGCTGTGTAGCGGAGCGAGTAAGATGTGCTATGAAGATACGCCGCCTCTAGATAGCTGTGCGAGGAAAATGCGTAGCTCGAGCTATGCGACACATCGACAGTAAGGCCTCTGCCTCGAATTTTGCGGGCAGCGGGGCGGCAGCGGCGGCGGAGCGAGAGCGGCAGGATTTTATGCGTAAAAACAAATGGACCGGACCTCCAAAACAGCGGCGCGGTAGCGGGGCGGGACTGCCCGCGAAATTCGAGGCAGAGGCCTAAGACACGGGGAGCGGCAGCTACACCACTCGAGCATTCATAGCTCCATACATAGCACGCATCATTTCATATAAGAAACTTAGCTCAGTTGAACTCGTTTCCACCAGTGCAATGCTATGTGGACCAATGAATATGATTGGTGGATATCAAACGCATCCATAGCAACGTAGCATAGCACATCTCTGGTGGAAGAGCACTCTAAACCCCCGTTCGCACGGGCGTAATAAAATCGCGGCGAGATTTTATACCGCACTGGATTTTCAACGCTCTACTTAGCGCCGAGAGTCCAAATTCCAACAGTGTGTTTTTTCGACGCGCTAGAATGTACTCTGTTATTGTTAAGTTGGATTCTCAATGCTCGGCTCAACAACGAAAGTTTAAAATACAGTGCGCTATAAAATCCCGCCGCGATTTTATTACGCCCGTGCGAACGGGGGTTAACACTTCAGTGATTACTGATTACAGGCGCGATTTGGTATGTCACAATTTATTTTGTTTTTTTTTTTTTTTAAATTGTAATTAATATTTATTTGTGCAGTCTCCAGCAGGAAGTCTGAAGGTAAGTTTGTTCTTTTTCAGTTTCCCGTTGTAAACTGTAACACTGAACTTGAGGCGATAAAAGATCTCCTTCATACTCTGTTGCGCAGGGACCTTGGGGCCATGGTAAAGGACCAGGTGCGGGGATTGAACACATGAAGGACTTAGGCGGACCAGAGGACGACCAGGAACCATTTCCGTGGGATCCAGTTGGGGCCAAGGGTCCAGCTGAGGGCATGGGTGGTGGCCCTCCGCCAGATTTGGATCAAGGTGGGGACGAAGCCCAGGAGGCGTTTTTATATTTATTTTAGTGTTGCAGGAGTGTCGGTGACTTTTGGCTTCGTACAGGACTTTCTGTTAATTTTGAAAAACTTTTATATGGCCATTTAGATTATGATCTACCTGTGCGAATTCCAATAAATACTTTTTTTTAATTTGTTTCTTAGGAGGCCAGTTCCCCGGCGGTGGTTCCAACATGGGTGGTGGCCTGCCACCTGGTATGGGTCAAGGCGGAGGACAAGGCCCAGGAGGCCATTTCCCCGGTGGTGGTTTCAACATGGGTAGTGGCCTGCCACCTGGTATGGGTCAAAGTGGGGAACAAGGCCCAGGAGGCCAGTTCCCAGGCGGTGGTTTCAACATGGGTGGTGGCCCGCCACCTGGTATGGGTCAAGGTGGCGATCCAGGCCTAGGACGTGGTTTCAACATGGGTGGTGGCCTACCACCTGGTATGGGTCAAGGTGGGGAACAAGGCCCAGGAGGCCAGTTCCCCGGCGGTGGTTTCAACATGGGTGGTGGCCTACCACCTGGTATGGGTCAAGGCGGGGAACAAGGCCCAGGAGGCCAGTTCCCCGGCGGTGGTTCCAACATGGGTGGTGGCCTGCCACCTGGTATAGGTCAAGGCAGGGAACAAGGCCCAGGAGGCCAGTTTCCCGGCGGTGGTTTCAACATGGGTGGTGGCCTACCACCTGGTATGGGTCAAGGCGGGGAACAAGGCCCAGGAGGCCAGTTCCCCGGCGGTGGTTTCAACATGGGTGGTGGCCTGCCACCTGGTATGAGTCAAGGCAGGGAAAAAGGCCCAGGAGGTCAGTTCTCCGGCGGTGGTTTTGGCATGGGTGGTGGTCCGCCACCTGGTATTAGTCAAGGTGGTGGTCCAGGCCCAGGAGGTGGTTTCAGCATGGGCGGTGGCCTGCCACCTGGTATGGGTCAAGGTGGAGGTCAAGGGCCAGAAGGCCAGTCCCCAGGTAGTGGTTTCAGCATGGGTGGTGGCCCGCCACCTGGTATGGGTCAAGGTGGCGGTCCAGGCCCAGGAGGCCAGTTCCCCGGTGGTGGGTACAGCACGAGCGGAGCTCCTCCTTTGGCAGATTTAAAGCCTGCGGAAGGTTTGGGGCAAAATGGGGTTCAGGGTCCAGACATGGGTCAGGGCCCAGATGGAGGCTACGGCCCAGTTGGACCACCGGGCCCAGCTGGCGGATGGGTCCCAGGTGGGGGTCGGGGCCTAGCTGGGGGTCTGGGTCCAGGACTAGGCCCGGAAATGGGTCCAGGCCCAGGAATGACTCTTGGTCTTGGTAGAATACCAGGCTCAGGTGGCGGACCGGGCCCAGGAAATGGTCGTGGCCTTGGTGGGCTACCCAGCCCAGGTGGTGGACAGGGCCCAGATGGATACTACGGTCCAGTTGGACCACCGGGCCCAGCTGGCGGTTGGGTCCCGGGTGGGGGTCGGGGCCCAGGTGGCGGTCGGGGATCAGGAATGGGCCCAAGTGGATCACTAGGTCTAGGTAGCGGTTGGGGTCCAGGCCGGGGGCCACCTCCAGGAATGTTTAATGGCCCTGGTGGACCACCAGGCAAAGGTGGCGGTTGGAGTCCAGGTGGGGGACCGAGTCCTGGAATGCGTGGGGGCCCGGGAGAAGCATCAAGTCCAGGAGAACTACCGGGTCCAGACGGGCATCGACGATCACAAGACCAAGTAATTATTCCTCTATTTCACAAACAGTTCGGGTACTGATGATATCAAACCATGATTAACAAAAAATTTACAATTTTTATTATTTTCAATTATTTAAAAGTGTGATTTAGGTATAATTACCTACATATAATATGTATATGTCGCAGTAAGATGGTTATAGTCGTGATATAGTTATATCCCTAGGGATATAGCTATATCTATACGCGCGAGCCGAACGAGCGAAGAGTGCGGTGCCGTGGTATCGATCGGCAAGCGCTACGTCGAAATTGGTTGCAGTAGCATTTGAGCACTCCGACAGTTTTCATACTCGTATAACTATATCCCGGTAGATAAGTAACTATATCACGGCTACAACCATCTCACGCGACACATAAAGCCATGTGCCCGATGGAATTTCCTATCGGAAAAAATGGCGAACTTCCATACAAGCTATCATCCCCTATTTAACCCATTTAGGTTTTAATGCATTTTCAAAAAACCTTCCTTAATGCTCACTTTAGACTGCGTTGTCTAGAATTCCTCAATAGCAGCCCGGAGTCTAGATTTGTGCCCGGTTGATGGCAATAGGCTCGCCCCCTATTACATGGGACTTAAACATAACTGGGTGTACTATACGTACACCTCTGCCCAACCCTTCGGGGAAACAAGGCGTGATGTTATGTTAATAATAGGTCTTTACCTATGAAATTGCCGTTTTGTATGAAAAAATTTAAACGAATTTTTTTCATGCATTTTTTATTTGTATTAATCGAAGTAATCACCCATGCAATCAATACATCTTTGCCAACGCAGTGGCAGTTTATTGATGCCCTTCTTAAAGAAATCAGCTGGACGGGAGGCAACAAATTCTTCAAAGGCATTTTGTACTGCCTCTCGGGTATTGATTTTTTTTCCCACCAAGAAGTTATCCAAATTCTGGAAAAAGTAGTAGTCTGTAGGCGCAAGGTCTGGTGAGTAGGGCGGATGGCGGAGAGCTTCCAACCCCAGTTCTTGCAACTTGGAGACCGTCTGCTGTGCAGTATGAGGTCGCGCGTTGTCGTGCAGGAGCAGCGGAGACGAGCGATTGACCAATGCTGGTTGGAGATGTGCCAGCTTCTCCATCATTGTGTTCAGTTCTTCACAGTACACATCTGAAGTAATGCTCACCCCGTTTGGTAAGAAGCTGTGATGAATCACACCGGCGCTAGACCACCAAACAGTGACCATCACTTTTCTAGGGGTAAGTTTTCGTTTAGGGTTAGGTTTAGGTTTAGGTGCTGAACCAGGATCCAACCAACTTGCTGAACGCTTGCGGTTATCAAACAGAATCCATTTTTCATCGCAGGTAACAATGCGGTTCAAAATTCCTTCATTTGTGTGTCTGTTGAGCAGTGCAAGGCACGTCTCGACGCGTACTTCGCGCTGGCGATCATTGAGTTCGTGGGGCACCCATTTGTCAAGCTTTTTTACCTTGCCAATTTGACGCAAATGGACCAATATTGTTTTGACGCTAACGTCGAAAGCTGCTGCTAATTCAGCCGTAGATTGTGTATCATCAGCTTCCACAATCGCCTTTAATTCGTCATTGTCGACCAAAGTCTTCGGACGACCGCGAGGTTCATTTTTCAGGTCGAAATTTCCAGAACGGAAGCGAGCAAACCAATAACAAGTGGTGCGTTGGTTTGTAGTGTAGCTCCGTAAACGTCGTTGATGTTGCGTGCCGCTTGTGCCGCGTTGCTGCCACGACGGTACTCATATTCCATAATTATATATTTGTTATGTTATATCAAGGTATCGGTATCGGTACACGTCACGTCTTTGAAGTTTTATCAGTATAATAATTTGATTCTAATTTTTTTTTTCCAGAGTAAGAAAGACGGCAAAAAAAATACAAGAAGAACATCTTATTATGACTTAATGTATCGGCCGACTCGAACACCAGATACACAGGCCCCGCAACTGGATTATAGCTTCCTCTTACCTGGGACAAATGCTGAAGATAATGTTCCTGAGCAGGAAACAAACATTGACTTACTGAGATCCTTATCGGCAAAACCAGTAAAAAGTAATCCTTTTGCTGTCTTTGATGAACATATGAATGAGAACCAAATTCCAACTGGGACCAATAAGGACGGTAAAATTCCGGGGCCCGGCTCCGAAGGTGAATATCCCAACGGTTACCGACCCATTTACGGCAACCTAAAACCACCCAGTATGGCATCTCCCGGAGGTAATTTTGGGATGGGTCAGCCGCATACCGGAGCAGGTTACTCAAAGGCAATGGCTCTCAGACAAAGTCAGGGCATAAATTCAGGAGGCCCAGGGTTTTACCAAGATCAGAGCGTTCTTCGCATGGGTATTTAATTGTTTTATTTTTATTCCTAGTAGGTTAAATCTGTGTCAGTAGGGGTGTCCATCACAGGGGTCCTATCAGAATACCAGCGCAGCGGTCTTTTTTTAAACTAGCTTCTGCCCGTGACTTCGTCCGCGTGAAATTTCGGCCCCGAACCCACCGCGACGCATCGCATCGCCCGCCACATAGTTTTCATATAACTCTATTGGTTCACGCGGCGCACGCTAAGTGATGACACGTGAGTATATACGTAAGAAGTTGGCAGAAGCATCCCAGCGCTGATTTGCTGGCTTCATTTTCTCCTCTACTGATCGTTGTTTCTCCTCTACCGATCGTTATTTCTCCTTACAAAGTTTATTCCGTTTATATATATATATGTATGTATTTGTGTAATTATATAATATCTATGTATTTATTCTTATATTTTATAGTTATTTTCTTGTTATCTATCCTTTATGTTGCACCTGCCATGTCTTCTCTCTGCACCACCCTAAGGTTGGCTGGTTGAAAATGCCTCAGGCATTAAGTCCGCCTTTGTACGGTATTTTTTTTACTTGTGCATAAAGTTTTAATAATAAATAAATAAATAAATAAAGCTTCCAATCGGCAAGATTTTTTCCGACATCTTCAACAGTCATCGTTATATTTCAGCCTAGGTCATAATATAATTGCAGCATTATGCTAAGATTGGGGACTTTTTGGTCCCACACGGGTCTTATTCTACTTTTTTTTATTTTTTTTTATTTGCTAGTTTTTAGGGTTCCGTACCCGAAGAATACCATACGGAACTCCTCCGCTGTCCGTACGTCCGTCCGTCTGTATCTAATGAACCGTAATAGGTAGACAGTTGAAATTTTCACAGATTGTGTACTTCTTAATAGAAGTACACAATCTGGGAATTTTTTTTTTTTTATTATATGTTGTTATAGCGTAATCGCTATAACAACATATAATAAAAATAAAATAAAGTTAGAAATTAAAGGGGTCCACATACAATAAACTTTTCATTTAGAAAAATGCATGCATGTCGGGTGTCATTGTCTAGAACTCATCGAGTAGAGTATATATATATTTTTTTTATCTTTAAAAATGAAGAAATATGGGCCGTAAACGTTGTCAATTTTAGACCATTTTTGTACGACCTCTATCGCAACAATTAAACAAGTTAGGAATTTGAAACTTCTGTGTATCATGCACTGTATTTAGTCAAAAAATACTAAAAACGCCGATTCACAAAGTATTTTGTTTAAATATGGGCGATTTTCTGCAACTGCAAAAAATAACCTTGTAATTCACAGTATCATTATGAAACACAAAAATACCTTTACGATCGTTAAACATATATGGTACGGCACCCTTCTGTGCGAGTTCAACTCACACTTGGCCGGTTTTTAATGCTGCATTTCGTTGTTTAATAAAATGTTTTTCTTTCTTTCAGGTATGACTGGAGGAAACATGGCGATGGGTCCTCTATCGGGAAACATGCAGGGGTGGCCACCAGGGATGGGGAATGCTCCTCCACCTCCTCCAGGACACGAACTCAGAGGACAATTGCCTCCAGGATTGGGAGACCAACCTCCAGACATGGAAGAAGACCTTCCCCCGGGATATATGCAGGAACGGCAACCCCCAAGGATGGGACGAGGTCCTCCACCGGGATACATGCGTACCTCATATCGTCGATCATTATTAGACAACGTAATAAATTCCTCTTTTCCATAGATATGTCGGATATCGATATAACAAATGAAGATAAAACAAAAAAATAAGAATTATAAACTTTTTTTGCTTGCTGTGCTCTGTCCGTGTATACCATTGAACCCGCGATGGATGCATGAACTAGTTTTTTTCTAGTTTTTTTAGGGTTCAGTATCTCAACAGGAAGAAACGGAACCCTTACAGGATCACTTTGTTGTCCGTCTGTCTATCTATCAGTCTGTCGAGACCCTTTTTCTCAGGAACGCATGGAGGAATCAAGTTGAAATTAAAATCAAACACGTAGGTCTATGGTTCCTTGGAGTTCTAAAAAAATCCGGCTTCTAAATCAACGCAATAAAAAAATACGGAAAACATATAGGGTACTTCCCGTTGACCTAGCTAGAATCATGAAATTAGGCAAGAAGCAAGGTCTCACAGCACAAATAAAGGAAAAAGTCTGAAAATTGTTAATTTGTAATATCACATAAAAATTTTTTTTTTTGGATTACAATGTTAAGTTTGTTTTTAAGATAAATTCATTTCAACTACGGAACCCTTCTTTGAGCATGGTCCGACACGCACTTGGCTGGTTTTTTTGTTTTATGATGATTTGAAATCGATATTCCAGAAATCTGTTTTGCTCCGCCCGTTTAATTTGACTCTGCGTACATTTTCTCTTTGGTTTTTTCAGAGTACCGTTGACAGAGAATCGATGACAGGTTACCTGAAGCCTCCTGGACCTTTTTCAGGAAGACCAACCCTCAGACAAGATGGGGGATCCCCATCAATAGAAGCCCCATCGGAAGCAGATATGATTAAGACCGCTCTTCGAATGAACCAATTGATGGCACAATCCCCAGAAAACTTGCAGGGAGGACCACCCCCAGGAATGGGAGGAGGTCCACCGTCGGCATACCTGCGGGGAGGACAACCACCAGGAATGGGAGGAGGTCCACCGCCGGGATACCTGCGGGGAGGACCACCACAAGGAATGGGAGGAGGTCCACTGCCGGGATACCTGCGGGGAGGACCACCACAAGGAATGGGAGGAGGTCCACCTCCGGGATACATGCAGGGAGGACCACCCCTAGAATTTCAAGGAAGACCTAAAGGTCCCCCGGCTATCGGGTTTTCACCCGGAATGCCACAAGGACAGATGGATAGACCACCACCAGGATATCCGGATTATGGTGGCTCTGGCGGCGGTGATGCGAGCTTGCGATACGGTTCGCAAGGTTCACCACCATCGAATACTAGATTAGTAAGTATACAAAATCAAAAAATCAAAATTAAGTAATTTCTACAAATTAAGCTAAGAATCAGCTTTTTTAAACAACTAAATAAAATACTGCAATGCTGAATTATGTTCTCAAGAACTTGTAATACCTCAGCTCAAATTCATATTTCGCCCCCCACTTCCCCGCGCCTGGTATCACTCTATCTCACTCGCACCGTCAAACTGATTCAGTTATGGTGAACTACGCTATTTATGGACTAGGCTTGGTAATAATTAATTAAACCTATAATATATATTATTTTACGAAATTTTGCAAATCGGTTTCAAAGTAAGAATCGACGTCTTCTGTAAAGGTAAATTAAACTATTTTGAAAGTTTAGCTAATTAATTTTTTATATAATTTTAAATATACACAACACAACATCACGCCTTCCCCGAAGGGAATTTATAATTTAGCTTATTTACCTAGGTTGGTATCGTACGTACAGACGTCCAACCAAAAGTATGCGCTTCGGCAATCATCGTCTATCTTCGAAAATATGAACGCGCGATGATGAGAACTATTATAGAGCTGTTGCAACCACAGAAGTACTTGTCTATTTTGTATTACCATGGTTAGAAAATTAAAGATGAACACCTCTACGCCCTTCTAAATAATACGTACCCATTTCACTGCTTAGCCACATAATATATAGGGTGAATGGTAATTAGTGACCTTAGTTAAATACATTCATGATTGTACTCCTAACAAACATGAAGCTGTAACACGAAATCACAAATGATAAACTAGGACAATCGTAGTAAAATCTCAGAATAAAAAACCAAGACATAGCGCTGTCAACAGTGCCACACGTTTCGGGTTTCGTAAACACGTGTGGACTTAGTGAGGCTGAGGTGTAGTTTAATAATGTAGTTCGGTGTAAATTTGTGCGTGTGAGCGTGTAGCACAGAGCGAGGTGTAGTTTTGCGCGTGCTTCACTGTATTGTTCGCATCGCTGTCTGGGTTTTAATTTACTCTGAGAGTAAAATCAATAAAAATAGTTGAGCTGGTTGGTACTGATTCACGCGTCATGTTCGTGAACATCGTGATATCTCTTAACTTATTTAAAGCTTATTTTTAAACTTATATAAATATTTTTTTTTTTACATTTTTCTGTCATGTAGAAGCAACAAGAATAATGTACCCAGAATATTGTAATGCTTATTACCTTGATTTAAAAGAGTGTCCGTGGAGTTTCTAGCTTGTTCTACTCCATAGTGATCTACGTTTTGGAACTGGGTAACTAGCTTCAACTTTCTGAATAACTGACCGACTCTTTGACAATTCAAAATTGCCTGTAATTGGTTTAATTGAAATAAATGCTTTGAGTTTTGAGTTGAGATGAGTTTAAACAGTTACCTACTAATAATAAAACCATGGTCAGCAAGACAACTGTAACGAGTAGTCATCACGTTCACGAGCATAACGCAAAGATCACAAAAAAAGTAAGCATACCACGATGGTTTCACTTAAAAGTATAAAATCGGGGAATTTTTTAGGTTATGGTTAAGTTAGGTTTAGAAAAAAAAGTGCATGATATTCAGGATCGAATTAAATTAGCTAGCGAAACTTCGCATACGTGATAGGCATCATTTAAGACAAATTCTAAGACATGACGTAATTTATCATGTCTTGTCACAAACGTCTTGGTTACGCCCGTGCTCGCCCCGCTGGATTGAGGACTGCAGCTGTGTCGTGGTGTGGCGGCTGGTGTGACGAGTGTTGCGTTTGGTCGATTGGCCGGACAACCGTTTGTTTGCCTTTATTTAGTTGCCTGAACTGTTGAAGTCGGTCATGTTTGTATTATTATGTAAGTAATCTGTTACTCCGGCGCGGGCGAGCTGCGGACACGACACATATACGGTGATTGTGGCTCCTCCGCAGTCTGCCCGTGGCGGTGTGGCTGATCGGAGTGGAATAGTGCATGATTGGTGGTTATGAGGGTGTTTTTTTTTGCTATTAGATATAAGTATTTGTATTTAACAAGCGCTTCTCGCCATCACACTTAAAAGTTTGGCGAGTAAAATTGTACTTACCTATGTTGGAAAAAAAAATAAAAAACAATATCTCAACATAATAAAACAGATTTTTTCAACTCATCCTACAAGTAACAACACCCGACTGTCATTCGTGGATCTTTGAGTGATTACGGGTCGTCAGAAGCCCGAGTCTAAGAACCAGTCTTACTAGGGGGTATCGTATACCCAGTAACTGAGTTATGGAGGTCAGATAGGCAGTCGCTCCATGTAAAATACTGGTATTCAGCTGCATCCGGTTAGACTGGAGCCGACCCCAACATAGTTGGGAAAACGCTAGGCATATTGATTGATTGACGATACTCATCACGTATGCGGAGTTTCGCTCGCTAATTTAATTTAACCCTGAATACCAACGTGTTAATACATAATTATAATTACTTTACAGCCATCTGGATATCAATTGATGAAAATAGCGCAAAAAAAGATTCAGGTATGTAAAGCTTATGAAGATACTTAGTTAAAGTTGTATGCATTACACACACACACACTTACACACTTAAACTCGCGATATCTTCCCATGAGGGTAGGCAGAAACTATAGAACGCCACTTGCTACGATCCTTACCTAAAGATACTCCTTCTGCCTCGTTTACACCACTCACCGTTCTCATGCATGATAATTATCTACATATAACATTGTCAAAGCAAATAAAATAAACCTAATTGAAAATCAACTCCAGATTAATTTAAAATCTAAACAGTTCGTCTGAAACTCCTATCTCCTTCAAACGGATTTATGTATTAGTATCTACCTAAGTGTTATTTATTAATTAACTGAACGTATTCTCTGGAATTAATCGTTTGTTTATAATTAAACAGTTTCAGAACAGATTGGATCGAGTGAAGAAGCAACCAAATGTAAGTGAATAACACTTTTGGAACTCGAAAAGATGATATCGGCCCATACACCACACAAACTTACATCTACATTATGTAGAAGGGGAACTACTGATCCGATTCAGAAAATTGTTTCACTAATGCTACGCGAGCCTCCCTCGTACACCGCTCGACGACGACTAGCTGTAAACATTTTTTTTTTTTTGGAATGGCATCTCGTAGTGTGACCATGAGAGGTCTCGACTACTTAACCGGACTTTCCTGTGGGTGCCTTTAAGCGAGCTCAAAAGCCTCCAGCCAGGGGCATAATATACTAACTAAACTTATAAACTAAACGACTGCGCACTAAGGGCACCCCCTGTGGGGTTCGGACCTCGGCTTAGGGAGTCGTTGTCATTGACAATAGATAAACAAGGCAAAGCAATAGGCTGGATCAAGTTAGGGGAACTATTATTATCAGGGGAGTTTAAAGCTACAGGCTCAGCGACGCCACCAGCTGGCTCGATTAAACCGATCAAGGGACATGAATTTACATTTACATTTAAAGCTGTAAACTGAGAGCGCGCGAGGCTTTATAGCGACAATGTAGCCGTAGCATAATGGGAAACTACAGCTTAGAATAGAATATAATAGAATAGAGATTTATTTTCCAAATATGTAATACATAATAGCATTGCCGAGTGTCATCCTAACTTTCTAATATATCACACTAATATTATAAAGGCGAAAGTTTGTGAGTGTGTGTCTGCATGTTTGTTACTTCTTCACGCTCAAACGGTTGAGCCGATTTTGATGAAATTTGGTATGTAGATAGGATTAACACATAGGTTACTTTTTATGGCCGGTCTACGGTGAAACCGAGGGAACAGCTAGTAATTTTATAAATGCGAAAGTGAGTTTGTTCGTTACGCTTTCACGCTAAAACAGATTTGAATGAAATTTGGCATATGGGTAGATCATGACCTGGATTAGGAGATAAGATATTTTTTATCCGGGAAGTACATTCCCATGGGATAATTTCCGCCCTCCACGCGGGCGAAGCCGCAGGCAAAAGCTGGTACGATACAATTTTATGTTAAAACAAGAAATTCCATAGACTAGATGCACAGTAATTTTCGAGTTTAACATGAGTTGAACTCTTAGTAACTACCCATTATAACTGAAATAACACCGCATTCGTAGTTAAATGTTGTCAGATTATTTAATTTATTCGTTAATTAAGCTTTATCCGATGCTCGATAGTAACTTTGATTCGACTGTTTGGTTGTGTAATGATGTATCTCAGTAATTACAATACTTTGATCATTTATTCATTCATGAGAATTTATTTTAATTTAAGATGTTAGCTGTATTATCATTTGCTACGTCTTCTTCGCGGTCGCCAATCTTTAACCTTTCGGCCTCATCGGCCAACTGAAAAAAAAAATAATAATGAAAAAGCGTTTAATAGATAGTGTCATCTCATTATACAAAGTTTTACCTCTGCCAAACTGCACAGCAGTTTGTTGGCAGATGTAGCTCCCATACGTAATTTTATCTCTTCTAATAAAATATCTCTATCTCTCTCTATCTCTTCTCTCTCTCCCTCTCTCTCTCTCTCCCCCCTTCTAATTTTTTCTTTTCTCTCTTTTTTCTCTGTTTTTTCTCTCTCTTGTTCTGCGGGCAATGTGCCCTGCCCACTGCCTCTTACATAAACATAGGTAATCAGCCTATAACGTTCCCACTGCTGGGACACAGGCCTCCTCTCTGTGAGACGGGTTGGAGATGTCACATGTCTTAGAATTTTTGGTTCTACGACATGCCGCTTTCCTCACGATGCCACTTAAGTTTGCCAAATTCTTCGGGCTATGTCGGTTATCTTGGTTTTCCTGCGGATCTCTTAATTTCCGATTCGATCACGGAAAGCCTTTCACAGGGTGGACCGATGACCTTGTGAAGGTCGCAGGAATCCACTGGTTGCATGAAGCATAGAACCGATCGAAGTGGTGATGCTTGAGGAAGGTTTATGTCCAGCAATGGACGTCTTTCGGCTGAATTGTTAGTTATCCTGTGTCATTTCTTTGTACTGTTTAATTTCGTTGTACAAATTCCGATAAAAATTTGTGTACACACGGCTACACATCAAGCTATACACTTCCAGTTTACGCTGACCTCTCATTGTAAGGAAATCCTATACAATGCGAGATCAGCTTATACTGGTACTGTACAGCTTAATCTGTAGCCGTGCGTACATTATGATGTCTTCCAGTGAACCTCGTAAATAAAAATTTATTGTTTTTCATTTTATTTTTATTTTAAGACGAGTAGCACCGCCAACTAGCCCTACCATTGAGAAAAAAATCATAAGTCTGGAGATATGGAATATTTTCTTTCCTATGCTCACATTTTTAGTCAGATGAGATAGGTCAGATGAGGCCAAAAAATTCTACCTCATCTGACTAAAAATGTGAGCATAGGAAATTTTCAAAATATTCCATATCTTCAGACTTATGATTTTTTTCTCAACCGTGTCGCTAGCGGGCAGCACTACTCGTCTTAAGTGTAAAAAACCTCGTAAAGCATATTTAGAACAAACGTGCACAGCTCTAAGATGCTTTTAATACCTTCTATTCAACCTCGGAGAACGACAATGACGGTAATTTTTCTGCCAGTTTTTATCTTCCCCTTCTAATTAACGTTTAATGCAGTTACGAGGTTTTCACTGCACGGTGACGATTTGTAGGTACAGTTACGAGCTTAAATATACCTATTACTATGAGCAGCTCGGCAATAATATTATCTAATTTCATGATTCATTCATGAATATCAGTCGTCAAGAGGACGGCAACGTGATCATTTGTGGAAGCCATATACTTTCATGTGTTAGCACAAATTGATTAAGTGACATCGAAGGAACACCAACACTATCTGACGAGACAAACGACTTGGAAATGTAGTATGCTGCGGCTTCAAAAAGATATTTCACCTCTTATGTAGGTTGCAGACCAAGAGCTAAGCTAAGTTAGTTTAGCTTAGCTCGCATAGCTGACGCAGTTTTTCAGACTTGTGTGCAAACTGCAAATATGCGCAGCTAAGTTAGTTGTGTATGCCGATGCACAGCTACGCGAGCTATGCTAAGCCCCTCCCGCTTACCCTGCACCCCTTCGCACTTCCTTCGCCAGTGCTGTCCAGTGTATAACGTGTAACGTATTCATCATCGGAACTTTCTTCATCGATTATATTATTCATCGAATTGTACTTCGCAACACTGACTGAGATTTCGCTTAGTTTTTGGTATGCACGGGACATACTTCTAGTTTATCTTAGCTTAGCTTAGCTAAGCTGGCTTAGTATAGCTTCGGAATAGCTTGGTTTTCGGTCTGCAACCCGCATTTTAGAGGGGTGCCGTCATCTTGACGACCAATCGTGAAATTAGTTTTATTATTGCCGGCCGGACTGTTCATAGTAATAATATATTTATGGTCGTAACTGTACATACGACACTCAATTGGGTTCTTTACGCACATTTTTCTTAAAAACGGTGATAAATGTGTCCACTTAGTACCTAGCTTATTTTTGCTGGCATTCAGCTACATCTGGTTAGACTGGAAGCCGATTCCAACATGAAAAGGCTAGGCAGCTTGATTGACGTGTACCTACTAAGGTATGTACCTATTCAAACTCAAAGCATTTATTTCAAATAAACCAATTACAGGCACTTTTGAATTGTCAATGGGTCGGTCAGTCAGAAAGATGAAGCTAGTTGCCCATTCCATCCCTCCATCCCTATGGAGAAGAACGGGCAAGAAACTCCACGGACACTCTTTTAAATCATAATATTTTTACAAAATATTGGTTACATCGTTCAAGTTAGTTATTATTTTACATTGACTGAAATTCTGTTATTTATAGGGACCAACCACACAGCACGTAAGTAATTGGTACTGTATTTATAGGTAAGAAAGAAAGAAAGGAAAGAAAAGAAAGAAAAATTGTTTATTCCTAGGTAAGGTTACGGTTTCCTAGAAGAGCGGCGGCCGCCATATAGCGTCTGCAATTTATCGGCGGATGACGTTTCTGAAACGTTATTTAGGTAGACGAGTATTTCTTTTGCCGCTGTAACCGGTTAGACTGGAAGCCTACCCCAACATAGGAAAAGGCTAGGTAGATTGATGAGGAACTTTGGGTCCTGAGATACAAGTATCTTTTTACTTAGTTCAGGAGCCAGCTGTTCAACTTGAGTTTGATTACCACTTGTACTATCATGTTTAGTGCATTTATTTTCGGTGTTTCTCCTTGTATAATAAACTTATAAAATTTATTTTTTATTAAATATTTTTTTCAATGCCGAGCACATGCGGATGCAGATGTGTTTTTAAGTAAAATCATAATCAACAAAAAGGAAATTATAATCATTTAAAGCATCAATCTAGCTCTAAATCGTCACATTTTCACAAAACAGTTTTATATCCATCAAATACACAAACAACATACACACCCTCACACACACACACACCCCCACTTACACACACCCACCCCCACTTACACACACCCACCCTCATTCACTCAAATCACCTTGTTCTTGATTATATACTCGTATTGTATAGTTTACACTTCTTGTTTTTGAAAGAGCGGAGTCTCCTAATACAGGCATCTTTTGCTTAAACATATCTCAAATATGTTGTACGTTTAAGGTTAACAAATAAACTATTTTTTTTAATACATAATTTCAAGAGCTATATTGATTTTTAAATGATTATAATATTAGTAATTGCCGCAAATTGAAATATGATCAACGAAACAGCGCTGCCATTTGCAAAAAAACGCAAGAAATTTTGAATTTCGCCTTGCCGTCTTGACATCCATTTTTTACAAAAGTAAAAAAAAATGCATCCGCAACATCCCTGCTTGTCAGAAATCTATGTAATAAGTAATTTGTTTTATTAATTTCGAACATCTCACAGATACCTACAGTAGAAGAAAGGCTAATGGCATTGAAACAATTCGTAAGTTTAATAAATAACACTAAAACTCTACGCCTATTACAGTATGTTCAGCTAAACTAGGGACATATTTAATGGAGTTTGAAACTAATGAAAACGAACAATTGTTTTTGTGGGACCAACTCTGAAATAGAAAAAAAAAAACCAGCTGTTCCATATATTTTGACAGGTTCAAATTAAATAAGCTAGCAATACTCCGCGGATGATCACATCTATGGAGTATTGCTAGCTTATTTAATTTGTATCGATATCTAAAAACGATAAATAAAAAAAAAATAATAATAATTTGATGAATTATTATATGATATTATTATATGAATTATATTAATGGGGAATATATCTTCTTCTTAGCGTTTCGATGACAAACTAACTAGGTACTATGATTATTTTGTTGCGGCCTAGAACTTGGCCACTTTGACTATGTAAGTTATTTTTAATATTTCTACACCGGCAACGGTAGTGTATGTGAAACTGTTTAATATTAAGATCTTAATGTACCATATACTCAGAAATAAATAAATCTATCTATCTATGAATGAACGCACACACACAAATATTTCAATATAAGTAAACAAGTAGCTTAGTTTATAGTATTTGTTTTTAAATTACTTCTTTTTTAATATTTAATTTAAGTTCACCATGTAGCACGTTTGACAGTTTTTTGTTTTTTGTTTTTTTTGTTTTTAATGTAACCTAGTTTGGAAGGCGCTAGTGTTTGTGATACAATGTTTTTTTTCATTAGCACATACACCAACTATACACTTCTTTCTGGAATATTCTATTATTACTTGGAAAATTGTTTTTGTGAATCGTAAATGTGTTTTTTCTGAAATAAATTATTAGTATTATTATTCTGAAAAATAAATTATTACTATTAATAACTAAAGCATAAAAGGAGTGCTAAAATAGCAACTGAACTAAAAAAAAAAATTTGGTTTGTGGTCAATGACCGCTTGTAAAAGTGTTATTACTTGAAGTGTTAGTTGATAAAATCTGTTTCATCGTGTTGAGATATCGGTACCCAACACACGTCTGTGAATTTTACACTGAAAATTTTTTAAACTGATAATTGAAGTGACTACACTACCTTCTTGATGACCCCAAAACAAAAACATCACCTTTATTTATTTTTTTTGTTTTATCATGTTTAGATACCGATATACGTGATGTATATCGGTATCTAAACATGATAAATCTGCGGAGTTTCACTAGCTAATTTAATTTAACTTTTGTATGGAACCAAGATGCTTTTTTTCATATTTCTGAGTTGGTCTCATAGTAAATAATACCAGTCTATTAGTGTCCCACTGCAGGGCAAAGGCCTCTTCTCACACAGAGAAGGCACGAGCATTGATCACCACGCTTGCTCACGACTGGTTGGCGATTTCAGACTTATATTAACTATAAGTCTAGGATGAGGAGGAGCTCGTGGCTAAGTAATAACAGCCGCACGGGTCGATCCATCACGGTAAGCTACGCTTGCCGGGGTTGGTCCGTGAATGGGTGACCATCTTTAAATACTGAGACTCCTCCGTGCCTCGGAAAGCACGTTAAGCCGTTGGTCCCGGCTGTCATTCGTGGATCTTTGACAGTCGTTACGGGTCGTCAGAAGCCCGAAAGTCTGACAACCAGTCTTACCAAGGGGTATCGTATTACCCAGTTATTGGGTTGTGGAGGTCAGATAGGCAGTCGCTCCATTTAAAATACTGGTATTCAGCTGCATCCGGTTAGATTGGAAGCCGCCCCAACATAGTTGGAAAAAAGGCTAGGCAGATTGATTAACTATAAGTCTAGGTTTCCTCATGGTGTTTCCCTTCACCGATGTCAGAAAAATCCAAGATAAACTCACATCTTGCCCGGATTTGAACATTTTCAGTAGTTGTTAATTTTCATGGGTAGGTACTACAGTGTTAAAATTTTATCTGTAAGCACAGGAGTTCTTGGTACCGCCCGAGACAATGGCGAAGTCGGAAGTACGTGTGTGTGTTGTGTGCTGACGCTACTCGCCTTCACGCACACATTCACAGCGCGTTTGTACATTTGGTAAACTCAAGTAAAGCTAGTGCCGCTTCGTGAGATAGAAATACTATACACTTCCTTAAATAATAATAGTGCATGTCTATCATTTAACCTAAATATTAGGTTGGGGAAAAAGTCTTTTCGCATTATAGTATGTATGAACTTAATATAAAATCTCTTTGGCTATACTATTTGTATCTGGCTGGTTTTGGTATCATTGAAAGTTTAAATTTTAAAGAACATAATTCCAAATTCAAATTAGGAAACTGTGTGATTTTCATTTGTTTTTCGTACTGTCAAGATGAGTGAATCTAATGAAGAAATTCGATACATTTTAAAATTTTACTACAAAAAAGGTAAAAATGCAACGCAAGCCGAAAAAAAAAATTACGATATTTATGGACCCAGTGCAGTGTCTGTGAGAGTAGCACAAATTTGGTTTAAGCGTTTTCAATCCGGAAATGTTGATGTCAAAGATGCACGTCGCTTTGGTCGCCCTATTACGGATAAAATGGATGCCATTTTTAAAAAAGTGGAGCAAGATCGGCATATTAGTAGTTACGACGTAGCTGAAGAACTGGGAATTGACCACAAAACAGTTTTGGCGCATTCGAAAAAAACTGGGTACACAAAAAAGCTCGATATTTCTGTACCTCACGAGCTCACTGAAAGAAACCTAATGAACCGTGTACTCATTTGTGATTCTTTATTACGACGTAATGAAACCGAACCATTTTTGAAGAAGCTGATAACTGGTGATGAAAAGTGGATCCCGTACGACAAGAACGTGCGAAAAAGGTCGTGGTCAAAGGCCGGTCAGGCTTCACAGACTGTGGTGAAACCGGGTTAACTCGCAACAAGGTGATGCTGTGTGTGTGGTGGGATTGGAAGGGCATTATTCATTATGAGCTGTTACCACCAGTCAGGACCATCGATTCTGAACTCTACAGCGAGTAACTGATGAGATTAAAGCAAGAAGTTGAGAGAAAGCGGCCAGAATTAATCAACAGAAGGGGTGTGCTTTTTCATCATGATAACGCTAGACCTCACACATCTTTAGCCACTCGGCAAAAATTAAGAGAGTTTGGCTGGGAGGTGTTAATGCATCCGCCGTATAGTCCTTACCTTGCACCTTCATATTTCCGCCTGTTTCGGTCTCTTCAGAATTCTTTAGGCAGTGTCAGGTTAACATCACGAGAGGACTGCCAAAACCACTTGTTGCGGTATTTTGATCAGAAGTCCCAAAATTTCTATAGCAATGGGATCATGTCCCTACCTAAAAGATGGCAAAAAGTTATCGAACAAAATGG
The DNA here is from genome assembly GCA_946251885.1 of Cosmia pyralina. NCBI lineage: Eukaryota > Metazoa > Arthropoda > Insecta > Lepidoptera > Noctuidae > Cosmia > Cosmia pyralina. The sequence goes on along the minus strand of OX276366.1, from coordinate 7,223,888 downwards.
TACCTACATACTTTAGATAAATGTAAATAATGTATATTAAAAAATGTTTTGAATTTTCTTAAAAAATGCGAAGTAACTTTTTCCCCGACCTATTATGCTATTCCTTTACTGAAAAACTAATTATTTTTTCAGGACGATTTCCATGCTCCCATACGTTGGGTTAAATTAAACTCGGTAAGCTCCCAAAAAGCTTAATTTTTTGGGTTCTGTATTAGAATGGTATCTTATGAACCACTTTTAACTGCTTCCCCAAATATTCGTTGGTTAATACAATAATTTACATAAGGCATGTATTTAATTTAACTTATTAAACATATTTATAAATTTTTTTTGATTGTATTTTTTTTATTAATTTTTGTTTTATTTATTTAATTTAATCGATTTTTATTGTTATAAATAAATAAACTATTTATTTTCAGGTAACAAAGACCCATAGATACATACCTTAACCTAAGTATACATAAAAATATAGTGACAATTTTGTTAGTAAATAAAACATAATAACTATGTTAGTATCACTTAGGAGCACTAAGTCTTTGTGCGATCCGGTGGCACTTGTCCGCGAAAGCGGCAGAATACCACATCCTGCGGCCAAAAGCTTTCTTCCATCACCAGGTGCAGGTAGCATGTTGGTATGCGCACCACAAACGCCTTAAATTTGACGTTGCGATGCGACTCCAGACAGTACAGACTCGGCACGTACTTCAACCTTTGGCGCACGTACGTCACGATGTCTTCCGTGTCAGTCTTCTAAGTACTGGATATACTCGTACTTTCATATGCATTTAGTAACAAGCTGCTATTTTCACATTACTAACAGAAACTTCAATTTTATTTATTTGTATAGAATAAAGATTAACCGCGATACACAAAAAATAAAAATGCTAAAATATTTCATCGCATCGGGATTTTTAACGTTAAAATAATTTTTATGTTGATGTTTAATTTGCAGCCCGACACAAAGGATGGTTTGGCTCGAGTGACGGTAAAGTATAATTTATTATATTCCTTTGCATTTAATTACTGTCACCTCCGATAAAATCACGTAACTTAAGTTACATTTTATGATTAGATTATTTCGATAAAACTCTTTCCTCAAGATTGTCAATTCTGTAGTTAGTGAAGATGTGAACGAAGGCACATCTTCACTAACTACAGAATTGACAATCTTGAGGAAAGAGTTTTAAAGTTTTTAAAAATTTAGACGTGAACAGTGTATCGTATGGCAACATTATAATAAACTAGCACAGTGGCGCACGCCCGCAGGGTGGGAGTGGTCACTTGCTTGCCGGCGCTCGAACGAGGCGGACGTGTGGGCTCTGCTGTTGTACAGTGTAATGTTGTTTAATTTACCTCCTTGAATACTTCCTACAATATAGTGAACACCACAGCATACACGTATGCGTGTGTGTGCGTGATTATCCGAGTTGGTGTTTTATTAATACCAGTTTAATGACCTGTACAGACAGTATGAAAACAAAGTAAAATAATAAAATAATTATGCATCTACTCATAAGACTAGTTCTTTAACTCCATCATATCAATGTTGCAATATTAGTATAGCCATAACATTTTTTAAAATAGCTAAATAAAAATACAACCTTTTAATACATTTGTGCACTAAGATTGATTGTTGGCAGGCAAGTGAAAAGCTATTCATGGAACGTTCATGGAACTTATTTTAATACTGTGATCTACGTTTTTGGTAGAAAGAGACAGATTAACGGTATTTCAATACGCACAAATGAGAGCATGACATTTAGTGCATTTAGCACTATAAAGTGATAATTAAAAAATCTTTAGTTAGTATAATGAATTGTGAACCAAGGCATCGATTAGTTATGCTACAGTTAGCTACGCTTGTCGTGGTCGGTTCGTGGATGGCTGACCATCCATTTCATATCGAGACCCATCCGTTTCTCAGAAAGCACGTAAAGCAATGGCTTATGTCGGGTTCCGGCTGTCATTCTTAGATCTTTGAGTTATTACAGATCGTCAGAAGCCCAAAAGTATGACAACCACTCTTAACAAGAAAGAAAGGAAAGAAAGAAAGAAAGAAAAGAAATAAAGAATAGAAAAGAAAAAAAAGAAAATAAAAAGAAAAGAAATTTAATTGACCCAGGTTAAGGCACACAATATTCATACAAAAAAAAAAACAGAAAAAAACTTAAAACAGTATTGTGTGCCTCACGGCTGCGACTCATGGGCCCAGTTCAGCATAAATGCCAGACAACCAGTGCCTAACGCTGGTTTTCAACTGGACCTTATGGTAAGGGGTATCGTGTTACCCAGTAATTGGGTTGTGGAGATCAGATAAGTAGTCACTCCATGTAAAATAGCCGACCCCAACATAGTTGGGAAAAGGCTAGGCAGATTGAATATTTGTTACGTTTAACAAGAAGCAAGCCGTTCTTAGTACATAAGTTTATAATTTGGTGACGGTGATACCGAAGTTACCCGACTCTAGTTTAATACGGTTACAATAGTTTGACAACAAAGATCTCTTATGTTTCGTTTAGGACAAACAAACTCAACGGAATCAACAGTTTGTGATAGAGGTATGAACTTTGCATTTATTTTTGCTAACGTCCGAAAGTGTATTTGGCGTCCAACGACATCCTGGCCGATGGAAGCAGGAAATAAAGGAGGCCTATCCACTGTGGCGGCATTTCGTTCAACGTACGACTAGCATGTACACACAGCAGCGGGTGTTACCACAAACTGTCAAATTTCCTCATTCGATTTTGAAATTAGCCGTCAACATTTTAAGGTTTAAATTCATTTGGTGAAATATGGGAATTTGGTATAACCTTATGTGTTGTCTGTACCACGTCCCGTCATCAACTGTCGGGAAGTCACACAACACCCGTCTAGTCGCAGGAACCTCCCTTTTTTATGGAGGATGACGAACTTTACACCCTCCTTGGGTTCCTCATATACTTAAACTATTTTACAAAGTCGTGTTTTGTAGTCTTTATATCGTTAACCATAAGGTTTAAATTCCAATAAATAACACGCTTTCGTGAAATAGTTTAACTATACCTCGATAACACAGAATAGATACAGAAAGAAGGTCGGTTCCATAAACGAATGCACACAGAGACACGCTTCACGTACAGCAAGTGCAAGCGCATTTGACAAAGATAGTCACACGCATCTATGTGTGCGGGCGCCTGTTTTCATTATTTGTATGGAACAGACCTCTTGTATCCAGAATAAAGGAGTGTCCAAGGAGTATCTTGCCCGTTCGTCTCCATATGAATCTACTACGCTTTACAATGGGCAACCAGCTTCATATTTCTGACTGACCGACCCCTTGACACTTCAAATTGAAATAAATGCTTTGAGTTTGAGTTTCTACAGGGTGTAAGTGTAAACACCGTTATCCTTTTAAGGGGTCATTGTACTCATTATTACGAACCACTTTTACTATAGGTCCAAACTCGAAATCGCGAAAAAAATCAGCTGTGGCAACATTTATGTGATTGCAGATTTTTTTTCGCGATTTCAGGGTTGGTCCCATAATAAAAGTTGTTCATAATGATAAGTACCATGACTCCTTAAAAGGATAACGGTGTTTACACTACATCCTGTATTTTTTGCTTATACTCACTCAGCAGTGGGTGATTCCGTACTGAAATGAAGGTGTCAGAAAGAAAGGGTAATTTATTAACGTTATACATATTTGAGGTTTAATTTTACAGGGAGAACTATACGTGCCGATTGTGGACGAGAGTATGGCTAGATTGGGGTGGGCAGTAAGTACCAACATTAAAAAAATAGGAATGTTGCCTGGATAAAAAAAAAAGAAATTCAATTTAGTTCGTCAGTCAGATAATAAAAAAAATAATAGACACGTATTTTTTTCTTTACCATAATATTCACTAGTGACCCGCCCCGGCTTCGCACGGGCTCGATCTACTAATATGACCAAAAAATAATTAAAGGCCATTTTGGTTTTCCTTGTCGGTGAATTTGTGTAAGCTAATTTTGGACTACTTCTTTTTGTTATAATTATCATGTTTGTTTATATAATTGTTCGGTCCCTGTGACAGTATGTTTGTTTAGTAGAGAACATCATCCTATCTCCTTTCCCAATGTCCATTCGGTTAAAAACTAATGCAGTAGGAAACTCGAAATAATCCGAAATTATACAGTAACAAAATATCGTACTGATCATCGCCCCGTGTGCACGAGCCTTACAATAAAAAAAAAAAACAAAAGTGGTCTATCGTCTATGGTTTTACTTTTTCATTATGTTGAATTGGATAAATGAAGAAAATGTTGAGTCCTTCTCGATTAATGGAGTTTAGACGTCCAAATACTTAATGAATAATGTTTTTCAGCCTCAACCACCAACGCCACCACACAGGGTCGTAGCCAGGAATTTATTTTGGGGAGGGGGGGGGGGGGGGGGGGGTTAGGGTTACCATTTTTTTTTAAATAAATAAAGATTTCAGAGAAGGTAAATAAAGAGTACAGATTTATAATACAGCATTTTTTGTTCTTTTTGCGGAACATTTTTTTTTAAATATTATATGGCCCAACCTTCTAATTTAGAGTTCAAATTGATGAAGAACTTAGATAAAACCAATTTCAATAAAGCTCTGTTTCTCACTTCCCGCCACTTTGCAATCATGACCAAAAACAGGGGAGCCGCTAGCCGTGAGCAAAGGTGCTCGAAAATTTTAGCACCCAGCTTAGAATAAGTTAGATTTTCTTTGACCGTTCATTTAGAAATAGAAGTAACTTTTTCGACATGTGCAGAAAAATTCGAGATAGTAGGATGCAAGAGCGAGCGAAGTGAGCTCGAAAGTTTTTGCATCTCGCCTGGGGTGGGTTATACTTTAATATTAATTAAATGCCTAATTTTGATAATGTTACGTAGACGCTAACGCCATCTGTTATCGAGTAGCAGAACTACACGATACGACGATTCGTGACAGATTTTTCTAGAACATTCTAAACCTTTCCAGAATGTTCTAGATGGTTAAGTGTCGTTTTGCAGCATTCTAGATCATTCCCGAAAGTACTAGAATGTTCTCGAATGATGTCCTCGAACTTCCTAGAACTTGCACTCGTCATATAAATAGAGGGTTGCCAGCGGTGTAAGGCAGATCAGCTAGGAATGCGAAACAGTGAACTACAGCGAACTACAAGTGATACAGGTGATTCTGTTTAAAGTTTCTGATTACTGTATTTGTGATTATTTAAATATAGTGTGTTTTTGGTGTAAACTGGCATAAATGTATTTATTCCGAACCCCAGCTCGTAAAATTTGGTGTCAGAAGTAAGGGATAAATTATGCCAGTTTTACCTAAGAAAGACACGAAGAGTATTCGTACCAGGAGTCAGCGCCAGCAGGAGGTGGGTCAGATCAGGTGGTAATCAGCCGACGATGCAGCCAGTTTCTGAAGTATCTGGAGTTCCTACAGCACCGGCAGCCAAGGATCTTTCTGCTCTGATGGTGATGCTGCAGGAACAGGCCCGCCGATGGGAGGAACAGGCCCGCTGACAGGAGGAAGAGGCTCGCCGACAAGAGGAACAGGCCCGCCGACGAGAGGATTACGCCGGCTGGAGAAACAGCTTTGGCAGAACAAAGAGTAGCAGACCCACCGCCAGGAAGAGCAGATCCTCGTCATGAAAGATTTACGCGTGATGTTTGGCAGGGACTTGACAGCCGTGAAGGAGAAGGTTCGGCTGCACGAGCAGCGTATCTCCGAGGCTGAAGTCCAGATCGCTGACATGAGAAAAGCGTTGGGAAATCGGAAAGATGGAGACGGAACTGCGGCTTTTACAGTTGCTGCACCTTTCGTACGCGGGTTTAAGGTGCCAACCTTCGATGGAGCAGCTTCCTGGTCGGCATATAAATCCAGTTAGAAGCTGTCATGGAAGCAAATGGCTGGACAAAAGGGCAGGCCGTGACCGTACTTGCTTGCTTAGGGCCTTTGCGACTAGGCCTTAACCATATTGGAGGCTCTCGGTAAGAATAAATAAATAAATAAATAAATATGTTTGGACATATCACACAACGCCATCTAGCCCCAAGCTAAGCAACCTAATGCTTGTGTTATGGTAACGAGATGGCTGATAAACTACTTATATACATTTTTTTTTGTAAATACATACATATTATAGATAGAAAAACACCCAGACTCGGAACAAATACTTGCAGGTCGTACAAATATTTGTTCCGTGCGGGAATCGAACCCGCGACATGCTGCGCAGCAGTCAATCGCTTAACCACTGCGCCAACCGTGTCGTCATGTGAATGTGACCTACGAGCGGCTGCTTGAGGCGTTGGAAGCCGGGTGTGGTGACGCATACCACACGTATTTTGTGCCCAGTTGAGGGATCGTGTGCAGCGCAGTAGTGGGAACCTGAAGCGATGGGCCCAGGCAATGGAAAGGCTGGTTCGAAAGGCGTACCAGTCTGCGTTTGCGCTCATCGAGAGGATTCTGATTCAAGCATTCATCAATGGTGTGCGGGACCTGGAGTTTGGAGCTGCTGTTGGACTCGGGCGCCGTGGGACGCTGAGGGATGCCTTGATCCATGTGTTAGAGGTGCAGGCGGTGAAGTGTAGACATCGAGACCGCCGCATCGGGGAGGTTGCGGCGTGGCCTGTGGGTGACCATTTTAGGTACAACCCTGGATGCTGTACTTGTGAAGAAGGGGGCCGCCTTCAGTCGAGTTGCCCGAGGCAGAGTGCTGCCGGCGAGGATCGTAGCCGGAAGGGAGGGCCGGCTGATGTCGCCACCCAGCGGCAACGAGTGGACGCCGGGACTGCGAGGCTGCGAGGATGCTGGCTGGTGTTAATGGAGCCCAAAGGATTTCTGTCTCACAGGCCCGTGATGGGAGCAGCCTGAGCATCAAAGGTGGGGAAGTGTTACCTGCCTGAATGCAAAGAACGGACCTTATTGACGAGTGGAGGGACACTATACAGCTATGCTCAGCAAACTGGCACGATATTACGGGAACAGTGATGCTCGGGACGAGCATGTCTTAGGAGGGGCAGTGTTACGTAGACGCTAACGACATCTGTTATCGAGTAGCAGAACTACACGATACGACGATTCGTGACAGGTTTTTCCAGAACATTCTAAACCTTTCTAGAATGTTCTAGATGGTTAAGTGTCGTTTTGCAGCATTCTACATAGGCTGCACTAAAAGTATCGGGAATGGAATATTTCCATTGTTCCTGTCATATTAAAATCTTTTTAATTGAAAACTCCTTGGTTTTAAAAATCGAATACCATTTATTTGTTTAAACAAGGTTTTGTCAAACTTGTTTAGTCGTTGAGAAAATGGAATTGAGTCGAGAAAATTCAAGAGCGATGATTTATTATGACTTTCGAAGTGGTTTAACATAAAAACAGTGTAATGACCGGATGATTTCAGCATTTGGTGATGAAGCCCCATCCAAAACCACAATTTATCGCTGGTTTGCTGATTTTCAACGTGGACGTGTCAAGCTCAGTGATGATCCCCGTCAAGGTCGTCCAAAAACTGCAGTCACCCAAGAAAACGTTGATGCTGTGCGTAAGCTGATTGAGAAAGATCGACATGTTACATACCGTGAAATTCAGGCAACTTTAGACATTGGCATGAGTCAAATACAAATAATCTTGCATGAAAAATTAAGTGTATAAAAGTTGTTTTCCCGATGGATACCGCATTCGCTCTGTGAAGAGCAAAAAGCGGCTCGCGTTACTTGGTGCGTCAGAACTCTCGAAAGATTCCACGCAGGATCCTCAAATGCTGAATACAACATCGTATCAGGTGACGAATCCTGGATATTGAAATGTATGAGTAAAACAACGTGTAGCTAGTAATGCGGTTTATTCGGAACGGCCATGACAGACAATTTCCGTGACAGACCCACCAGTCAGATCATAAACATCTTAAGTTACCATAGATACATTACACCTTCACCCTTAATCTAAGCCCCTTTACATTTCCTCATTCCAATAATAGACTTTCAGACCTATATAACTTAGCATAACTTATACAATTAAAAGAAACTTAAAATGTCTTCCAAAAGATAATGTTCCAGACTTTTCGAACTTAACATAACTAATAATATGACTTCTATACCTTCACCATAAATTATACCTAACTGGCTTATTAATTCGACATTGACGAATGGGACGAGACTGGGGCGGCTCAGGAGAAGGCAAAGAAGGCTGAGTTGTGCTCTGAACCGGCTGTTCTATGCAGTCCTCAAAATGCTCTCGTTCCTCGTCATCCTGATGTGTGGTCGCTGCGGCCGAGCTATCGCCCCGCGGACAGCCCGGACCGGACGCTCCCTGTTCTTGAGTTACCTCAACCGTCGCGGACCTCTCACTAACCGGGCTAGAGGGAGAAGGACAGATTAATGAACTCCGTATCCGTTGTTTCAGCTGATCAACATGTTTGTGGGATTCTCTACCTGAAGAATCTACTACTTTATAATCAGTGGTCCCCATCTTTTCTGTAACCTTTCCAGATACCCATTTATCCTGTCTATGATATTGACGCAACCAGACCTCATCACCCGGGCGCAATTGACGCGACCCACTTGCGCCGTATTTTTGTTGACGCTCCTGAGCATCCCTAACTTTACTGTCCCTACTTGGTCTTAGGGCGTCGAATTTTGTTCGCAACCTGCGGCCAAACATGAGTGATGCCGGTGTTTCGCCTGTAGTACAGTGTTCAGTGTTCCTATAATATAGCAGAAAATTATTTAAAAATAAATTTATGTTTATGTTCTCTCTAATTGCCTTTTTAATGGCTCTTTTAACTGTATGTACTGCGTTTTCTGCTGCCCCGTTTGAAGCAGGGTGATATGGCGCTGAATATATATGTTCGATCCCGTTTGTATTGAGAAATTGTGAAAACTCATAACTTGTAAACGGCGGCCCGTTATCTGAGACTATTTGTCTCGGTAACCCAAAACGTGCAAACACGTCACTTAAAACGCTGATCGTGTGACTAGCCGCTGTACTAGGTACTTGACTAACTTCTAGCCACTTGGTCCTGGCATCAACTATTACTAAAAATGTCCGCCCCGTGATGGGGCCTAAGAAATCAACATGTATACGAGCCCATGGTCTATCTGGCCACGTCCAAGGGCAGGGCATATGTCGAGGCGGCGCCTCGCTTTCTGCAGCACAGACACGGCAACCACGGCACGTTTTTTCAATTTCTTCGTCCATACCCGGCCACCAAACATAGCTCCTAGCAAAAGCTTTAGTTTTAACTATGCCCATATAAGCCTCATGTAAATCCATTAAAACCTTATTCCTACACTCACCTGGTATGACCACCCTATGGCCCCACATCACACAACCTAACTCCTCGTATAGTTCTTTTTTACGATTAAAATAAGGTTGGAGCGATTTAATTTCATTATCAGATGGCCATTCGTCGCGAAGATATGTTAAAACTCGGCCTAGTGACTGATCTCGGCTCGTCTGTCTTTTAATCTCATTATAATCCAATAACATGGCATTTTGGGCAAAATGTAAATATGATTGATCCGGAATTTTAATAGGTTGTTTAATAGCAGGAAGAGCTGGTAACCGTGATAACCCATCTGCCCCATTCTGCTTTGAAGTAACATACTCGATATCATACGTATAGGCTGATAACTTAATAGCCCACCTTTGCAACCGACTCGCAGCCATTGATGGTATACCCTGTTTTGGCCCAAAAATAGTGACCAATGGTTTGTGGTCCGTGCGTAGTGTAAAACGTCGCCCATACAGATACTGGTGTAATTTTTCTAAGCAGAAAACGATAGCTAAAGCCTCCCGCTCGATTTGTGAATAATGCTTCTCAGCCGCGTTAAGCGCGCGCGACACATACACAACAGGTCGCTCCTGCTCTCCTTCTACGCCACTGTTATTGTTTTCACACATTTGACTTAGTACGCCTCCTAAGCCCCTCGCACTCGCATCACAAGTTAAAAACAAAGGTTTGTCTGGTTCGTAATGAGCAAGGACGTCGGCACTGATCAAAATATTTTTAATTTTTTTAAAAGCTGACTCACATTCCTTGTCCCACGTCCAAGTAACTCCCTTCTTTAATAACCTATACAAAGGTGCCAGTATATTGCTCAAGTTTTTAACAAATTTTGCATAGTACATGATCGTTCCTAAAAAGGCTCTCAAATCGGTAATATTTTCTGGGCGGGGTATATTTAATATACCTTCTACCTTTTCAGGATCCACCTTAATTCCCTCGGCAGAGATAATAAATCCTAAATATTTAACCTCATTAGTCAAAAACAAGCACTTCTTTTGATTTAATTTCATCCCGTTATGATGTAACCGCTCTAAAACTCTCTCTAAAATAACTAAATGCTCACTAATATTGGGTGAACCAATAATAATATCATCGAGAAATACTTCTACGTTTGGAATATCGTTTAAAAGATTCGCCATAATTCGTTGGAATATACCAGGGCTTGACGATAAACCGAAAACTAATCTTTTATACTTAAAAAGGCCCTTGTGAGTATTTATCACCGTACAATTATCAGGGTCATCCAATTCAATTTGATTATATGCTTGTGTTAAATCTATTTTTGTAAATATCTTAGAACCATTTAATTTAACCAGCAAGTCGTTTATACGTGGTAAGGGATATTTGTCCACCATTAGTACAGGATTTAACGTTATTTTGTAATCAGCACAGATATGGAGTCCACCATCAGCCTTACGCACCGGTACAAGTGGAGTAGCCCAGTCCGCGCACTCCACAGGCTCGATGACACCGGCGCGCAGCATGCCCTCTAACTCAGCCTCGACGCGCTCGCGGAGAGCGTACGGTACAGGCCGTGCGCGGCAGAACACCGGTGTTGCTCCCTCGCGCAGTCGTAACCGAGCCTTGCCTCCCGTGAACCGGCCCAGTCCCTCCGTAAACAAATCTTTATATCTGTGAAGTAATAATGTTAACTGGTCATTACCTGAATTATTGTTATTTATTTTGTCTTTGCTCTTTGTGACTATATTTTGGTACAAAGGTATTTTAATGCCTAGTTCTGTAAGCCATTGTCGACCTAATAATGAGGTGGTACCACCCTCTATTACAAACAGTTCCATTTGTTTGGACTTATTTCCATACTTAACTATTGGCCTAATCACCCCTATAGGTTTTGTAATAGTACCATCATAGAATCTAAAAACTAAATTAGAATTGTCTAATGGTCTATGGCTAAACAGTTGATCATACTTTTCCCTACTAATACATGATACTAAAGACCCCGTATCAATCTCCATAGATAACTGGATTTGATCCACATAAACAGTTAAGCTCACCGGTTTGTAGCTATTCAAACTAAGTTGATTCAAATCTTCTACCTCCCACTCCTCATCGTCTGACAAAGGAGGCTCATCCTCCCCTTACTGGTCCCAGGGGTTTGACAGATTGGCTGCCCCGCCTGCTGCTTGCACATGCGCCACCATATTGTTGGTGTCACATCGATCCTGCGGTTGACTTCCACCAGGACGCACCGGGCAAACCCGACGTAGATGTCCTTTCTGTCTACACCTACCGCAGATAAAACGACTGTATCTACATCCTTCCCTCTGGTGATTCGAAGCACCGCAAGCAGAACAATTGTTTTTTGAATCGTCGGCGGTGTCGTTCCGTGCGCGTGCCACCGGTAACCCGCGCGGTCCACCACGCCCTCGGCGGCCCCGGCTGCTCGACGTTGCCACCGCATGTAGCACTCTGGCTGCGGTATCTCCACTGCCACCCAAGTCGCTAATATTCCCGACTGTCTGTTCCACTGCCGCTGCATCCCTCTCCGCCGCTTCCATAGCACATGAAATTTTCACGGCGTTTGCATATTGCAGATTTTCCTCAGTAAACAATCGTTGCCTAATCGACTCGCTTCGCAACCCGCATACCAACTGATCACGTAAATTCTCTTCCAAAACGGACGTAAATTCGCAAAATTTGGACATTTTCTTCAGTTCTGATATATATTGTAAAATTGATTCACCCGCATTTTGTCTTCTTTGTCGGAAACGGTACCTCTCTGCCATGAACGACGGCTTTGGTTGCAAGTGGTCCATCATAACCTTCACCACCTCCGCATAAGTTTTTGCACTCGGTTTTTCCGGACTTGTTAAGTTGCTTAAAAGTTCATAAGCTTCGTCACCCATCGCCGCAATCAATGTGGGTAACCAAAATTCCTCTTTAACATTGTTGACCTTGAAGAACATTTCCATGCGTTCCACGTACATTGTCCAATTTCCCGATCTTACACTAAACTCTGTTAGTTTCCCGATTGACATTTTGAATTATATTTTAATTTAGCACGCTTCAAAATTTTATCCTCGTCGCCACTGAAATGTATGAGTAAAACAACGTGTAGCTAGTAATGCGGTTTATTCGGAACGGCCATGACAGACAATTTCCGTGACAGACCCACCAGTCAGAGGGGCAATTCCCGTATTTTTATAACAACGTTCGCAATCTCATCTCAGTCTCAATCTGTCAAAATTGTATAGAGTTTGCCTACATTTTTGACATTTTGATTGTCGCTGGCTGACATTGTGACTTGAATTTGAACGTTTTTAATTACGAGAATTGGCCCTCAGATCATAAACATCTTAAGTTACCATAGATACATTACAGATATATGCGTACGAACCCGAATCAAAAAACCAGTCACGAGTTTGGGTGTTCGAAAATGAGTTAAAGCCAACAAAAATTGTTCGTTCACGGAGTGTTGCAAAAAAAATGGTGGCCACGTTTGTCTCCAAAACCGGCCATGTTGCGACTATTCCTCTTGAGGGACAAAGAACGGTTAATGCAGAATAGTATGCTAGCATTTGTTTGCCACAGGTCGTTTCTGAACTCCGTAAAGAGAACAGCAACCGCCGCATCATCCTCCATCACGACAATGCGAGTTCTCACACCGCGCATAGAACAAAAGAGTTTTTAGAGCAAGAAAACATAGAATTATTAGACCATCCGCCGTACAGTCCCGACCTAAGCCCTAATGATTTCTATACTTTCCCTAAAATAAAGAATAAATTGCGTGGTCAGAGATTTTCATCACCTGAAGAAGCTGTGGACGCCTACAAAACGGCCATTTTGGAGACCCCAACTCCCGAATGGAATGGTTGCTTCAATGATCCAATGATTCCATCGTATGGAAAAATATGTCAAATTTCGCGGAGAATACTTCGAAAAGCAATAAATACATTTTTAAATAGTAATGTTGTGTCACTTCCTTGATTCCCGAAATTTTCAGTGCCGCCCTTAGATCATTCCCAAAAGTACTAGAATGTTCTCGAATTATGTTCTCGAACTTTCTAGAACTTGCACTCGTCATATAAATAGAGGTTTGCCAGCGGTGTAAGGCAGATCAGCTAGGAATGCGAAACAGTAAACTACAGCGAACTAACAGCGAACTACAAGTGATACAAGTGATTGTGTTAAAAGTTTCTGATTACTGTATTTGTGATTATTTAAATAAAGTGTGTTTGTGGTGTAAACTGGCATAAATTTATTTATCCCGAACCCCAGCTCGTAACAGTAACATATTTTTTCGGATAAGGGTTAATAATATACCAGTCAAAATAGCTTTGCAAATAACAATATATTAGTTTTTTATGAAATTCTGAAAGATAAAAATGGTTACTGTGCATCATCCTTAGAATATGCTATTGCGGACTTTTCTGTTGGTCTTGTTAAGATGTACAATCTAGTGGAACGTTAATTTTATGTACCTCTTAAGGTTTAGTCACGCCATGCAAGTGCTCAAAAAGGCGTCTTTTTCATGACTTGGCAAAACGTCAAATTTCAGTATTTCGTTTACGCTTAATATATAAGAATTATATACAATGTGATAGGGGTGGGACTTCTAACCCGTTAAGGCTGAGTACTATATCTAATTTTATCGACAAAAAAAATAATATGGGGGGTTGAACCCCCTCCCCCTAAAAATTATGGCTATTTTAATATTTTTTTTAATGTACTACGGCGCGCTTGATACTTTATGTGATATCAAAGGTTGTATGCGTCGTAGAAACAAAAAAAAAACGACAAACTGTAGCTAATAACCTTGGCTAACTAATTCATTACTTTTTTCATATGTTTGATAATGTTTTGGTGAGAAAAAATAAAAAACATTTCTGAATTATTTTGACCGAAAAAATCGCTATTTTTCAATATATGTCGGAGGAGAATGTCAGCGTTCGTTGCCTGACTGCTCGTCGTCCATTGTTGTAGCCGGAATAAGACTCAATATGCACTCTAGTTTTAATTAGATCGATTTAACTAACAATCGGTTAGAAAGTAGCACATACGAATCGGATGGAACTGGATTGGCGAGGTTGGTAGACCATGTCCGTTCACTTCGGTGTGCAATCACGAAGTTCCCGTAAAGTACCGGAACCTTGAATGACAGCCGTCATCTGTCACCGTTATTTTCCCCCGCAAACTCAAAATGACATTGACAGCTCGCACAGTGATGCCAACCTCCGTTTCCGAACACACCCAAGTCGGTACAACTTGACGTTCCGTTCAAAATCCACGACATACTCGTATTTAAACCTTTCGAAATAAATTCACTAAATGATGGTGAAAACCTCATTAAAATTAGTTGCGTAGTTCAGAAGATCAACGCGGCCACACAGACAGACACGAAAAGCGAATTGGTTTTATAATATTTAGAGATAGAGAAGACACGAGATTAATAAATTTACTTTAAAAAAAGTAAAAACCGACTTCGAAACCAAAAACGAATAAAAAAACTTTCATAAAACAGTTCAACAGCTTCTGAAGTCGGTGTCAAGCTAAAGTGCATTTAAGAATTGATGACACCGACTTCAGAAGCTGTTGAAGTGTTTTATGAAAGTTATTTTATTCGTTTTGGTTTTGAAGTCGGTTTTTACTTTTTTTAAAGTAAATTTATTTTTTAATTTTTAGTTGAATATACAATTACATAATTAGGTAAGCCCAAGTCGAACGAAACGAAGAATCATCAAAATCCGTTTAGAAATGTCGGAGATACAGTGCATTTATACATATAAAAATAAAATAAAATACCTTTATTTCAGACCTGGGGTCCATAAGTTGTTAGTGGTTAGTAACAGATTGTGCTTAAATGCTATGTTAGTGTTATTAGTACCTATTTAATTTAACTTAATTATAATCCTATAACTACCTTTACCCAGTGGCTTTGGATAGGGCAGTCCGCTCTGCCAGCAATCATTTTCAGGATGCCGTTACGAGTGTTACGCAAACGTTGCAGTAAGGAAGCCGCTTTTTTACGCATGATGGCGTGAAAGCCATCCGTGCGAGCTGCAGCAAACATTCCCGACGCACTGCAACGCCGCGGCAACTGCAACAGCATCCTGAAAGCGTTGTTGTATTGTACGCGCAGGACGTTGTAGGCTCGGCTCGTATATGACACCCACAGGCCGCTCGAGTAGAATGACTGACAGAACGCCTTAAATAAGCTCACTTTGACGTCTGCCGTGCAGCGAGCGAACCTACGGGCAAGCATATTGCTCCTCACCGCCAACGCCCTGCGCTCGCGCTCAATATCGCCATCATCACGTAGGTCACTGGTGACAACATGACCTAGATACTTAAAACTATTTACTACATTAAGTACTACGCCGTTGAGATATACTGGAGGTACACGACGGGGCTGTTGTTTAGGTGCCGCAAACACTAAGACCTCACTCTTTTTTGAGTTGTATTTAAGGCCGTGCACCTCCACATACGTCTCGCAGATCGTGAGTAGCTTCCTCAATCCGCTCATCGATGGACTAAGCAACACCATGTCGTCCGCGTAACTTATGTTATTGACACATGTACTGTCTATATGACAGCCGACATGAGTGCTGCTCAGCCGCTCGATAAGCTGACCGATATAAAGATTAAATAACAGGGGCGAGCTTAACCCCCCCTGCCTCACACCACATTCCATTCGATACTCATCCGACAGAGTACCGACCCACCTCACCCGATTAGTCTGGTGAGCATACCAGTATTTGAGGAGGGCTGTGTATTCCGCCGGTACACCCGAGCCCCTCAACTTGTACCATAACATATCATAAGATACAAGATCGAAAGCTTTCGACAAATCGAGGAAACACGCGTACACCGGCGTCCTCCTCGCGGTGTAGTACTTGACGGTGTGCTTCAGGCTGAGGATGGCACTCTCTGTGGACACTCCCGCCTTGAACCCGAACTGGGCGTCATGTACTTTAATGTATTCTGAGAGGCAGCCTTTCATCAGACCGTCAAGCACCTTGGCCATGGTGGTGGCTAGCGAGATGGGTCGATAGTTGTTCATGTCTGATGTGTCACCAGTTTTATTCTTAACTATGGGGACTACTATCGTCCGCATAAGCGGTTCTGGCAAATAAGAGTGACCTAGACACAAAGTGAAAAATAGGGACAATACTCTAGGCAGATGGATTCCCGCATGTTTATAATGTTCGATGCTGAGACCATCGTGACCCGGCGACTTCCCACGTTGCATTCCTGAAATAATTGCAGCCACACTCTTAGCTGGAACTTTTGCATTCCGCTCTGTCACAATGCTCTCAGCACCGTTCACGCCACTAGACGCCGCGCCTAAGAGTGACCGCACCGAAAAGTGGTCCCTAAAAGCGTCAGCAATATTTTTGTGGTCAGTAATACCACCGACGCTCACCGGGAGACTCGGCCTCACATTCATTTTATTTGTGTTTTTCCAAAAATGCTTAAAGTCTTTTTTCGCATGGTTCACAGCAAGGAGATCCATCTTTAGCTGATCCTGCCTGTTCTGACACCACTTGAGTTTGGCCTTAAAATGTCTCCTTGCCTCCGCCATATCATGAAAAACACGACCACTGATCGGACGACCGGCCATTGTCCACACCTGAAATTTCAACCGCGCCTCGCGGTGAGCGTCTGCTACATGTTTGTTCCACCCCGTGACATAGCCACCCTTCCTCCGACACTTTGTCTTATAGGTCTGTTCAGCAGCCTGTACCAGTATATTTACAATATCAAAATACATTTCATCAAGAGCTGAACAATGTTCTCTGTGATCACAGAACTTATCACAACAATCACTCAGCTCCTGAGGAATATCCATAAGTCTCAGCTTAGAGTGACAGAGTTCGTGATACTCACTAATCTGTTCCGACGACCTTTCACCCCACACAACACGATTAACACGATTATCATTAGGTATGTTATCTACTACTTTACAATTTATTTTATTCAAGTCACATTCGATCACAATCGGGAAATGGTCGGACCAATACAAGTCATACATTACAGTCACACTAACGACTGTTTGCTGCGCAGACTCAGTGACGATGCAGTGGTCCAACCATCTATTACAGCCATGCGACTCACTTGTGAAAGTGTAGGTATTACTGTCACACATATTCATATCCACACAGACCCAACTTTGATCTGAACAAAAATTTATCATTTCGTTATAGAACAACTCATTCGGATGTGCATTATAGTCTCCTATAATATAAAAAGCCTCAACTCCTTTATTCTCTTCTACTTCTATTATTGAACGAATAGTACTAAGACAGGCCGTAAACTCTGGAAGATTATCACTCGAGTTCGTTGGCATGTAGACACTGAAAACCACTACAGATCTAGTACTTACAGTTATTTTGATCGCGCACACTCGCACATTATTGCACTCTATCGGTAACACTGTCTCATACGCACTTTTACGCCACAGTAACGCGACGCCACCGTATGGCCTCCCGCTCAGAAGGCCCGCTGAAGTATCCACAGCAGACGTCCCGGTACACCCGAAGCTGTCGTCAACAGCGCTGAGCAACGGCAGATCGTGTGGCAGCAACCACGTCTCTTGAAGGGCTACCACGTCCGCCGACCGACATAACGCTCTTATTCCTTCCATAGACCTCTTGAGTGATTTGCAATTGAAGCTTACTATCTTACTAAGACTGACCATTTTTATTGTCTAAATGTTCACTTACTCGTACATCATTGTTTATTCGCCTCACATGAAAGTGCACAAAACGCCTAAATGATACTCCAGACGGCCACAGCTTATTATCCAAAAATGTATCAATTTTATGCCTTGTTACAAAAAGCTTGTAAGCATTATAGTCTTTTTCCTGTTTCATTTTAATTTTAATTAGTGTAACTCGCTCTCGAGTTTTCTCATACACGTAGTTTACAATAGCCTGCTCTGACACCGCCTTATGCACATTTGATATAAATAGCGGTACTTTCGTGTCCGCCGCTCTAAACTGTCCACCCTTCTCCTCAACATCAACCACCGCACTCCCACTTTGACTAATAAACCGATTTTTATATCTCCGCTTCTGTACAACGGTCCACTCCTCATTATTGTTCGGTACTTTCCATTCACCGTCCTTCTGAATAACCTCAGAAAACGAGGGACGTTTCTCAATTATTGTCTTCATTTGTTTACATCTATTAGCTGCGTCGCTAATCGGCGCCGGCGATTGCGGTGCACAGTAGATACGCGACGGCTCCTCGTTATCAGTTGATAGTACGCATCTATCTGTCTCAGTCATCCCCGCCTTAGACTCGCTCGCCGCCGCCGCCGGGGCCGGTGATGACGCAGGAAGAGGTGGTTGCCGCACGGGGGAAAGAGATGGACAGTTCGCGGAGACGTTGCGCTCGACCTCTGACTCATCACCGCATAATGTAGGTAGTGCCATCGGCCCACTGTCAAATAATTGAAATCTACCTCCTCCTCTCTTCGTGTTAACATTTCTCTCATGATTTATAAAAGACGAAGTTTTATAATATGCGTTAATCCGATCATTTAATTCACTTTTGGTAGCATACTGATATTGAAAATCTTGTATACTCTTCTCAAGTAGAACTATTTTTTTGAGCAACACTGTAACATCAATGTGATCGAAAGTTACGGGCGGCAACTTCTCTAATTTTCTGGCCACAAAAATCGGAATCTCTTCAGGATCTGTCTCCTTAAGTAAACAGATGATATCCTCCAAGTCTCGTAAGGTTTTTCCTTGCCGCTTTCGCGTCTTCGGCCGCTTGCTCAGTGACTCAAAGAGTAACGACTTCGCTGCTTGAATGTCCTCCGTACTAAAAGCACTCTCACATATTTGCACTAGGCTTTGCTCGTCCATAACATCCTGTTTATTTTGGATAAAGGCCAACACCTCACATATCACAATGTTACAACTAGCACATTTAAGTCTCTTAGATACGGTATCCATTTTTTCCAACCGAGATGCGTGACCCTGCTTGCACTCGCGCTCACGGTCGGGACCGGACTGTATAACTTCGTACATAAGAATAATTACATACTTAATGTATTATATACTTAAACCTTTCTGAAAGTGTGTGGATCACGGTAGTGAAAGAATCATCAAAATTGATTCATTAGTTTTTGAGAAAATCGCGGACAAACAAACATACATACGGTTCGAATATAGAACCTCCTTTTTTGAAGTCGGTTAAAACAGACTATGTATTGCCGTAATCTTTTGATTACGTCAAAAAAGAAAAAATTCGTGTCCAATATTTTTTAATAATTTACATGACAGACAAAAAAAAAATTATCATCATCCCTATTGCACATTACAAGCAAGGACCTATTTTAGAAAGTGACCTCTAACTTTCTACAAATAAATTTTTATTTTCCTTTCCCACAGACAGAGAGCGATACTGAAACGCCGATCGAAATCACAACTATACCTTATGTTGAGGAATATGCAATTAACATCGTTATGAGGTCAATGAACCTTAACTATACGACTCAGCACGAATGGCTGGCCTACGAGACCGTTCTTGGAGCCAAGTTTTCCTACGTACCTGAGGTAAAATAATACAACATCTTAGACTATTAAATGAGCAATATTTGTATATGTGTCAAATTAAATTAGCTAGCGAAACTTTGTAAACGTGATGAGTATCAATATCTAAACACGATAAAATAATAAACTATAGTTTAAAAATAAATTATAGTTTAAAAAACTAAAAAACACGCTTTGATACCATTAAACTGAACTAAAAAGTAAAAAATAAAATTTTCAATATCAGAATAAAGTGATTAACGAGAAAATTAATGTAATTGTAAGAAAAAGCGTGGGGTGCTTTCGAAATACAGTTAAAGCACCCCACGCTTTTTTTGCAGTGACATTAATTTTTTCGTTACTCACTTTATTCTTATATTGAAAAATTTATTTTTTAGATAATTACTTATGAAATTTTCGATCTTCAACGGAAAACGCCTACGCCTATTATCACACTAATATTATAAAGGCGAAAGTTTGTGACTGTGTGTGTGTTTGTTACTTCTTCACGCTCAAACGGCTGGACTGATTTGGTTCTGATTTTTTTTATAGTAAATTTTTGTATCGTTAAGTTTAGTAAAAAATGCATTGTCTTCGAAACAAAATCAACATGTAAAATTTCAACTCCGTAGGATATGAGGAAGTGGTTTTAATTCAGCTTGCAAGATTTGACCAATACATACTAAATGACAAGGCAGTTTAAATAAAAGCTTGTAAAAATGGCTACCTATTTGTTTTTTCAGTGTGCTGCGGAAGCGTGTCAATCAAGAGTAAGTTCTTCGGCGGCGAAGTGAAGTTCAAAAGAACAGTAGTGCTATTCTGTAAACATCTCACCGTGATAACTCAGGTGATGTGAGCGTGAAGTGAGCCGTCATCCCACCTGATGCTAGGGGTTGACACTATTGACAGCTCACTTAACGATCACTTCACTCATGTTTTCACGGTGAGATATTTACAGGATAGCACTACTGCAATGATTTTTATTCATTCATTTTATACAATATTTTTGTATTCTATTTCAGTGCCATAAGACTGGCTGCGACTGCACGGTAAGACTGTTTATCAATAATATTACAGTACGACACAACTTAGATGTAACTGCTTTAGGCGAAAATGAACTTTACGCACACGCAATAAGTTGTAAAGTCATATAACCAAATACATTCGTAAGATTGAAATGAATGAATGCAAATTTTCAAGTTGTGTCGTACTGCTTGCCTATACATCTATACAAATAAATAAAAATGAAGTGCTTGTAATGTCAAAATAACAGCGTTTTACTAAATGCATAATATGAAAGTATATACCTACGGTACTCATAAAAAATAGTTTTTAAAATTTTTGGCTGTCTGTCTGTTTGTTCCGGCTACTCCGAAATGGCTTGACCGATTTTGACGGGAGTTTCACTGGCAGATAGTTGATGTTATAAGGAGTAATTAAGATTAGGTACTTTTATTTTGGAAAAATAATTTGGGTTCCGCGCAAAAAAAAATAAAATCCATGAAATTGTGAACAAAAAGTCGGATTTCAAAAATTATTTTTGCATTTGGTAGCCCAATTCTCGAGGATGGTTATAGGCTATTTAACTTCACACCCTTAGGAGCCGAGCAAAAAAAAAAAACCAGCCAAGTGCGTGTCGGACCACGCACAATGAAGGATTCCGTAGATGAAACTCCAACAACGAACTTAACTTTGTAATCCCAAAATAATTTTTTTTTAAGCGATAAAATTATAAATTAACAATTATCGAACTTTGTCCTTTAATTGTGATTAAAGGACAAAGTTCTAGGACATGACATGATTCTAGGCCAATGGGAAGTACCCTGTAGGTTTTGATTTATTTGTGAGTATCAAAATATGTCGCATAAATGTCCGTATTTTTTTATTGCGTTACCTTAGAAGCTTGATTTTTTTTTAGAACTCCAAGGGACTATGACCACCAGATTTGTGTGTTTGATATTAATTTCAACTTGATACCTCCACGCGTTGATCCCTGAAAAAGTCTGAATGTTAAGCGAAAACGAAGTAATAGCGCGGGCGGGCGATGCAACGCGGCGGGTCAGGATTCGAAGGAGTTTTATTAAAATGTGGCTGTTATTTTAGTATATTGTGTTTCTTACGACTTCCACGCGAACGAAGTCGCGGGGCACAGCTAATCTAAATTAAAAATGAAGCATCAGGAATCATTTAAAGTTGGTTGACGGTCAAACTTTAGATAATTACGGATTTTTTGTTCCTTTTCAGTGTAAGGGCGACAGTTGTGCTTCTGGGGTATGTACCCTTGAAATATTAATAGACATAAGCCGTCTTATTACAAAACAAGGTTCATCTTCAAACCCAGGTTTAAACCATGGAACCTTTTTTTAATTTCGAACTTTATTCCGACACATTAAGTGCAAAACTGACAACTTAGTACCGGACTAAGTTGTCAGTTTTGTATAAAGAACTGTATTTCTATCACAACTAGGTTCTTATTCCAAAAACTGGTTCGATGGTTTAAACCATGACAGAAGAAAAACCTCGTTTTGTAATAAGACCATATGTATTTATCGTAGCTATTTAAATGACAGCTGTCGGGTCAATCCATCAGGTTAAGCTACGCTTGCCGGGGTTGGTCCATGGATGGGTGATCATTTTTACATACCGAGCTTACTCCGGACCTCGTTACAGGTCGTCAGAAGCCTGAAAGTCTGACAACCTGTCTTACCAAGGGGTATCGTATTACACAGTTACTGGGTTGTGGTGGTCAGATAGGCAGTCGCTCCATATAAAATACTGGTACTCAGCTGCATCTGGTTGGACTGGAAGCCAACTCCAACATAGTAAAAAAAAAAAAAAAAAAACTATTTACTTACACTTTTAGTAAATATAGGGTAAAACCGATTCCGTATAAAATAACCACACACACACACATACATGCACACACACTCACACACATACACATACAAACACTTACACACGCACGCACGCTTAAATACACACACACATTTACCAACAGACTAATAGTAGTAAACTAGAATAAGTAATTCATAAACCTTTCTTTCGTTGCATGTTTACACTACTTGCACGATATAAAAGAGCGGCGCCTCCTGGCACAGGCATTTATATGCTTAAAAGGAGACGCCACCAACTGTATACTGTACAAAGTGTAATAACGAAATAAAACTTTTTTTTTTTTTGACTTTTTGATTTTTTTTGATTACACTGTGTTTTTTATAACTATATTTTTTTTTAGTTGGGAAAAGGCTAGGCAGATTTTGGTCGTATAATCTATACATATTTGAAGTCAAGCATGACAAGCTTATAGGATGATATCTATAAACGTTCTAAGAATAATACTTAGGCGTGATATTAGCTAATTATTTTATGTTGTTTCTCAGTGTGTGGGAGTAAGCTGCAATGCTGTTGTGAGTGATCTTTTGGTGGATATTTATTTCTATTATATCCTATTCCTCCTAGAAAAAAATGTAATTTAAAAAAATAATAAAAAATATACTTGATTTTTTTTAAATAATTTCGTTTCATTTTCAGTGCCGGGGACCAGGTTGTAATGCTATGGTATGTTTTCAGTTCAAACCCTCCTAAAAATACAAACTGTGATCGATAATTCGAAAATATATCGATTACTGCTACGGCGTAGCTGGCGTAGTCGCTATGTGCTACGAATCAGCTACGACGTAGCAAATGCATAACCTTGTAGGTTTTTTATTATTATTATTATTCTCAAACATACATTATTTGTTGTTATTACGTACTGTGACTTTGTCTGAACTACTAATAGAGGTCACCATCTAAGATTCCGGTTCAATCAAGTTGCTTAACCTGAAAATAACGAATAAAACATTGTTTGTTCTGCACAAATACATTACAAAAAAATAACATAGAATACACACACTAATACAAAGTAGCCAGAAGCCTCGTATTCAAAAAATCGAATATTAAGTCTTTACCTATGAAATTGCCGTTCTGCAGTACTGGCCATTTCAAATCAAAATAATTTTTGTTTGGCTAAGAATTCTAATTTCAAATTAATTTTATTTTAAAAACATGGATTTTTTTTTCCAAAAGTAGTCATTTGTTTATTGATTAGTGTTACATTTTCATCGCATTTCAATATTTTTCGTCATCATGGATACGTTAAAAATTCGAGTAATTATGGAATATGAGTACCGTCGTGGCAGCAACGCGGCACAAGCGGCACGCAACATCAACGACGTTTACGGAGCTAACACTACAAACCAACGCATCACTTGTTATTGGTTTGCTCGCTTCCGTTCTGGAAATTTCGACCTGAAAAATGAACCTCGCGGTCGTCCGAAGACTTTGGTCGACAATGACGAATTAAAGGCGATTGTGGAAGCTGATGATACACAATCTACGGCTCAATTAGCAGCAGCTTTCGACGTTAGCGTCAAAACAATATTGGTCCATTGGCAAGGTAAAAAAGCTTGACACATGGGTGCCCCACGAACTCAATGATCGCCAGCGCGAAGTACGCGTCGAGACGTGCCTTGCACTGCTCAACAGACACACAAATGAAGGAATTTTGAACCGCATTGTTACCTGCGATGAAAAATGGATTCTGTTTGATAACCGCAAGCGCTCAGCAAGTCGGTTGGATCCTGGTTCAGCACCTAAACAATGCCCTAAACGAAAACTTACCCCTAGAAAAGTGATGGTCACTGTTTGATCGTCTAGCGCCGGTGTGATTCATCACAGCTTCTTACCAAACGGGGTGAGCATTACTTCAGATGTGTACTGTGAAGAACTGAACACAATGATGGAGAAGCTGGCACATCTCCAACCAGCATTGGTCAATCGCTCGTCTCCGCTGCTCCTGCACGACAACGCGCGACCTCATACTGCACAGCAGACGGTCTCCAAGTTGCAAGAACTGGGGTTGGAAGCTCTCAGTCATCCGCCCTACTCACCAGACCTTGCGCCTACAGACTACTACTTTTTCCAGAATTTGGATAACTTCTTGGCGGGAAAAAAATTCAATACCCGAGAGGCAGTACAAAATGCCTTTGAAGAATTTGTTGCCTCCCGTCCAGCTGATTTCTTTAAGAAGGGCATCAATAAACTGCCACTACGTTGGCAAAGAAGCATTGATTGCATGGGTGATTACTTCGATTAATACAAATAAAAAATGCATAAAAAAAATTCGTTTAAATTTTTTTACAAAACGGCAATTTCATAGGTAAAGACCTAATATAATAAAATTGTAACTAATAATTTTTGTCCGTTTGTCTGATTATCTAGATGTATGTTCCGATTTGGCGCAAAAATGGCTAAACGGAAAGTGTATAACCTGGATACTACATAGGGTACTTCTAGTCCTGGAAGTACTTTCTGGGTGATATTTTCCGACGTCCACGCGGACGAAGCCACGGGCAAAAGCCAGTAAAAAAAAGTTTGACAATGTCTGTTGCTTGATGTCAGGGCAGGTCACAATTTAAAGATCCAAGACCAAAGACCATCGACAAAACAAAGTATTAAGGGGATACATCGAATAATTTTGTGTTTTTAAAATTCTAAAAAAACTAAATATATATGGATAAATCATTTGGATTTTCCTTATGTATTATTTGACTATATTGTCTACTGCTGTACTAAAACCGAAACATGTTTACTTGAAATTTTTTCGATAGAAAAAATATTCCAAAGTAGCACCGTCTATTTTCTGTTTTATACGATTATACGCAAACAGTTTCTTATTGTGCAGTAAAATTAGCTTTAAATCAAAGCTATTTAAATATTTTAAGACCTTACTAAGCTAAAAAGTGATTTAAGTATAGCATTTTGGTCGTAAATCTAAGCGAGTTTAGTTCCGGTCCGCGTGAAAGTTTTCTATCTCGCGCATCAAACTAGACAGCTATAACGCCATTTCACTTACATACAGAGCTAAACCATGCTTCGATGTATCCTCTTAAATAAATAAATAGGATTCTTACAAGCAGGTAAACATCAAAGTTTGTTTTTAATTTGCAGTGCATCGGGGACCAGTGTACTGCAAAGGTATTTCATTTTCAATATTAGTTTTCTAACATTGCTTACTAAAGCTACGTTTTCATAGAAGAGCGGCGGCCCCACATAGCGTCTGTAATTTACCGTCGAAAGACGTCACTAAAACGTAATTTATTAAAGTAAGTTGGTGTGTTTCAGAGAGTTTTTTGACACCGTTAAGTCAATTCCCGCTGTCATTATTTTCATAACAGCCGTCACTGCGGCCGTTATGTGGCGGCCACCAATATTTAATAAAAAAAAAAATATTGTGGTACGTTTTGAGTATGAATGTGGATTAGCTAAAAGACCAAAGAAACGATGGATGGACTGTCTGAAAGATGATATGGCTAGAATGGCAGGGACTACTGAGATGACGACTAATAGAGAAGTATGGAAGAAAAAGACATGTTGCGCCGACCCCAAATAATTTGGGATAAGGGCAGGAGAAGGACGATGATTGTGGTGCATATCTCTGTTTTACTGTGAAATGTTTTGAATCGTCATTGATAGGTACTATGGACAAAACTTAAGCATGCTCACTTAAGAAAATATTCCTGTGAGAGCGCAGCTAGTGACAAACGAACATTGTGCGATCGAGTCGTGAGCCGTGCATGCGAGTATCGCCGCCTTTGAGGTGATAATGCGGAACTTTGGCCCATAGTACCTACAAAAATACAACTTTTGTATCTACGTCATTTTGTTATCTAGGCACAGTGAAAAAGACATTTTTGTTTTAGATTCATATATTTTTGATTATTTTTTTAAAGATTGATTTCTATAATGGCAGTCCCTCAATTTTGTAAGCATTATTCTTCACTAAAAGACTTCAAAACAAAAAAAAAATATATATGATATAAAATAAAAAAACAATAAAATATGGAGTACTTATTCCGAAATAAAAATCATTTAATTTTTTTTTTTTTAATATTTGCTAAATATTAGCTTAACAAAAAAAAAAAAAAGAGGCGAGAATGATCCCCTGCATTCATACATTTGGGACGATTATAACAATAAAAAAAGGTCTTGATAGACAGACGGACAACGATCCTATAAGGGTTCCGTTTTTTCTTTTTGAGGTACGGAACCCTAAAAATATAAAAACGAATAAAATATCTTTCATAAAAAAAACTTAACAGTTTCTGAAGTCGGTGCCAAGCTACGGTGCATTGAAGAATTGAAATTGACACCGACTGGAGAAGCGGTTAATTTTTTTAATTATGAAAGTAATAGTGCCATGCTTTCCTATATTATTTAGATACATGCGAGATCTATATTATGACAAAGACTCTGGGTTAATGCTGTATTATGCGTATAGTTGGTAGCATCATCATTCTCCTGCCCTTATCCCAATCTATTTGGGGTCGGCGCAACATGTCCTTTTTTTCCATACTTCTCTATTATTCGTCGTCTCGGTAGTCACCCCCTTTCTAGCCATGTCATCTTTCACACAATCCATCCATCGTTTCTTTGGTCTTCCCCTACTCTTATAGCCATCGACATTCATACTCAAAACTTTCCTCACGACATTTTCCTCACTCCTCCGCATCACATGCCCATACCATGACAACCGATTTCCGCACAACTTTTCAGTCACCGGTGCCACTTTTAGACTTCCTCTTATGTAATCATTTCTTATTCTATCCAATCGTGTAACACCACACATCCCTCTTAGCATTGTCATCTCAGCTGCATGCAACTGCTTTTCATTTATCCCTTTTGTGGCCCAACATTCTGATCCATACAAGACAGCAGGTCTAACCATTGTTTTATATATCTTCCCCTTAAGTTTAAGGGGAATGCGGGAGTCGCAGATTGTCCCCGTGACCTGCCGCCATTTCATCCATCCAGTGTTAATCCTATGCTTAACCGTCCGATCTACTTCGCCATCGCTTTGCACGAGTGAACCGAGATACCGAAAGTCGGAGCAGACTGGGAGAAGCGCGCCATCAAGTTGTTAGCGCGCGTTAGCAAGCGCCATAGTTGGTAGCCTTTGTAAATAAATAAAGATGAAAAATTGATTCACTAGTTTTTGAGAAAATTGCGGACTTACTTACAAACATGCATACATGTTCATACATACGTATGTATGTTACGCCGGGTCTCCTGCGCGTCTTTTTGCGAAACACGATACAAAAACATCGAAACAAAGAGGCGAGGCTTAAATATATTTGAATACGCAGGAGACAGCTTGCCTAAGACCAATGATTATGTGTAAAGTTTTTTGTGTTTTTTCCGACTTTATTGTTACGAGTACGTATTGGTCGAATACAGAACCACCCTTTTGCAGTAGCATAAAAATAGATATTTTCATATATAGGGTGACTGATACTTAAACACATGATTGTACTCATGACAACAAACAACTTTTACTATGGGGCCAAACCTGAAATCGCGAAAAAAAATTACCTTTTCCCTACATATATAATATGTTCGCATACCTCGTTAAAATGCAGGGAACAGCAGATTTTTTTCGTGATTTCAGGTTTGGTCCCACAGTAAAAGTTGTTTGTTATCATGAGTACAATCATGTGTTTAAGTATCGGTCACTTATTACCAGTTACCCTATATTTATTATGTCCATGAAAAATATACATAAAAGAAATAACAAGCTGTATTTCTACATCGGCACCGGCCACAAAGAAATACAAACGGAAATCCATGCATGCCGCAGAATCCACAGGGTGTATTGCATTGCATGTTGAAGTGTATTGTATATTGTACATGTTGAAATGTATTGGTCATTTTTATTGGATTGCAGTGCGAGGGCTTGAATTGCGAGGCCCAGGTATGTACACATTCCAATTGTTTTTAGTATTTATTTTGTTTAGAACGACAATTTTCTGTTTTATTTATTTGGTTTAATTTTTTTTAAAAGGTCATTATTGCTCTATATTTGGGCTGTCGAGGTCAGAGCCCATACAATAACCAATAATCAAGTTCTTCTAACTGAACAGACAGCTGTGCTGCTGGGGAGTTGGTTGCGCCACTTTTTCTTCCCAGCTAAAGCACTAGGAAGTGGCGAAGAGCGGGCGTATTGGGGGATTGTCTTATGTAATTTTGACGATAAAAAAGTAATGATTCTCAGCGTAGTTTCCAATTCCAATTTTATTGTAGTGGCTTCATCGTTTTATCGATGATTCTGCCAATGTCAAGGTTGAAGGAAACAAAGAGTATACGTTGAGGTTGACCGGTTATACAGCCTGTACGGTTTAATTAAAACTGGATCTGTTTGAGTAGCCTGTAAGGACAACACAATAATATTTGCTACTAAAAATGGTTGATAAGCAGACAACACAAATTAAGTTTACTATGGGACTAACTACGAAATAACCACCTTTATGAATTGCTATGTTACAGCTTGATGTTATTTAATAAAATAAATTTTTGGAGTGTTTTAACTAATGGGGAATGGACGAGTGTTAAGAGAAATGGGATATTATTAGGTACTGCAAGATTACGACAAGTGAGAAACAGCTTAGTTTGAATAAATTACTTTTGATTTTGAATAGGGGAGTGAAGCATAAGGCAGGTCAAAGTGACAGTAATCTTTGCACTGTTGAGGGTTCAAAATCCCTTGACACTACACTGTTTGACACCTTTTGTCAAATATTGGCCTGCTGTTAGGAGTGAATAAATGGTAACCGCCCTGTCAGTCTATCTACAAAACTGTTATTTCAAATTACCTATTTATGTACAGACAACAAAAGAGATATCTAGGCAGGGTAAACTAACATATTTGTATGTGAATTGCTTCATGTTCAATTTCGTGAAAATATACAATTTTGTGTTTGTGTGTTACAACAACAAAGTAATTATATAAAATTGAACATGATGCAATTCACATACAAATATGTTAGTATATCCTGCCTAGATATCTCTTTTGTTGACTGTACATACATTATATGTTTTTTTTTTTTAACAGTGCTGGGGCACGCATTGCAGCTCCTCAGTAAGTATTATTTTAAATTAACTATACACAAAGGAAAATACATTCATAACTACATAAGTAAATTCTTTATATAAGTTATACAAGTATTGTATAATATTCAGTAATTTTTAGGGTTCCGCACCTGAAAAGAAAAAAAAACTATCTGTCTGTCTGTCAAGACCCTTTTCCTCAGGAACGCATGGAAGTATCAAGTTGAAATTAATATGAAATATGTAGATCTACGCTCAGTTGAAGTTATAAAAAAATCAAGCTTCTAAGTCTACACAATAAAAAATACGGCCATTAATGTGACATGTTTTGATACTCGCAAAAATCGAAACCTATAGGGTACTTCCCGTTGACCTAGATCTATGAAATTTGGCACTAAGCAAGGTCTCACGGAACAAGTAAAGCAAAACACCGAAAATTGTTAATTTGCGTATAACAATGTATGGGAGAACATGTTTTTCAACTACAATGTTAGGTTTGTTTTTGGGATAAATTATTTTCAACTACGGAGCACTTCATTGTGCGTGGTCCGACACGCACTTGGCCGGTTTTTTTTTCAAGTAAATTGTTTGAGTCGATTGCCAATGGAATCAGTTCGACTATTTGCCAAAGTTTTCTTTTCATTCCTTATAACGTAGCAATTTTAAAATCAAATAAGAATATTGTCTCGCAATACGATTTGTTGGGAACGACCAACACACAATAAAATATTTTCTATCGCAAAAGAGCTATGACAACATTGTACCGAGGAGAATCAATATTGATCAAATATGATTCGATCCTTTGGTATATTTCCTTCACATAAAGGAAATACGATTCGATTTTCTGGTTTATAATGAATACTGTACTTCTTATCTCGTATCTCACACGTTCTATGTTCACCATCGTTTAGAGCATTTATTCTGAATACAAAGAAGATATCTAGGCAGGGTATACTAACATGTTTGTATGTGAATTGTTTCATGTTCAATTTTATATATATATTACTTTGTTTTTGCGATACTTCTACATTGTAACACACCAACACAAAATTTTATATTTTCACGCAATTAAACATGAAGCAATTCACATACAAATACCTATGTTAGTATACCCTGCCTAGATATCTCTTTTGTTGACTTTAAATTCTTTGGTGTATATAATATGTACCATCGGCAAACTTTCTGGTGAACCACCTTTCAACCTTATTGCGTTAGTCATAAGGTCGAAAAGTGGATCACCGGAAAGTTTGCCGATGGTAAATTATTAAACTACCCCGTAGGTCTCGTGGTTGCAAGTGCGACTGCTGAGCGTGAGGTCCTGGGTTCAATTCCCAGGCCGGGCAAAGTGTTATTGGGTTTTTCCATTAGGAATCCCTTGTTAGCGAGTTTGGAAGTTGGCGGTGTGATATCTGTGTGCCTTGGAAAGCACGTTAGGTCGTTGGTCCTGCGCCTGATCTCATTCCAGTCGTGTTGGATTGCCATTCCAACGGAATATGAGAGTGAGGGAAGAGAGAGTGCTCACACTTGTGCACTAAAGTATCTGCTGAGTCGAAGGCTAAATTCCCCTGAGAGTGGTCGCTCATTAGCATCATAAAGACTGGATTAATGCCTGGTTGATGATAACGTGCTCGCCACGTGATGTCTGGGTAAAAAAAAAAAGAAATTCTATTTAGTCCGTCAGTCAGATAATAAAAAAATATTAGACACGTATTTTTTGTTTTAAAGTTGGGGAGTGGGGGCTCGCTACGTCACTTGTACGTATAAAATCTAGCTACACGTGACGTCACGCGATG
The DNA here is from genome assembly GCA_946251885.1 of Cosmia pyralina. NCBI lineage: Eukaryota > Metazoa > Arthropoda > Insecta > Lepidoptera > Noctuidae > Cosmia > Cosmia pyralina. Next base: position 7,192,381 of record OX276366.1, on the reverse strand, counting down.
TTTTAACTCAATGTATCGCCGTAATCTTTTGGTTTAGTAAAAAAAGAAAAAATACGTGTCCAATATTTTCTAATAATGTACATGACGGACAAAAGAAAAATTTTCAGTCATCATCCCTATTGGTGAAATGTGGAAACTTCAACATAAGTGGTGTGGTAAAACACCCCTTTTTTTTTTTTTTTTTTTTTTTTTGTGGATGGGAAATCATCAAATGACTTCTCCCGCTCTGGGCGGAGCGGGAGTGTCAGACTTTTACTGACTAAAACCCACCCATGCTCCTTCAACTGCCCGTGCCAGGGCCACGGTATCTCTTTCGAACTACCCGCGACCCCGGCGGCATCGGCCCAATTGACCCCGTCACTGCTGACATCTCTTTGAGGCGCGCGTGGAGCACAACGCGCCTGCTTTCCTCTTCGGGTGAAACGTGTTTAATATATATTTTTTAGTTAGCCTAGTCTAACCCTGTCCTGAGGGGCTCATGGCTAAGTAATAACCGCCACACGATCGATCAGGTTAAGCTACACTTGTCACGATGGGTGATTCCCCTCCGTGCTTGTTAATACAGTCGTTACGAGTCATCACATACCTTTTTTTTTGTGGATTGGAAATCATCAAATTAATAACTTCTCTCGCTCTCAGACTTTTACTGATTAAAACCCACCCGTGTTCCTTCAGTTGCCTGTGCTAGGGCCACGGTACTCCGGCGGGTCATCATAAGCCTGAACGTCTGACAACCATTCTTACCAAGGGGTATCGTATTACCCAGTAACTGGATTGTGGAGGTCAGAGAGGCAGTCGCTTCATATAAAATACTGGTATTCAGCTGCACCTGGTTAGACAGGAAGCTGACCCGCACGTAGTTGGTAAAAGGCTAGGCAGATGATGAGCCTAGCCTGTGTCACTGCTGGGCAAAGGCTGACTCCAAATTCTTTCAGGTATCCTTTTCCAGAGTCAGCTCGATCCAGCCCTTGCGGTACGCGTCTAGGTCGTCTCACCATCTCTTCGTGGCACATAACATCATGCCTGAGTTCTCCGAAGGGCTAGGCAGGTGTACCTGTACACCCACATTTCGCCAGTAAATGTTTAAGTTCCATGTAATAAGGGGCGAGCCTATTGCCATCAATTGGGCAGGAATCCAGACTACAAGCTGCTACTGAGAAATTCCAGATGGAAAAACTTTATAATACTTTGCCTGACCCGGGAATCGAACCCAGGACCTCATGGTCAGCAGTAGCGCTTGCGACCACTAGAACAATAACACTTAACCCCGACCCGGGAATCGAACCCAGGACCTCATGTTCAGCAGTAGCGCTTGCGACCACTAGAACAATAACACTGCCCGACCTGGGAATCGAATCTAGGACCTCATGTTCAGCAGTAGCGCTTGCGACCACTAGACCAACGAGGCATTCGAGGCTCTTCGTGATATTATGTTTTTTTTTTCAGTGTTCGTTGTTAAGTTGTATATACTCCATGAATGGAGGCCGCACACATAGAAGCAACGCCACCTGGGACGAGGTGTATCCACAATATGACCAGAAGTTTTACAAACCAAACTCAGACGGACACGTTCCCGTTCAGCGCCAAGGAGAAGACTATGAGGGTCACCCAGCTAACGATTATTACGAGAATGACAGATATAGATGAATGATAATAATAGTTATATTTTGAAACTGTTTTTGCATTATATTCTTATTTACCTACGTTAGTAATAAACAATATTTAACACAACTAACTAACTACACTTCTGGACACATCTTTTGGCCCACCTTGTATTTTCAGTTTCGTTTGGTCCTAGCTAAAATTTTATATTAGGTCGAGCAAAAAGTTTTTATGCAGTTTTGAACCTGGCACATTCACAATTTCATTCAATAGTCTTTTTTTGAATTTCGAACACAGAATTTAAAGAAACAAAAGACAATTTGGAGCCTGTTAGTTGATATCAAACAATCGAATACAAAGAAAACTTGGTTTTATTGGTTTACTTGGATTTAATTCTTGAAAAAGTGATTGATATCTTTGGTTTTGCAACAAACATTACTTATTCTTAACATTAAGGTGAGGTTCTATCAATAATCTATGGATACTTCACCTGAAGTCGCCGCCCAAGCTGTGGCACTTATTCAGGCCGGACACAGCCAAAGAAACGTGAGTGCTCAACTTAATTTAAGTCGATCTGCAGTCCGAAATGTTTATCGGAGGTACCTAGAGACTGGCGGCTTTGTTCGTCGCCAAGGAAGGCCACGATCTCGGGTCACAACTGAGAGGCAGGATCGATTCATCGTGACGACCAGCTTGAGAAATCGTCACCTTACCTCCATTGAGATACAAAACCAACTTCGTGACTTCCACGGAGTATCTGTGAGCGCTCGAACTGTTCGGAGAAGGTTAAAAGAACGCGATATGGTACCACACAAGCCAGCTAATGGCCCCAAACTAACGCGAGCCCACCGAACAGCGCGCCTTCATTTCGCACGCAGTCATTTAAATTGGACACAGCAAGATTGGAGCCGTGTACTCTTTTCTGATGAGTCTAAAATTGTGTTACATGGCAATGATGGAAGGAAGAAGGTCTATCGACGTAAGGGAGAGTGTTTCGCACAATGCTGCTTTGAAGAGAGGGTTGCTTATGGTGGTGGCTCATGGACTGTCTGGGGCGGTATATCCGCGAGCGGCAAAACTCAACTTGAGGTTGTTACAGGACCACGGCTGCCAACATTAAATGCTGAAAGGTACATTCGTGAGTGCTTAGAACCTCACGTGATACCATACGCGGACTATGTGAGCCCAAATTTCCTTTTTATGCATGATAATGCAAGAGCCCATGCGGCCGGCATCGTCAGGGAATATCTTCGGGATGTGAACATCACAGTTATGGACTGGCCAGCCAGAAGCCCAGACATGAACCCCATTGAGCACATGTGGGACGAGCTAAAAAGACGTGTTAGGGCTCGTCAGCCAATTGCCCAGACGATGCAGGAGTTGAAAACTGCCATAGAAGAGGAATGGGAGATGATCCCTCAAAATTTCATAGAGCGGTTGATAAACTCTATGCCTAATCGTATGAGAGCTGTGGTAGATGCCCATGGAGGCAACACGCGTTATTAAATTAAACCTTTATTTGATAAAACATGTTTTTTATTCAAAAATCAATTGCCTTTAACAAGGCGCATATCCGACTTGTTAGGCGTAGCTCCATGTCGTATGGTATTCTGAATTCAAATTTAAAACAATACGATCGAAAAAGATGGTAAAATGTATCAGGTTTAAAACTGCATCAACAGTTTTTGTTCAATCTAGCAATCATATTTCGGTAGGGGCCATCGAAACCTAAACTCTAAGGTGGGCCAATAGATGTGTCCAGAAGTGTATATAAATAAATACAAAAACAAAAGGACACTTAGGTCGAGGTACTTGTCCGCATCGCTGTCATCCGGAAACATGCCCAGAAGACTGGCAGCATTGCGAACAATTAATAAAATAAAATGAAAATGTGAATGGTAATGCTAACTCTTTTGCCAAAGAACGAGCCAGCCTTCTGAAGCCTCGACCAGAAAAATTTCATCACAAAGGTTACGCGCACTCGGGCTCCATATTCCTATTTTGGTACCATCGACCTGATCGGATGATGAATCCGGAAGGTAGCTCAGTAATAAAACGACGCAACCCTATCGAGTTTGGACTCGTTTAATTCGTCTTGACAAGGACTCTGACTGATATTCAGATAAAAAAACTTGATTAAAAAAAATTAAAAATAAATAGTACCTACACTTATTTTTGTAAAAATGTTTTTTGGTCCTAAGACTGCCGTTTTCATCAAGCCAATGTTTTCCATGCCTACACCGTTATAAGAACTGTGGAGATAAAATAAATTGAACGAAGTAAAGTACCTACATGCCTGGGTTTGAACCTACGACTCGCATGTCACTGGCCCATCACGACATTGAAGCTAAACTTGATATAATAATATGGATTTGTTCCATAGACTGAGACTGAAGGTACAGTCTTCTGTCTCAATCTTATACATACTTCTCCGTTTTTTTCGCCACTAATTTAGTACTTCAAGGCCGGCCATTTGGAATAAAAAAAAAAATCACGCACAGACGTCATACGAATCGCGTACATACCTTTTGGAATTTCGAATCGGAGAAAATTTTGAACGGAGAACTAGATTTTGAATGCCTTCCGAATCGATATTTCGAAACGGAATTCCAACTGTATGTGGCTGGCATAAAAGAAATAACAGAAATTAAAAAAAAAAACTTTGTTTTACGCCGGACCCATGTTGGCTGAAGCAAGGAAAACCTGTTTGGATGGAGGTTCATAGACGACTCCATCTTGGAGTATAAATGTGGTGCTGTTTCACATACGATGGGACATTTAAGAGCTTGTAATACCTCAGCTCAAATTCATATTTCGCCCCCACTTTCCTGCGCCGGGTGTGATACCCGGGGGGGGGGGGGGGGATATTGCAAATCGATTTCAAAGTACTATTAGAATCAACGTCTTCTGGAAAAGTAAATGAAAATATTTTGAAAGTTTAGCTAATTAATTTATAATTTAAAACACAACATAACGTCACGCCTTCCTCGAAGGAAATTTATAATTTAGCTTATTTACCAAGGTTGGTATCATACGTACAGAAGTCCAACCAAAAGTATAAATTATAAGTATCGTGTCCTGCGTGTCCGTCGTCTTACAGGAACTGATGGAGGCTGGTGATAGCGCCAAACACGCAACCGAATTTGAGTCGAGTCCATTTTGATTAACATCGAAGAAAAAGAAGAATAAACATTTTCTGTTACTCCTTAATACACGCTATTTCATAGACTAGCAAGGAGAGAGAGAGAGCACCACGTCACCCACTTGATTGTTACAGGTACACTAATCAATAGTTTTCGAGATATTTGAATTTTAATTTTTTCGATATTTACCCAAAATTTGACATTTAATTCCAAATAAAAATAAAATACATATTTGAATGGGTACCATTAAAAATAATATTGTAGCTGGCACTTCAATTAAGCTATGGGCATAATTGAAACTACTTAATTTAACAAAATAATTAAAATAATGAGCGATATAAGAATATTTTCATTTTACGCTTCAAAAATTTTGTCTCGTCACAAAAATTTCTATGACATTAATCGTACAAATAACTAAAACAACTTGCCCATTCTGTAAGCTTTCCAAAAAAGTATAAAAATCAATTTTAAAAAATACATAATTCGTGGCATGGCATTTGTTTGAATCGGCGCGGGGAGAGAAAGGGTCATTTGTATTTGTATGAAATAAAATGCATTAAAAAATTTACGTCAAAGTTTATAAAAAATTTTACACATCTTGTTCAAAATGAGCCCCTCGATTACGAATGCAGGTTTGAATTCTCTTCCTAACTTCGGTTTTCGTCACTCTTGATGTGAACGTTGTTCTCATCTGTTGCGCCGCGTTTATTATTCGCTGTCGAAGTTCTTCGACTGAATTTATTGGGGTCACATAAACTAATTCCTTCATATGACCCCAAACGTAAAAATCAAGTGGTGTGATATCAGGGCTTCGTGCTGACCACGGAATCTAATGTGCTGAGCAACCATCATGTTGAAACATGAGGTTGTTTTTTATTTCTTAGGGAACATCCGCTAACAAATCGTCTAGGTTGTTTCTTAAAAACTCCTCGTAATTTTCGCCGTTAAAATTTTGGGGCAAGAAATGAGGGATGGTATAACGAATTAATTATTATTATTATTAATTCGTTATACCATCCCGGTCAAACTTTGACTCGTCGGTCCACAAAATATTTCTTAGGAAATGTTCCTGGTCAGCGTCAGCGTTTAACATAAGCCGAGAAAATTCGAGTCGCCTGGCAGGATCTCCCTCGTGCAATGTTTGGACAGGTTGATAATGGTATGGGTGTCTACCTGATAGATGTACTACCGACCACACTTTCCACTGGGACATACCGAGCTGTCTTGCAACAATGTTCGTTGAGATGTTTGATTCATCAATAAAACACTGAAGAATGGTGTCCTCTTCGTCAGCCGTGTACCGTCGAGGTCTGCCAGCGTTGACTTGTGCTCTCTGAACACTGCCAGTTTCAGACAATCGTCGATAGATGCTCCCGAAAACAGTAACGTGGGGAAGTCGACGATCGGGAAAGCGGCGTTGGTATTCTCGCCGAGCCGCAGCCGCGTTTCGATCGGCAAAACCATAACAAAACATTATGTCTGCGTATTCGTTATTAGAATACAAAGCCATGTTATCCGAAATAACAATGATAACAAAAAGAATAACAAGAAAAACAAGAATTAACAATAATGATCGATAACAAATTAACGCGATGAGAGATTGGTTAATAGCAAGATAACAACACACGTGCTTGCGCGGCGTAGAGTCAAAACTTACTAAGGAAGGCGACGCGAGCGCAGCAGACGCCGTGTACTCCCCCGCCCGCACACCCCGCCCCATCACGAAGAATTTCGCCAGTAAAATCGGTTGTTTTAGCGAGGATCATAAACTAAAAACACAGGTTATTTCTCTCCCCGCACCGCGCGCCGCCGCGTTGGTTCAAACACATGCCATGCCACGAATTATGTATTTTAAAATTAACTTTTATACCTTTTTGGAAAGCTTACAGAATAGGCAAGTTGTTTTAGTTATTTGTACGATTAATATCATAGTAATTTTTGTGACGAGACAACATTTTTGAAGCGTAAAATGAAAATATTAATAAGATATTATTCTTAAATCGCTCATTATTTTAATTATTTTGTTAAATTAAATAGTTTTAATTATATCAATAGCTTAATTAACGAGCCAGCTACAACATCATTTTTAATGGTACCCATTCAAATATGTATTTTTTTTTATTTGGAATTAAATGTCAAATTTTGGGTAAATATCGAAAAACTCTTAAAATTCAAATATCTCGAAAACTATTGAATTTCGGCCATACATATGGGGGGGTTCAATTTGTTGCATTTTGGCCCCCTTATCAGCCCCTGACGGATATACGTCGAATTACCGTAACCCTGTATAATAGAATAAACACAATAATTTCACTGCAAACATGTTGTAAGCTCACATGCAAAAAGCGAATTACTTAACTTCTTTCTACCAATAATTATGATGATACCGAAGCCTTTTCTTACAGCAATGAAGTAACTCATAATTACACGCACACACACTCACGCGCGCACACACACACAAACACACACAAGCGCGCGCGCACCACACATTCTTGTATTGGATTTTTGTTAATTTTTTTTTTTTTTTATTGTTAATTTGTTAAAAATTATAATACTAATACTGTAACAGTCTAATCAATACTTTTGTCTTATTTTCGGGAAATGAGCGCTGATTGTCCTTAATACAGGCTACATCTAGGCTAGGACATCAGATCGTAAACTTATATTGTTACCTACTTATCTCAGATGTACTAATCCTATCTTGTCAACCTACTTTCTAACAGACTGTACCTCTTGTTTATGAAATAAATGTTTTTATTTATTTATTATTTATTTGATGTTTAAGGTGAAAAAAGAATAATACATTAATAATTGAAATAAAAAAAACTGAAAAAATAATATTAATTCCATAAAACAGATCAATCTTCCTATCAATATTACAATAAAAAGACAAAAGAATAATTAATAAAATTTTATTTGAGGTTATTTTACAACAAACTAGGTAATAAATCCAGTAAACTCATATCATGGAATTGGGCTACTTTCTGCTTTATAAATTCACCAAATTGTTTACCTATTGCAACAACTACGTCGTAGTCTATGGTTACATTATCCTTTTTATCATATGTATACGTATTAACATTATTACCAGTGTTAACAAAATAACCATTATTATTACTAACTTTATCAATTAGAGTATTCTTAATGTGAACTTTATTGCCATAATATCCATCATTGACATTTTTGTCTTGGTTTTGTTGAGCTGCAAAAATACTTTTGTAACCATTCTCGTTGCTTGTTGATACACTCATATCTTGTGATTTGGAGCTTAGTGATTTGGTCTAAAAAAGAAAGACAGAAAATGTTTTTATTTACGCCAAAATTAAAGCACAAAAAAAAAGCGTTTTATACAACCAGCCGCAAAAACCGTCTAAAAGTAACCGAACGAAACGAATTTTAGAATCTTATGAAATCAGAAACCTCGCACACTTATTCGCACCGAATCAGACGAATCGCCGGATGAATTATTAGGAACTTCGTATTGTTCGACGCGGACATTTTGCGTTTACCACCTCGCGCACTATGCGACTGGGATAGCACGACGACAAGACGCTGACCTGTCGACATGCAAGTCATCGGGTGTGCGCTGCACCGTGCTTCTGCACGCAGCGACAAGTAGCGAGAGCGTTCGACTCCCCTAGCCTGTCGTTGCGATTTTGCAACTCGACGCCAAGGGCATTAGTTTGAACAAAAGGAAAATTTTCGGCTGTAGCCTGTCGTTGCGACTAGTCGGCGAGCTGACGCAGTTGCATATCGCATAGTGGGCATCATGACATATTACAGAAAGAGCTCTAACTTTACCATCGACCCAGTTATTGTATTTTGAACTTTATTCCGAGCAGTATAAAGTTCCTAATACGAAAATTGACAAATTGACTCCGTTTAACTAGTCAGTTTTTGTAATTGGAACTTTATATTTGTCGCAATCAAGTTCGAAATTCAAAAATGGCTCGATAGACCGTGTTTTGTAACAAGGTCGTTTGGGTTCAGTACCACTTAAACGGTTGTGTTATAAGTACATATTTATAGAGGCCAAAGTAACATGTATTTTGTTAACGTTTTAACTGACTATCGTATTGTAGTTATAAAACTATTGCCACTAAAGCTAGTGTTCCATATGACCACATAACGTCTGAAATTTACCGTCACTCAAACATTATTTTTGAAAGTAAGTTGGTGTGTTTTATTTTTTGACATCGCATAGTCAAACCCCAATACCATCTTTTTCATGACAGCCGTTATATGACGGCAACTTCTCTTCTAGGAACCGTAGGTTTAGGCAAAACAAATAAGCAATATTACTCACACTACTCACATCACTTGAATCAGAGTCCAATATCCATGGTTTGTCTGGCACGGGAAGCGTGCCAGTATAGTGAAATTTTGTACAGTTTTTACCCACACACTGGAAAAATAGTTAAATGAAGTTAAGCCTGTTAGTAAAGGCTGGCGCAGATTAGGGCGGGCTGCATAGCAACGCATTGCAAAACATTGCACTTTCGTACATTTTATATGAACCATCGCATCACGATCCGCCAGGCGTATTTTTGCTGTCATTGTTATGCGTTGCGGTACGATGTACACACGGCTATACAGCAAGCTATACATTTCCACTTTACACTGACCTCTCATTGTAAGGAAATCCTATAAAATGCGAGATCAGCTTATACTGGAAATGTATAGCTTGATCTGTAGCCGTGCGTACGAAGGAGGATTTTTGCAATACTTCGCGGTGCGGCCCGCCACCGACTGAATAAAGTTCGATTTAAATTTCGCGGGCTACCTTTGCACATTCACCTTAAGTTCGATAAACTTCGCCAGTAGTGTTTTTTTAATTTATTTTATTTTATAGGACAATAAACAGCTACAATATGTGTTGAAATAGAGCAAAGATAATACAAAATATTAGCAATATTGCAGCCCACTACATTATCCGCATATTATCAAAGTGTAGTGCATGTTTAAGAGGGTGCATTATGAAAGGTGGCAACGACGTCGCAAATACACTGGGCCGCAAAGAAAGCGGGTCTGTTATAAAAAAATCCGATTACTTTTAAAATATTTGAGCAATCTTTTTAAAATAAAAAACTAAATTAAAGAGAAGTCCTGACTGACTGATTGACTCATCAACGCCCAGCCCCAAACCCTTGAACATAGAAAGCAGAAATTTGCACAGAGGTTCTCTTTATAATGTAGACAAGGAATAAGAAAGGATTTCCCGGTAGTACATTTCTGTGGGATATTTTCCGACATCCACGCGGGCGAAGCCACGGGCAAAAGCTAGTTACAATCATAGGAAGACATACAACCTTTTTATTTTTTTTTCGGCGATTGTATTAAAACCATAAATAAAAAATAAACACCAAATATAATTTTTAAAATTTTAACAACTATTAAACATTTGTTTTACTTTTGTTTCTTTTTATAAATATGGCATTTCTTATGCAGAAAGTTATTATTTTGATCAATTAAATTAAAAACATGCCACTAATTCTGAAGAGTGTAGCTACCAGAATTCTGGCAATGCTTGAAGACGGGTGTAGTCAACGTTATAGGTACAGCGAGAACTGTTAACGTGTCGCTATTAACCGTTCAAAGAGTGCTCCAGCGATTTGAAGAGACCGGATCCAATATTCGCAGACCAGGAACAGGCTGAACAAGGGGCACGATAGCGCGGGAGGATCGATATATGGTGTCAACAAAGTTGAGAAATCGATTTCAAACGACTGTTCAAGTCAAAAATCTCCTTCTACTACTGCCTTCTACTGCTGGAGTAATCCGAGCACGCGTTCAGTGAGGCGGCGTCTTCCTGAAGCAAACTTGAAGACATTTAGAACTGCAAAAGATCCAAAACTCAAAAGCCAGCTTCGAAATTCAAGACTGAGTGACGTTAGAGAACACATGAATTGGACTCTGGATTCTGGTCAAAAGTAATGTTTTCGGACGAATCGAGGTTCATACTATACTCACGATGGGAGGCAAAGAGTCTACAGAAGACCAGAAGAGCGCTATAACCAAGCTTGCATTGAAGAGAAACTGCCATACAGCGGAGGCTCCATACACGTGTGAGCTGGAATTTATTTCGAAAGCCGCACCGTGCTAGTGGTGATAAAAAATGGCACTTTAACTGCAAAAATATACGTGAATGAAATCATAAAGGAGTATTTTGGTTCATTTTTAGTAATCATGAGCGAGAACGCCATCTTTATGCAAGATAACGCATGTGCAGCACGGATAGTGTTTGACTACCTTGAAGATGTCGCTATCACTCGCATGGAGTGGCCAGCATGCAGCCCAGACGTGAACCATCCCTGGGACGAACTAGAACTACGTGTACGCCAGGGAACTTCCCCTCCAATCACGCTTTGTGAACTGAAAGAAGCACTGATAGAGGAATAGGAAAATATTACTCAGCATCGGTTCTGAAATCTGGTGAAAAGCATGCCAAACCATATAACAGCTGTATTAACAGCTCGTGGTGGCAATACAAAATATTATATAATATATATAAATATAAAAATTGCTTATTTGATAACGTAGCATATTTTTAGAAATCTAGTCAAAATAGTCATCTTTACTAAACTTACTTTTATTCAACATAAAAAATCATAATCTTGATTTTGTATAACATTTATTTAAGCACTATAAAATTGTCTTTAATACAGTCTTTATTTGATAAAGATAGCTCTAATATTTTGGAAGTTATTGATGTTTTTGTTACCGCCCCGCTTTCGTTGCGCCCCAGTCTAGCTGTTAAATATTCTCATTAAATATTATGAATGGCAATATTATTACTGTAACACTGAATATTTAGTTTTAAGTGTTAAAAAAAAGCATTTGGAAACTTTCCATTGAAAAGGATTCATCCATAAACCAAAACAAAAAAAAAAAAAAAAAAAACAATATTATTTTGACGAAATTGCTAAAGAAATCATTTTTCCTGCTGTGTTGTATCGTAAAAATATTAAAAAAAAAAAAAAAAAAAACTATACACAGACCTCTGCCTTACAATTTTTTCCACTGCACTGTAAAATAAACAAGTGTATTATTTAAAAATCAAAAAAATAAAATTAAGCTTTTATTAGTCTGGATATCATCTACGATCAGAGTCCTTGTCAAGGCGAATCAAACGAGCCCAAACATGATAGGGTTGCGTCGTTTCATTACTGAGTTCCTGTGGCCGCTTTAGATCAGTTCCGTGGTACCAAAATATTGCATTGTCACCGATTTTACATACGTATGCCAAATTTCAGCTCAATTAAACATCGGAAAGTGGGTCAAATTTATCTTGCAAAATTCCAGGACATAGGTAGGTACATACAAGTGAAGTTAAATAAAAGCTTTTAATAAAATGACATATTTAAAAGCATAAATCAGTTGTCATCGTCATCCTCCTGCCTGAATTTCCTTGGGGTGGGCGCGACACGTTTTTCTCTTCCTTATATCTCTATCAGCTTTCAGCCGTATCCATTGTAATTTCTCATACAATCCTTCCTCAATGAATTTCAGTCTTTTCTTTGGTCCGTCTCTTTTTTATTAACTATAAGATTCGTGCTTTACACTTTCCTTATCAATGCTCCTCATTCTTCCGACATCACCATCTTCCTGGCCTTGTCCCAAGTTACTTCAGATTGGCGAAACACGTTTTCTTCTTCCATTCTCCCCTGTCAACCGTCTTCGTCATGCCATCATTCACTCCCTTTTATTTCATATCATTCCTCACACAATCTTTCCTCTCTCTCTCTATCAATCCAATCAATCTGCCTAGCCTTTTTCCAACTATGTTGGGGTCGGCTTCCAGTCTAACCGGATGCAGCTGAATACCATTATTTTACATGGAGCGACTGCCTATCTGACCTCCACAACCCACTAACTGTAACTGGGTAATACGATACCCCTTGTTAAGACTGGTTGTCAGACTTTCGGGCTTCTGACGACCCGTAACGACTGTCAAAGATCCACGAATGACAGCCGGGACCAACGGCTTAACGTGCTTTCCGAGGCATGGAGGAGTCTTGGTATGTAAAGATGGTCACCCATCCACGGACAACCCCGGCAAGCGTAGCTTAACCTGATGGATCGACCCGTGCGACTGTTATTACTTAGCCACAAGCTCCTCTCTCTATCAATCCATCAACGTTTAAATGCACATTCGTCCCATTCCTCCTCAAGCTTCCGTATCATGTTCTATGTTGGAGGATTTGGTTTCCGCTCTTAGTCCTTCAAGTGGACCATTGTGCGTGGTTAGGTTAGATTATCTTCCGTATCATAATTAAATATTTACCATAGCTTCACAACGGGATCCATGGCACTAAAGAAAAAACAGATAAAAAAAAGACAATTTGATATAGCCGCGGTCGTTTTAAAACTTGGGGCACGAAAACCTAAAAATAGGGCTCCAGAAAAAATTTCGGTAATGGCGGATAATCCTTCAGCGCGGGAGGTACACAAGTGTGTGCGCAGACACAGTTGCACTCCTCTATTCTCTTCTGGAGAGATTTAAAATACAGTTTGTGCACATGGAACTTACTTTGGCAAAACAATTGCTTCCTACACACTGAAATAGAGAAATAATGCTATATTGTCGGCAATATACTAAGGAATAAAAAATTATATTATATATTGGTGCTGCAGACCCGCATGGGTCAATCGATTAATCGACCCGCATGGGAATCGGTCGTCGATTTATTATAGTAGTTATTTTTTTATGGTATAATATATCCTTTTTAGTGTAATTTTGATATCCCTGAAATACGGATATCAAAAAAAAAAAAAAAAAAATCACCAAAAACCATCGTCTAATCAAGCCTTCGGGACCCCGGGGTAATAGGGTGGAGAACACCATGGGATAGCTCAAGGACATTGAACTTGACCTCATGGCCATTGACCTTGACTTCAAGGTCAATGACCTTTAGCTAAAGGTCAGTGACCTTAGAAAAATCGCTGATTTTGACCTCACTCATTGACTTTCAAAATGTCCCTGATCTCAGAGGTATGAAGCGTCTATTCTACCCAAAAAAAAAGTTGATACTGTAAAAAAGCGAAATTTTTTTTTTTCGAGCTCAAGGTAAATTTTTCATCGTCTAATATTATATGAGTCATTCACCGCCTCATCTAACCCGAATGATTCACCAACAATAGAGGGGATCTGGCGCTCGGCGGCCGCTGCCGCGGCACGCTCGCTTCGCTCGCTCGCCTACGCGCGTTAATGGTCACTGTTCTAACCTAACCTAACCCAAATGATTCACCAACCTTAGGAGAACCACGGATCTTACCTGTACCTGCACCTGAGAATCGCGGATCTTGACTTTTGGAATTTTGACCTTGACCCGAAGGTCAATGACCTCGAGGTCAAGGTTCATGTCCTTGAGGTGTCCCACAGTGTTCCCCACCCTATTACTCCCATATCCCATCGGGTCCCGAAGGCTTGATTAGGCGATGGTTATTAGTGTATTTTTTTTTTTTCATTTCCGTATTTCAGGGATCCCTAAATTACACTAAAAAGGATATATTATACCAAAAAAAAAATAACTAGTATAATAAATCAACGGGTTATAAAGTAAAGTGGAGCCATGCTTAACAATATATTCATATGCCTAGCATATGGACGGATATATTGTTGCTGTAGGTGGTTAACCAATAAAAATGGATCTAAGAAAAGATTAAATATATTAAAAAAAAAAAAACTCACCCAGGTTTGACATTCTCTTCCTCCACACTGTAATTAGAAATTACACGAATTTATTATCACGAAAGTTTTGTTTCCCTCGCGATGTTTTCCTTCACTGTAAAGGTTGTCAAAGTCTACAATCAGCAAAATTAATTTTAATAAATTAATTTCTTCGTATATTTAAATCACAACAGTACCTACGGCAAATTGACGTACGCTCACAAAATACATAACAGTACAAGTACAGAAGATTCACTCCGCAAAATCATTTAAATAAATAGCGACTCTTGCTACGTCACAATAAAGTGCAATCCAGGTCAAACAGCGTTAATTACCTACAGATAAATTCACCTAGAAGTTGCCTCTCTTTCTATGGCGTCACTCTTATACCTTCTGACTCGTTGGGGTTGTGTTCTTTTACGACGCGGCGCGTGAGTGAGTATCGAACTAACGTGCGAGCCGGCCGGTGCGCGGCAGCCCACATTACACAATTATATCACAATTAGCTCGACAAGTCGAGCCCGCCGCTTACTTGTAGTTTCATACATTGCATTGCTTTGGCATTTTTGCTGAGCTGGTCCTTTTTGGCACAGCCATTAGGCACATATTCCTGCATCGTAATTTTGTTGTTATCGCAAATGTTGTTTTTTTTTATTATTGTTATTTTAATCTGCTGTTAATAGTTTGTGCTAAATAAATGTATTTTCTTTCTTCTTTCTTTTCTATTCATACCTAAAATGCGGAGTGTGTCTGGCCTGGTATGGTGTAATTTTTCTTAACAATTTTCCCTTTTTTTCACATTCTAATACGAGTGTGTCGTGACAGTATTAGAATGTGAAAAAGCTCCATTGATGTACTCGTATGTGCGATGCCACAATAGAAATGGTTTAAATAGAAAAACATGTAATAAATCACCTTTGGTTTCGATCCATTTCCTTTCGACTGTAAAAATAATAAATAAATATTAAATACTTGTTACTATTTATAAAAAACGATTCCTGAAACAGTACAAGGCGCAGGTCAATACGGGAATCATTATGTGCTATTCTGTAAAATTCACTTTCGACGTGTGTGCGATGCACACTTCGAAAGCGAACTCATTTGTTTTAGGCAATAGGGATGATGCCTGGGTAAAAAAAAAGAAATTCTATTTAGTCCGTCAGTCAGATAATAAAAAAATATTAGACACGTATTTTTTGTTTTAACATTTATTAAAAAATGACTTGGATAACACGCCTTAAAGTTGGGGAGTGGGGCTCGCTACGTCACTTCTACGTATAAAATCTAGCTAGGCGTGACGTCATGTTTCTCATATATATTAATACCCTTTGCAATTTAAGCATTGATGAGGGTCGTATTTTCTCATACGCGGATGATACTGCAATAGTCTTTGCTGATAAGACATGGGCAAAAGTTAAAAGATCAGCCGAAATTGGCCTGTCTAAGATTGCAGTTTGGCTCAATCGTAACCTCCTCACACTTAATGCCTCCAAGTCCAATTACATATGCTTTACCAAGTATGCACACACCCAGCCTCCGGTTGAATTCCAAATTAAGATACACTGCTGTTCCAATCCCACAATTCCTGACTGCTCTTGCACAAAAATTGACAGGTTACAATACACTAAATACCTGGGCATCATGATAGATCAGCGCCTATCCTGGCATATGCATACTGAACTAATCATGAAAAGAGTTAGGAAATTAATATGGACGTTCAAATCATTGCGACATGTTGTCTCAAAGAATCTTCTGCGGAAAGTTTACGTCTCGTTGGCACAATCGATTCTTACGTACTGTTTGCCATGCTGGGGAGGGGCAACAAAAATTAAATTTTTGGAACTTGAGAGGGCGCAGCGTTCTCTGCTTAAGGTTATGCTCTTTAAACCTTATCGATTCCCTACTGAAAGTCTTTACAAAGCCTCTGGCCTTCTTTCTGTGAGGAAACTTTACCTACTCCAACTTATCCTGAGAAAACACAAATCCATTTCGTATGATCCCACAAAGCCGCGTAAAGATGGCAGAAGAGGCTACTTAGTTGCTCCATCTGTCCCAGTCAGATCTGTTTTTGCTAAGAGGCAATATGAAAAGCAATCTTCCCACGTATACAACCTGCTGAACAAAGAGCTACACATCTTTCCTATGAAACTCCGTGACTGTAAATTAGCTGTGTCTGATTGGCTTAAGAATAAATCCTATGACGACATTGAGGCTTTGGTATCAACGCTTCCTTAACCTTTCCTGTAATTAGTAGGACCATGGTAACCTATCTGTTAGTGGAGGAAGTTGTACAAGCTTCCTCCGATCCCAAGACATTGTTCGTAGGGCTAACCTAACCTTATCCTAAACAGAAACTTAATGTTTATATGAAATTAATTCATATACTCAATTCCACGCTCACACCATTACACACGCACTCATACCTTCTCACTCACACACCCAACACAGACATACACACACACACACACACCACACACACACACACACACATTCTATAAATCACTCATATACAACACACTAATGCGCTCCTTGTTGTATTTTTGTATTTGTATTTTTTTATTTTTATTTTTTATTTTTAAATAATTTTGGTTATTATATTGCTTACTAATTGCATATTTGTGACTATGTTAAATGGAAGGGCGGAGTCACCTAACACAAGCATCCTCTTGCTTAAAAGGTGATCTCCAACTCATGTGAGTTAAGTTTTGTTTAAATGCAATAAATATTTTTATTTTTTTTATTTTTTATAATCATTTGATCACGTAAAGAAAGAAAAAATAAATGTCTAATATTTTTAGTAATATAAACGACCCACGCATTAAAAAAAAATTAGTTAAGTATCATCCTTATTGCTTAACTCACTAACAGTATGAATGGGTTTCATTTTGAAAGTTCAACAACATTCATTGCGGTATTTATTTACGTTGTTGAGCAGACAAATCTTTCGAACATGACATACGTGTCGTTTTGCATCCTCGTCAAATTTAAGGGTGTGATACAGAAAATCTAACGAACAACTTTCTCCATGGCACCAACATCGTAATAGCGAAAAAATAATCAGCCGTCCCATACATTTGCGTCGAGTAGTTATTGAAGTTTTCTATGGGACCGGTGGACATTTTTTCGTGAATACGATGTTGGTCCCATGGAGAAAGTTATTCGGTTTAATGTTCTGTACCACACCCTGAAATTTGATAGGATGCAAAACAACACGTTGTATAATTATGAAACAATGGATTAGTAATAAGCTTCAAAATCGTTCTGATTCTAATTGATAGTATGTTACGCAATTAGGGTAAAAAAAACCAATAAATCCAGCAATACATTTCTCTTTATGGCATAACTGTAGTGATTACTGGGGAGTTTTTCGCTACTTCTTCTTCTTCGGTCTATTTTTCGAAGGTCCGTTTAAAGAAAAAACTGACTGTCAATGTGAGTATCATGCAGGCTAGATTGAATACATGAACTGTCTGGCGGTTTTGAGTATTCTGTTTGTATATAGTCTACGCAAATGTCCTGTAGATCTGGTAGCGTTGTGTGACGGGTCGTTGAGTTCCCTAAAATAGGGTTGAGATACACGAAGACTGATGCATGCTTGCCGTCTGTTGAGACAGGTCAACTCAAAGCCGCAATGGCTCTTTCTCCAAAAGGCCCAGACATGGCCCTGCATTGTTGGACTCACATAAAATCCTAATTATGTTTGGACTTTAAAAGAGCCCATGACCTCTGAGTTTGTTTCGGCTTTTCTTCTCGGGGATCACAACTAGGAAATGCATCTAGTTTTAAATTATGGACCAAAATTTGACGTGTAAAAGTGACTTAAACGGTCCGTCTATCGTCAACGCGAGCATGGTTGAAAAGCTTGTTGTTTCATCCAGCGCAACTGAGAACTACTAACGAGCAAGTGAGAACGCGATAACATGGAACGAAAAATAGTGTTCGTAAATTTCATAAAACTTGTTCCAGGAAATATGTGTTTTTGAGTAAGCCTTACAAGTTTGTGAAATTAATGTTTGTCATTTAGAATTTCCATTACATGTGCGAGGTTTCTACGAAGATGTTTCTTTACTTTTACAATTTATGAGTACATTATGAACGGCAAAAGTTCAGGTATAATTTGTGCAAAAAAAAAGATTTTTGGATGCTTATACTGAATTTGTTTCTATTTGAGGAGCTCGTGGCTAAGTAATTACAGCCGCACGGGTCGATCCGTCAGATTAAGCTACGCTTGCCAGGGTTGGTCCGTGGATGGGTGACCATCTTTACATACCGAGACTCCTCCGTGCCTCGGAAAGCACGTTAAGCCGTTGGTCCCGGCTGTCATTCGTGGATCTTTGACAGTCGTTACGGGTAGTCAGAAGCCCGAAAGTCTGACAATCAGTCTTACCAAGGAGTATCATATTACCCAGTTAATGGGTTGTGGAGGTCAGATAGGCAGTCGCTCCATGTAAAATACTGGTATTCAGCTGCATCCGGTTAGACTGGAAGCCGACCCCAACATAGTTGGGAAAAGGCTAGGCAGATTGATTGATACTGAATTTGTTTCTCCAAATTTTTATTTTTTGCTTTCGTAGAAACCTAGATATAGTACACAAGGTAAGTACCTATTAGTTCAAAAATTTCAAAGAAAGATGTACACAACGTAATAATCACGTACGAGCGTTTGTATGAAAAGTATAACAAACGGGTTGGAGATCTACTTACAGAAATAATCATTTCATATCATTTGTGTTACAGCTCTAGGGAGAAGAGATAATCCAGCATTGCATATGTAAGAGGGCACGCCATTTATGTCTCTACAGACATAAATGGCTTTAAACCTAAATAAAAGCCTCCGTTAAAGTTTTGTTTACATTTTTTAGTTTTTATTTATTTCTTGAGTACAGTTTTCATTTTATTTTCTGGTATATTGGCGTGTGCTAGCTAATAACAATATAGCTATAGCGTCTAGCGTATGTAGCTTTATAGCTTATAATTTAATGTAATGTTCTGTATCTCGTAATTTTAATTACTTGGCATGCCTACCATTGTTTGTTTGATTATTCAAACAGAGATTTTTCTAACTGAACAGACAGCTGAGCTGCTGGGGAGTTTATTGCGCCACTTCTTTGTTCACACACTTTGTTCCACGCTAGTGCTTTAGCACTAGGAAGTGGGGAAGGGGGTTTTGGGGGACTGTCTTTTGTAATTTTGTCGTTCTAAAAATGCTGATTCTCAGCCTAGTTTGAATAAACATGACTTTTGATTGTGATTTTTAATATCTTAACATTAGTTTAGACAGAGTCTCATTGGTAAAAATGAATCCCTATTTCCCTTGGTCACACCCAAACTCAACTCAAACTCAAAGCATTTATTTCAAATAAACCAGTTACAGGCATTTTTGAATTGTCAATGGGTCGGTCAGTCAGAAAGATGAAGCTAGTTGCCCATTCCAAAGCGTAGTAGATCCCTTTGGAGAAGAAAGGGCAAGAAACTCCACGGACACTCTTTTTAATCAAAATATTTTTCCAAAATATTGGTTACATCGTTAATGTTGAAAATATACATGTGAGAACAATATAGAAAGACGTGCACGTTAAAAAGCGTCCGTAATAAAAAGATAAAAACTAAAACAACTAAATTAAATATTAAAATTAAAAATAAGCCATGGCAGCTAAGAGACGACCAGCCCCAACTGACGGCGCCCGTTCACGAACATGACGCATGGATCAGCCCCAATTAGACCAACCATTTTGAAGGGAACTTAATGATCCAACACACGCCACCACCAGCGAGACATTTGAGTGAGCATGACATACTTTCAACCGCCAGGGCACATTCAAGTCAGTGAAAGACGTACCCAGTAAAAGGTAGCTTAATAGTAGCTACATAGTGCTCACACACGTGCTATGCAATTATATAATTGCAATTATATATTGCAATTATAATTGCAATTATATATTGCAATTATATTGCAATTATATGCAATTATATAATTATTAATTTGACGACACGGTTGGCGCAGTGGTTGAGCGATTGACTGCTGCGCAGCATGTCGCGGGTTCGATTCCCGCACGGAACAAATATTTGTACGACCTACAAGTATTTGTTCCGAGTCTGGGTGTTTTTCTATCTATAATATGTATGTATTTACAAAAAAAAAAAATGTATATAAGTAGTTTATCAGCCATCTCGTTACCATAACACAAGCATTAGGTTGCTTAGCTTGGGGCTAGATGGCGTTGTGTGATATGTCCAAAACATATATATTATTATTATATTATATAATACTAAAAGATTGAATTTAAACAATGCAAAGAAAGTTTTCTCTCGTCTTAATCGTCAGCAGCTCCAACAATATTTTCGAATGCTAATCAATTAGTTAATGCGTCCTTGTGGAGCAGGACAAGCATTCAGCCAAACATTTTTGTCAGCGATGTAATCCCCTAACTTATAATATGCCTGGCTGCATAGTATGCGTTTTATACAAGATTTAAACCACCATAACTTGAGAACGGCTTGACCGATTTGGTTTTTTGTTTTTGTTTTATTCTCCTTTTTTTGTGGTTTAAAAGGAAAAAAATAGGAAAAAAAAGAAATTGTTGACAGGACAACGACTAGCCGGTCAGTTAGTTTTTAGCAAGTGACGCGAATATTCACGCGCTAAAGGTGGAACCCAATACCACTCTTCCTCAGGTCAAGAAAATTGGTAGGTATTGGGATTTCCATCAGGAATTTCTCGGTAGCAGCCCGGAGTCTGGATTTGTGCCCGGTTGTTGGCAATAGGCTCGCTCCATACATGATACTTAAATAAATATAACTGGCGAAATGTGGGTGTACTACGAGTACTATTAAGACCATGGGGATCTATATATTTTGTATGTACTTACAAAAGACACGCAGAACTCGCCTTCGCACTAAAATAAAAAAAAAAAATAAGTATTACTTCGCGTGTAATTTTCCATCAAGAACTTCACAATCATAACCATCCTATAATGTTCCCACTGCTGGGATTCGGGCCTCCTCTCTGTGAATGGAAGCGATACGTTCAACCACGCGGACCCAGTGCTAGTCACGAAGTCACAATACAGTATGTTAACTAACGAAAGGCGTTCCCGTTGATCCGCAATAGTATAGCGTCCATCTATACATGCTAATAAATAATATATTCAAAAACAAAAAGTTTTTTTTTTTAGTATTTACAAAAAATATTAAATTGATGTGTAAAAGAAACACTGTGCACACGCACTTGACTTTCAGCGTAGAAATACGGCGAAGTACAATGCGTGCCAATATAGATGAGACTTGAAACACCACGTGGTTTGACAGCGCAGTAGACGATTTTAGGTCTCTTTAGCGGTATGAGGTCTGAGCGCGGGACGGGACCGTGCGTCATCGGGGTGGCGGAAAGAGCGCGGGAGGCGCGGTCAAGTCTGATCTTTCGTGGCTCGTATTGTACCTATGTCCCCGAGTGAGACAAAAATTGCGACGTTGCCAGTTTGGGCAACGCCACTTTCACACTTCGGAGAGAAAACTGCCTTCCTGTATGCCTTGACAACTGTAAATTACCACTCAAAGACAATGTGGGATAACACTTGGAGTGCCGTCTGATGTGGAACCAGCATATCAAAAGCAAGAGAGAAGAACTCAATAAACGGCACACAATAGCGCATGTTCCGTGGTTTATTATTAACTCCGAAATCCTCGCAAATAGAGGTACGAGGAACAGGGTGTAAAGTTCACTCATCCTCCATGGAAAAGGGAGGATCCTCCGACCAGACTGGTGTTGTGTCTGGTGGGCTACTGCCCGACGTTTGATGTCGGAACGTTGTATATATGCTAGTCGCGCGGTTAACTCTGATTGCGCGATGCAGGATTTTGCGTGACGTTATTATAATGCGTAGTTCGCATGTGGCGATGTAGATGCCGCCACACGCACACCTAAATATGACCACTATATCAATCTACCTAGCCTTTTCCCAACTACATTGGGGTCGGCTTCCAGTCTAACCAGATGCAGCTGAATACTAGTATTTTATATCAAGCGACTGCCTATCTGACCTCCACAACCCAATTACTGGGTAATACGATACCCCTTGGTAAGACTGATTGTCAGACTTTCGGGCTTCTGACGACCCGTAACGACTGTCAAAGATCCACGAATGACAGCCGGCACCAACCAACGGCTTAACGTGCTTTCCGAGGCACGAGGAGTCTCGGTATGTAAAGATGGTCACCCATCTACGGACCAACCCCGGCAAGCGTAGCTTAACCTGATAGATCGACCCGTACGGCTGTTTTTACTTAGCCACGAACTCCTCCTAAATATGACCACTATAAAAGAGGAAATTCAGGCCTCGTCAAAAAAAAACCGGCCAGTGCGTGTCGGATGACGCACAATGAAGGGTTCCGTAGTTGGGATGAATTTATCCCAAAAACAAACTTAACATTGTAGTTGAAAAACATGTATGTTTGTAATTACAAAAAAAAAAAAAAAATATGTGTCAAAACTACAAACTTACAATTTTCGGACTTTTCCCTTTACTGGTTCCGCGGGACCTTGCTTCTTGCTAAATTTCATGTTCTAGGTCAACGGGAAGTACCCTATTTTAATTTTTAATTATTCGAGAGTATCAAAATTTCGCAAAGATGACCGTATTTTTTTATTACGTTAACCATGGCGTTGACATATAAGCTGGAATTTTTTAGAGCTCCAAGGAACTGTAGACCTACGTAATTGATATTAATTTCAACTTAATACCTCCATGCGTTTCTGAGAAAAAGTGTCTTGACAGACTGTCAGACAGACCATACAACGTAGTGATTTTTATTTTATTTTTATTGAAAGGAACAGCAAACAGTTACATTATAAGAACTTACAACTAACTTAATAAACAATATTAGTAACAATATAACCCACAACGCTGTCCACAGGTAGACATAAAAGTTTAAAAAGAAAAACAATGTGTTATAGCTACGAGTTTTAGTAGCAGTACGCGCAATAATTAGTTGTAAAATTAAGTTAATAAAGCTTAAATTTGGATATAGAATATATAATATAAAATTAAATATATCCTTATTAAGTTTACACACAATGGATTTAATTTAATAGAGAGGCGCGGGTGAGGCTTTTGAATCCTATAAGGGTCCCGTTTTCTTCTTTTGAGGTACGGAACCCTAAAAATATCAAAAGTGGCTGG
This sequence comes from Cosmia pyralina, assembly GCA_946251885.1. Classification (NCBI taxonomy): domain Eukaryota; kingdom Metazoa; phylum Arthropoda; class Insecta; order Lepidoptera; family Noctuidae; genus Cosmia; species Cosmia pyralina. The sequence goes on along the minus strand of OX276366.1, from coordinate 7,168,787 downwards.
AAAAACAACCGAACGTACTTGCGGCGAGTCTAATCACGCGTAGGTAGCTATCAAAAACGTCTCAAGAGAAAAGACAGACTCTAGTGAAAATTACTGATTTTCATCGTGTAAATACCAGGGACCGAAAACCTTTATGGATTACGGTACAGGTATCGAAGAATTTTGGTTACCTCTACGGTTAAGGTAACCGCTATCTAGGTAACCCAAGAAGAAGAAACATGTTACCGTTTTAATATCGGTTACCTAAAAATTACCTTGATTACGAGAAAGAAACAGAATATCGCAATGCCGGCAATTTGTTGGCATTAGAAAATACATTAGCAGGGAGACCGTCATGCGTGCTGTACCTACCAGTACTGTTTACGTGTTTTTAGTGCGCCTTTTTGCGGAGTAGGTATTTGAGTTGAAGCTTGAAGTAAAAAAAGGAAATGAACAATGGTAAGTGAGATAATATTAAGTACCTACATTGTAAATTGGTAAAATACCATTTGTTTATCTTTTTCCCTCATCATAGAAATTAACTCGGTATGCCGACGGCACGTGTACCTAAGATAGAGGTAATTTTTATTTCGGTAACCGGTATTAATACAGGTTGTACCTATTCAGTATTTAAGAATTAAGGTAACGTTTGAAAATACCTGTAAAAAAATAAAGGTTGTAACCGAAAAATGCCGGTAATGATCGTACCGGTTTCGGTCCCTGGTAAATACAAACAGTAGCTGTCCTCACTGGAGCATGCACTTACCTGACTAACGTTGTGTTGCACAAAACCAACATTAGTTTAACTGAGACTTTAAATTCATGCCATCCCTTACATTTTGTATCAAAAAAAAGTAAGTTGAAAAACTAAAACCCGACTACTGAAAAATCACGCTCGCCGCGGTCGGTCTGTCAGCTATTCAATGAATATTATTTACTTTTACGTATTTACAACAATTTAAACATATATATTTACTTAAACAATATGACATACGAGGGGGGATCAAAAAGTAGTGAGAATGAGATAGATTAAAATGACTATTGATAACTTAATAATTTATTTTTCTACATAGTCTCCGAGTCCAGCGCTTTTCCAAGACTTCAATCCCTTTCAAAAAAAAAGTTTTGTCTTGGTCCTGCAAAAAGCTCTCCACGGCATCCATCACCTCGTTATCGTCTTCGTACCTGTTTCCCCTTAAGTATTCTTTCAATTTAGGGAACAGATAAAAATCGCTTGGCGCCAGATCTGGTGAATAAGGGGGGTGGTCAACCAATTCGAAGCCAGCTTGCTGAATGGCAGCCATCGCAACTGCCGACCTGTGCGCGGGTGCGTTGTCGTGATGAAACAGCACGCCCCTTCAAAGTTTCCCTCTCCTTTTCTCTTTGATGGCATTCCTCCACTTAGGAATTAAAGCTGCATAATATTGACCTGTAATAGTGGTTCCACACTCCAGGTAATCAATCAACAATATCCCTTCTGAGTCCCAAAATATTGAGGCCATAACCTTGCCAGCCGATGCCACGGCACGAAACTTCTTCGGGGTCGGTGATGATGGCCGTTTCCATTGTGAAGTTTGCCGTTTTGTCTCGGGATCAAAATGATGGACCCATGTTTCGTCCATTGTTACGAAACGAGACAAAAAGTTTTCAGAATCTTCTTGAAACTTGTCCAACAATATCTTCGAAAAGTCGATTTTGTTTCTGACTGTCGGTTAACATTCTCGGCACCCATCTTGCGGAGACTTTTCTCATATTCAAAGATTGTTTCAATATGGATTGAATACTTCCATAAGAAATGCCCGTTTCTTGAATTAAGCATCGGATGGTAACTCTTCGATCGCTCAATACAATTTTCTCGACTTTCGCAACATTTTCTTGGGTGACTGACGTCGATGGACGGCCGCAACGATGTTCGTCTTCCGTGCTCGTTCTCCCTACTCGAATTTGAGAAGCCCACCTTGCGACAGTGGAATAAGGCGGAGCAGACTCTCCTAATGTTGCCTCCAAATCGCAATGAATCTATTGCGTCGTTAACTTTCTTAAACAGAGGTATTTAATAACGGCTCGCACTTCGTTTTTCTCCATTTTCGAGAACACGTTATGATACGAAGCAAACAAATGACTACATTAAAAAAAAAACAAAAGAGAATCGAAGATTTTTTTACTTTATTAATATTACAAATAAGTATCTGAGCTATGCCTGCCAGTATTTATTTTTTTTTTCTTACCAAGGAGTATGTCGTTCTTACTACTTTTTGATCCCCCCTCGTATATACATACTCGTATTGCAATTTAATTTTTTTCGAGGTCAGAAATTTACGTGTAAAGTCCACCATATTAAATTTAGGGAGAATTTGTATCGCCTATGTTACCCGGACTATTATTAAGAATCTATTGATACCTCATTCCTCAAAATCGGTTCAGTAATTTAGGTGCTATGGTGGAACACACGTTAATACATACTTATATACATACTTACATACATACATAGACTGCTAAAATCATAACCCTTCCTTTTGGCTTTGCCGTAGTCGGGTAAAAAGAAAGTGACAGCATTAATTTAAAATTAGTAAAGTTAAAAAGGAAAGTCTAGGTTAAACTAATGTTGGTTTCGTGCAACTCACCGTAAACCACACAAACTATCTGCTACCTATAGATCACTGATTGCAGATTAGCACACAAAAAAAATGAATTTGGATTTTTTCTTTTGTCTGTGCTGATATTTTTATTTGAGAAATTATTGATCGCACACCAGATTAATATTCTTACATCAAAAAAAAAAAATACTTTACATCTAATAATCTACATGTACACCAAATAAATTATTGTACTACTAATTAAGTAATTGAATATCAAAACATGTACAAATAATAATCATTATTATTTTAATCAATTTACATTTTTTTATTTTTTATTATTGCACTATTAGTTAACTAATTCAATATTAAAACTTATATAAATTATAATTATTGGACACCTCGAGGTTTGGTTTAATTAGGTTCCTTTAAAGCCCTGCAGACAGAAATAGGAACCCCGCCTAGCGGGGCTCCGTCGACTTGACTTTACGTTTAATTTATTTAGACATGCAAATTTTGATGTGCAAACAGTATTTTTGATTTACGTATTCCTTTGGGAAAAATTGGTAATTTTTGATGTGCGTTTAAATACTATCCTTTTTATTGTAATCTAATAATGGTATAGTATAGGGTTTAAGAAAACGCCCTCTGTTATTTAACATACTGTGTACACTACTAGTGTTTCATGACTAGCCGGTCTATTCTGTAAAAGTATCACCGTGAAAATTTAGGCGAAGTGAGTTTAAAAGTGAGCTGTCATTGTGTGTGACCACCTGAGAGGCAACTCCCGTGTTATTAACAACGTTCGCAATCTCATCTCACGTCTCTATCTGTCAAAAATTGTTTACCTACATTTTTACATTTGATTGTCGCTGGCATGATATTGCGACTTGAATTTGAACGTTTTTTACTCAGATGCCAGGGATTGACACTGTTGACAACTCACTTCAAACTCTCTTCACCTAAGTTATCACGGTGCGATTTTTGCAAAATAGCACCGCAGAAATGAACCCTTCCATTTCTACATAGAAAAAACTTACCACGGATTCAGCATGCTGACCCTCCGCCTGTTAGAAAACCACCAGCCCGCCTTTTAGAGGACCACCTCTTAAGGGGTCATTGTACTTATCATTATGAACAACTTTTACTATGGGACCAAACCAGAAATTACGAAAAAAAAAATGAGTTGTTCCCTACATTTTGACGTAACATAAATGTAGGGAACAACTGATTTTTTTTCCGCGATTTCTTATTTGGTGCCATAGTAAAAGTTGTTCAAAATGATGAGTACAATGACCCCTTAAGAGGTGGTCCATTAATTACGGGACACGCTGTATATGTCTGAGCCAACTGGTTTAATTAGCCGTTTGGTCAACCGCCTAGCTTTTTCGCTAAACGCCGCCGTTCAACAAGCAGCCTGAATGTTATCAGCCGATACGACTAATACAATATTTAATGAACTGGTTGGCTCATGCTTGGGCCATTTATACAATAGGGCCATCTGCTTCTGCAACGTCTCCGGCGCTGCGGGAAATGCAACCTCTTTACACCTCACCTCATGCTCACCTCCGCAGCTTCGGCTCAGCCGCTATGGCTCATACAGGTGCCTATGCTTTGTTACAGTGGGCGAGGGCTGCCACCTCTTCGCGCTTCCAGATTTTTACATACACTCTAGGGGAAGCAGCCAAAAGACTTCGTGGAGTCGGGGTGCCCCGATATGGTTTTGCGTAAACGCATTTAAACTGTGAGAAATACCTGAAAAACCAGGTTTGTCGACGCCTTAATGACGTGTGGATTTCAGGGCCAGGTGGCAGAAAATGGAACTAAATTTAAATGTCTGGGCTAGGCAAGTAGTTAAACGTTATCGATCCAAGTAATTTGATTAGCAGTGTGATTGAATGGAGGAATATATTTCAGGCTGCTAGTTGAACGGCAGCGTTAGTGAAATGGCTAGGCAGTTGAGTAAACTTCTAATTAAACCAGTTGGCTGTGACTTAGCCTTTCTCAAGAATTGGACTATTAAATACAAAAAGATTTTTCAAATTTGACTGGTAGTTCCAGAGATCAGCGCATTCAAACAAACAAACAAACAAAAAAACTCTTCAGCTTTATTATTTCTATAGTTGTCAGTAAGAAGTGTCATTTTACCAAAACTAAACTAAATACCAAAACAAATCGGAGAGTTGCCATTTAAATTATTTCTAAAAGATAATATCAAATGGCTTTATGTATTCTACACTATAAGTGAATTTTTAATCATAGATACGCAAACTTCCAAATATGATCTCACTGGTAATATAATAAAATTTTAATTCAAGTAATTTTTTCGACCTCAGGAGTAATAATTGAAATGTTTATAATTTTATTTAAAGGTATTTCTTGCATTAAGTAAGCAAAATATGTGGAACTAATTTATATTTAAGAGCTATTATGTATAGACAACAGAATATCAGTTTATACCAAACTATCAAATTTCTTCAAATGATTTTAAACCTTAAAATATTGAAGTCCAAAATCGAATAACAAAATTATATACTAACATAACTAAAACTATTAAAAAACTAAAATATGGCGTCGAAAAATTCCTCCGCATCGCTGTCGACTGGTAAAGTACCCAAGAGACTGGCGGCATTGCCACGTTGTATGGCAATGCTAAGCCGCTGGCCAAGGTAAAAGCCAGCCCTTGGGTCACGGGAAGTGTCAACCAGCCGTTTGGAGATTTCGTTGAACAAACTATGTGCACTCGGACCCCACGGCCCAAGGGTTTCAACCCCAAACGGCTCGAAAATATAATTACCGATAAGGTTATTATACTTCCGCCGCTTGAGGTTTTCCGCAGCGGCAGCAGCAGTGCCAGCACAGCACGCAGAGCCAGGAAGATGGGATGGCGCAAGAGTATCGACACACGTTGCGTCCCACACTAAAGGCCTTCCCAACTTCCATGGAAATAAAGACATGCCGTCCGGTCTCTTGCCATCGTCGCGTGCCAAGCCATTGGGTTCTAATACAGCTGGAACGCCGACGGTGACAAGGGCTCGTCGGATGATGTCATTGATGTTCGCGTGCCGTGCTAAGCGACCCGCACTTCGGCTGCAAGACAGGCCGTGGTGTCCGAGAAATCGAATTAGAAAATTTGACAGTTTGTGGTAACTTGACCTGCTGCTATGTGTGCCATATTTTATGCAAAATAAAGATAAATTGGCGCGATGTTGCGCGCGATAACTTACTCCACAAGTGTAACTTACCACTGCATGACATATATTGCCTTTACACTGAAATAAAAAGAATAACGAAGAAATATAATTCATACTACCACAGCTACTAGTACTTACTCTACACAATACTGTCTATCTTGTTTATTATTAAGTTACTCTGTATGGTTGTCACATTTATGCAATAAAGATTATGTTTATGTTCATCAGCGTCATCCAAAAAAAAAAAAACAAAATAAAAAAAAAAAACAATCAAAGAAAATCGTTTTGTTTTCTTTTCGCAGCAACCTTACAGTATTTTGCTTATTTAATACTTGTTTCTGCAGGTACACAAGAGGTACCAAATCTGCTTATACAGTGCACTTAGCTACATATATTGGTTAGCAGCACACCCGCGGTTCTGACATCAGGATGGCGGGTGTAACTAATTTTTAAAATATCATTGTACGGGTGTAGGTATACAGATTTTCAGGAGAGGTACGTAAAGGTACACAGAAGGTACCAAATAACTGCAATAAATTTAGGCAAATCTGAAAGTACACCCGCGATTCTGATGTCATACATCACTGATGAGTGTCAGTGTCATCCTCTTTCTAAATGTAGTGTTTTGTCTCGTCAATTAAGGTTTGAGTATAGGCAAGCTGATTCATGAATTAACTTAGATCCTGACAGGTGAATGTAATCAAAAAATCTTTGTTCATCATGAAGTAAATAAATCAAACAAATAATGAATGTTATTCTTCAAACATTGCTTACTTCAAGTTTATTTCACGAACCCACATTCTACGTTTAGTTTTACGTTCTTCCTCTTCTGCCAACACGCAACTGATAATAATATCTTCGTCAATCTCCATGACAGACGACGTCTATAGTCTGTTTTTTTTAACAAACGAGTACTGAGTTATATCTCTCGCACATTTCTGATATTGACAGAGTGAGATGGGTCATTGGTCGGGGTGGGGCCAACGCTTTTGTTTTGTTTTGAAATTGTTGTTAAGGCCCATTCATATTGAATACTTCTAAAATTTACTGTACAGGAGACAATCATGTCTGCCACGACTCATGCACAAACAATATCGTCTGGTTCAGTCACTAAAACACGTGCGACGCGCAGGTAGTCGATGACTCAACTGAATGTACACGTAACTATAGCGTTTGGCTTGTGTGGAACGGACTTTATGTTGATTACGTGGACCAATAGCAACGCAGTCAAAATTTTCGGTAGTCGTTTGTTAAAAAAAAACAGACTATACTAACAACAACAAAACACTCAGACTAAATAAAAAATCAGGACACAGAGGACGCATGCTATCAACTAATCCGTTCAAAACTTTGCATGCCGTGCGTGTACCTTTATGCGCCTGAGGCATATTAACACTTGTTTTAAAATAACTTACTTTTACAGAGCAATAATTTCCTTCGCACTGTGAAATGAAAAAATCTAAGTGTGATCATGACATATTTACATTATTTGACTCAGAGTGCCCACTCCCGGGATCTCATAGAAAGGAGGCCTGTGTCCCAGCAGTGGGTACATTATAGGCTGATTATGATGATATTACAAATTAGAGGATTATATTCAAGATAAGAATGAGGAGAGGAGCTCGTGGCTAAGTAATAAAAGCCGCACGGGTCGATCCATCTGGTTAAGCTACGCTTGCCGGGGTCGGTCCGTGGATGGGTGACCATCTTTACATACCGAGATTCCTCCGTGCCTCGGAGAGCACGTTAAGCCGTTGGTCCCGGCTGTCATTCGTAGATCTTTGACAGTCGTTACGGGTCGTCAGAAGCCCGAAAGTCTGACATCCAGTCTTACCAAGGGGTATCGAATTGCCCAGTTAATGGGTTGTGGAGGTCAGATAGGCAGTCGCTCCATGTATAATACTGGTATTCAGCTGCATCCGGTTAGACTGGAAGCCGACCCCTTCATAGTTGGGAAAAGGCTAGGCAGATTGATTCAAGATAAGAATGCTTGGAACCATGCTGGTCCTGCTCCATAGAACAATCTAGTCTAAACAAAATCAAACTTATTGTATAATTTAATTGTATAATTTATGTTTATTTTCATGACATTGACATGACTTTAACTCACACGCTAACTTTTATTTGTTGACATTTTCAAGAAAACCGTATACGTTTATAATATTTGTAAATATGTGAGCACCATGTAAGTATCAATTACATAAATAATTTATCTGTCATTGCTTCATTGTTATTTATTTTTACCTATTGTGGTTATTTTATTTTAGGTACAGAGATATCTAGGCAGGGTATACAAACATATTTGTATGTAAATTACTTCATGTTCAATTTTATATTTATATTACTTTCTTTTTGCAATACTCCTCTATTGTAACAAACCAACGCAAAATTGTATATTTTCCTAAAATTGAACATGAAGCAATTCACATACAAATATGTTAGTATACCCAGCCTAGATATCTCTTTTGCTGACTGCACATCATCTTCACATGTAATGATATAATGAATATACAGGTTTTATGTGTAAACAGTGGCAATATTTTAAGGGGTCATTGTACTCATCATTATGAGCAACTTTTACTTTGGGACCAAACCTAAAATCGTGAAATAAAAAATCAGCAGTTCAGAACATTTATGTACGCATAATTCGTCAAAATGTAGGGAACAGCAGATTTTTTTTGTCGCGATTTCAAGTTTGGTCCCATAGTACGAGTAAAAGTTGTTTATAATGATGAGTACAATGACTTACAACCTGTATACAAAATATTGTAAATCAATTATGAAAGAGTAACTAGAATCAATTCTTGACTGAATGCTTGTCATGCTCCACAAGGACGCATTAACTAATTGATTAGCATTCGGAAATATTGTTGGAGCTTCTGAAGATTAAGATGAAAGAAAACTTTCTTTGCATTGTTTAAATTCAATCTCTTAATTTTAAATTTAATATAATTTTCTTAAATTTAATATAATTGCATAGCACATGTGTGAGCACTATGTAGCTACTATTAAGCTACCTTTTACTGGGTACGTCTTTCACTGACTTGAATGTGCCCTGGCGGTTGAGAGTATGTCATGCTCACTCAAATGTCTCGCTGGTGGTAGCGTGTGTTGGATCATTAAGTTCCCTTCAAAATAGTTGAGCTAATTGGTGCTGATCCATGCGTCATGTTCGTGAACCGCCGTCAGTTGGGACTGGTCGTCTCTTAGCTGCCTATTTTTAAATTTAATATTTAATTTAGTTGTTTTAGTTTCTATCTTTTTATTACGGACGCTTTTTAACGTAAACGTCTTTCTACATTGTTCTCACATGTATATTTTCAACATGAACGATTTAACCAATATTTTGTAAAAATATTATGATTTAAAAGAGTGTCCGTGGAGTTTCTTGCCCGTTCTTCTCCATAGGGATCTACTACGCTTTGGAATGGGCAACTAGCTTCATCTTTCTGACTGACTGACCCATTGACAATTCAAAAGTGCCTGTAATTGGTTTATTTGAAATAAATGCTTTGAGTTTGAGTTTGAGTTTGATTCCACGGTTTTGTAAATTTTGACAATCAAGTGTCTTTTTTGTAGTAGGGTAAAACAATATTTTGTAATACTTTACCGCTGCTATACATTCCGCCTTGGAGCACTGAAAACATAAAAAAAAAACTTTATATATCTTTATCAACTAAAACGTGTCATGGCAGCTCTGTAAGTTTAACTAGTTGAAGCGCCATAAAATACTGGTGTGATAATAACGCAAAAAAAAGCATAATAAAAAAGCTGAACAAAAAAGCACTTGTTGACTAGATTATAAAAACTAAAAAACTAATTACTTTCATTGGAACCGTGCATCTAGCTTGTGACGTTTCATGAGAGGTTTACGTGAAATAAAATACTTTGATTTAAATTTTAGTCCCGGCTGTCCTTCGTAGATTTTTAACCGACTTCAAAAAGGAGGAGGTTCTCAATTCGTCGGGACCTTTTTTTTTATGTATGTTCCCCGATTACTCGAAGATGGCTGGATCGATTTGGATTTTTTTTTTGTTTTATTCGAGAGGGTATAACTATAAATAACTTTAAATTCGGAAGTCGGTGGCAAAAAAATCAGTAAATATGTACAATAAATTGCCTGTACAATTGAAAAACTGTATGAATTTAAATGAATTCAAGAGAAAATTAAAGTCATTGTTATTGACGAAATGTTATTACAGCATTGAAGAGTTTCTCAAAGATAAACGTGACTTACATCTTAATTAATTTTATTGACATACCTACTTATATTTTTTTTTAGTATATCTTTTTTTTTTTTTTATTGAATTGATTTTGAATTGATATGTTGAATTATTATAATTAATAATATATTAAGAATAATAATGTTTTGACCAATGTGGAATGCATTGTTTGTATGTTTTGCTTTTTCCTGGCTTTGTGATAATTGTTTAATTTTAGTGTTACATTTATTGTTAATACCACTTCGTATAATTCGTGTAGGTATGTTAAAACTGTTCGACACAAATGTAAATTTGTTGAAGAATAAATAAATAAATAAATAAACGAAAATACATTTAACCAGACACCGACTTCCGAAATTAAAATTATTTTTCACTTTGTAGTGTTGTTTTTGGAAGTCGATTGTATTTTTTTGTTAAAAAGTTTTTGACAGTCGTTATGAGAGTCAGAAGGCCAAAAGTCTTACAACCAGTCTGACCAAGGGGTATCGTGTTACCCAGTACCTAGGGGTAACAAGATACCCCTTACCGTACTGTGTTCGGGTTGGAAAAAGGCTGGAACGCAGTTGGGAAAAGGCTAGGAAAATTGGATTGATGGAGTAGAAAAACATTCTGGAGAAAGTTAGATTTCCATGACCGAATATAATAACACACTTCTTTAGCCTGGAAAATGTATTATTTAGCAGATTGACAGACTACGTTAGTTAGCCGTGTTATAATAGCCAAAGATTTCAATCGTAGATTCGCCTTGCCGCGTCAAAAGATGTATGCGATTCTGTTTCATTTTAACACCTCTGACACGTACAATGTCGCACAGACTTGATTGTCATACTCGTACACGCACCTCACGCCGGTTGCGAGTACTACGCGCCTATTCTTCTGAAAAACATCACCAATAACGTCACTGTAAGTCACTCTAGGGCGTCCTCTCCCGGCTTTTCCACTCACATTTGCCTTGTAAATACCTTTTGTTAGTCGCCATATTCATCTTCTCAACATGACCAATCCTCTCATCATACTCTTCAATTGTTGTCACTACATTTTCTTTTAAACCACACCGTTATCACATCATTCCTCTGCCGAATAGCATTCATAGTTACACCATATGCTTCGCAAGTAACGGCATTTCCACAGACTTTATTCCACTTTCATGACTCTTTTACCACAAACAGAGTACCTACCTATCTATTACTGTATAATTTTATAGCACCCTTTGCTACAAAACAGTGCGAGTAAACTCTACAATAGCTACAACGGTAGTCTATTGCATTAGCTCATAATATGTGACCTGCTATAACTGCATCTAACTGGAGCCGACCGGTGTAAACCAGTTATGAGTAGGTGACGTATGTAAATGAAATTTGAAAGACTGTCTTTGCTCTAGATAATAGGAACTTTACTTTTTCGGAAATCATCATGCTATTGGGAATCGAATGACACATTGTTCTTATTTTTCCGAGACTGGTGAAAAAAGTTGACCAAAAAAGCACTTGTTGACTAGACTCAATCAATCTGCCTAGCCTTTTCCCAGCTATGTTGGGGTCGGCTTCCAGTCTAACCGGATGCAGCTGAATACCAGTATTTTACATGGAGCTACTGCCTATCTGACGTCCACAACCCAGTAACTGGGTAACACGATACCCCTTGGTAAGACTATTTGTCAGACTTTCGGGCTTCTGACGACCCGTAACGGCTGTCAAAGATCCACGGATGCCAGCCGTCCCGTTTAGTCCCGGCTGTCCTTCGTAGATTTTTGACAGTCGTTATGGGTAGTCAGAAGCCCAAAAGTCTTACAATCAGTCTGACCAAGGGGTATCGTTACCCAGTACCTAACTGGGTTGTGGAGGTCAAATAGGCAGTCTCTCCATGTAAAATATTGGTATTCAGCTGCATCCGGATAGACTGGAAGCCGACCCCAATATTGGGAAAAGGCTAGGCAGATGATGAGTTAATTTGCTAAACAATTAATTCCCCTTCAACTTTTCACTTTGCAAGGTTTAAAGCTATTTAGGCCCCAAGTCAATTGTGCCCGGAAAACTGAGTAGGTAACACAGTGGGTTCACCCCAGGGTTTGGTTGTGCTGACTGTTATAAATATTTGTACTACCTATGTTAGCAAACGTAGAACAATAAGCATCATTTTCACTTATTTTCCAAGGTAGCGTGACCCTTTCATTATGTCAAAATATACAACCACTACCTTTTTTTTCCTCGTGAAATTTACCACCCCTCCCCCCGCATCCCATCGTCTGCCCGCGCTATTACTTCGTTTTCGCTTAGCGTCTTTTCTGACTTTTTTTCATTTTGCTCGGCTCATAAGGGTCGTAGCGCGATGTTAAATAGCCTCACTCAATTTTTTCAAATTCGATTGGTACGGGTAGTTCCACAGATTAGCGCGCAGATAAAACTAACTACGAATAAATACGGCGGTTTGACATATTTTCTATAAAAAAGCTGTCAAATCACCATTTTTATTCCTCAGATATAAGTTGACTTGTGCTTACCTTGCTTCTTGCCAAATTTCATTATTCTAGGTCAACGGGAAGTACCAAGGTTTTGATTTACTTGCGAGTATCAAAATATGTCGCATAAATGGGCGTATTTTTTATTGCGTTGACTTACAAGCTTCATTTTTTTAGATCTACAAGCGACCATAGATCTACGGAATTTGATGTTAATTTCAACTTGATACCTCCACGCTTCCTGAGAAAAATGGTCTTGACAGACTACCAGATGGTCAACGAAGTGATCCTACAAGGTTTCCGTTTTTTCCTTTTGAGGTACGGAGCCTTAAAATCGTTTATTCGGGCGTCGATCGCTTTGGGTAAGACACGGCCATAGCCATTTAGACCCAGTTCAACTTTAAAAAGTCCGGTTTTCCTTCCAAATTCGATGGTCATCCTACCAACCTATGCGGTTGAAGCCAATTTACCCGAACATGTCTGTAAATCTGTAGCTGTTTTATTGCAACACTAGTTGATGTGCTAATTAAATTAATAATTAGCTCTGGTGTTTTTCGTCAATGGTTATGGTTATGGGTTATTAACTGGCATTATCATTTCAGACTTTTTTTTTCTTCTAAGGTCTTCCTACTAATCTGCAGGCAAAGCTTAATGTTGTCAAACACTCGTCACGCGTGCAGTCAGTCAATCTTTTTAACAAATTACCAGCAGAATTTAAGAAAATTCAGAATGTGAACATCTTTAAAAATAAACTCAGGGCTTTGTTAATAGAAAGAAAGAAAGAAAGAAATTAAATACGTTTATTTGCGGTAAACATGACGCAAAGGACAACAAAATAAAATAACAATGTAATTAATCAATAAAGCTTATTACAGCATTGACGAATTTTGTAAGGACAAAAATCTTAAAAATAGTACTTAAACTAAATAAGTGTACTCATTGTTCTTTGACTTCTATTGTTGTTTTTTTTATGCTTAAGTTTGTATATGTTGCTTCTTTTTGTGTACCTACTGTGCAAATATTTCGACACAAATGTATTTTTGTTATGAAATAAATAACTTGAACTTGGAACTATTTTAGAGGGAAGGTAGAGGAGGTACAATTAGTGAAGACAATATTGTTGTGCCATGATTGTGATCATCGAATGTGCTCAGAAAGCGGTATGTTTTCAAAAAAATTTGCTGTTTCATACATTTTGACCGACTTCTCACCGTAGCGCGGCGGTCCCCCCGCCGCCGCTACGGTGACAAGTCGGTCAAAATGTCGCCAAAATAACCTTGTAGCGTTGTAATGGGGAAGAAAACTGTCAAATTAGTTCCGCGTAGATGGCGCTGTGTTTTTAATTTCAGTCAACTGTCAATGGAGTTCCTTGCTGAAAACCTTGCCGGGTGATGGCGCTAAGTGTTTTTAATTTCATTCAACTGTCAATAGAGTTCCTTGCTGAAAACCTTGTCGGGAGATGGCGCTAAGTGTTTTTAATTTAATTCAACTGTCAATGGAGTTCCTTGCTGAAAACCTTGCCGGGAGATGGCGCTAAGTGTTTTTAATTCATTCAACTGTCAATGGAGTTCCTTGCTGAAAACCTTGCCGGGAGATGGCGCTAAGTGTTTTTTATTTCATTCAACTGTCAATGGAGTTCCTTGCTGAAAACCTTGCCGGGAGATGGCGCTAAGTGTTTTTAATTTCATTCAACTGTCAATGGAGTTCCTTGCTGAAAACCTTGCCGGGAGATGGCGCTAAGTGTTTTTAATTTCATTCAACTGTCAATGGAGTTCCTTGCTGAAAACCTTGCCGGGAGATGGCGCTAAGTGTTTTTAATTTCATTTAACTGTCAATGGAGTTCCTTGCTGAAAACCTTGCCGGGAGATGGCGCTAAGTGTTTTTAATTTCATTTAACTGTCAATGGAGTTCCTTGCTGAAAACCTTCCCGGGAGATGGCACTAAGTGTTTCTTTAGGTCGCTGATTGGTCATTTTGTCTTCAAAGTGACTTTGACAAGTGACAAACACACAGCGCTCTCTTGCGGCGAAACTTCTAGGAAACAACCCCATTGCCGGTATTTTGAACTTAGTTGTCAGTCAATATAACGTCGCTCCCTTAAAATCTTATCTTGAACCTTACATTGCACTATTTTAAAGTTGTGTTATTTACTTACTTCTCCCAGACACTTGTCCCCTTTACACTGTGAAAAAATAATAATTTTAATAGGACATAGAAAATTAACTATTTATGTTGACGATTTTAATAAATAGCAGTACACTTTTATTACTGGTGCTGGAGAAGAATGCTTGGGGTATCATGGAGCGAATTCCGCACAAACGTCTCCATACTCCAAGAACTCAGCATCAAGCAGCGTCTATCAGCACTAGTACAGCCTCCAATACTGAAGTTATTATTTATATGGCGGATCCGGTCAATAGTACGGACGCGTAACGAATCGCAAGCGCGCCACAGGCGACATCACGTGAGGTACCCACGCCTACAGCGCGCTTCTACAGAGTCTGTTTGTTTTAACCTCATGGCGAGAAGAATAGTCTAGTGTTGGATCGCATCGGGGCAACATCGGGGTTGGTACACCACAGAACTGTATTCGATTCGTTGTGCTTAGTGATTGTGTTAGATTGTGATTTTAAAACCGTGTATCGCACCCAGTGTGTTTTCATTGCACAAAACCCATCTTCTGCCCACATGTCTGTCTAAATCTAACTGAGTAAATTCTGACGTTCCGACATATATATAATAAATACCACAGTTTTGCATTCAAAACGCTCTCCTGTAAAATCATTGTAGATAACCGTATAATACTTTGCGGCCGTCGAGTAGAAAGTTTTCTACTGTCTTCAGCATGGCGATTACAAAGTCAAATTGTCTTCACTACCCTAGACAACTGGCAGTTGTCACTGTGATTTTGACAGTTTGATTAAAAAACTTTCTTTCGAAATAGTCTACATAAAGAAGGACCTAGAAAAGATCGTTAGAAACGAAAGACAAAATGACAGATTGTGGAAGGATTTCTACGGTGCGATGTCAAAAATGGAGAAACGAAATGTCACTTCGTATAGAAAGAGATGTGTCTATTCTTCGTAGAAATGAAGTGGCCATGAGACGCGTGCAGGGCTATAATTACTAATTTGCATGACATTATAATGACAACTCGTTCATTGTTATAATTTCGACATTGATTCCTATTGTAAGTTCAGTCGGAACTGTGACTAACCACGCGCGATCCGAATTGATCGCAGTAACTAAGCACCAAATGGGTTAGGTTAGGTTCTAACCTAACAGTTCTAACTGTGGCCAACCGCGTGCCGCGGCAGTGGCCGGCGAGAGCCTTGAGAAATAGAACTAAATACTTCAATTTGCCGCGGCATTTTGTAAATGGTATTTGAATTGTCCATCAAAATAAATGTTGTGGCATATATTATGTAGTGACAAGGCAATATACATTTTGCCTTCGGCACATTTCACAACTGCGAGCGTTTTTAAACGGACGACGCCGTTTGTAAAAAGCGGAACCATACAAATCGCCTGCGACATATACAAATAAAGTAGCTTGACGACTTACCACAGCCGCAGAATCTGGACCGCGCGTCTGAAGCATTTCCAAAAAAAAATTGTTTTAAATAGTGAAATGAAAGATTAAGTTAAGTCAGTATTTATTGTTAATCAAATTGACTACCAAATTAATTCGAATTATAGGTATTCGCGTTGCTGAATTTTGGGGCCAAACAAATTAAAAAAAAAACTGTGTATTTTTTTTTATTTGTTTTTGCCATTGACACGCTAAGAAGAAGAAGACCAACTTAAACCATCATCTGCCAAACCAGTCTAACCCGATGCAGCTGAATTTCAGTATCTTATATGGAGCGGCTGCAAAGTCAAAATCAAATTATTTATTTCAAGAAGCACTTTTGAGCGTCGTTTACACTCCTACCAACTTATCTGTGAAATGGCGAAAATTGGAACTACGGCCGTCATGTTGAAATTTCATTCGAATGTGCCGACGCATGTCATTCGATTGTCGACGCATCGACGACGGTGCCGCCTCTTTGAGTTCACAGATAAGTTGGTAGGACTGTACTATCGAACAGCTATCATTCTTTGATCGTTGTATGAAATGGCAATAACACATCAAATTGACGTAAGGTGTCAAATGTCAATTTGCTTAACAATAATTAATTTCGCTTATACTGACTGGCTGATTATAAGATAAACCTGTTGACTAATGCCCGGTTTATAAAGAATTCTTAAACGGAGTTTGAACCCTCAATAGCTATTGATTCGACAAAATGATCTATTTAAGGACGCTGTTACAAATGGTTAGTCAAATCAATACTTTTTCACACAAACGTATGTTTATTAAATAAAATGCTTTACATTCTTAAAATGTTTTTTGGCTAAACGGTCGATAGATGTGCATGGTACGATTCTGAACTATAAATATAAATATAGATAGGTACAGTTTCTCAATAATTGTACCGGAGTGAAAATTTTTACTTTGGTACATTTATTGAGAAAATGTACCTATTTAAAATTATATTTATAGTTCAGAATCGTACCATGCACATCCACAGTTCATCAACATCATCATCAACAGTTTGGGCAAAAAAAAAATTAAGAATGTAAAGCATTTTATTTAATAAACATACTTTTGTGTAAAAAAGTAATGATTTGACTACCCATTTGTAACAGCGTCCTTAAGCAAATTCCTTCCTTATGCTCGGTTTTTCTCGATAGTAATTCACTCGACTTTTAAGCTAAATTCTTCGTTGATGGAGTGTTTAGAAACACGATATTGAACCAATAATCACGATCGAATGTATAAACTCCGATTGAAAACCTCAGAAACCGGGCATAGGTAACTTCTTACATACCGAAGCTTTGCATTTATTTGCGCTGCACTGGAAATAATTTAAATTATATTAGTTTAATAAAATTTTTGTGTCATTATTTACACTTATTTTTTTCTCATTTCAAAAACGTTTTCCTAATGATATGATATATAAAATTTTTGGATGCACACAGCTGAAGAACGGGATAAGCGCTTTAGCTATTAGCGAGATTTAAAAGAAACCGGATACGGATAGCAACGAGACCTCAGACGAAGACTTTGGAAACAACAACGTGTGACAGCAGTGACATAGAAAAGAGTCGAGAAAGAAGTTTAACCCCTCCAAAAGATTCACTAGTGAAGCTGGACTTGTTAGAACCTGGCGGCGACTTCGTTAAAAGAGTCATCCATATATATCACCCTTCTCTCCACAATTCCATTGCTTAATTATACGGTGCATACTGGGTAGGCTCTAATCCTTATCCATAACCTAAGGGCACGTCTTCCCTACCATTACCGCGCCCCCCGGTCTACTCCTTGATATGCAATGGTCTCTGCTGCACCATGTAACATGAGGCAACAGGGGCTAGTGTGAATCTTTGGGTTCATTTGAGTAACTGAGTCAGGTTAAACAGCGCTGGGGTCAGTACATTTAATTCATTCAAAGAATGGGAAATAGAATCAAAACAACGAAGCTTTGAACAATGCTAGGTTCGCACGTGCCTATTGGATTTCCAACTCTTGGCGCTAAGCAGTGCGTTGAAAATCCAGTGGGACAACATGGAAAAAATCTCAAGTGCTACCTGGGCTAACAAGCTAGTTTTTTTTTAATATTTAATGTTTTACTTACAGCTGCTGATCCTTGGCGACCTGTACACTACAAAACGTCAAATGATTATTAGGCTTTCGGCCACAGAGTACGGAATTGACGCGCGAGCTTCTAGATACGGCAGTACTAACAAAATAGGGGTAATTGCAGGATAAAAAAATCTATTTAGTCAGTCAGACGGTCAGATAATAAAAAAATATTAGACACGTATTTTTTGCTTTAACATGTCAATAAAAAAATACTGAGATAAAACGCACTAAAGTTAGGGAGTCTGGGATAGCTACATCACAACTATAACAAACCACGTACAAAATCTAGCAAGGAGTGACGTCATGCCACATTTTAATTCAATGTATCGCCGTAATCTTTTAATTAAGTA
Organism: Cosmia pyralina; assembly: GCA_946251885.1. NCBI lineage: Eukaryota > Metazoa > Arthropoda > Insecta > Lepidoptera > Noctuidae > Cosmia > Cosmia pyralina. The sequence goes on along the minus strand of OX276366.1, from coordinate 7,150,319 downwards.
AAAAAAAAGCGGCCAAGTGCGAGTCGGCCTCGCCCAAGAAGGGTTCCGTAGCAGCAAGTAACATAATATAAAAGTTCTTGTAGTTCGTTGTAACTTTGATCAATGTTTTAATAATAAACCGATTTATGACGTATTCAAAAAAAACTACTTAATAGATTTTGTAGAAACCTCAATATCATTTTGAAGACCTATCCATAAATACCCCACACGTATGGGTTTGATGAAAAAAACATTTTTGAGTTTCAGTTCTAAGTTCCCCATGAACCCCCAAAATGTATTGTTTTTTATTGTTTTTTTTTTATTTTCATGTGAAAATCTTAATGCGGTTCACAGAATACATCTACTTGCCAAGTTTCAACAGTATAGTTCTTATAATTTCGGAAAAAAGTGGCTGTAACATATGGACGGACAGACAGACAGACATGACGAATCCATAAGGGTTCCGTTTTTTGCCATTTGGCTACGGAACCCTAAAAAAACCTTGAAACCGCGGGGCGCATTTACTTAAGAATAAAGAAACATTTGACACTTACTTCAACCTTGCATCTAGGGATGAAACACTGAAAAAAAAAACAAAGCTAAAATTACTTTTATCAAAAGGAACAAAAAAAGTGAAAACATTTAAACCGACGACAAACCAGCCAAGTGCGTGTCGAACCACGCACAATGAAGGTTTTCGTAGTAGGGATGAATTAATTTATCCCAAGAACAAACTTAACATTGTGGTTGAAAAACATGTTCTCCCATACATTCCAACTGTAAATGTAAGTTTGTATTCACAATATTGCGAGATTTACCATGTTATTTTAAGACCACAGACTTCTTATAGGTTTTCCTTTAATCTACAGGTAAGGGACTATCTTCTGTATTTTTTTTTTAAATTTTAGGCTCGGAGATAAGGGGGCTCAATTTTCGTCTATTTTCTTAAATAACTTAAAAAAAATATTTTAAAATTATAAAACATATATATATATATATATAATATCGAGTAAAAGAGCATTACCTTTCCTCTCAAATGTGAGTTATTATATATACTATATATATGTTTATATATTTTAGCTATAAGTATTTATTTAAGTAAATGTTAATTTTTGTTTTGCGTTATACGTGTAGGTATATTTAATATTTTAGTGTATGACTTCACATATTCATAATTATCATTAATTTCTCCTTTCGCAGGTCTGCTGGAAGAAATTTCTTAAGAAATAAGCAGTACCTGTGTGCTACAAATTATAAACATGATGTATCTCTATGTATTTTTCTGTCTGTACTTATGTAGTAAAATAAATAAATATATTTGAGACCCGCATAGTAAGCCATTTGATATATCACACGATACGGTTTGCAAAACTTTTTAATTTTCTTATTTGACCCCAAAAGTGATCCGCATATTCAGAATTTATTTATTTATTTTACCCCTCCGTGTTTGGGTCATAGAAATTCATATGTGTACCAAATTTCAACTGAATCGGTCCATTAGATTCGGAGCAAATTGGCTGTCACAGACGGACAAACAGACACACAAATGATCCTAAATAAGGGTTCCCTTTTTCCTTTTGAGGTACGGAACCCTAAAAATGCAAAAATAAATCTTGTATACCCGGTTTCTGAAGAATTCTTAAACGGAGTTTACGCACCGCGTAGTTCACAATCCTCGTAAATGAGACTGACTTCGAGGACGATTCCCTTTCCAATAAAAGAAGAATCATCAAAATCAAACCAATCTGTAAAAGTTATGCGTGGCCAATAATAAAAAAAAATATTTACACGTCGACTTGAGAACCTCCACCTTTTTTTCTTCGGTTAAAAAAAAGGCCACAAAAAAAAGGGGTATAATGTTCCCACTGCTAGGACACAGGTCTCGTCTCTGTAAGAGGGAGCGGGCCATAATCCACCACGCAGGCCCAGTGCAGGTTGGTGGATGTCTTCGAATTTTTGGTTCTAGGACGTACCGATTTCCTTCACCGTTTTTGAGAAAAGACTCATAAAATTAAATGTATTTATTATAAAGAAAGTAATTTATATTTATTGGCGGGACTTAAACATTGGTGAAATATATGGGTGTACTATACAGGGTTACTTATTAATCGACGTATTCCTTGCAGGACGTCTTAACCCGTCGCGCGCTAATTAGCAGACACAATTGAAATTCTATTGTTATCTGTACACATGGTGTGCAATCGACATTTTAAGAGTTACTAGGGTTAAAATGCAACAAATTAAGCCACCAACTCATTATCTTCCTGCCCTTATCCCATATTACTTGGGGTCAGCGCAACACGTTTTCTTCTTCCATTCTCCCCTGTCAACCGTCACGCTATCATTCACTCCCTTCTCTTTCATATCATTCCTCACATAATCCATCCATCTTTGCTTTGGCCTTCCTCTGCCTCTCCATCCATCAACATGTATATTCATCACAACAAATTAAGCATCCAACTATTCTACCGAAATTCAATAGTTTTTGACTTAGTTAGATTTTAGTTTTTTTTTTATGAAAAATACAATTCAATAATGATTTACGGCGCGACTTTACTGAAATTTAAGTTATTAACATAGCTGATGCCGTAGCAGATCTTTGTTAAAAATTAAAAGTTGAAAAATGCTTAAAACTTTGGCAAAGATCACTAATTAAACATTTTATTTTTCGTAATTAAAAAAATACTGAATTTAGGTAGAACATTTTGAGATTACAGGTGTAGTGCTCAATCAATCTACCTCAATCTGCCTAGCCTTTTCCCAACTATGATAGGGTCGGCTTCCAGTCTAACCGGATGCAGCTGAATATGAGTGTGGTGTTATGTTATGTAAATACACTAAAAGTAATTACCTTTTTAACGCAGTGATTATTGTGTTTGTCATTTTGGTGGTCGCGGTGCCTCGACAATAATCCCGAGTAGTGGTGCACGCCCCCTCTCAGATTACTTTTATCAACTACTGCTGTCTGATTTGATTTCGGAAGGTGATCCTAAAATGAAAAAAAAATTGCCAGTCGACTTGGTTGATTTTGGTTGGTCTGCTGACAAAAGTGAAATCTTAAAAGTAAGATTTCCCCCTACCAAAAATCACTCAACGCGGTTAAAGAAGTTTTGCTTCAAAAAAAATAAGGAGAGTATAACGAAAACATTTTTCTAACCGCTTCCGCCATTCGTTCGGCTAATAAGGCCGAGTCGAAGCTTCTAGAACATTCTTTCTAGAACCTTCCTGAAAAACAGACGACGCTCGCCATTGTTTTTGTCAAAACCCGTCTGACTCCGTCAGCTGGGCCGCGCATCGCGAAAGCGAATCCTTGGTAAACAATCGAAGCTTCTGCCGCTGTGTGCATTTTACTGTAAATCGTACAATATAGCGTCTTGTAAACATTCGCTTAGGACGATACCAAAATAAATTGGGGGATTTTTCGTAATTATTTAGTTTACTATTGCAGCATGTATGGATTTAATTTTTGGATATTGGTTCTATTGACTATTTGATTAATTTTTGACTGAAGGAAAACAACGATAGATATTCATAAATAATTGATTCAGTGACGTCATTCACCGGTGAATTGCGGAAGATATGTGGCCATCGCTCTTCTAGGAAACCGAAGTTTTATTCGTCATCTCCACAGGCGAGAAAATCGCGGCGAAATCTCGTCGTGCCACCAAATTCAATAGAAACTCTATGAATCAATATTCACACAGCGATATCATCGCGGTGATAATTTGAAGGCACAGCGTGACTATCGCCGCGATTCTCTCGCCCGTGGAGATGGCGCCTAAACCCCCGTAGCACGGGCGTAATAAAATCGCGGCGGGATTTTATAGCGCACTGGATTTTCAACTCTCGTTGTTGAGCCGAGCGTTGAGAATCCAACTTAACAATAACAGAGTACATTCTAGCGCGTCGAAAAAACACTCTGTTGGATTTTGTACTCTCGGCGCTAAGCAGAGCGTTGAAAATCCAGTGCGCTATAAAATCCCGCCGCGATTTTATTACGCCCGTGCGAACGGGGGTTTACTGTTGGTGACACAGAAATGGGTAGAAAAAATACAAAAACTCAACTCATATTTACCAAGTATTGAATTAACTGTTTCGTAGTTACTTACCTATTTAACCTTTGGCTTTGCTTAAATAAAAAAAAACCAGCCAAGTGCGTGTCGGACCACGCACAATGAAGGGTTCCGTAGTTGGGATGAATTTTACCCCAAGAACAAACTAAACATTTTAAAATGTAAGTTGGTCCACTATTACTCATTATCTTATAAAATTGCCTAATTAGCTATGATAGTTTTTCTATTAACTTCATTATAATTATATACTACTGCCGTGACTTTTTCACATAAATCCAAAAGCAACCATTTAGCTGGCGGGCACACACATTTGACTCTAACAATAATTGGCAATTTAAAGCTCAATATTACGCAAACGGAACCCCGAATCGAAAAATGGTTTTCATAGACCCGTAGTATTTTGAACTGCCTATACAACGATACCGCACAGCATGGGATAGACGAGAAAAAAAAAACATCCCCAATTTACGTGGAAGGTGAACCTACCCCATAATTTTTTTTTTCAAGTTTTCGTTTTACGACTTTGTCGGCGTGATTAATATGTATACCCGTGACAAATTACAACTTTCTAGTACCTACTAAGAATCTCTGAGCTATGTCGCGGACAGACAGACGGACATGGCGAAACTATCAGGGTTCCTTGTTGACTATGGAATCCTAAAAATACTGATTAGAATAAAATGAAATACAATACGGCCAACGAATCACGGCCGGTTTGAATTTGGTTCATAAAATATGTTATTGCGCAGCCTTCTGCGCAGGTCAGGCCAGTCATGATTACCGGCCGTATTGATGGATAATCCATTGAAGGATCACCAGAATGATTCAGGATAACCCTTACATTTTTGATCTGTTCTGATTTTAACTCCTTTGACATGATCTGTTCTGATTTTAACTCCTTTGACATGATCTGCTCTGATGACTCATTCGAAAGTGATTCCTCTTTCTTTTTTTTCCAATCTTTTTTATTTTGTTTCTCTTTCCGTATCTTTTCTTTTAATTGGTGTATTTCCTTCTGTGGATTCTCTTGTGTTTTGGTTGCCTCTACCGAATCATTCAGCTCTTCTGACCGCAACATATCAATCATTTTATCCTGTCTTGATTTTTGATCCGGCTCCAGGAATTTTTCCTTTTTCCTAGGTTGTGTCTCTACTGCCGCTGGCCACTGCTGAGCCCCAAAGGACTCTGGATTTTGCATATGAGACTCAATTTCTTTCAAGAACTTTTCTGAATAGATATCTGCAATTCCAAATGCTTTCCTATCTCTTATTTGAAATGTCTTTTTTTGTGGTAAGTTAATTTTAAACGATCTGGTGCGTGTTCCTGATTTCCTTGGTCTGTGTGTAATTTTTGGCTCACCATATAACTGACAAAATACAAAACTGAAATTATACGTCGCGAGTATCAGTACGATGATTAATCTGAATGCTTTAGACATTTTTGACGTTAATTTTACTTCAACATGTCCAGTACACTGAATTGATTTCGCTATCTGTTTATTTCATGGTATGAAAATTGATTATCTTTAGTTAAGAATTCGTGAAATTTCATTACATCTTGGCCATGCATGTACATTGTACCTACTTACTATTCTTAGGCATATTTTTTTAAAAGACTTTTACATGTCGAGACCCTTTCGTGGTTGGTCCCGGCTGTCATTCGTGAATCTTTGACAGTCGTTACGGGTATTCAGAAGCCCAAATGTCTGACAACCAGTCTTACCTAGGGGTGTCGTGTTACCCAGTAACCGGGTTGTCGAGGTCAGATAGGCAGTCGGTCCATGTAAAATACTGATATTCAGCTGCATCCGGTTAGACTGGAAGCTGACCCCAACATAGTTGGGAAAAGGCGGGCAGATTGAATTTAAGGATATGTTTTTATACATTACTAGTTTACCCGACAGACATTGGTCTGTGAAAATTTCAATCATTCATACAAAAAGGACGTTCAGTTTTCCCAAATTTCAAGATTATTCCGGGAAACTTTATCAAATTTTCTTTCCCTAAGAACCCGATTTGGACTTTAATATAAACATTTGAAATTAGCCAAATTGGTCCAGCCGTTCTCAAGTGATGCGCTTACCAACGAACAGCATTTCATTTTTTTTCCCGTTTAGTCTGGAAGCCGACCCCAATATAATAGGTTGGGGAAAAAGTTTCTTCGCATTTTTTAAGAAAATTCAAAACATTTTTTAATATACATTATTTACATTTATCTAAAGTATGTAGGTACCATTTTGTTCGATAACTTTTTGCCATCTTGTAGGCAGGGACATGATCCCATTGCTATAGAAATTTTGGGACTTCTGATCAAAATACCGCGACAAGTGGTTTTGGCAGTCCTCTCGTGATGTTAACCTGACACTGCCTAATCTGAATCTGAATCTGAAGGTGCAAGGTCAGGACTATACGGCGGATGCATTAACACCTCCCAGCCAAACTCTCTTAATTTTTGCTGAGTGGCTAAAGATTGTGAGGTCTAGCGTTATCATGATGAAAAACCACACCCTTTCTGTTGATTAATTCCGGCCCCTTTCTCTCAACTTCTTGCTTTAATCTCATCAGTTGTTCGCAGTAGAGTTCAGAATCGATGGTCCTGCCTGGTGGTAACAGCTCATAATGAATAATACCCTTCCAATCCCACCACACACACAGCATTACCGTGTTGCGAGTTAACCCGGGTTTCGCCACAGTTTGTGAAGCCTGACCGGCCTTTGACCACGAACTTTTCTGCACGTTCTTGTCGTACGTAATCCATTTTTCATCACCAGTTATCAGCTTCTTCAAAAATGGTTCGGTTTCATTACGTCGTAACAAAGAATCACAAATGAGTACACGGTTCATTAGGTTTCTTTCAGTGAGCTCGTGAGGTACCCAAATATCGAGCTTTTTTGTGTACCCAGTTTTTTTCAAATGCGCCAAAACTGTTTTGTGGTCAATTCCCAGTTCTTCAGCTTCGTCGTAACTACTGATATGCCGATCTTGCTCCACTTTTTCAAAAATGGCATCCATTTTATCCGTAATAGTGCGACCAGAGCGACGTGCATCATTGACATCAAAATTTCCGGATTGAAAACGCTTAAACCAAATTTGTGCTACTCTCACAGACACTGCACTGGGTCCATAAACATCGCAAATTGTTTTCACAGCTTGCGTTGCATTTTTACCTTTTTTGTAGTAAAATTAAAAATGTATCGAATTTCTTCATTAGATTCACTCATCTTGACAGTACGAAAAACAAATGAAAATCACACATTTTCCTAATTTGAATTTGGAATTATGTTCTTTAAAATTTAAACTTTCAATGATACCAAAACCAGCCAGATACAAATAGTATAGCCAAAGAGATTTTATTTTAAGTTCATACATACTATAATGCGAAAAGACTTTTTCCCCAACCTAATAGTTGGGAAAAAGGCTGGGCAGATTGATTATATAGATAATTTATAGGCTACGACTGAAATTTGAACAAAATCTATCCTGTAGTATTTTCGTGATGCTGGAACATGCAATCTGACAAAGTGATTAAAATTCTAAAAACACTTAATTTCGCCATTATTAAAATGCCGAAAATAGGTGTTTTTAGAATTTTTCATTCCCAGACCTCGTCTCAATTACTTTTTACAAAAATATCCAATGTGTGCATTGTGTATTCATAAATTGTAATATTCAATGTCTGTTTTGACATACGATTTTATTATATGTTTAGATATAGTTAAATAGATTTAAGTCTATTGCTAACTAAAACGAACTGTTACATAATATAGGACCCGACATCCTCCCCCAAATATCTACATAAATACCAAGTTACAAGTACGGCTTCCACAATTAGTAGTTGGTAGTTGTTCTCGCGAGTTGTCGCTTGAGATGCGAGCGATTGACAACAACCTCGCGTCGAGGAAATTAAACTGTTAGACTGGGGGAAGATTTACACGTTACGACTTTAAAATGGGATGGTTACGACCGGAGTATAGTTGCCGGGCACGAGTCGTGAGCACAAACTCTAATCTGAAACCTCAAATCAACTCAGCCAATCGCAGTCCACTGCTGGACATAGGCCTCTCCAAGGTTGCGCCACAACACCCTGTCCTCCGCCTTCCACATCAAGTCTGCCCCAGCCACTTTCTTCAGGTCATCGGTCCATCTAGCTAGGGGGCGTCCCACACTACGCTTACCGATACGCGGTCTCCACTCTAGGACTCGTCTGCTCCACCGGCCATCGGTCCTTCGACAAACATGGCCAGCCCACTGCCACTTCAGTTTGCTTACTTTGAAAGCTATGTCGGTTACTCCGGTGCTTTTCCGGATAACTTCATTCCTGATTTTATCCTTCAAAGAAACTCCGAGCATAGCCCGCTCCATAGCGCGCTGAGCGACCTTGAATTTGTGGACCAGCCCGACCGTCAGTGTCCACGTTTCAGCATCGTATGTCATAACGGGCAGGACGCAATCTGAAACCTAACGAATCTTATTTCCTATCACGGCAGGTTGCACACGGGTGATGGGAGCAATTAAATCATTATATGATCAAGCATATTTAAATACAGATAGAAAACAGAATATAAGAACCCGCTGACGAGGGCAAGATTAAGATGGAATTTGTGCTCACGACTCGTGCCAGCAATTAAACTTATACTTTTTATGATGCTGTTGTCGATGTCGTAAATAGCTGTCAAAAATTTCGCTGTTTTGATTGATTTGTGAATGAAATTATGAAATATCGCTCTAAAATTTTGATTATGAATTCCAATAATTAATATGATGGCGTCCGCCATGGCTGAGCGATACCACCGTCATCATCTCAATTCGGTGGTACGGAATCCATAGTGCAGGTTTACAATAAAATACGATTATACAGCAAATAACATATATTTATTTATTTATATTTTATTTATATATACTTTATTGTACACCACAAAAATACATAACAAAAAAAAAGACACAAACTACAAAATATACAATGGGCGGCCTTATCGCTTTCTGCAATCTCTTCCAGGCAACCATAGAATGGACAGTGATTTGCCTGGATATGAAATGGGGCTGTCTTTTTTTTTTTGTTTTGTTTTTATATCCAATAACATTCAAAATAATTATCACGGTATATATCCAACGAACGGGTGCAGACCTCCACTTCTACGCGAAACTGTCGGTTTGTCGAAACGTAATTAATTAGTATTGTACCTACCGTCAGTCAGTCTTTTTTTTTTTTTTTTTTTTTTTGTGGATGGGAAATCATCAAATGACTTCTCCCGCTCCGGGCAGAGCGGGAGGGCGTGTCAGACTTTTACTGACTAAAACCCACCCGTGTTCCTTCAGTTGCCCGTGCCAGGGCCACGGTATCTCTTTCGAACTACCCGCGACCCCGGCGGCATCGGCCCAATTGACCCCGTCACTGCTGACATCTCTTTGAGGCGCGCGTGGAACACAACGCGCCGTCGACCCGGGCCTGTTCCTTACCGGACGGCGAGCTGCCCATTGCTCGTCGTCCGCAAGCCCGCGCCTACGGTGGCCGGGAATCGGCAATCGATTCCCGCCGCCCAGGGCGTCTCCTACGGACCGTCAGTCAGTCTTGTAAGGGTAATCCCTCACAAGACTGACTCTTCGTTCAGTCATCTCCCTTGACACGACTCTGCCCACGCGTGGAAATCCCTCATCTTGGTGCTACTGCTCATAATCAATTGAGAGACTATTATCACAGTCGTCTGACGAGAGCCCGAACTGCTTACGTAGTTTTGCGAACTTCGTATGCAGCTCGGGCTTCGTCGGACGACCGTATGATGTGCTGACTGTGCTATTATTGCTCAACTTTTATAATCTACGACAAATATAGTAACTTTACACTGAATATTGAGTTTTAGGAAAAAAGCATTTCGTAACTTTCTAAAACTTTTTGGCCGATTAAATGGTTAGTTGCACAAACAAAATTTTGCTAGGGCCAAAGTAGCAGAAGGATTTTTTGAAAAACTATAGTTTGTTTCGAAATTCTGGTTTGGTTTGTAACACACCGATCTCTGTGCTTACTGTCGAAAATAATTAAATTTTTTTGATGCCATATGATTATTTCCCCTCCTATTTTTATATACTTACCTGTACAGTCTACAAAAGAGATATCTAGGCAGGGTATACTAACATATTTGTATGTGAATTGCTTCATGTTCAATTTCGTGACAATATACAATTTCGTGCTGGTGTGTTACAATGTAGGAGTATTGCAAAACCAAAGTAATATATATAAAATTGAACATGAAGCAATTCACATACAAATATGTTGGTATACCCTGCCTAGATAAATCTCTTTTGCTGGCTGTACATATTATTTTTTCTAAGACTGTTAGATTTTAAATTATATAAATAATTTAAATATGTTCTTGTTATGTAACTAATAGGTAGGTGTCATAAATCACAGTACCTAATTTCTTATAAAATAATTCCCAGGCACTTAAAATAAACCCTAGGTAGATAACTTTCATTAAAAAATAAGTAATTCTGAAGAGTTAATACTGTTGAAGATTCTGTTTACTTACATTGATTAAAAGGCTTTGGGACTAAGTTCTGAGACACAAAATTGTTTGAAAAGGCTCAGGAAATTGTTCGTTAAATTAATTCCTTACAAAATGCAAATAGACAAGAAACTTTATGATATAATCATATAATACGTAAAATCGTGTGTTAAGTATCTAAAATTCACTACAAACATCACTCAAGTGACAATTCCAAAGCGAACTCATTCGTTTTTAATATCATTATTTTCATATTGATGATTGCTGTGAGGCCAGAGTCTGCAGTGCTGGGGAGATTCCTCCAGCTTCATGTGACGAGATGACATCATCATTTTCCTGCCCTTATCCCAATCTATTTGTGGTCGGCGCAACATGTCCTTTTTTTCCATACTTCTCTATTATTCGTCATCTCGGTAGTCACCCCCTTTCTAGCCATGTCATCTTTCACACAATCCATCCATCGTTTCTTTGGTCTTCCCCTACTCTTATAGCCATCGACATTCATACTCAAAACTTTCCTCACGACATTTTCCTCACTCCTCCGCATCACATGCTCATACCATGACAGCCGATTTCCGCACAACTTTTCAGTCACCGGTGCCACTTTTAGACTTCCTCTTACGTACTAATTTCTTATTCTATCCATTCGCATTCGTGTAACACCACACATCCCTCTTAGCATTCTCATCTCAGCTGCATGCAACTGCTTTTCATTCATCCCTTTTGTGGCCCAACATTCTGATCCATACAAGACAGCAGGTCTAACCATTGTTTTATATATCTTCCCCTTAAGTTTAAGGGGAATGCGGGAGTCGCAGATTGTCCCCGTGACCTGCCGCCATTTCATCCATCCAGTGTTAATCCTATGACGAGATGACATTGTGAATATTTTTGACATGAGTGATTTTATTATTTGTAGTTTGAATTATTTATTTTTTATTTTATTTTATTTCACCACGTTATTTATGAATGATGATGCAATACTAACATAGTTTTTAAGACCTTTGTAACTAACATAACATTATGGACATTTTAGTCTGAAATAAATTAATTTAATTTAAAGTAAATCATCGCGGATTCACAACGAGACTCCATTCGAATTTCGAAGTGACTTTTAGAGAATGTCGGTACCTAACTGAATTGGTATTTTTTGTTGCGTCAAAAAAACAGAGACAATTTGATTTGAGAACGCACTTCCAACTTGTTATCAATTATCATCAAAAAATCTATTCTACATCTTTATTACTTATTCAAGGTGTTCAAAATTAACTCTCAAAACATTATGGAGTGTTTTAGACCATCGAACTGAATAACTTTTACTATGGGACCAACTTTGAAATCGCGAAAGAAAAATCAGCTATTGCCTTAAAAAAAAAAAAAAAAAAATATGTTCGCTTAACTCATCAAACTGTACGGAACAGCAAATAAATAATATCTGATTTTTCTTTCGCGATTTCAAAGTTGGTCCCACAGTAAAAGTTATTCAGTTCGATGGTCTAACTCTAAAGCATTCCTTATAATTTTTAGAGTTAATTTTTTAACACCACTTATATTTTCTATCCATAGATACATAATATAAATTAAAATACTAGTATTCAGCTGCATCTGGTTAGACTGAAATCCGACCCCAACATAGTTGGGAAACGGCTAAGCAGATTGATTGATTTGACTTAATTAAAGTCTCTTTTCATGTTTGTGTGTGTGACTGGGTTCTACTTCTAAACTACACAAAGGATTTTGATGCGGTTTTCACCACCATTTTGAAAATTTATTCCGGAAGCTTTATGTGTTTAATACGTTGCTAAACTTACGTCATTAAACTTACATATAATACAGAAATCTCGATGTTTTGTCAAGTAATAAAAACCGTTCGTAGCAGAGCCAGGTTCTTGGTGATTTATCATTGAAACAGAATGTGAAGGAAGTTCCAAACAAAAAATAAAAGAATAGAAAGGATTTTCCCCAACTCCATTCTTGAATATCCTTGGTTGAAGTTTGTTCATGAACAAAGTCACGGTCAAAACGAGAGTAAGGCTCGTTGTACACGACACAGTTTTTTGGTGCCGCAACCTAGAATAATCGGTTGGAGTTTACGTAACGAGGCACTGTGGAAAAAAGACAAATGTTTAAATAAAAAAATGTTTTTTTTTTTTCTGAAATCGTTAGTTTCTTGATTCTATCTCGTAGAACAGCTAAAAATAAGGCTAAAAGCCTCTTGGTGTTTTTGTCTCCAACCAGCCGTTTGACGTAAAAATGGGGTCTAAGCGATCCTTTTACCAAGGCGTTTGCAAGCTTATGCCTACACAAGAACACCGCGCCGAAGAAAAAACGTGTCTGTCAAGAAGATTCCATAGTGATCCATACGACACTGACGACCGTACCTACATACGGCGAATTAACCGTAGTTTTCCACGGTAAAAAAACGTGTGTATACAAAGGGCCTAACTACTTAATCCTTATTTTTTTCATATATTTCTAAGAACAAAACAAACAAGAACAACTTGCATGATAACAGCATTCAGTTATATCATATTCAAAGACGGAAAAAGTTTTCAAAAGATGCGAATGATACATACAAATGCGAGTTCTCTAAAGGTGCGTACAAACTAAAGCATGACCGTTTAACATAACTTTTTATGTATTTGACGGCGCAGCAAGTGGCGCCATCTAGTTTTGTTACGAAAAGGTCGGATAACAGTGACACTGGTCACTCTAGCAGAGCGTGTCTTCTGATGACAGATGATGTCGTACGACGACACCATGACGAACTGTAATAATTATTCCTGTACAATCCTGACGATATTGAACCTGCTGAAGCACTGTTACTATAACTACTTCTGGTAAAGGCATCCTGCCCCAATATACATTTATCGTTGGTGCATTGATGGACTGGTGGTCCAGTGGTAACGACCCCAACTTACGAGTTGTAGGTCTTGGGTTCGAATCCATACCCAGGCAGGCGCTTTACTTTGTGTAAATAATTTCATCACCGCTGCTCTCAAAACGGTGAAGAAAAAAATCGTGAGGAAACCGGCATGTCCTAGAACCAAAAATTCGAAGACATCTGCCAACCCGCACTTGGCCCGCGTGTTAGATTACAGCCCACTCCCTCTCAAAGAGAGGAGACCTGTGCCCCAGCAGTGGGAAAATTATAGGCTGATTATGCCTGCGCGCTGAATCCGTTCTTGTATTCCGTAACAAGTGACCGCTCAAGTTAACCCCCACCTTTACAATACTTGAGAAATAAACTTTCTTTTGTTTGCACATGAGTTCATATCAAAGGAGTTTTTGTTTTGTTTCGAGACGAATCGATTTCAGTATTGTTGACAAAAGAGGTTTGGTTTTGACGACACATCAATTTCTTATGTTCGGTATGATTGGCTTTTGTGAACCTAACAATATTGTTTGCTTAAGTAAATCCTGGGTTGTGAAAGTGTGTGGTTATGTGAATAAATATGAATAGGGAAAGTAAATCTACCTATTATAAAAGTAAATTGTTATTTTTGTTGTTGTATTTGTATGACAGTTTTTCTAAGGAATTTGTGGATAGAAAAGTCCTTTGTTAGTTCTTTAACATTTTCAGAATTCTGGAGTTTTTTTCTTCCACATATTAATGAGGCCAATCTCACAAATACATTTATTCACAACATATTTAAATCGTTAGATTCGCCCTACCGCGTCAAAAAGATAGTCGCATTTCTGATCCGTTTTAACACCTCTGACACAATGACGCAGTGACTACATTTTTGATTGTAATGGAATACAACACATTTTGATACAAGTGGAGAATTTTTGTTATTGCGACGTTAAAACGACGTTTTTCAATACACTTTTGAAGAAATAAAATAAAATACTTAACGAAAAGTGTTTTTGTCATGAATTATTAAGAAACTATGATTTAAATTTTCTTTTTTTTCCGCGCTTTGCTTTCTTCAGGTTGAAGGAGAAGCAATGGTAAATAAAAATATTTTTGATTTTTTTTTTTTATAATGGTAAATATTTTTGAGTTTAGAACACAAATAAATGTTAATTTGTTCATAAACGTTTTTTTTTTATTGTAATAATCATGGTTTTTGATGATATTCTATTTATAAACATTATTTAACTATTCAAAAAATATTAACGCCGTAAAGATGCATATCTCTTTGCCGAGATTAAAAAAAAACATTCACCTCCGAATAGAGACGGTGTGATTAAAGGCATTGAACCAATTTGGACTAAGTTTATGTATAAGATATCTGGGGCAATTATCATTCCCCACGTGTTGGAAAACGAAAAATCGCACGCGTGTGAAATATATTGCATTGTGAACCTAATCGTAGTGCGATATGAACCAGATTTCGAGGAAGTAAGTGTATTCAAAACTATTTAATAATGTGTGAGCTCACTCTTAGTATGGACACTTTTTCTCGTGACTAAGTACGATGAGGGCAAATCTAGCGATTTAAATCTTTGGGCAGCGAGGTTTGACTCAATGACAGATTTGCATTGCAGCCGTTATTATACGACGGAACCGCTTTCCTAGGAAACCATCTAGTTTAATAGGTATAGTAAGTACTAATAGGTACAGAAAGCTGCACGACAGTGGTAACACTTACACCGGGAGCAATGTAATACGGAGTTTCAATAGAATGAGAGGTCAGCTTATACTAGTTTTGTTACCACTAACGTGTGGCTTATCGTGCGTCGTCCACAAAGTACTACTAACACGGCCGGAGAGAGATCAGGCGTAGGACCAACGACTTTCCAACTTTCGGGCTGTTACTAAGAAATTCGTAATGGAAAAACCCAATAACACTTTGCCCAACCTGGGAATCGAACCCAAGACACCACGCTCAACAGTCGACCACGACGAGTCGAGCCGAGCTGAGTTGTCGTCGGCCAGTGGTCGTTGTGACCACGAGAACAACGAGGGAGTTAGTTAGAGTGAGGGAAGAGAGATTGCACCTGTGTCTGCGCTTACTCTTGTGCACTATAATATCTCCCGTGCCGACGGTTAGTCTCCACTGAGATTGGCCGCCGACTATTATGTGTGTACAATGTTTATTAATATTTTTGTGGTTTTTATAAATATGTATGACTAGCTTTTGCTAGCGGCTTCGCCCGCGTGGATGTCGGAAAATATCCCATGGGAACCATGGTACCTACTACCGGGAATTCCTTCCTTATTCCTTGTCTACATTATAAAGGGAACCTCTGTGCAAAATTTCAGCTTTCTAGGTCCAAGGGTTTGGGCTGGGCGTTGATGAGTCAGTCAATCAGTCAGTCGGTCAGGACTTCTCTTTTTATTTATATAGATAGTCTGTAAGGTATTTATGTTTATGGATCATTGTTACCCGAAATAAATGATATATTATTAATATATTTCCTTTATTTCATTTTTAAATGTTAAAATATAAAAAGTATAAAAACTTTTAAAAATATACAAAATAGTAGCCCATATACATTTTATTATTAATTTTTGTCTTTGACATATCTCAGGACTCTAAAGTAAGACCTTTGGAAGGCGTACGAGGGGCCTTAGCCAACTCGCAGAGACCCGTTAGTCACTTTCAAGGAAATGAGGCACCAACCGACGATTATACCTGCACGCACTTTGCAAGTGCACCCAAGGACAACTCCCGGTTGGTGTAGGACTACTGCAGGATATGGAAACAAAGATATTGGACTATGGATTTGGGTGGCTAAAGTGGACTAGTTACCTAGGCATATGAAAGGACTATGGCCCTTTTTTTTTTGGATGGGAAATCATCAAATGACTTCTCCCGCTCTGGGCAGAGCGGGAGGGCGTGTCAGACTTTTACTGACTAAAACCCACCCATGTTCCTTCAGTTGCCCGTGCCAGGGCTACGGTATCTCTTTCGAACTACCCGCGACCCCGGCGGCATCGGCCCAATTGACCCCGTCATTGCTGACATCTCTTTGAGGCGCGCGTGGCACACAACGCACCGTCGACCCGGGCCTGGTCCTTACCGGACGGCGAGCTGCCCATTACTCATCGTCCGCAAGCCCGCGCCTACGGTGCCTACGCGCCTATGGCCCCTGCCTGACCAATGTTTTATTACACGGCAAAAATAGCAGGGGGTGACTTGCACACTCAATAATGGGCCCCCGGAAACTGTCGCTAGCACTTAGTGATGTAGCGACAAGGGGGCAACGTATCCTGAGGTGCTTGAGGAGTGGAGAGGTATTCCACGGCTCTCAGAACAATCCCAGAGCCCGGAAGATGGTCAAGATCCCTATAAGTACTTACTGGAATACTTCCTTCCTCCGAGCACGTCTGCTCTAGCAAATCTCCACTCAAGCCGGCCAATAAAGGCAAGAATGAAGTGGGAGCTCTATCAATAAAGGCAAGCTAGAGATGAGGAACAAGACTTGTTCCGGGAGATAGGGTCCGTGGAGTCGCTATTGTCTATCAGCTCACCACATGCTTCCCTGCAGGTTTCTGCATCTCTCTTGGTCTGGCTCCTCACTCTACCTCTGACCTATTTCAGCAAAGTAAAATACCGGCACAGACCCAGAGTTCGGAGCGCGCAAGCCCCACCACGACGTCAACGTAGAGATACGGCGGTGGGGTTTATTAATAAAAAAAAAATAATAATAATCATTTTTTTCTCAGGCGTCTAGGCCCATAGATAAAATACCCAATATTATCTTAAAAACAATAATAAACTAATACATAATAATAAATCTTATTACCTATAACTATAATTATACACGTAACGTCGGCGTCGTGTTTCGCTGCGTGGTGTCGCGTAACCGTCCTTGGAAACGTCGAAATATATTATGACACCTTTCGGCTAAAAGTCCTCTTTTAAAAAGGTCTGTAGATGGTGGGTTGGAACTCGTACCACGAACGACGTAAAGTTGTTATTGTGGCGCGATTCCAACCTTTCGACCCTCAGAGTCCCGTCGGTCTTCACCTTCAAATACTGCACGACTTCCTCAATCCTATTATTATTACTATTACTACGGCAGATAGTACAGTGTAAATGGGCTCGCTGTGTCTCGTCAAAATGAGCGACAATCAGTTTTAACGTGAACTGACTCGCAACGCTTCGTGTGAGTCACACGGCAATGCCACGTAACAATTACGTTTGCCAGATTGAAACTCAATGTTTTCAGATTAAAACATAGATTTTTAATGCCGCACCCTAATTGCGTAACCACCAAGGAATGGCAATCTCATTATTTTACAATTCAGTTCAATTACGGGGGCGTAATTATAAAAAAAAAACCACACTAAAATCTGTACAGTAATTTTGTAGGAAAATGGTAGCAGTATGGGTAGGTTAGTATTTTTAGACTGTTATCACCAATCGTGGATGGATGTTACATTACTGTAATCGGTGAAGGAAAACATCGTGAAAACCTGAACTTATCTACCTTATATAAATAAAAATCAATTGCCATATGTATGTACGCGCATCACTTCAGAACGGTGCACCTATTTGGCTATGTCTTTTTTTGTTCTATTTGTAACTAGATTTTGCCCGCAGCTTCGCTCGCGTTAATTTAGAATTTGACAATCAATTCGGGTTGTAATTTGCTTGTAATAATATAATCCAATCATGATTCGAAAGAAACGTTGCGCCATCTATTATCATAAGAAAGTTATTGTTGTTTTCCTAGGAAACAGTACTTTTTTTCGGGATGAAAGGTACCCTATGTCTGTTTCTGTACACCTGACAACGTTATGCAAAATTTCAGGATGATCGGTTTAGTGGTTTAGGCGTGAAAAGGTACAAACAAACGTACTTTCTCATTTATATTATTAGCTAGGATAGGGTGGATATTAATGTTTGTCATGATAATTATGATATCCTTCGATGGTTGTCTTTTTTAACCGACAAAAAAAAGGAGGAGGTTCTCAATTCGACACGTATGTTTTTTTTTTATGTATAACCACGCACAACTTTTTATATAGTCGTCCGATTTGAAATTTTTTTGTTTTATTTGAGAGTGTATACCTCAAAGTTGGTCCCATATAAAATTGATTAACTATGCTTGGGTAGTTTTTGAGTTAGCATCACGGAGCAGAGAAAGAAGCGGAGATGCCGCAAGGCAATTAGGTCGTGCGCCATCAATTAGGTCAAGACGTCACAGGTGGGCGGGGACACAAATCTTAGTTTAGAGTGAATCGTCATCGCGTTCGGGTCCGTTGTATTTTAATGGTTTTTTTATTTGTTATATTGTTTTTATAATGAAGTGCGCTGTTGTTGGATGCAAAAATTGTTCAGGATCAAAACTGAAACATATTGATGGCATAACATTTCACGTGTAAGTCCCTAAAATGTATATTTTCATTTTAAAACACATTTTCTCGTTTGCTAGTAGCTAGAGACATCTGTCGTCGAAGAGATGCAATATAACGACTCTTGACAACTCCGTGTTTTTCTCACAATTAAGCATAATACGATGATAAATTTTCGGCTCAAATAACTTGCTTAAGTTTATTTAGCTTGTTATAAGTTATTTTATAGATAAATTACATACCTTGATACATGAAACAAGAAGAATTTAAAATAAGAAAAGTGCGCCATCTAACGGTAAGTAGTTGGTCCTAACTGACAAATAAAAATGTGGGCCTCATGCCAGCAAGAGCCTATTTTATTTTTCGAATGTATTATCTTCATGTAATTTATTTGTTTTTTTTTTTACAGAAAAAGAAACTAGAGTAGAACTAGAGAACTAGAGTTTCCAGAGAAGAGAGAGAGAGAGTTTGTAGAGTTTTTGTCTATCCAGACATATCAACTTTCACCGGGAAAAGATGAAAGTTGAATTGGCAAGTCAACTTTTTACTACAAGTGTTGCCAAAGCCTTAGAATCTTGCCGAGAAAGGTATAATTATTTCAAAGCAGCTTTTGGAAAAATTTTAGTTTTAAAATTAATCAACGACTTGTTTGACATACTAAATTCGAAAAATTTAAAACAATACGGAACCAAAAAAGCACTATTTGAAGGCAATTTTTCCAAAACGTTATCATTTTTAATATTTTCTAAAAATTACATCTTGCATTTAGCAACATGTTCTCAAAAAATTATTCAGTCAAGAAGAAAAACTGGTTTCATTGGCATCATTGTTTTTATAGACAGCGCAATAGGATTGTACAAAAGTTTTGTACAAGAAAAAGGAACTTATTTATTTGCCCTTGTATAAGTTTAGCCAGGATCACCTTGAATTATTATTTGGCAGTATTAGAGCACATGGAAGGACAAACAATAACCCTACGGCGCGACAGTTTCAGGCGGCGTACAAAAAAACTCTTATTAACACGGAGTTAAAGGATTTCTTTAGAGGAAATTGCATCCCCTTGAGCACATTGGAATCCTGTCTTGTTCTTCGCGTCTTAACGCTGTTAAATAAAACTGTGTTGTTTAGTGGCCAACAATAAACATTGTCCAATAAAGATTGATTGTTAACAATTTTTTGATTTGACTACCTACCTACCTAAACAAACTTTAGTTTTTGTTTACCCTAAACCGAAAAGGGGTCATACCCCACACAAATTCTAATACCCACTACCTGCAAAAGAAACTAGAACATTATCCTTATAAAAGTGGGGAAAAAAATATGTATTTTTATTTTAGTTCGTCTACTGGCTACCATGGCGTGACACATCACGACACATTGTTTTAGAACATTCTACGGGTATTAATATGGCGGGATCACATTATTTATTACCCAACTGCGGGTGAGGCCCAAAAGGTGGGTAATGTGTTCCCTGTTTGAAATTTAAAAAAAAATATAGTGTCATGTGGAGTATCGGGTATACAACATTCGTTTTTGTTTACCCTAAACCCGAAAAGGGGTCATTGTACTCATCATTTTGAACATTTTTTTCTATGGGACCAAGCTTGAAATCGCGAAAAAAATCAGCTGTTCAGTACAGTTATCTACATCAAACTCGTCAAAATGTACTGAACAGCTAATATTTTTTCGCGATTTCAAGCTTGGTCCCATAGAACAAATTGTTCAAAATGATGAGTACAATGACCCCTTTTCGGGTTTAGGGTAAACAAAAACGAATGTTGTATACCCGATACTCCACATGACACTATATTTTTTTTTAAATTTCAAACAGGGAACACATTACCCACCTTTTGGGCCTCACCCGCAGTTGGGTAATAAATAATGTGATCCCGCCATATTAATACCCGTAGAATGTTCTAAAACAATGTGTCGTGATGTGTCACGCCATGGTGGCCAGTAGACGAACTAAAATAAAAATACATATTTTTTTCCCCACTTTTATAAGGATAATGTTCTAGTTTCTTTTGCAGGTAGTGGGTATTAGAATTTGTGTGGGGTAGGTACCACAACTAAAAAGTGAAAAAAAAAAACTTTTTTACAAAAAAATACAACCGACTTCCAAAAACAATACTACAAAGCGAAAAATAGCTTTAATTTCGGAAGTCGGTGGCAAAAAACGAAAACACATACTTTCGCATTTATAATATTGGTTAGGATTGTCAGGACAAGGTTTATATGGAAGAAAATGTTGGAAAAGTTGCTGGGAAAATTGGAAAATTCGGGAAAACTGAAAGTGTATTTTCAATGGGAATTTTGTATGAATTATTGTTTGGACAGGACAACGTTTGACGGGTCAGCTTGTTGTTATTATAAATCTGAAATCGTCAACCCGTCTTGAGCAAACGTGGTGATCAATGTTCGTGCCTTTTCTGTATGAGAAGAGGCCCTTGTTCTGCAGCACGACAATAATAGGCGGGTATCATTATCACCAAACATTTTTCTAGGCGTAGGAAATATCACGATTGAGATCAGCAATTGTGTTTAAGGGGTTATTATTATAGAGAGTAGTTAGTAGTAGTTATTTAAAAGAGAGGGTTGACCCTCTCTTTTAAATAACGAGTGGGATCAAGGCGAGGCATAATCCCTTCACGGTTAATTAATTATAAAACTGTCTTGTAGCGTTTAAGGCGACGATAACCGACGTTTAATGATTTTAAACTGAAGATCACGTATAAACGAGTAGTGTTAAAGATTTGGAAAAAATCTATGTTTAATTACAGCTTTTTTTTTAATATTTTGGATTGTTTATACATAGTGCAATTAATTAGTAAAGTTATGTCTAAGGCCTCATTTACGGAGACGCGGGGCGTCGCGCGTTGCGTTGAGCGGCGCGGCCCGCACTGAATTCAAATATATGGCGTTGTATGAGTGCGTTTACGGAGAAGCGATTTTAGACGCGTTTGTTTGAATAAGGGCGTTTTTTGCGGCCGAACCCGCGGATGGCACCGACGCGTCCCACGCGGCGTTTATCGCGGCGGCGCACGCAGCGGCAATTCTCGATGAAGCTATGTCCGAGGCGGAATCTTCTGTCAGTCTTATTTAGAAATCGCGCAACACAGACGTAGTCACCGTCGCAATGGAGTATGATATGATCGACTTTTTTTAGAAGAAAATTCAATGTTAAAAAGTGAATTATTTAATATAAGAAGTGGCTCCTGTATTGCAGAAATAACTAGTTCCAATTTTTCGTCATTCATGCTGCAAGTTGTGACACGTGCGCTCCCATCTCTCGCCAACATAAAACTAGTCGATTTGATCGACGAGGCGAGCGTGCGCCGCCGCGATGCCCGCCGCGTGCTTCGCTACACGCTAGAGGATACGCCGCGGGCGCCGCGGCGGGCACCGCCCCGCTTCCCGTCTCGCTTCTCTATGAACATGGTCGTATATTGCTATAAGTTTGTGTTTACGCGTGCGATGATGCGTGCCGCTTCACGCGCCGCCCCACCGTAAACAGAAAAAACGTCCGACGCGCCGCGAGACGCCACGCCACACGCGACGCGAGACGCCCCGCGTCTCCGTAAATGAGGCCTAAGGCTTCATGTACACCACGCCGGAGCCACACTAGCGCCGTACCGGATGTTTATGTATACTTACGAATGAATATCACCCATGCGCCGCACCGGAGCCGCGCCGAGACCGCGTTTACACCACATTGATGCCGAGTTTGTACAGCATGTACGCAGCAAACTGAGAATCACGCAAAAAGTATCAAGCGTATTTTTATGAAACCGTCATCATTTTAA
Source organism: Cosmia pyralina (assembly GCA_946251885.1). Taxonomy (NCBI): domain Eukaryota; kingdom Metazoa; phylum Arthropoda; class Insecta; order Lepidoptera; family Noctuidae; genus Cosmia; species Cosmia pyralina. The sequence continues at coordinate 7,127,711 of OX276366.1, read as the reverse complement.
AGATAATTTAGTTATGTATCTTTAAGTATACGATTTTTAATATAATCAATACCTTTTGTTTTATGTGTAATATATTAATAATGTGTCTAATTTGGGACAGCTCTCCTTGATGAGCGAGTCCTATTACTGGCTAAACGTACGACGCTTTGCGTGAGCTCAGCACAGAACACTCAAGCTTATAGTGCGGTGGCCCCGCACGATTACTTACCCCATCGAGTTACTAGAAAATACCACATTCCGCGAAAAGTAGACATAAAATAGGTAGGAAAAAGTTTGGTCTGCCGGGGCTCAGCTTGGAGGATCCGTGGCAGTGAGAAGTTATGCTACCCACTTCGGACCATCATTTTACCTCATGTGGTTACTGAACGAAACCTTTTCGTTGCTCTTAGTGTTTATTAATAGAGTCTAAAAAACTATGAAAATCTTTGAATGCAGATTTGTTTCTTTTTAAAAATAAAGGAATGTTTCCTTTGAGTAAAATTTGCTATCTCTAGTATTTAGAGTACTTTCCCTCCAGGTGTGGTTAAACAATTCCACTCCGTATAAATTTGGTTGGACAGCAAAAACTGCCAGATTGCGGACTGGCAGACCAATAAATTTTTAAAGGGCATCATTTTAGCTACTAGGAGAACTTGGTTTCATCCTGTAACTCGATGAGGTAAAATATACCACCCAATGTGCCGTTAAAAATTGTTGGACTGCGAAACCCTCCAACACCACGTTCGGCCGACTTAGTTTTTTAGACTCTATTAATAGACAGTAAAACCAACGAAAAGGTTTTGTTCAGTAATCACATGAGGTAAAATGATGGTCCAAAGTGGGTAGCATAACTTCTCACTGCCACGGATCCTCCAAGCTGAGCCCCGGCAGACCAAACTTTTTCCTACCTATTGTAGGTCTACTTTTCGTGGAATGTGGTATTTTCCAGTAACTTGATGGGGTAAGTAATCGTGCGGTGGCTGCCCGGACTATAACCACTCAAGGCCGTTGGCATATATCTGCGTTTTAATAAAGGAAGCTATACTAAGCTAAATTGATTAAAAACTTTTTTCTGGGAACTTTCGTTAAAAAGTGTTTAGAGGTTTAAGGTTTATACAGGGTGTGGAAATAAAGGATTAACTTTGAACGATTATTACTTAATCCACGGCTTCAAAAAACAAAGGGTGTGGTAGAAATAAGGGATAGTCTATTTGAAAGGCTATTCAAGTTAGGTAACATAACATTAAACCCGTAATCCCCGAAGGGTTACGCTGAGGTGTCTATAGTAGGTACACCCACATCTCGTCAGATATGTTTAAGACCCAAGTAAAGTCAATCTGCCTAGCCATTTCTCAACTATATTGGGGTCGGCTTCCAGTCTACCGAATGCAGCTGAATACCAGTATTTTACTTGGAGCGACTACCTATCTGACCTCTACAACCCATTAACTGGGTAATACGATACCTCTTGGTAAGACTGATTGTCAGACTTTCGGGCTTCTGACGACCCGTAACGACTGTCAAAGATCCACGAATGGCAGCCGGGACCCGAGGCACGGAGGAGTCTCGGTATGTAAAGATGGTCACCCATCCACGGACCGACTCCAGCAAGCGTAGCTTAACCTGATGGATCCACACGTGCGGCTGTACATAGCCGCTCCTCCCAAGTTAATTGTTCAAGTTAATTTGCTTTCAAATCATAAGTCAAAGGATTTGACATTAATATTCATGTATTTCGAATATGTATATTCGAATAAATGCATTGAGTTGTTGCCGTCTTAAGTTTCTCCCATCGACCATGACGCTCTACTCAAAGGACGTGACGTTCCAAACTCAAATCACTAATGAGTAGCTAGAATGTCACAGCACTAGGATTTCAATGGCGATCCGAACGAGACGCGACTTATGTGTTAACGCGTACAACAGTACCTACAGTACAACTGTTTTCTTAATGTCCCTCGGCAATCAACGATTTCAGTAGCTTTCCTCCCAATTTTAAAATAAATTACATTAAGATAAAAGAAAAACAACAACAATGAACAACAACAACAAACAATTGTTAGAGCTGCTGAAGATTAAGATGAGAGAAAACTTTCTTTGCATTGTTTAAATTCAATCTCTTAGTATTATATAATTGCATAGCACATGTGTGAGCACTATGTAGCTACTATTAAGCTACCTTTTACTGGGTACGTCTTTCACTGACTTGAGTGTGCACTGGCATGTCATGCTCACTCAAATGTCTCGCTGGTGGTGGCGTGTGTGTTGGATCATTAAGTTCCCTTCAAAATGCTTGAGCTAATTGGTGCTAATCCATGCGTCATGTTCATGAACGGGCGCCGTCAGTTGGGACTGGACGTCTCTTAGCTGCCATGGCTTATTTTTAATTTTAATATTTAATTTAGTTGTTTTAGTTTTTATCTTTTTATTACGGACGCTTTTTAACGTGCACGTCTTTCTACATTGTTCTCACATGTATATTTTCAACATGAACGATGTAACCAAAACCAATATTTTGTAAAAATATTATGATTTAAAAGAGTGTCCGTGGAGTTTCTTGCCCGTTCTTCTCCATAGGGATCTACTACGATTTGGAATGGGCAACTAGCTTCATCTTTCTGACTGACCGACCCATTGACAATTCAAAAGTGCCTGTAATTGGTTTATTTGAAATAAATGCTTTGAGTTTGAGTTTGATAGGAATCCGACGACTGACGAAACACGAAGTTTGCCGAGACGTTAAGAAAATAGTTGTACTGTACATCGTTTGTGATTGGTTCATCGTGTAGTGCTGTGTATATTTTGGCTATTCATTGGTGATTTGAGTTTGTTACACATCACTTTGTAACATCGTGAACGATACGCTTAAATGAACTGATGAGCAGATAAGGTAAGTACTTTACTTTTTATTTCACTTACTTACTTACTTATAATAATTTGCACCTGTCTAATACTCTATTTCCAATAAGATTAGACATTTAAACACACCTTTATTACAGTCCGTTCAACCGATTTTGACTTCTATTGCGTTGGTAGCATGACAAACGGCAGCTGCAGTAAACAGTTGGTATTGTAACCACTTTTTTTCTGTTAATGCCATTCTTAAGCCTACGGGATAGAAGTCAAAATCGGTTGAACAGACTGTAAAAAAGGTTTGTTTAAATGTCTAATCTTGTTGCAAATGGAATAGACCTCGGTGTGGATAAAATCTGGGTAAAACCACATTGAGCTACACTCATATATTACTTAACCCCCGAAAAGCTAAAAGTCCCTGTTCCCAACTTCTATGCATACTTTTTCTTATTTATAATCTGTGGTTAAACCTTTACTGCTAGCTATAAAGTGTACCCCACAGAGTACTTTATAGTAGTTTCGTGTGAATAACCCTATTCAAATTAAATTGCTTTTGGTTACAGCATGCAGAGTTTTACAGGGTCAAATTAAATTAGCTAGCGAAACTCCGCAGACGTGATGGGTAAACATGATAAAACAAAAAATATATTATTTTGACGATGTTTTTTTTGGGTTCATCAACCGCCGATAGTGTACTTAAAACATCAGTTTAAAATTAGTTATTATTTTGTAAACTTCACAGACGTGATAGGATCGATATCTCAACACGATAAAACAGATTTTATCAACTCACACTTCAAGTAACAATACTCCAGCCGTCATTGTCCCCAAAAAATCTTCTTTTTTTTGTTTTATTTTGTCGAGTTTATATAGACCCCATCACGTCTGCGGAGTTTCGCTAGCTAATTTAATTTGACCCTGTATACAGAATTGAGGTATCGTAAAAGGCGACGAAAAAAAGGAGGAGGAAGGAAAAGGATTATAAGGTAAAGATGTTTAGTGTCTCGCAAAGTGTTATCCTCGTGTAATAATAAATTGTCGCCTATATATTTGTTACGATAAGGTCTGTTACAGACATTTTCTTTCATTCTTTGTCGTGATACCCGCTGAAATAACCCTCTCCCCGCGCGACATTGCCAGGATCGTCCCCGAACATTCCCGGACATTTTTGGCGGCGCGCGATGGGGCGCCTAGCCAATATACACGGCTTGTACACAAAATATTTCTGTGAACTGATAGTAAACTAATGACTGTTTCCTATAGTGGATAAACCAGGCTAGATTATACATGTTGTTTTAAAGCTCTAGTTTTCTGAAAATCTTGTTTTTATTACGCCATTAAAAAACAAAAGTACAATTGTTTCAAAATCTAAAGCGATAAGTAACCCTATTTTTTGACATAAAATATAGTCTAAGTCAGTCTGCATCAAATGGCATCATAATATCAGGAATTTAAACGGCTTTCTGTCAATACAAGATCGACTGCTGTAGCTGCATCCTTCACCACTTCCTAGTGCTTTAGCTGGGAAGAAGAAGTGGCGCAACGTTTGTTGCGTCCCCAGCAAACAGGAAGATGCTTCTACAATATAATATTATTATAAATTTTTCGTGTTGCTATGGAGTTTTGAAGAATACCTACTAAAGGTGGAAATGGAGCTGACTGCGCTTCAACCAGAAAGCCTTAGAGGCTTTTGGCGCCATCTAAAACGCCCCATGCGAAGTACTTATCAGGATTTCAAGAACATGACGTCACAAAAATCCTGCATCACACAAAAAAAGTTATTCGGGCGATTAGCGTACTTAAACAACATCATCCCGACATCAGCCGTCGGTCAATGATCTAATTTAGCATGTCCCTTGCCTCCCTCAGCGAAGCCCTAAACCATGGTCCGAACCCCACAGGCGCTGCCCTTAGCGAGCAGTCGCTTAATTTATAAGTTTATGCCCTGGCTGGAGGCTTTAATTTATTAAGGCTCAAGCTCTTGCCAGCGGCTTCGCCCGCGTGGATGTCGAACAATATCCCACGGGAACGTACTACCGGGAATTCCTTCCTTATTCCTTGTCTACATTATAAAGGGAACCTCTGTGCAAGATTTCTATTTTCTAGGTCCAAGGGTTAGGGCTGGGCGTTGATGAGTCAGTCAGTCAGTCAGTCAGGACTTCGCTTTTTATTTATACAGATATCAGGTCGACCGTGAGAAGCCATTAAAAAAAAAACAACCGTCGTGCCCACCAGACACAACACCAGTCTGGTCGGAGGATCCTTCCTTTTATTATGGAGTATGAAGAACTTTACATTCTGTTCATTAACTTTGCTTGGGTAGTTTTGAGCTAGCTTAATAATACGCATTTTTTCTACTTAGTCTATGTGATTGATGTTCTTATTTATTTTGCAGGTATGGTATTCGAATTTGTGTGGTGTAGGTATCACACCTAAAAAGTGAAAAATAAATAGTTTTTTCCAAATTAAACAACGGACTTCCCAAAAAAAAGGGAAACATAACTTTAATTTCGAAAGTCTGTGGCAAAAAATGAAAATGCAAAGAGACAGTGACCCCCGAAATTAAAGTTATTTTTCACTTTATACCTAGTGGTTTTTTGGAAGTCGGTTGTTTTTTCTTTTTTTGGAAAAAAGTTTTTTTAATTACTTACATTAAATTGTCGGAAAAACCAAATACTTATTATAATTAAGAATCATAACAACAATAATTGCTTATCCAATGCGTCACAGCAACAGAAGAAATCCCGAACAATATTAGTGACAGACCTAACGTATTACGAAGTAATCCTAGTCACCTAAAGATACTTATAAATGTCGACCCCTCGTCTGACCCGAAAGATTATAGTTGACACTAGTTTTTGTACCGGCTCCTGTTGCTGAGAGCCGACCTGGGCATCGAACCGTGCCCTTTTATTGATTAGCCACGAGCCACGCAAGAGTCTACCAGCACGAAACTGTAACCTAGCTGCATCCAATGCTTACCCACTCATCTCTTGAGCAAACTCGTCGCGGTGAATTATTTGCGCAACTTTGTATTTTTTAAATAAATAACTAGTTATTACTTATATTATGATTATTCATGTCCAATAATAATATTTCATGTTATTTCATTTAGTACTTTTATTATAAAAAACTAAATAAAAGCTTGTACAAAAAAAAGTAATTAAAAAAACTAAAATACCCGACCGCGGTAAAAAACTGACAAGCTAAAAACAAGCCCATTTTAAATTATATAAAAGTTGGAAGCAGGCGGGACCCATTTGAGTTAAAAATATAAAAATGGAACGGGTCCCGCCTGCTTCCAACTTTTATATAATTTAAAATGGGCTTGTTTTTAGCTTGTCAGTTTTTTACCGTGGTTGGGTTTTTTTAGTTTTTTTAATGACTTTTTTTTTTATTTCCAGCTTTTTACTTTACAAATGTGAATGATTTCGCAGACGATTTAGTTCTCGCAAGGAGGTCGTGAGAGTATTTTTTTTGGATCAAGTGCACAAAAATAGCCAAGCCTTTTTTTTTAACATGTTTTTTACGATTTGTCACTTTGAATAACTTTTAACCATATAAGTTTCCATATATTTTTGTAATCACCTTTTAAAACCCTTCATTTTGATATCCCACTCGATGGTATTAGAAGAAAAAAAAAAAAATTCGATCTCCACAATAGGGCTCCCCAAATCCGCCATTTTACTTTGTTTTTGATTTTAATGTAGCCAGTGACACTCGCGCTACCAAGACAAATCTAAAGACGTATAATTCATCCAAATCTGTTTATTTGTTTAGATGTTACGAGGGAACAAAGAAACTGACATACACACATACATACATACATACTTACATACATACTTACATACATACAAGTCAAACATTTAACCCTCCTTTTGGGCTTCGCCGCAGTCGGGTAAAAAGGTCTACATTTAAAGCCTCGTTCGCGGTCTCGGGCGATGCAACTGGCGACACGACTGGTGTCAAGCGACACGCGCGCGCACCGCACCTGTTTCCGTCCGTCGCGTCGCCAAGTAAGTCGACGTTTGCACGGACGGAAAAATATCGCGGTGCGCGGCGATTTTTTTTTACGCACTGGATTTTCAACGCTTTGCTTAGCGCCGAGAGTTGAAAATCCAACAGTGTTTTTTCGACGCACTAGAGTGCACTCTGTTGTTGTTAGGTTGGATTCTCAATGCTCGGCTCAACACCGAGAGTTGAAAATCCAGTGTGTAATAAAATCTCGCCGCGATATTTTTATGTCCGTGCGAACATCGGCTTAGTCGCATCGCGGTGACTTGTGGCCTCGTGCGTGGCCTGCTTTAATCAACTTCTTTCATTTGTTTTCTGCGCAGTCGCTGTCGAAAGAGTGTGTAGCTCGTGGCCAAGATGTAAGTGTAATCTCTCATGGAGGTTTTTAAAAGCCTTCATAATCAGCCTATAATGTTCCCACTGCTGGGACACAGGCCTCCTCTCTTCAAGAGGGAGTGAGCTGTAATTTAACACGCGGGCCCAGTGCGGGTTGATAGATGTCACTTGTCTTCGAATTTTTGGTACTAGGACATTCCGGTTTCCTCACGATGATGTTAAAAGCCACTCGTTACTTAAATTATTTTAAATTTAGCTTTTCAGGATACTTAAGCCGTTTTATCATAAAAATCAATTAGATTTCTTTCTTTTCCCTAATTTGTTTTCATTTAAACTCATATTAATTACTGATTTGTTAAAAAAGTGTAGGTAGTAATTGGTCTCATTTGAAATAAAATAAACTCCTTTTCATAAATGTAAATGTGAAAAGCAATAACTTTTGTTCAAACAAAATTATTCACTGGAAATAATTTGATATGAGCGCACTCGGGATCGTTATGTGTAAAATATATACACGAGTAGGTTCCATAAAATAAAAGTGCTAAAAATATATCTCTGGTAATTTCATGTTATGTCAAATTTCCTTCCATTCGTTCGGTTGCCGGACTCGAACGAAATAAACATACAAAATCGGTATTATTAACCGACTTCAAAAAGGAGGTTCTGTATTCGATCCGTATGGATGTATGTACGTATGTTTGTTTGTCCGCGATTTTCCCAAAAACGAATCAACCAATTTTGATGATTCTTTCACTAACGTAATCTACATACTTTCAGGAAGGTTTTAGTATATAATACATAATATAATTATTCGTATTTACAAAGTTATATGCATAAATGCATTGTATGGATTGGATTTTGATGATTCTTCTTTTCGTTTGTCTTGGGATTACCTAATTATGTAATTGTATATTCAACTAATAAAAACTTTTTTACAAAAAAATACAACCTACTTCCAAAAACAACACTACAAAGTGAAAAATAACTTTAATTTCGGAAGTCGGTGTCTAGTTAAATGTATTTTCGTTTTTTGCCACCGACTTCCGAAATTAAAGTTATTTTTCACTTTGTAGTGTTGTTTTTGGAAGTCGGTTGTATTTTTTTGTAAAAAAGTTTTTATTTTTCACTTTTTAGTTGTGTACCTACCCCACACAAATTCTAATACCACTACCTGCAAAACAAACTAGAACATCATCCATATAAAAGTGGGGAAAAAATACGTATTATTGAAGCTAACTCAAAAACTACCCAAGCAAAGTTAATCAATTTTATATCGGACCAACAGTGATGTATACCCTCTAGAATAAAACAAAAAAAATCCAAATCGGTCCAGCCATCTTCGAGTAATCAGGGAACATACATAAAAAAAAATAAAAAAAAATAAGGTTCCGACGAATTGAGAACCTCCTCCTTTTTGAATTCGGTTAAAAATGGAAAAATAAATTTACTTTAAAAAAAGTAAAAACCGACTTCAAAACCAAAAATGAATAACACAACCGACACCGATTTCAGAAGCTGTTAAGTGTTTTATGAAAGTTATTTTATTCGTTTTTGGTTTTTAAGTCGGTTTTTACTTTTTTTTTAAGTAAATGTTTATAAGGCTATTAGCAATGTATTGTAGGTTTCACATCACTAATATTCCAGTACTGCCAGTTAAACATAATAACGCTTGTATTCGGAGAAATATAATATAATATTTGTATACAATATGATTGTATTGTAGAGAAGGCACGTGTATTGATCAAGCTTGCCTGTTGGCTATTTTATCTTTATTTTAAGTTGAGATTTCCTCACGGTACGGTGTTTTCATTCGCTGTCAGTCAATGATATAAAAGACTAGCTTCTGCCTGCGGCTTCTCTCGCCTGGATGTCAGGTTTCATGGGTTTAAGCGAATCCGCATGATGTTTCGCTAGTCAGTTGAATTGAAATAGTGCAATTTCGCTGTTATGTGTTCGCGGCGGAGGTGTGCTAAGGGCCTTTGTTTTTGCGAGGAACCTTAATTCTTTTTCTAAGATAAAAGTAGCCTAGTTATGATTTTTCTGAATCGAATGTGCAGCATCCGAACAAGTGTATAGTATCCGTATCCGTTGGCTTTTGCAGCTTAGATAATTATTTTAACCGACTTCAAAAAGGAGGAGGTTTTCAATTCGTTTTTTTTATGTATGGTCCCCGATTACTCGAAGATGGCTGGACTGATTTGGATTTTTTTTTTGTTTTATTCAAAAGGGTATACATCACAGTTGGTCCTATATAAAATTGATTAACTTTGCTTCGGTAGTTTTTGAGTTAGCTTCAATAATACGTACTTTTTCCCCACTTTTATATGGATGATGTTCTAGTTTTTTTTGCAGATAGTGCTATTAGAATTTGTGTGGGGTAGGTACACAACTAAAAAGTGAAAAATAAAAACTTTTTTTATAAAAAAATACAACCGACTTCCAAAAACAACACTACAAAGTGAAAAATAACTTTAATTTCGGAAGTCGGTGGCAAAAAACGAAAATACATTTAACTAGACACCGACTTCCGAAATTAAAGTTATTTTTCACATTGTCGTATTGTTTTTGGAAGTCGATTGTATTTTTTTGTAAAAAAGTTTTTATTTTTAATAGACGATTATTATAGAACATTAACACACTAATGTGCTATCCGTGCCTGGGAAAGCTCGTTCCGGCTGTCATTTGTAGATCTTTAACAGTCGTTACGGGTAGTGAGAAGCCCGAAAGTCTTACAACCAGTCCTGCCCAGTAACTGGGTTGTGAAGGTCAGATAGGCAGTTGCTCCATATAAAGCACTGGTATTCTGCTGCATCCGGTTAAACTGGAAGCCGACCCCATCATAGTTGGGAAAAGGCTAGGCAGATTGATTGCGACGGTTAACTCAGTAGGATGTAAAAAGGTATGAGGAACAGGGTGTAAAGTTCACTCATCACTTATAGAAAAGGGAAGATCCTCCGACCAGACGGGTGTCATGTCTGGTGGGTTACTGCCCGACGGTTGATGTCGGGATGTTGTATTTAGGCCAGTCGCGCGGTAAACTCTGCTTGCGCGATGCAGGATTTTATGTGACGTCAGGTCTTTGATGCGTAGTTCACATGTGCCGTTGTAGATGCAGATTAATAATGAGTATGGTACGAGTATGACAGCCTGGACGTACGCCTTTCCTAACATTATAATATAAGCTGCCAAAGGAAATTGCCAAAAAATTTGAAAACAAAAATGGAAACAAAATTAAAAATATCGTTTTTAGTCTTTAACTTTAAGTGAGCAAACTAAAATAAGTTAACAGTGCACATAATCTTATTTTTTATCCAAGACTAGCTTTTACCAGTAGCTTCGCCCGCGTGGATGTCGGAAAATATCCCACGGGAACGTACTACCGGGAATTCCTTCCTTATTCCTTATATACGAGTACATTATAAAGAGAACCTCTGTGCAAAATTTCAGCTTTCTAGGTGCAAGTGTTTGGGCTGGGCGTTGATGAGTCAGTCAATCAGTCAGTCAGGACTTCTCTTTTTATTTATATAGATAGATGGAGCGCTATTGTTATGTATAACGTCCATGTCAAGTTGTAAAAAACGAATAGTTAGAATTTTTCTTATTTTTTCCTTTAGGTGACCGTCTTTGCATGAGGAGCTCGTGGCTGAGTAATAACAGCCGCACGGGTCGATCCATCAGGTTAAGCTACGCTTGCCGGGGTTGGTCAGTGGATGGGTGACCATTCTTCACATACCGAGACTCCTCCGTGCCTCGGAAAGCACGTTAAGCCGTTGGTCGCGGCTGTCATTCGTGGATCTTTGACAGTCGTTACGGGTCGTCAGAAGGCCGAAAGTCTGACAACCAGTCTTACCAAGGGTTATCGTATTACCCAGTTACTGGGTTGTGGAGGTCAGATAGGCAGTCGCTCCATGTAAAATACTGGCATTCAGCTGCATCCAGTTAGACTGGAAGCCGACCCCAACATAGTTGGGAAAAGGCTAGGCAGATTGATAGGTGACCGTCTTTGCATACCAACTCCTCCGTGCCTCGGAAAGCACGCTAAGCCGTTGATCCCGGCTGTCATTCGTGGATCTTTGACAGTCGTTACGGGTCGTCGGAAAGCTCGAAAGTTTGACAACCAGTCGAACCAAGAGGTATCACATTACCCAGTTACTAGATTGCGGAGGTCAGATAGGAAGTCGCTCCATATAAAATACTGGAATTCAGCTGCATCCGGTTAGACTGGAAGCCAACCCCAACATAGTTGGGGAAAGGCTTAGGCAGATGATGACATACATTAAAATAGCTTACAATACAAACTTGCTAACATTTTGAAAAGTTATGCGACAAAACCTGATTCTGAGCTTTCATAAAGTTGCTGTATCTATTTGAATGAAGATGCAATGTATTATAACATCAGACTGGCTCTAAAGTGCCAGAAAACTACATTACCTTCACAACTTGCTACACACTATCAAGACTCCTACACTACACTGTTCTGGTTAGCAAGGATGCCAAACGTAAGGACTTTTAGTCAAGTTTATTGATATTTCAATGTAATATTTTAACTGCCCTAAAGTTCGTACATATTATTCTCAAAAAAAATTACCTTAAGGAGCTCCTCGTCGGCGGCTCGAACTCGTTGGGGGCGTGGCGAATATGCATGTTATTTAGTTACTTTATTTATTTTGGTTTATTTATTTAGTATGTATTTATTTAGTTTTTATGTATTTAGTGATTTGAGTGATTTTATGATTTATAACGAAAACGAGTGCATAAAATTTCATGAACAGACCTTTGGGCGTTTAGATATTATGAAAAACTACTAGATGTATTTATTTTAAGTAATAGTACATTTTGATACAAGTGGAGAATTTATGTTATTGCATTCGAAGCGGAATTAACACCCGAGTCGTAGGCGAGGTTGTTTTTGAGCCGAGAACTGCAATAACAAATGTCCACGTGTATCAAACGACGTTTTTAACACACTTTTGAAGAAATAAAATAAAATAACGAAAAATATTTTTGTCATGAATTACTAGGAAACTATGATTTAAATTTTCACTTTTTTCCGCGCTTTGCTTTCGCCAGGTTGAAGGAGAAGCATAGGTATAAAGCCGATAAACAGCCTAAAATGAAAAATAGAAAATTCAAATATTTTTGAGTTTAGAACACAAATAAATGTTAATTTGTTCATAAACGTTTTTTTTTATTGTAATAATCATGGTTTTTGATGATATTCTATTTATAAACATTATTTAAATATTTAAAAAATATTAACGCCGTAGAGGCGCAAATCTCTTTGCCGAGATTAAAAAAAAAACATTCACCTCCGAATAGAGACGGTGTGAATAGAGGCATTGAACCAATTTGGACTAAGTTGTCTGTGACAATTTTTATTCCCGCACACGTGTTGGAAAATGAAAAATCGCACGCGTGTGAAATATATTGCATTGTGAACCTAATCGTAGTGCGATGTGAACCAGTTTTCGAGCAAGTGTATTGAAAAGTTATTTGAATTCTTCAATAAATTATCTATGCTTGTACGGTAACAATTTTGCCATTTTCATACGCGGGGAGCTATTTATTTACGCTCAAAGATGCGTTAAAATTAGTGTTGAAATATGGAAGTTTCGACGCTCATAACTTCCAAACCAATGTTTTTTTTATTCTGCTTCCATATTGGCCTAGATAATCACGAAAAAAATTGAAATAATTTTTAGTTTTGAACGTACACCGTCAAACAGACGAGTAATCACCAAACTACGTTTGTATGGAAGAATGAGCGACTTGCGTGCCCTTAAGCGAAAGCAAAAGCGCCAGGGTAGCGCACGAAATTCAAAGTTTCTTACGTTTTTTGCAATTCGCAAGTCAGTATTAAATTGTATAATGATCAAAATATAATTCACGCCCTTAGCAAGTATGTTTTTACAGAATTTATTATAATCGTTAAAGTCATCAATACAACTCTTTAAGATCAGGTAAACCTATTGAATGTCTATTTTATGAAACCTTGACATTCAGGATTATAGTAATTTAAGGAGTTGTATCACTGATTCTAATGGATTATAATTCTGTAAATAAATATGTGTTACGGTCTCGAATCATACTCTAATCAACATACAACTTAATATTGACTTGTAAATTACAAAAAAACCGGCCAAGCGCGTGTCGGACCACGCACAATGAAGGGTTCCGTAGTTGGGATGAATTTATCTTAAGAACAAACTTAACATTGTAGTTGAAAAACATGTTCTCCCATACATTCCAACTGTAAATGTAAGTTTGTACTCACAATATTGATAGATTTACCATGTTATTTTAAGACCACAGACTTTTTATAGGTTTTCCTGTAATCAACGGGTAAAGATCTATTTTCTGTATTTTTTTCAAAATTTTAGGCTTAGTAGTTTCGGAGATAAGAGGGGGGGGGGGGGGGGGGGAATGGTCAATTTTTGTCAATTTTCTTAAATAACTTTAAAACAATTTATTTTAAAATTATAACATATTTGAGACCCTCATAGTAACCCTTTTCATTTGACATGCCACATGGTGTAGTTTGCAAAACTTTTTTTTTAATTTTCTTATTTGCCCCCTAAAGTGACTTCTATATTCAAAATTCATTTATTTACTTTACCCGTCCGTGTTTAGGTCACAGAAATTCATATGTGTACCAAATTTCAACTTAATCGGTCCAATAGATTCAGAGCAAATTGGCTGTGACAGACGGACAGACAGACAGACAGACGGACAGACAGACAGACAGACAGACGGACAGACAGACAGACAGACACACGAGTGATCCTATTAGGGTTCCGTTTTATCCTTTTGAGGTACGGAACGCTAAAAACGTAAGAAAATTTGAATTTCGCGGGCTGCCCTGGCGCTTCCCGTTTATGTTATAATGTAGGTTACATTATAAACGTAAATATATAATCAATAGAAAGATAAAACAAATATAACAAAAGTAAAGTCCTTAATTATTATGTGTAAAATTCACTTGCAACCTCACTCAAGTGATCGCACACAATTCGAAAGCAAACTCATTTGTTTTAAAAGTAAATCATCGCGGATTCACAACGAGACAACGTTCGAATTTCGAAACGATAATTAGAGAACAACACTACAAATAATCCTGAAAAATAAATCATGTTATTTATAGATATTTTTACGTGTAGCAACCCTAGTAAGTACAATGTCGTCGCCAAACTGAAAGTCTACTAAATCATTCGCAAGAGGTAAGGAGCGAAACGCTAACGCGTATATCATATGAATTTATTTCTACACTTTGTAGCCTTTTGAGAAAAAACTTCGTATAAATCATTGGTGTTTGTTCTGTAGCTAAAATTACATCGATTATTTTCACAGATGAGAAATAAATTGGTAAAGGCGTTGATATATTAGAGGAAGATATGTTACGCGCTAACATCGCAAACACCTGGACTCGGGGCACGACTATATGCACCGAAACTCGCACATCTGTGATCACAGTCGCAAACCTACAGTTACCGATAGACAAGGACTGAGATAGGAGCCGGCGCTGTCGTGCAAGCGAAACCGAGTTAGCCGACGCTCTCACAAACATGGCGAAGCAAACATTAAATAATATTATAATTTTCAACAAACTAACATTTTTGGCTGTACTTACGAGTGAAAAGTAATCCCGTGTATCTTGTTTTTGGTTTGTGAACTATTTGTGCACATTTTGAAAACAGAGGAAGGCATTGTTGCTGCTTATTTAGACGATTACGGTAATTTTACTTAACGTGCTACACAAACGCTAGTTTGATTGTGATTAAGGTGAATTGTGTGCATTTAACACAATTTATGCGGTCCACGTCGAGGAGCGCGAACCTTATCTTCCTAATTTATACATCAATGGGTAAATGTAACTGGTTTGTCGCGAAACTAATGTAAACAGGACTAATGTTAGCTGCAGGCACATTCATGCGAAATGGGGGATTATTGACCCAACCGACAGCCAGTGCGAAGGCTGTGCTCCTGACCAAACCATTGTCCCATATGTTGGAGTGTCCAAAGTGCTCACTTCTGCGGACTAAAAAAACCCGGCCAAGTACGTATCGGACCACGCACAATGAAGGGTTCCGTAGGTCAAAATAAATTGTCCCAAAAACAAACTTAATATTGTAGTTGAAAAACTAGAAATCCCAAAAACCTTTTTTTTTTATGTGATAAAATTACAAATTAACGATTTTCGGACTTTTTCCTTGACTTGTGACCTTGCTTCTTGCGAAATTTCATGATTCTAGGTCAACGGTCCCCATAGGTTTTTATTTACTTGCGAGATGACATAGAAGCTTGATTTTTATAGAGCTCCATGGGACCACAGACCTACGTATTTGATATTAATTTCAACTTGATACCTCCACGCATTCCTGAGAAAAGCGTCTTGACTGACTGATAGATAGACAGACAGTCAGAAGGACAACGAAGTGATCCTATAAGGGTTCCGTTATTTCCTTTTAAGGTACGGAACCCTAAAAACGCTACTGATGCCGCAATTGGCGTGGCTACATATTGGGCCCACTCATCTAACATCATAATTATATAATTGCAACCTTTGCGATAGCCTCGAAAAGAAGAAGGACTATTGTAATTAACATTTTGAAAAGGAGTAAACATGAAGTTTAAAAGAAAAGAAAGAAAGAAAATACGTTTATTTGCGGTAAACCACTAGACAGTAGCACTAGTAGTAGTAGTACTAGGCAGTAGTAGTTCTGACTGAAACAACAAAGCTTAATTATATTAAACACGAAACTCGATACAAAAAACTTGACACAAGATTACAAATTATTGAATAATTATCTATACCCGAGGAGGAAGCCAGGGACCAAACGTAATAACGTGGAACTTGCCTGGGAATTGGACACGATATCTGCACGATATAAATAATTTCTGTGTTTATCTTGGAATTTACTGACATCGGTGAAGGAAAACATCGTGAGGAAACCAGGACTTATCTATACTAATCTATACTTCTATACTAATATCATAAAGAGGAAATATTTTTTTGTTTGTTTGTTTGGAATAAGCTCCGAAACTACTAGACCAATTTTACCCATTTTTTTATCAGTAGAAAGTTAATTTATCAGGGAGTAACATAGGCTATAATTTATTTGAAAAAAAAATTAGATATCCTTAAGAAAATTGCAATAATGTAACCCAAAGTAGCAAAATTTTGCCTATAAAATTCATTATTTGGCGTGCGCTGAGAAAACTATTGATGATACATAAAAAGTATGTACCACATGATTAAAGTATTCATCAAGTATTAGTAAACACAACAAGTCACAAATACAGTAAAGTACTCACCTTCAAAAAAGTTTGCAAGACAGCATAGCAGCTTTTGTGTTCTAAAATTTAATTAGGTCGCCGGTAGAAACAAAAGTTGGTTACATTCGTATCGTAGTATTAATTCTTATTCAAATAAATAGTTTTATTATCAAGGGTATTTAAATAGCAGTAAAATACTTTTTAATTGATTCGAGTTGGACATTTAGTTTCGAAGTTGTCACGAGTATAAAAATGCCGCGTGTAAAAAACGCGTTCCGTTCGACGACGTGCTGCCGCGCCGCGATTAACTCGGAACTCAGTATTTTTATACTTGAGACCAAAAATGAAGAATACCGTGGGTTTTTCGAAAATCTACCCATAAGTTGGTGAAAAGGGGTAGTAAATTTTTCAGGGGAGGATTTTACTGCGGGGCTTGTTTAGCTCGAAAATTGGCAAAAATAATCTTTCAGTCAAGTTATGGAAACATCCGAAACAATTTTTTAAAATTTAGCTCCTGTGGGCATGAAAACAGGGAATACATTTTATATGAAAAATCTTAAAAAATTAAGCCTACGTAAGTAATAAAGTTTGTCATTAACACTTTTTTCAAAACTACACTGGAGGGAGGGTTAGAGGGGAGGGGAGAAGGAGAGGGGGAAGAGGAGGGGGTGGGTGAGGGGAGAGGGAGGGGATGGATGTTGAGGAGGGAGAGGAGAGGAGGGAGAGGGGAGGAGGATAGGGGCAGAGGTTGGTGAGGAGAGGAAGGATAGGTGAGGGATAGAGGGAGGGGACGGGGTCGTGAAGGAGAGAGGGGGAAGGGGAAGTGATGAAGGGGGTGTGAGAGTGGGTGAGAGGGGGAGGGAGAAGTTAGCGGGAAGGGGATGCGGTGAACGAACGTGCTAATCTCTGGAACTACCAGTCGGACTTTAAAAAATCTTTTTGCATTTTATAGCCCAAATCTAAAGGAAGGCTTTAGGCATATTTAACATCACTTTAGGACCTTTACGTGGCGAGCTAAAAGAAATACAGCGCGGGCAGGCAATGCGATGCGACGCCGACAGGGTGGGTCGGGGGAACAAGAAATTTCACGCAGACGACGTCGCGGGCTAGCTAGTAGTTAATATAAGTCTGAAATCGCCAACCCGTCTTGAGCAAGCCTCGTGCCTTCTCTGTATGAGAACAGGCATTTGCCCTTTTGTTTTTTTTTTTTTTTGTGGATGGGAAATCATCAAATGACTTCTCCCGCTCTGGGCAGAGGCGGGAGGGCGTGTCAGACTTTTACTGACTAAAACCCACCCATGTTCCTTCAGCTGCCCGTGCCAGGGCCACGGTATCTCTTTCGAACTACCCGCGACCCCGGCGGCATCGGCCCAATTGACCCCGTCACTGCTGACATCTCTTTGAGGCGCGCGTGGAACACAACGCGCCGTCGACCCGGGCCTGGTCCTTACCGGACGGCGAGCTGCCCATTACTCGTCTTCCGCAAGCCCGCGCCTACGGTGGCCGGGAATCGGCAATCGATTCCCGCCGCCCAGGGCGTCTCCTACGGCGGCTAGGGGCGCGAGGGCGCGGCTGTTGCCTCTCCCTCACGCGTTCCGCTTCCTCCTTCGCGAGCATTACTGCTTCGCAGAAGGAGGTGACGGCTTCCCATGCACTCTCGCTCCGCACCATGGCCTGGACCAGGTTTGGACGCGAGAGATCGCCGCCGCCGATCGCCTCCGTGAGAACACGGCGGTGCTCCGCCCAAGCCGGGCAGACCTCCACTGTATGATCCACCGTGTCCTCCGGGCGATCCACACAATGGTGACACCCGGGCGTTTCCTCCCGCCTTATCCGAAACAGGAACCTCCCGAAACAACCGTGTCCGGTGAGGACCTGCGTCAGGCGGAAAGGCATTTGCCCTG
This sequence comes from Cosmia pyralina, assembly GCA_946251885.1. Taxonomy (NCBI): domain Eukaryota; kingdom Metazoa; phylum Arthropoda; class Insecta; order Lepidoptera; family Noctuidae; genus Cosmia; species Cosmia pyralina. Next base: position 7,109,352 of record OX276366.1, on the reverse strand, counting down.
CAGTGGGACAGTTAAGTAATCGACTTTTATCAATTGACCGAGCCAAGCGTCCTTGCTTCAAATCTGGCAAAATTTGCTTCCGTCTGTCAGTTTGCTTCTACTCCTCTACAGGTCGTATTATACAACCGATCTAGACGAAACTTAGTATACAGGTTTTACGACTTAAGGCGCGGTATTAGCTCAATATTCACAAAAATTGGTTTCTTGGATTGTCGAGTATGACGTAACGCAATAAAACTATCCGACGCAAAAAATACAGTGGACAGAGAAGGGTTTAAAGAAAAATTTAAATGAATAGAATAGTAAAAAATAGTTTGATTTTCGCAATAAAAATTTTGTAAGTTGCTCCACAAAAATAAACTTTGGCGTCGAACATTTCTGTAGTTTCAGCAATAACGAAATTCTTTTTTTTTAGGAATTTAATAGAATTAGCATTTTTTTAAATGTATTTTGTATATTCTGAATAATCTAAAGAAATCCCGGAAAATAAATGCACATTCGCAGCTTAGTCACATCTCGGCAACATAAATATTGTTACGAGCTGGGGTTCGCGATAGATAAATTTATGCCAGTTTACATCAAAAACACACTATATTTTAATAATCACAAATACAGTAATCAGAAACATTAAACAGAATCACCTGCATCACTTGTAGTTCGCTGTTAGTTCGCTGTTAGTTCGCTGTAGTTCACTGAATCGCATTCCTAGCTGCACTGCTCTACACCTTAGTTATTAGTTATTTATATATGGCATCTCGCAGTTGACCACTAAGGGTCGAGACTGCTCAACCGGGCGTTTCCTGTGGGTTCTTTAAGCGAACTTAAAGCCCCCGGCCAGGCCTAAAACTAAGGTAAATTATTAGTCGACTGAGCGTCGCTAATAATAATATGACAGCCAGACGGGGCAGGCTGGATCATGACGGGGGGGACAAGTGCTACAGGCTCAGCTGTGCCCCCAGCTGGCACAGCTTCACCGAGTAGGGGATAGGGGGGGGGGCGGTTACGATTGCGACCTCGGCGGCGAGGTCGGAATGTATTCCGGGGTGGTCTACGTTTATAAACCGTACTGGTGGCCTTGCTACTCTCCTGAAGGAGGGTTATGGGGTCATCAGGGTCGGTGAGAATATGACTGCTCTACACCGCTGGCAACCCTCTATTTATATGCCGAGTGTAAGTTCTATAAAGTTCGAGGACATAATTCGAGAACATTCTAATACTTACGGGAATTATCTATAATGCTGCAAAACGACACTAAAACATCTAGAAAATTCTAGAAGGGTTTAGAATGTTCTAGAAACATCTGCCACGAATCGACGTTTCGTGTAGTTCTGCTACTCGATAACAGATGGCGTTAGCGTCTACGTAACAATATTATTTTCACTTTTCAAGCTTATTTCAAGCCCGCTTATGGTGAAAATAGATTACGCGGTTGTGTGCCGTTTAAAATCATAGTCAGTCGGCGCCTTAATAGATTTTTTTTTTTTGTCTTCGGAAAAAAAAAGTTTGTGCTTGTGAAGTCTACTGTTCGCAGAACTACTAGTTAACATAGAGTGTACAAGACGACATTACTTAAGTAAACCATGACACAGGATCTGTTGACACGAATCAGAAATCAGTCTTAATAAAGAGTGTTTTGTTTAATTACGTCATCACTCTCAGAGAAATTGCTTGCCTTGTCATCTGATCTTTATTATTCCCTCTCTTATCTTGCCTGGGGGGCTAATAACTACGTAAATGGGTGCATTATAAGAGATTCCTTAGGTACTTAAGGCGATACCAAAATAAATTGGGGGCTTTCATTTTTGGATAATGTTTATCGACTATATGATAACTGAAGGAAAACGCAATTGGGTTAAATCTTCTCGATAGAATTTTCTGTAATTCAATCCTAAGTAAATTCCTTGCAAAGTTGCATTCAAAATGTGCGTATTAGGTAATTAAAAACTGGCTGAAAATATTTTTGATAGATAGCTCACTCATGTACACCCAAAATCTCTTTCACACACACATACCTACACACCCTCACACACACAAACACACCCCCTCATACACAAACACACCCCCACATACACATACACACGCACACATATAAATCTCGCACACACTCGTATAAATTGATCGCATTTTTTCCTTGTTTTGTTTCTTTATACAGATACCTATTTGTACTCGTAAGTTTCTAATGTAAGGGAAGAACGGAGCCTTCAACTACAGGCATTTTATATGCCTAAATGGAGACTCCGCGACAGGCATTGTAAGCCAAATATGCTATATGAAATATTTTTTTTTTTTTAGCTTAATTTATTTTTAAGCAATTTTTATTTGGTTAGGCGGTTTTTTTCGGTTCCAGCGCATTGTTGCGTTCTCTTTTTTTCCGCATGTGGAAGTAATTGACTCTGTCACTTTCATATTCCCGCCCATTTCACCTTTTACTTATAGGTAAAAAGCTGTATGTATACATAAGTACCTATTATAAATTAAAGTCACTTGTCGTGTCTGTCTTTGTGACCGCATTATTCTTCTAAACTACGAAATAGATTTCGATGGGGTGTTCACCATCACTTAGAAAATTTATTCCGGAAGGTTTAAGACTTTAAGTGTATGATACACCCACATAAAGAAATCTTATTGTCTTTTTGTATTTTTTTTTTTTTATTATTTTTTTTTTGTTATTATTTTTTTTTCTCTCTTATTAATCCGTTCATGTATTTAATTAGGTTCATTGCAATCAAGGTGCGATGAAAAGGGCTATTTGAGCACGAAGTAACAGTAGAACACTGTCTCCTAAGGCACAGGTTTCCCCTAGTTTAGGAGGCAGGGTTTCCACCATTCCAGACACCTTTTTACAATCAATTGTTTTTGTTACCTACATGTACTACTTATTGTAACGAAGGTTTTTAGTATCAATAAAGTTATTATTATTATTATTTTTGGCTTATCTCGGGACCCTGAGGTCCCGGACCTTTGGAAGGCGTACGAGGGGCCGAAGCCAACTCGCAGAGGCCCCTTAGACAATTTCAAATGACGAGGAGGCACCAGCCGACGATTATCCCTGTATGCACTATGCAAGTGCACTCAAGGACAACCCCAGGTTGGTGCAGGACTATTGCAGAACATGGAAACAAAACACATTGGGCCTATGGGTTTGGGTGGCTACATGGATTGGGTACCTTGAACTATGGAAGAACTATGTCCCCTGCCTGACCAATGTTATATAATATACACAGATAAATTGGCAGGGGGTGACTTGCACACTCAATAATGGGCCCCCGGAAACGGTCGCTAGCACATAGTGACGTAGCGACAAGGGGCAACATGTCCTGAGGTGCTTGAGGAGTGGAGAGGTATTCCACGGCTCTCAGAACAATCCCAGAGACCGGAAGATGGTCAAGATCCCTACAAGTACTTACTGGAATACTTCCTATTTTTTAATTTGAATTTGAATAAAGGCAAGAATGAGGTGGGAGCTCTGTTCCCGTCAGTGTTCACTCCAGCCGGCCAATAAAGGCAAGCCAGAGGTGAAGAACAAGACTTCTCCCGGGAAATAGGGTCCGTGGGGTCGCTACTGCCCAACAGCTCGCCACATGCTGCCCTGCGGGTTCACGTATCTTATTATTATTATTATTAAGTCGTTAAAAACGTGCAAAGCAGGGGCGGGTCACTCATAATAAAAGTATCATGGGGTTGCATTCGTTATTAATATTGAAGGCGGTATATATTGTGACGGGGTCCAATAGGGCCGATGCCGCCGGGGTCGCGGGTAGTTCGAAAGAGATACCGTGGCCCTGGCACGGGCAACTGAAGGAACACGGATGGGTTTTAGTCAGTAAAAGTCTGACACGCCCTCTCGCTCTGCCCAGAGCGGGAGAAGTCAATTGATGATTTCCCATCCACAAAAAAAAAGGTGGTAGGTACATATTGTTACAATTTTCTCTGTAACTATTATTGCGAATAATAAAAAAAAAAAAAACTTTAACTGTCTATCTCATCTGTCTAGCCTTTTCCCAACTATGTTGGGGTCGGCTTCCAGTCTAACCGGACGCAGCTGAATACAGTATTTTACATGGAGAGACTGCTTAATCTATCTATCTATACTCGTACAAATGAAAGGCTAAATGTGTTGCTAAGCGCAAAACTTGTGAACGACTGGACCGATTCGGCTAACTTTTTTCTTTTAAATATTCGTTGAAGTCTGAGGAAGGTTCTTATCTTCTTCTTCTTCCGTCCCTGGTCCCTTTATTTGGGGTCGGGTCTCCTCACTTTCTTGCGCCAAGTGATTCTATCTTGGGTTGTCGGTTCAGGCATTTGGGCTTTCCTGAGGTCTCTTTTTATATTTGACCACCAGGTCAATGGCGGGCGGCCTCTGCCTCTCTTTTGTTCCGGCAGGTTTAGTGTTTATATTTATTTATTGGTAAATTATGTTCAGCTAAACTCACACGTATCTCTGTGAATAAAGTTACTTACCCGAGATATTATGTTACACAGGGGGACGTCATTACGTCATTCGATAGGTAGTTGCTGAAAATCAGCGCCGCTGATGATAGGCTCGTCCGACGTCACGGCATTTTGCTGAGCAACGACCTTTCTTGCGCAGATACGATGCACGGATTAATGTGTTCTAGTTATTTTTGTTATAAAAGTATTATTTTTACACTATGCAATTCGGATCTGTTATTGTTTGTTTGCTGCTGTTATTGTTAGTTGCATGACATTTCCTAGTGTCACAACACAGACCAGAGGCAATATAGAGTTCATAGTCTACGTAGTATTGTAGAATTACTGTTTTAAATTGTTGTCTTTGGTCTGAGATCGAAGACAACTTGGATACGAGGCTTTTGCTTACTTTGCATAATGTGTGTACTTTGTTATTTTTTAGTTTCTAATGTGCGTTTTATTTGTGCAAAATAAACGATTTTTCTTTCTTTTCTTTTCTAGTGTAATTTGTACCACATGATCTTCATTACGTCTTTTGACGTGTCCATACCATCTTAGGCGGTTTTCAGTAATTTTTTCCGTGATTGGTGTGACTTTAAAGCTGCCTCGTATGTACTCATTGCGGACTTTGTCGAGTCTGGTCACACCAATATTCTATGGATTTTAATGCTTGTTTTTCTGTTTTCAGTTACTTGTGTTTTTGAAGGCGGGTTTTTTATTTTTAATAATTTGTTTTATTTCAAGCTTTTTAGTTTTATTAATGTATATAAAGGTATTTGGACAGGACTCATTTCTAGCTTTTGTTTGATACCAATATTGTTATAATTTATTTTAAAAAACCTTCCCCTCCCTTTTTTTGTATTTCCAGATACAATATATAAATATTATATAGCCTATGTCACTCTCACAATTAAGACGAATCTAACGACACCTCATAATATGTTAAATCAAATCAAATCAAATCGTTTATTGCTAAATCCATAATGTACACAGGTGGTCAATAAAATGACCCTGTCGGGCACAGCAAATCTTTGTAAATATGTGGAGAGGAAGAGCGCTTTATTAATTTTCAGTTTAAAATGTTTTATATCCTATTAAGTATTTTCTATTTCCATTAATTTATTAACTTATTCTATTAATATCTATTATTATTATCTATTAATAATATCTATTATTATATAATATAAATATCCATCAAGCCGTTTAGTCTATCACAGCGTGCCAAAGAAATATACATACATAAGTACATACTCTCGAAAAACATTACCCTCTTTCAGGGGCAGTCGAGTAAAAAGTTGCCGGAAAAATTGGAAATTTCGGGAAAACTGAAATTTTGCTAGTCTACACTAATTAGAATTTAGTACTTAGAAGATTTTAAATCAATAAAAAGTGACTATACTATAACATAACATCACGCCTTGTCTCTCTAAAGAGTTAGGCAGATTACCTGTCAGTAGTACACCCACATTTCGCCAGCTATGTTTAAGTCCTACGTAATAGGTGGCGCGCCTATTGTCATCAACTGGGCACAAATCCAGACTCCGGGCTGCTACTGAGACATTCCAGATAGAAAAACCCAATAACACTGCCCGACCCAGGAATCGAACCCAGGACCTCATGCTCAGCAGTAGCGCTTGCAGCCACTAGACCAACGAGGCGGCATATATGGCACTATAGCAAGACAAACAAAATATCGTTAATTCGGTTTAAGGGGATACATCGATGTTTTTTTTTTTTAAATTCCTTTATAACCAAATGTATACAACGTGTCGTTTTGCATCCTCGTCAAATTTCAGGGTTTGATACATAACATCAAACCGAACAACTTTCTCCATGGGACCAACATCGTATTTGCGAAAAAAATTCAACTCTCTCATAGAATACTTCAATACCTACTCGACGTAAATGTACGAGTATGGGATGGCTGATTATTTTTTCGCGATTACGATGTTGGTGCCATGGAAAAAGTTGTTCGGTTTGATGGTCTATACGTGTCATTTGGCATCCTCGTCAAATTGAAGGGTGTGGCCCTTCAATTTGACGAGGATGCCAAATGACACGTTGTATGGTTAAATCATTTGGATTGTCCATATGTGTTATTTGACTATATACAATATTGTCTGTTGTTGTACTAAAACCGAAACATAATTACTTGATATTTTTAACCGACTTCAAAAAGGAGGAGGTTCTCAATTCGTCGGAACCTTTTTTTTTTTTTTTTTTTTTATGTATGTTCCCCGATCACTCGAAGATGGCAAGACCGATTTGGATTTTTTTCGTTTTATTCGAGAGGGTTGGTCCCATATAAAATTGATTAACTTTGCTTGGGTAGTTTTTGAGTTAGCTTCAATAATACGTATTTTTTCCCCACTTTTATATGGATGATGTTCTAGTTTGTTTTGCAGGTAGTGGTATTAGCATTTGTGTGGGGTAGGTACTACAACTAAAAAGTGAAAAATAACTTTAATTTCGGAAGTCGGTGGCAAAAAACGAAAATACATTTAACTAGACACCGACTTCCGAAATTAAAGTTATTTTTCACTTTGTAGGGTTGTTTTTGGAAGTCGGTTGTATTTTTTTGTAAAAAAGTTTTTATCTATAGAAAAAACTCTAAAGTAGCACCGTCTATCTTCTGCAGGCACGTAAACGCAGAAAAAATTCGCTTTACATCGAAGTTTTTTAGTTTAGAACTTACTAAGCTAAAATTGATTTAAGTATAGCATTTTGTCATAAATCTACATTTAAAACGAAGCGCGTTTAGTTCCAGTGCGCGTGGCTGTCCTATCTCTCTCGCGTCAAACTAGACAGCCATAACGCTATTTCACTTACATCAAATCATCATTGATATACATCAAAGCGTGGTTTAGCTCGGTGAGTGTTAATTCTGCTTTTAACCTTAAGAGGATACCCTCTTAAGGTTAAAAGCAGAATTAACAAGTTCCATAAAAAGTGATGACATATCCGCTTGTTAAACAAATATTATTGTCTTCTAGGTCATCAGATAGTTTCTGCTGTACACGAAGATACTGAATAAAAAAATAATATCTACAGGATGATGTTGGGGATGTCACGTTTCTGTAGTGCATCGGGGATGTTCGCGCTGTCACTCACTGATGGCATTCATGCAAAAGGACATCGCAAAAGGACGTCCTTGATCTGCAGAATGAGTGGCAGCCGCAACGCAATCTTGAAGACTGTAGCTGATAGTATCTCATCCGCGCTTTAGAAGTCCTTTGTCAGTCATCTAATCATGATTTTAATTTTAATTTGTGCATTTTTGTTATTTTTTTTTTTTTTTTTTTGTAATCTTGATAATATAATGTAACTAATTGTATGGATCATGAACATGATAATATATCTGAATTCTTTTTTTTTTTATTTTATTTATCCTACCCTCATCATTCCTAACTAATATTATAAATGCGAAAGTGAGTTTGTTTGTTAGTTTGTTAAGCTTACACGCTTAAACGGCTGAATGGCTCTGGACATATGTGTAGCGGAATCTACATCCCCACATACGAACTACGTTACTACGCGTCACACTGACGTCACGCAATCCTGCATCGCGCAATCAGAGTTTACCGCGCGACTAGCATTATTATACAACGTCCTGACATCAACCGTCGGGCAGTTGCCCACCAGACACAACACCCGTCTGGTCGGAGGATCCTCCCTTTTCAATAGAGGATGAGTGAACTTTACACCCTGTTCCTCATGCCTCTATATATGGATAGATCATGACCTGGATTAAGACATAGGATACTTTTTATCCCGGTAGTACGTTCCCGTGGGATAATTTCCGACCTCAACGCTGGCGAAGCCACGGACAAAAGCTAGTTTATAATATATGAGAATCATGAACATGGGACTATGTAGAAAGGTTTATATTTTTGTATAAAACAGCAGATTTTTATTTCGCACTACGCCCGCGTGGAGGTCAGACATTATCTCAAGGCAACGTTCTATACCGAGATAAAAAGTATTCTTTGTCCTAACCAAGTTAATAGTCTATCTGTGTACCAAATTTCATCGAAATCGGTTCAGCCGTTAAGGTGTGAAAAGGTAAGACAGATATACAGTTACTTTCAAATTTATAATATTAGTACAAAGTCAATCTGCCTAGCCTTTTCCCAACTATGTTGGGGTCGGCTTCTAGTCTAATATTAGTACAAAGAATGGATCTGAAAGTATGGATGGATGTAAAGAAATAAATTACACAAAGTAACCCGCCTGACTGGGTTTGAACCTACGACGTACAACTCGTAGGTCGAAGCCGTTACTACTGGCCACTGGGCCACCACTGTTCTCACATAACTTATACTCATCTATATACAGGGTGTTTGGTGCATCGTGTGCCAAATTGAAATGATCGGCTGGGGCGGTCATCTGCTATCCTTTCAGACCCATACACACTCCTCATGCCCGGTGGATTTTTTTTCATCAACTTTTTATTGATTTATTAAAAAAATATCCAAATTTTACATTCAAATTAAAATAAAATAAAAAAGTGTAAGTCGTAGACTGTGAATTTTAATTTTATTTAGATGTGTATTGTATTACAGAGAGTCAGAGCTGATCCGTCTAACTATAGGCCGATATCCGTCCTCTCGTCCCTGTCTCAATTGTCGAAAGATTAATAAACCAACGATTAAGTACATAGGTATTTAACAAAACATAAAATAATTTCACCCTCACAGTTTGGCTTTAGACAGGGAAAGTCTACTGAAGACGCAGTCCTAGCGCTGACCTCTATTGTCACTGAAAAAGTGGACAATCGAGAAAAGTGTCTGGCCGTCTTTCTAGACATCAAAAAAGCCTTCGACACAGTCTCTGTCCCCACGCTTTTACAAAGGCTAGAAGACATTGGTATAAGAGGAGTACCACTTAAACTTTTCACGGAATACCTGAGTGAGCGCAGGTACGTAGTTAAAATAGGATCAGTCACTAGTTCCGAAGAAATAGTGACTTACGGAGTAGGACAAGGTAGTGTGCTCGGGCTGCCGCTGTTTCTCATTTATATAAACAGCCTATGTAACATGAGTATAGAAGGTGCCCACATATTCTCTTATGCTGACGATACAGCAATTGTTTTCTCGGGAGAAACGTGGGACAGCGTTGTCGCTTCGCCGAACGTGGCCTGTCTACAATAGCTACCTGGCTCGATCGGAACCTTTTAACTTTGAATATTAGGTCTTTACCTATGAAATTGCCGTTCTGCAGTACTGGCCATTTCAAATCAAAATAATTTTTGTTTGGCTAAGAATTCTAATTTCAAATTAATTTTATTTTAAAAACGGATTTTTTTTCCAAAAGTAGTCATTTGTTTATTGATTAGTGTTACATTTTCATCGCATTTCAATCTTTTTCGTCATCATGGATACGTTAAAAATTCGAGTAATTATGGAATATGACTACCGTCGTGGCAGCAACGCGGCACAAGCGGCACGCAACATCAACGACGTTTACGGAGCTAACACTACAAACCAACGCACCACTTGTTATTGGTTTGCTCGCTTCCGTTCTGGAAATTTCGACCTGAAAAATGAACCTCGCGGTCGTCCGAAGACTTTGGTCGACAATGACGAATTAAAGGCGATTGTGGAAGCTGATGATACACAATCTACGGCTGAATTAGCAGCAGCTTTCGACGTTAGCGTCAAAACAATATTGGTCCATTGGCGTCAAATTGGCAAGGTAAAAAAGCTTGACAAATGGGTGCCCAACGAACTCAACGATCGCCAGCGCGAAGTACGCGTCGAGACGTGCCTTGCACTGCTCAACAGACACACAAATGAAGGAATTTTGAACCGCATTGTTACCTGCAATGAAAAATGGATTCTGTTTGATAACCGCAAGCGCTCAGCAAGTTGGTTGGATCCTGGTTCAGCACCTAAACAATGCCACAATGCCCTAAACGAAAACTTACCCCTAGAAAAGTGATGGTCACTGTTTGGTGGTCTAGCGCCGGTGTGATTCATCACAGCTTCTTACTAAACGGGGTGAGCATTACTTCAGATGTGTACTGTGAAGAACTGAACACAATGATGGAGAAGCTAGCACATCTCTAACCAGCATTGGTCAATCGCTCGTTTCCGCTGCTCCTGCACGACAACGCGCGACCTCATACTGCACAACAGACGATCTCCAAGTTGCAAGAACTGGAGTTGGAAGCTCTCCGTCATCCGCTCTACTCACCAGACCTTGCGCCTACAGACTACTACTTTTTCCAGAATTTGGATAACTTCTTGGCGGGAAAAAAATTCAATACCCGAGAGGCAATACAAAATGCCTTTGAAGAATTTGTTGCCTCCCGTCCAGCTGATTTCTTTAAGAAGGGCATCAATAAACTGCCACTGCGTTGGCAAAGATGCATTGATTGCATGGGTGATTACTTCGAATAATACAAATAAGAAATGCATGAAAAAAATTCGTTTAAATTTTTTCATACAAAACGGCAATTTCATAGGTAAAGACCTATTATTTCTAAGACAAATTACATCTGCTTCTCCATATTTAACCGTACCCAGCCATCACGAGATCTTCAGATTAAAATCCATACCTGCTCCAGCTCCACTAACACCACCTGCTCTTGTTTAAAAATAAATAAAGTATCCAGTACTAAATACCTTGGTGTTATGCTTGATCAAAGGCTATCGTGGCACTTGCACCTAGAACTATTAATGAACAGAGTTAGGAAATTAATTTGGACGTTCAAATCTCTTCGCCACGTGACCACTAAGGATCTTATCCAGCAAATTTATGTCTCCCTGGGTCAGTCTATACTGACGTACTGTTTGCCAATTTGGGGCGGAGCGTCAAAAACCAAATTTTTGGAGCTAGAGAGGGTACAGAGAGCTTTACTAAAAGTCATGTACTTTAAACCGATTAGATTCCATACGGAAAGTTTATACTCAACCTCGAACCTTTTGTCAGTTAGGAAACTCTACGTCCTTCAGATCGCATTAAAAAAACACAAATCTCTTCCCTTCACTACTTCCAAGACACATTCTAGGAGGAAAAATAAAGTAGCTGAAGATCGTCGAGTGAATACTACATTTGCTACAAGACAATTTATTAAACAAATCTTCCCGTTTATATAACGCTCTCAATGAACAATGTGCCATCTACTCTATGACATACCACGACTGCAAAAAAACACTAACTGAATGACTCAAGAGTAAAAGTTACGAAGAAACCGAAGATATCCTACACAAGATCACATAACTAAGAAACACATATAATTTGTACACATATACACACAACACCCACACATCCTCGCGCTACACATACCACATATCTCGCACACATGCCCCACCCACTACATCCCGCCACCTACACAAACACACACTTACACACAAACGAACCCACATGCATACACACTCACAAACATATTCTACACCCAGTGCGCTCCCTTACTGATGAAAATTATAAAATGTCAATTAGTCTTAAATTAATCTTTTTGCTTATTTTTGCTTTTTGCTTATTCCTCACATTTGTAGAAAGATTATAAACTGGAGGAGCGGAACCACCTAATACAAGCAAAACTTTGCTTAAAAGGTGACTCCAAACCTAACATAGTGTTATATCCTTAAGTGAAGAAATAAACATTTTTATTTTTTTTTTATTACAGTACTTTTAAATTCAAAATTAGTGACATTGGTCATCTAGTTGGTTGGTTGGTTGGTTACAATGTAACCACATTGTAACCTGTAATTTAAATGGTGTGCATAATAAAGAGTATTCTATTCTATTCTATTCTAGTTTTTTTTTAAATTTACTCGTAAAGTTTCGAACTTGAATTAACGCTGTCCATGTTACAGCTATTTAAGTACATGGATATAAAATAAAACCATAAGCGACCGGGATCTTCCAACTCTCTCAAAAATTCTTTAGTCTATCCTCTTGCTAGTGATGTGCCACATGCCATAAAAATCTTTTTACAACTTTGTGAATTTGCTAGAATTGTGAATCGAGTCACAAAATACTAAATTCCACAGGGCATGAGGACTGTTTAGGGGCCTGAAAAGATAACACATGAACCCCCCAGTCGACCATTTCAATTTGGCACACGATGCATCAAACACTCTGTATATAAAATAAAGTCGGGTTTGTTCGAACACTTATAACACGAGAACGGCTAGACTGATTTTCATGGTTTTTGATTTGTTGTATTTGCCTTCGTCCTGAATAGCAGAGTCACTATTAAAAACATTAGAAAATTTACGAAAACAAAAAAAAAAAAATCCAACACAAAATGTTCATAGGTTTCGTAACTGTCAAACATTTAATGTTCATCCCAAACTCTCCCCTCAAATTAAAGAACGTATTTAAATAAAGGTTTCGAATCGACAAGATATATCCACAAATAGTCCACAATATTCGAATAATGGCGTATTTTAGATTTTAAAAATGTTGAATAAGGTCACTAATGAAAAAGGATTGACATTTAAATTGGTTGTCAAATATTTATGCGTGTGCTCAGAAATTTATTTTGTGTAAACGAAGTCTTTTTCATAATTTTGAGCTTTTTTATTCCGGTAAAAAATCGCACAAATTAGCAAAAAATGGTAGTTCGATTCTTAAAATATAAATTAAGTTTTTCTACACAATTCAAAATGTTCTCAGCTTGCGCCTTCGGGAACTTTGCGCGTTTACATTAGAATATTCATAGCTAAGACAGGACAACTTCTGTCGGGTCAGCTAGTTGTTAATAATTATGTACTTTCTAGCCTGAAGCAGATCCAGCTCCACTGCACTTTAGCACCCGCGCGCCCGAAACTTCACAATTTTATAGCGTGTTGATGTCTTTGAGTAAAACACTTTCGCAAAATATTATACTGCGCAAACGACTAGTTTTTGAGAAAAAAAAACCCAACGTTTCAGAAAATCAACTTATTTAGGCAATAAAATTGACATTTCACCACCGCGCAGACGACTATTACTCAAATCGATTACCACAGATAATGTACGAATTTCAATCCGAGGTTGTTCCGTTATAAGTTTAGACAAAGTGACAGCGGATTTTAATGTTTTACTTTTGTGAATTTTATTATTTTTGTGTTCTTTTTTTATTACACAGTAAAGACTTAGGATGCAAGAGCGTTCCATCCAACTTAGTTCAGGCAAAGAAGCAACTGTGTTATATTTTAATTGTTAGAGGGGCTCATGGCTAATTAATAAAAGCCGCACGGGAGACCGAAGGTTAACCCAAGGAGCACAAAAGTGCTGTATGACAGCATTTTCATAGTGCACCGTGGAAGCTTGCTGTATATCAGGGTAAGATGCGCATGCTCTGATATAATGCTAATTTGGGCACAAGTTATTCAATGAATCTGCCTAGCCTTTTCCCAACTATGTTGGGGTCGGCTTCCAGTCTAACCGGATGCAGCTGAATACCAGAATTTTACATGGAGCGACTGCCTATCTGACCTCCACAACCCATTAACTGGGTAATACGATACCCCTTGGTAGACTGGTTGTTAGACTTTCGGGCTTCTGATGACCCGTAACGACTGTCAAAGATCCACGAATGACAGCCGGGACCGGCGGCTTAACGTGCCTTCCGAGGCACGGAGGAGTCTCAGTATGTAAAGATGGTCACCCATCCAGGGACCAACCCCGGCAAGTGTAGCTTAACCTGATGGATCGATCCGTGCGGCTGTTATTACTTAGCCACGAGCTCCTCTTCAGTGGGTAATAACAATAATTTAAATTTCATAATTTGTAAATTTTAATTAATAACATTAGTCTGGTTTTTACGTCTATCACCACTCCGAGCACATCGGCACACAATATAACGTCGTACTCATAGTTACAGATGTACTGTTAACATATGAAGTTTCATTTAAATTAAAAAAAAAAACATAAAACTTAATATTTATCACAAAAAAAAACACTACACGTAAAAAAATTCGCACATCTTTTATGACACCTTTCACGACAAACACCAACAAATATTGATGTAGATAAAGAAAAGAAAGGAAAATTGCAAGGCCGCTAAGGGCATCAATTTTGTCCTGATGTGCACTGAAATTTTTCCGACAAGACGTCAGAGAGACGTGAAGGGGGGAATCAACAGTTTCAGCAGGCTCGGATCGGATACATACTATTTAAGCCAGTCAGTCCCCGTCGCTTGCCGCGGGCCGTCGTGTTCGTCGTGCGTGTGTCCGTGAATTACGACTCCTGAAATTATTTATATTATTATGTAAAGAATATGTGCTGTTTCAAATTCAGTGTTATAAAATTCCCGTGTGTGTTGTAATTTTTTTTGTGCTTCGTATTTTCTTGAGGTAAAGGTATTAAATTGTTTGTTTTTTTCGAATAACTTTTTACTTGAACGGGCTGAGGGTTAATCGTGTGTGATACCATTTATATTGTTTATTTAACGTTCGGTTTTCGAATTTATTGTTTCTTTTTTCTTGGTTGTGGTTTATGGAGCGGTTGTGTGTGGATTCAAAATAAGAAGGTGAGTGTTAAAATAATTATTTGATATTTTTCTCATTCGATTTTTAAAGCAACGGTTTCAACTTTATAATAATTAAAAAAAAAACAAAATAATAGCTTTAAAATTTTAAATATCGCACGTGTTCCTTCCTTTCTATAAGCGATGTAGTCCTTTTAACAGCCAAAATCAATCATCCATTCATCACTCGACACGTACCTACGGAAAATGTTCACCAATTTATTTAATAAAAGAGCAATATAGACAGAATTACGAAACGCCCTTAGGGGAGCTCCCAATTTGTAACACATGGGTGTAATATGATATTTCGAATTGTCTTAAAGATCATTATTTTGGTATAACATATAACAGGTTGTAAATCCATACCTTTTCTGTTGTTAATGGAGTATTATCATTATCCTCAAAGGAAACGGAAACTTTTGGACAAAAATGTCTTGTCTTGTCTGTCTTGTCTTGTCTTGTATCTAGGTATATCCTAACGTGGTTTTCCTTGGTAAAAACGAATACTGTTGTAATAGATATCAGAGTACTAGGAAAAACCCGCGCGTAAAGATTTTTTCCATAAAATTTTTCGCATAATAATATGTCAGGTACTTATTACGAATTGCTAGAATTTATTTATAGAAAAAGCTAAGATTTTGATCAGAGTTCTTATAACACGAGCTTAAATAATCATACTTAATTTTAAACATCAGAATATAGTGATATTCATGGTTTGCTCAAGAGACGACAGCACGACAACAGATTAACAAAAGTCGAATAAAAATCGAATAGCGTTTTTATGCGAAAAGGCACGTAATAAAAATGGAAAGCGATCTTGTGATTCGAATAAAAGATCGAATACCAAGTCTCTAAAATCCCAGGGTGCGTTCTGTTGACAAACAGCGGCTCGGAAAAATGGGTCGAATTGTGAAAAAATATTAGGTAGTGTCCTTTGACATTTTCTATTAATATAAAACTAGGGTACTTGTTTTTTTGGAACAGAGTTTCTTAAGGACGCTGTTACAAATGGCTAGTCAAATCATTACTTTTTTACACAAAAGCATGTTTATTAAATAAAATGCTTTACATTCTTAAAATGTTTTTTGGCCAAATTGTCGATAGATGCATGGTACGATTCTGAACTATTAATATAATTTTAGATAGGAAAATTTTTACTTCGGTACATTTATTGAGAAAATGTACTTAATTAAAATTATATTTATAATTCAGAATCGTACCATGCACATCTATCAACAATTCGGCCAAAAAACTTTTTAAGAATGTAAAGCATTTTATTTAATAAACATACTTTTGTGTAAAAAAGTAATGATTTGACTACCCATTTGTAACAGCGTCCTTAACGCAGCTTGTTTTGTTGCTATATTGGAATCTAACCATAAAGTTCAAAATTCGAACGGTGTCTGGTTGTGAATCCGCGATGATTAACTTTAAAAACAAAAAAGGAGTTCGCTTTCGAATTGTGTACGCTCACTTGAGTGAGGTTCCAAGTGAACTTTACATAATGAATGGCCTGTACGAGTAGGTACTTCTTTTTCTTTACGACTCCATAATGTGCAATGTGCATGTGTGTAATTGTTCTTAAGGCGAAAGCGCCAGGGTAGCCCGCGAAATTAAAATTTTCTTACGTTTTTTGCAATTTGCAAGTCAGTATTTAGGTTGTATGTTGATCAAAATATGATTCGCGACTGTAACAAGTATGTATTAAACATTTTTATAATCATTAAAGTCATGAATACAACTCTAGACCAGGTAATCCTATTGAATGACTATTTCATGAAATCTTGACATTTGAGAGTCCTCAAATGTCAAGATTTCATGAAATAGTCAAATCAGTAATACAACTCCATATAGTCATATGGAGTTGTATTACTGATCCTAATGATTATAATTCTGTAGATACATCATCTCTTCGCATTAAAGTTTACATTCTCAAAAAACTTATTTCTTAACTTCTTTTAGAAAATCTCTGTATACTTAACTCAATTTTGTATCTTTTTTGAGATTGTACCTACACTTATAATGTGAAGAGACCATTTGTCGAACTACGTTATTTTTTACCATTTAAGAGAAAATATTTGCGATACTAAACATCTCTTTAAACTTAACTCAATTTTGTAAGTTTTTTGAGATTGTACACTTTTAATGCAAAGAGTCGACATATTTGTTATGGTCGCGAATCATACTTTAATGAACTTAAAACCTAATACTGACTTACAAATTACAAAAACGTAAAAAAACATTGAATTTCGTGGGCTACCCTGGCGCTTCCCCCTTAAACAGAATTTTATGGATTGAAAAGAAACTAATATATTTACCTAGGTAGGTATTTGCAGTAAAACATAACGCAAAGAAAAAAACAAGAACACAAAAATAACAAGCTGGGCCATCGCTTAGCATAATGCTAGACTAAAAAAAAAATATTTTAAACTAAACTTGTAAACTAAAAATACATACCTACATAATTATTTTCATTCTGTCATCAACTTCAAACGATTGTCAGGAAGACAATGATGCCCTAATTATGTTAATCAAATGGAGTGATTCGCCCTCTGTAATGAGACGGGTCTAAATTAAGAGGTTAGGATTAGTAAATCAAGTACTTACCTAACTTCTGGAATTAAATAAAATTATGTTACCTAGTTGATCAAAAAAATTGAAAGTTTGAGTTTTTGAAAAGTGTAAGATACCAGTTCCCTACCAAAATGGTAAAAAGGAACCCTTATGGTGTGACTCAGTCTTTGTCTGTCTGTCTGTCTGTCACAGCTGGATATTCAAGAACTACTAATGCTATCAATTTGAAATTTGGAACAGTTTTAGATGACGTTTGCCCAACTATTTTGCAAATAAGAAAGAAATTAAAATATGTATCTTTTTTTGCAACAGGGACTGAAAGGGGGTTTTAAAGAATCGAAATGGGGATCCTAGGGCATGTGGGGTATCATATGAAAGAACACTGTTTGCACATTCTCAAACATTTTCATCTTCAATACCCTGCCTTGGAGTTGCATCAGGGAGGCACTCCGGTATCAACGGATGCCGACCTACCTCTGTCGAATGATCGAGGTCTATTTGACGGACTGGGGCGTCAGCTACCCCGGTCATCAGGGAGTGTGGAACCGGTGAGAGATGTCGTGCGGTGTCCCACAGGGATCGGTCCTGGGGCCGCATTCGTGGGACATCGGGTACGACTGGGTGCTGCGTGCCGACCTCCCTAGCGGCGTCATCATGTTACGCTAAGAAAAACTCATCTTTCCCCCGTTTTTATCAATCAATAAATCTGCCTAGCCTTTTCCCAACTATGTTGGGGTCGGCTTCCATTCTAACCGGATGCAGCTGAATACCAGTATTTTGCATGGAGCGACTGCCTTTTTTTTTTTTTTTTTTTTTTTTTGACGCTGAGAAATGCTTTATGCATCCCCGCTCGTGGGGGACGAGACGGGGTATGTGGGACTCCTGTCGGAATGACAGTATACCCACTAAAACTCAGCAGTGTTCCCACATCGCCGTGATGGGAGGGCCATGGGAAACCGGCTCAGCCTTTACGTCCACAACCCTCCCGGCGCATGCCCGCCTAACTGGCGGGCCCCGCGTGCCCCCCCGGATGGGGGGCTACGGGAATGACCGGGAACACCTGGCCATTCCCGTCCGACACTGGTGGGGGCCTGTGCAATACAGGCAAGGATGCCCCCACACCCGTTGCCTGCTGGCCCCCACCTGGGAGGAGTCGTCTGCTCCGACCCCTCCTCCGCCTTTGGAGCGGCGCCGCGTGAGGGTCGTCCTCCCGCGCGCGCTCCTCCGCCATTTCAGCCGCAGAGGATAGGGAGAGCGGCCGACGTCATACCGACACTCCTCTTCCCCTGCGGCCCCACCGCGTCCGCCATCAAACGGTGGCGGCCCCGTCAAGGCCGCGGAAGGTAGGGAGAGCGGCGCACCGCAATACCGGCACTCCTCTCCCGCCGCGGCCTCAAATCCTCAGCCGCGATGCCTCCCATAAGACACCGCGGCCCGCCTCAGTTGCGGTGTCGCCCATACGGCCACCACAACCTACCCGCTGGCCGCTACGTCGTCGGCTTATCGGCAAAAGCCCTGACGAGCGGCCCCCGCATGGGTTCCTCTTCGCTTCACCGTGGGTGACCAAGCCACGGCTACTGAGCCCCCCCGCCTCGACAATGCGGGAACCCTCCGGGGGGGTGCGGGAACCCTCCGGGGGCGACTGCCTATCTAACCTCCACAACCCAGTAACTGGGTAATACGATACCCCTTGGTAAGACTGGTGGGCAGACTTTCGGGCTTCTGACGACCCGTAACGACTGTTAAAGATCCACGAATGACAGCCGGGACCAACGGCTTAACGTGCTTTCCGAGGCACGTTTAACAGTAATAGGCGCACGGTTAAAATTAAACTAAGTATAATATTGTTGGTAGTACGGAACCCTCATTGCGCTAAGCAAGCAATTATGAACTCTATTATGCATGACTTCTGTCTTTCATAATGCTATATTATTTTGAACAAAGAAGCCGCCTTTTTAAGTGTGTTTCAAGATAATACACTTCTGGACACATCTATTGGCCCACCTTAGAGTTTAGGTTTCGATGGCCCCTACCGAAATATGATTGCTAGATTGAACAAAAACTGTTGATGCAGTTTTAAACCTGATACATTTTACCATCTTTTTCGATGGTATTGTTTTAAATTTGAATTCAGAATACCATACGACATGGAGCTACGCCTAACAAGTCGGATATGCGCCTTGTTAAAGGCAATTGATTTTTGAATAAAAAACATGTTTTATCAAATAAAGGTTTAATTTAATAACGCGTGTTGCCTCCATGGGCATCTGCCACAGCTCTCATACGATTAGGCATAGAGTTTATCAACCGCTCTATGAAATTTTGAGGGATCATCTCCCATTCCTCTTCTATGGCAGTTTTCAACTCCTGCATCGTCTGGGCAACTGGCTGACGAGCCCTAACACTTCTTTTTAGCTCGTCCCACATGTGCTCAATGGGGTTCATGTCTGGGCTTCTGGCTGGCCAGTCCATAACTGTGATGTTCACATCCCGAAGATATTCCCTGACGATGCCGGCCGCATGGGCTCTTGCATTATCATGCATAAAAAGGAAATTTGGGCCCACATAGTCCGCGTATGGTATCACGTGAGGTTCTAAGCACTCACGAATGTACCTTTCAGCATTTAATGTTGGCAGCCGTGGTCCTGTAACAACCTCAAGTTGAGTTTTGCCGCTCGCAGATATACCGCCCCAGACAGTCCATGAGCCACCGCCATAAGCAACCCTCTCTTCAAAGCAGCATTGTGCGAAACGCTCTCCCTTACGTCGGTAGACCTTCTTCCTTCCATCATTGCCATGTAACACAATTTTAGACTCATCAGAAAAGAGTACACGGCTCCAATCTTGCTGTGTCCAATTTAAATGACTGCGTGCGAAATGAAGGCGCGCTGTTCGGTGGGCTCGCGTTAGTTTGGGGCCATTAGCTGGCTTGTGTGGTACCATATCGCGTTCTTTTAACCTTCTCCGAACAGTTCGAGCGCTCACAGATACTCCGTGGAAGTCGCGAAGTTGGTTTTGTATCTCAATGGAGGTAAGGTGACGATTTCTCAAGCTGGTCGTCATGATGAATCGATCCTGCCTTTCAGTTGTGACCCGAGATCGTGGCCTTCCTTGGCGACGAACAAAGCCGCCAGTCTCTAGGTACCTCCGATAAACATTTCGGACCGCAGATCGACTTAAATTAAGTTAAGCACTCACGTTTCTTTGGCTGTGTCCGGCCTGAATAAGTGCCACAGCTTGGGCGGCGACTTCAGGTGAAGTATCCATAGATTATTGATAGAACCTCACCTTAATGTTAAGAATAAGTAATGTTTGTTGCAAAACCAAAGATATCAATCACTTTTTCAAGAATTAAATCCAAGTAAACCAATAAAACCAAGTTTTCTTAGTATTCGATTGTTTGATATCAACAAACAGGCTCCAAATTGTCTTTTGTTTCTTTAAATTCTGTGTTCGAAATTCAAAAAAAGACTATTGAATGAAATTGTGAATGTGCCAGGTTCAAAACTGCATAAAAACTTTTTGCTCGACCTAATATAAAATTTTAGCTAGGACCAAACGAAACTGAAAATACAAGGTGGGCCAAAAGATGTGTCCAGAAGTGTAATAATTATTATTATCTGTTTAGATTGCTCTCGGAATATTCTTTATCATCTCTTTTGTCTATACCTAAAGGCTACACTGTCATATCTAATTGTTTATGGTCAGATTAATCCCCGGTCTAGGTTTGCTGTTTTGTGTTATTATTTGCCTAGCATTTTCCCAACTATGTTGGGATCGGCTTCCAGTCTAACCGGATGCAGATGAATACCAGTATTTTGCATGGAGCGACTGCCTATCTGACCTCCATGTCCTGTGTCCATGTCCATGTGTGTACTTCGTTTTATTACTCTTTTATCACCTCACGGTTAAGGCGAGAAGTGCTGCCAACTAGCGCAACCATTGAGAAAAAAAATCATAAGTCTGAAGATACAGAAAATTTTGCAATTTCCTATACTCACATTTTTAGTCAGATGAGGTAGAATGTTTTGTATAAAAAAAATTAACACTAAACCTCATATGCTCGAAGTTCCTCACCTGACCTACCTCGTCTGACTAAAAATCTGAGCATAGGAAATTTCAAAATGTTCCATATCTTCAGACTTATGATTTTTTTTCTCAATGGTGGCGCTAATTGGCATTACTACTCGCCTTAATTTGTAAGAATTAAAGAAATTTTATTTGTTCGATTTGTTTTTATTTTGTTTTGTATGTGTATAAATACAGAATTAAAATAATACATGCATGCAAGATCTTAAAATAAGAGTAGGTCACGACATGTCTGCCATTTCTCATGGCGTGCAAATATCACGTGTATGTGTGTGTATTATTATTGAATAAATTATTTTTTTAATTCACCCCTTTTTTACATTAAATATCAGTCACAGTTAAACAAATTTCATTATATTCAATCATTTATTCATTATTTATTTTCCCTGTCCAATATTACAAATTACATTTATCACAATTACGATTTACATCACTTTTAATAGACATTCAATATTTATAATATAAGCATATTTAAGTTCTCCACTACTACATGATCCTAATTACAACAATGTTTGTTAAATTTATTTATTTATAAAATCAAACTTACGTGTACATACTCCTTATTATTACTTGGACCTCTCCTATTTATTATATATATAAATGACTTCCCAAAAGCATCGACCTATCCCATGACAATGTTTGCAGACGACAGCACTACTTTTCAACAGTGACCAATTAGATACATTAGAATCAGACATTAACTCTAACATAAAATCAGTTATAAATTGGCTAGAGAATAATAATTTGGTAATAAACTTAGACAAGACAGTAATAATGAAATTTCAACAAACAGTAAATCAAAATTTAAATTTAGTTATAATATATAATGATAAAAGGATTGATGAGACGAATGTGACAAAATTTCTGGGATTAAATATTGAAAGCACATTAAAATGGAATACCCAGATTGACAAAGTATGTAGTAAAGTAAACCAATTTTCTCATGCGCTGCGTATGCTAAGTAAAACGGCCAATCGAAACACCGTACTAACTGCATATCATGGTCTAGTAGCCTCAACATTAAGATATGGCATTATGTTTTGGGGAAACGCCTCGGGTAAAGATATGGTGTTTAAGTGTCAGAAAAGGTGTATTAGAGCGATCTGTAACTTGCAAACCACTGACAACAATATTTTAAAAGTATGAAAATTTTAACAGTGCCCTCATTGTACATTATACCAGACATCTATGTTCATCAAAAATAATATGTATAAATTTGACCGAGTAGGTAGTCAGCGTCGAGCTGACCGGCTACAAACTGTTGGATCTAAAACTGCTTTATACAAGAACAGTATTTTCGTAATGGCTCCAAAATTATACAATAAATTGCCAAAGTGTATCAGAAGTGAGGAAAATGTCAGCCATTTTAAAAAAAGTTGTTCCTGTTTCTAGTTGAAAAGACGTATTACTCGATTGATGACTTTTTAAATGACAAATTATGACTAAATTTAATTTTCTTTGACATTCTAATTAATTAATAATATAATTCAATTACTTTATTTTATGCGGCTCCTGACATTTTTCAATTGCTTCATTTCTTTTATCTTAAACTTTATTAATTATGATAGTAAAAATAACCTGCTTATTAATATTATATTTGTATGCCGATTAATGGCCGAACATACAGATCAGCTAAAATGTATAAATAACACCTTTTTGTACTTATGTTCACGAATAAAGATTGATTTGATTTGATTTGATTATTTTTCTGACAACATGTCACCCTTATAGCTACAGATATACTGCTATTACAGCATGTCTGTGACGCAAACCCCCATAAGATCCACCAAAAATCACTCAACGCGTATAAAAATGTTTTCACTTAATAAAATCTGAGGTTCCCATATTATACCCTTTCTTTTGTCGTACCATCTGACATATTTCCCTACTCTGTGGTCGCACCCAACCCAATAAGGGCTTGATGGGTATACATTGAGCCCTTTTGACCTAGAAATCTGAAGCTTGCCAAACTTTTAGCACAAAGGCTTCCCGTAAATGGGCGTGACGCGACAGCGCGAAGCGACTCTTGTAGAACAATTTCTATGAAAAATACTTCATGGAAATTATTCTACTAGAATCGCGTTGCGCCTGTCTGTTGGATTCTTAAGATCGGCAAAAACTTCCCGGACTATATCAACTTATTTTGATGATGTTAATATATATAGGGGTGATGGTCAATTTTCGTCTATTTCCAATAAAATTAGAACAATTTATTATAAAATTATAAAAAAAATCTATTAGAGACCCATTTTTTAAATTCTCTTATTTGCTCCCCAAAAGTGACCCCTAAATTTAACATTCATTTATTTACGTTACATTTCTATGTTTGGGTCACAGAATTTCATAATGTATTACCAAATCAACTTAATCGGTCCATTAGATTTGGAACAAATTGGCTATGACAGATGGACAGACAGACAGACACGAGTGACCCTATTAAGCGTTCCGTTTTTTCCTTTTGAGGTACGGAACCCTAAAAATAATTTCCAACAAAATGCAGTAGAAAATTGAATACTTCCGATATTCATTCTTCTTCTATCATCAAATAAATATCAAAGCATGTTACTACAAAATTCCGTATACTTTACCGTTCCTTCGAACTTGAAATTCATTTGTTTTCTGTTACATACATTATATTATTTTCTTTGACATTCTGTAGTCATGCCATCCGAGGCATAATAAAATGGACCATTGTGAGTTGGGATCGAAGTTATTTTGTTATTGACAATTGCTTTATTATTTGACATTTATAGTTTTTGAGTATGAATGTGGATGACTATAAGAGTAAGGGACGACCAAAGAAACGATGGATGGACTGTCTGAAACATGATAATATGGCTAGAAAGGGAGTGACTACCGAGATGACGACTAATAGAGAAGTATGGAAGAAAAAGACATGTTGCGTCGACCCCAAATAAATTGGGATAAGGGCAGGAGAATGATGATTCGTAGTTGAATCCGCAAATTATGATTGGCTATGGGGAATAAATTAAGGAAATCATCGTGGAGAAACCGGTATATCCTAGAACCGAAAATTCGAAGACATGTGACATCTACCAACCAGCACCTCCACTGGGAGGAAGCCTGTGTCCCAGCAGTGAGTATTGGCTGATTATATATGAGCAAAATGTTCCCAACTCTGGAAATACAGTTAAAACTATCTCTAGTTCAACCAGTCAGCATAAGCTCTATCCAGACAACTCTGTCTGTCTGTTACCTTTTTACGTCTTAACGGCTGAACGGATTTCGATGAAACTTGGCACACGGGTAGCCCATGACGTGTGTTAGGACATAGGCATAGAATAATAAAGCTACAGTAGTTTATCTGGGCAGTGTCCTTGAATTAATTACCTACGGCCGCTCGGTGGATAAATACGCGTCCGTTCGTGCGTAGCTGCCGCGCACTGGAACTGTTGCCTACTGGTATATACTGAGATTTCGAAGCGCGTAGTTTCGGGCGTCTTCTATGAAGATGTTTATTATATTGTGACATAGGCTACTTTTTATCCCGTTAGTACGTTCACGTGGTATAATTGCCGACCTTCCCGCGGTTGCAGCCGCGGGCTTATTTCTATGTTTATTGAGCTGTTCAAAACATTCGGTTTTGGCTTGCTCATGAAATAACATCGATAGGAGCGCATCGTTCATATTCGACAAATTGAATAATAAAATATGGTGAAAATTATTCGTTGAATATTGTATGAATTGTTTGTTGGGATTATTCGCAGGTATTGGTAATACACATTCAAAATGGCTCGTTTTGAATAATCGAACTATGAGTGAGTTTGAAACTGAACGCAGTCTTTTGTTTCTTTAATAAATTGGAGCTCGCATGTTTTGTTAAAAAAAAAGGCTTTTCTCAATTTCGGATCAGAGTCGGCTTTCAGTCTAACTGGATGCAGCTGAACACCAGTATTTTACATGGAGCGACTGCCTATTTGACCTCCATAACCCAGTTACTGGATAACACGATACTCCTTGGTAAGACTGGTTGTCAGGCTTTTTTGCTTCTGACGACTGTCAAAGATCCACGAATGACAACAGCCGGGACCAATGTGTTAACGTGCTTTTCGAGACACGGAGGGGTCTTGGTATTTACAGATGGTAACCCGTCCACGGACCGAATGCGGCAAGCGTGGCTTAACCTTATTGATTGACGCGTGCGGCTGTATATATAGAGGTATGAGGAACAGGGTGTGAAGTTCACTCATCCTCTATTGAAAAGGGAGGATCCTCCGACCAGACGGGTGTCATGTCTGGTCGCAACTGCCCGACGGTTGATGTCAGGACGTTGTATATAATGCTAGTCGCGCGGTAAACTCTGATTGCGGGATGCAGGATTGCGTGACGTCAGTATGACGCGTAGTTCGTATGTGGCGATGTAGATACCGCCACATATACTTAGCCACGAGCCTATTTAAATCCTAAATCCTAAATATCACACTAATATTATAAAGGCGATAGTTTGTGTGTGTGTGTGTTTGTTACTTCTTCACGCTCAAAGGGCTGGACTAATTTGGATGAAATTTGGTATGTAGATAGCTTATACTCTGGATTAACGCATAGGCTACTTTTTTATCCCGGTCTACGTGGGTGAAACCGCGGGGCGCAGCTAGTAATATATTATAAATTCGAAAGTAAGTTTGTTTGTTTGACATAGGGTACCTTTCATCCCGAAAAAAGTACTGTTCCCGAGGAAAATAGCTATAACGTTTTTATGATGATAGATGGCGCCACGTGTCTTTCGAATCACGATTGATTTATTATTACAAGTGGAGTACAACCCGAATTGGTTGTCAAATTCTAAATAAACGCGAGTGAAGCCGCGGGGAAAATTATAAATTATACTCGTACTTCTTTCCACGAACCGCTGTATAACAATTGATTTCCGACCTGGATTATTTTGGCTCGAATTTTGAGGGAAACTCCTGTAAGTACTTACCTATGTAAGATTATCTCGAGTTGCTTGTCACTGTCAATGTCACTGTCAGTCTGTGAAGCTAATAATAACTTTTACATAAAGGATTACACGTAGGGATGTGGTGAAGTACCGCTTTCTCATTCGCTTTGGATTTTTGCGTGGAGTATGGAAGTTTTCTCTTTCGATGTTTTTTTAGTGAGTCTTGTATGAAAAATTTATTATCTTTGTTAAAAAACAATGATAAGTTGTTGGTTGGTTGTTTGTTTGTTTGTTACCTAAATAAAGTATTCATTTTTAAAACCAATCTAACATATAATAGAAGGCCTCGACTTACGAGTCGAGTTCGGTCGTAGGTTCGAACTCAGGCAGGCGCTTTCCTTTGTGTAATTTCATCACCACTGCTCTCAAAACTGAAGGAAAACATTGTGAGGAAACCGGCATGTCCTAGAACCAAAAAACTCAAAGACATGTGGCATCTACCAACCCGCACTGGGCCCGCGTGGTGGACAGCCCATTCCCTCTCGCAGAGAGCCGCCTGTGCGCCTGCAGAGGGGACATTACCTATAGGCTGATCATGTTTAGTATGTATATTAGGTCTTTACCTATGAAATTGCCGTTCTGCAGTACTGGCCATTTCAAATCAAAATAATTTTTATTTGGCTAAGAATTCTAATTTCAAATTAATTTTATTTTAAAAACATGGATTTTTTTTTCCAAAAGTAGTCATTTGTTTATTGATTAGTGTTACATTTTCATCGCATTTCAATCTTTTTCGTCATCATGGATACGTTAAAATTCGAATAATTATGGAATATGAGTACCGTCGTGGCAGCAACGCGGCACAAGCGGCACGCAACCAGCATTGGTCAATCGCTCGTCTCCGCTGCTCCTGCACGACAACGCGCGACCTCATACTGCACAGCAAACGGTCTCCAAGTTGCAAGAACTGGGGTTGGAAGCTCTCCGTCATCCGCCCTACTCACCAGACCTTGCGCCTACAGACTACTACTTTTTCCAGAATTTGGATAACTTCTTGGCGGGAAAAAAATTCAATACCCGAGAGGCAGTACAAAATGCCTTTGAAGAATTTGTTGCCTCCCGTCCAGCTGATTTCTTTAAGAAGGGCATCAATAAACTGCCACTGCGTTGGCAAAGATGCATTGATTGCATGGGTGATTACTTCGATTAATACAAATAAAAAATGCATGAAAAAAATTCGTTTAAATTTTTTCATACAAAACGGCAATTTCATAGGTAAAGACCTATTATTATATATTTATACTCTTTTCAACCATATACTTTACTTTTGACCTATGCACGCCTATGAAGTTCCTTATACAATAACGTGTCGTGTTTTGCATCCTCGTCAAATTTAAGGGTGTGGTATAGACCATCAAACCGAACAACTTTCTCCATGGCACCAACATCGTAATCGCGAAAAAATAATCAGCCGTCCCATACATTTGCGTCGAGTAGACCTATTGAAGTTTTCTATGGGACAGTTGAATTTTTTATCGCGAATACGATGTTGGTCCCATAGAGAAAGTTGTTCGGTTTGATGTTCTGTACCACACGCTGAAATTTGACAAGGATGTAAAATGACACGTTGTATATTGACAGGTGCATAGACGAAAAAATGCAATAATTCATGGACGCTACAGTAAAATAAATGGTTGGTAAGATTACAATATGAATCTGTTTGATAACTTGGTAAAAGCACAATCATTCCTAAGTTAAGTTTTTGGACTAAGACACAATCAATCCTCTGAAGTCAACCACTAAAAGCCGAACTTTTACAGCTGAATAGTAAATTCGACATTAAATCCTCAATTCGCACTCATCCCAACCCTAACACACTACACGTTCTACTCAAACGCGAATTTTCTCCGAAACTGTGTCAGTTTGCGCACCCCTTTATGTACGGCGGTGCGATTATAAAAGAAGGAAAGGGGGGAAAGGGTTTTAATCTTAGAAGGGGGAAAATTTATTTCGTTCGGCTGATAGTAAAAAAAGCAATATATTATGTCAATAGATTCACTTCTGAAAGATTTTCTGAATACACTTTTCAAGGAAATAGATTTAGCAGGACAAAGCGAGCTCCCTGGCAAAGTCCGTCTCATCTTGACAAGTGCTAACCATGCATTTTTCTGTTTCCAAGAGAAGGTTGTCGCATTTTGTCACCTCTCTCGCTCACATTCTTAATAATTTGGTCCCGTCCAAATTATTAAGAATGTTAAATGAAAAAGTACGTTTTTGAAAATGTAATCAATTATTGAAAAACTTTTTTACAAAAAAATACAACAGACTTCCAAAAACAACACTACAAAGTGAAAAATAACTTTAATTTCGGAAGTCGGTGTCTAGTTAAATGTACTTATTTTCGTTTTTTGCCACCGACTTCCGAAATTAAAGTTATTTTTCACTTTGTAGTGTTGTTTTTGGAAGTCGGTTGTATTTTTTTGTAAAAAAGTTTTTATTTTTCACTTTTTAGTTGTGTACCTACCCCACACAAATTCTAATACCACTATCTGCAAAACAAACTAGAACATCATCCATATAAAAGTGGGGAAAAAATACGTATTATTGACGCTTACTCAAAAACTACCGAAGCAAAGTTAATCAATTTTATATGGGACCAACTGTGATGACCTCTCGAATAAAACAAAAAAAATCCAAATCGGTCAAGCCATTTTCGAGTAATCGGGGAACATACATAAAAAAAAAAAAAAAAAGGTTCCAACGAATTGAGAACCTCCTCCTTTTTGAAGTCGGTTAAAAATACATTTCTATAAGTAGTGTTATATAATAAACTCAGCTCAATAAATATTATGATCTGTTTATAAGATGAATTAATTAAATGCTAAAATAAAAATGTGTTTTTAGTAATTACCTATTAAATTAATACTAATTATTAGTTCGCCAATTGATTAAATTTTTCAAAAAAAGCATTTTTTTATTAAACATTCTTAAAAAAATGTGGTCCCCAGTGAACGAGAGAGGTGATGAAATGTGACAGCACTCATAGAAGAGTTAAAATATTTCACGTTAGCGAAAATTGCCTTGCAAAATTTCAGCTTTCTAGGATTGGACTGGGCGTTGATTTGTCAGTCAGTCAGTCAGGACTTCTCTTTTTATTTATATAAATAGTTTAAATAAGGTTTGCAGGGCCAACATGGCCAGAGATCGCACAAGACAGGGAGGCTTGGAAGGAAAAAGGGGAGGCCTTTGCTCAGCAGTGGGACACAACGTAGGCTACTAAAACAATAATAAAAATAGTATAAATTACTTAACATAATTAAGTTGTCAAAAATCAAATCAAAATCAAAGCATTTTTATTTCAGGAATATACCCTTATAAAATTAAAATTTGAAGTTTTAATGTTACAAACTATTAATTAATTGTAAATTATTAGATAAGGATTCATTTTTGCGGGAATATTAATTGCCATATACGAAGAAATAGTTTGCCTCGTATCTCAATAGTAGGTTATCGACTAGCCAATCTACGAAAGAAAGATATGCTTAGTTTTAATTGGTTTCAATATAAAACAGCTCCGTTGTAAAGTTTGCGTCTTGAAACACATCTGTTGAAACTCTGCAAGCCTTTTTTGCTCACCCTACTGTATTATGTATGTACACACAGCTACATATCAAGCTATACATTTCCAGTGAAAGCTGATCTCGCATTGTATAGGATTTCCGTACAATGACAGGTCAGCTTATACTGGAAATGTATAGCTTAATATATTATAGCCGTGTGTACTATGCAGCTAAAAGTAATATTTCACTTCGCCAGATAAGGCTGATTAAAACCCACATTCTTAGCTTTTATTTATTCGTAGCTACATTGTATTCTAAAACCGGTAGCCAAAACAGTTTCAAAAGTACCATAAAAACATCGGAAAGACCATAAAAACCGAGTTTCCGACACAAATATTTTCAGCAATGTCTTAAAATCCGGTTCGAAGGACCAATTTTGGTAAGACAAATCCGGACCGAAGGACCAGATTCGGCAAGATTTCATTTTATGTGGCTGAGTAACCAAAATCTTGGCAATCCCTGTAATAGGCACAATGGAGTCTCTTCATGTCCTAAAATGGCATCTTTGCCCGCCTTTTGGCCACAACGACCTCAATTTGCATGTCGTTTCACCCAACATAGGGCTTTGCCCTAAATTTCGTCCAAATTTACTGAAGTTGGAAGTGCGAAGTTCTGATTTAATTATCACATGGGTAGCAAAATACATGTTACAAGACATGGGAAGTTATAAGCACCTGTATGGAACTAACAATAAGTCGTCTCAATTAAATTGGTTCGTGCTTTTGAGTTTGAATGGCTATAGAGCGGCTTTCGTCATCATTAATTAAAGAGTAACCGTGGAGTTTCTTGCCGACCCTTCTCCATAGGAAACAACCATTTGGAACTGTGCACCTAGCTTCTGACGTTTCATAAGTGCTCATGTAGGTATGTGAAATAAAATATTTTGATTTTGATTAACAACTGCTTATAGTAAATTCTTCCTAGGATTTGAACCTTTATAGATTCTTATATTTATCATGAAAAATGATGTTTATTTCCTGTAAGTACATGACATACCAAGGCACAAGACATGTCCAGTTTTTGGTAAATATTTTAAAAACTAGATGGCGCCGGCATTTCCTAGTTGACTGATCCCTGAGAAGAAATGCAGAAACAAAATCAGAGGTTATGGTCTCTTTTAAAGCTCAAACATAATATAATACGTAAATATTATGTACAGTCAACAAAAGAGATATCTAGGCAGGGTATACTAACATATTTGTATGTGATTTGCTTCATGTTCAATTTCGTGACAATATACAATGTTGTGCTGGTGTGTTACAATGTAGGAGTATTGCAAAAACAAAGTAAAAATAGGTCTTTACCTATGAAATTGCCGTTTTGTATGAAAAAATTTAAACGAATTTTTTTCATGCATTTTTTATTTGTATTAATCGAAGTAATCACCCATGCAATCAATGCATCTTTGCCAACGCAGTGGCAGTTTATTGATGCCCTTCTTAAAGAAATCAGCTGGACGGGAGGCAACAAATTCTTCAAAGGCATTTTGTACTGCCTCTCGGGTATTGAATTTTTTTCCCGCCAAGAAGTTATCCAAATTCTGGAAAAAGTAGTAGTCTGTAGGCGCAAGGTCTGGTGAGTAGGGCGGATGACGGAGAGCTTCCAACCCCAGTTCTTGCAACTTGGAGACCGTTTGCTGTGCAGTATGAGGTCGCGCGTTGTCGTGCAGGAGCAGCGGAGACGAGCGATTGACCAATGCTGGTTGGAGATGTGCCAGCTTCTCCATCATTGTGTTCAGTTCTTCACAGTACACATCTGAAGTAATGCTCACCCCGTTTGGTAAGAAGCTGTGATGAATCACACCGGCGCTAGACGACCAAACAGTGACCATCACTTTTCTAGGGGTAAGTTTTCGTTTAGGGCATTGTTTAGGTGCTGAACCAGGATCCAACCAACTTGCTGAGCGCTTGCGGTTATCAAACAGAATCCATTTTTCATCGCAGGTAACAATGCGGTTCAAAATTCCTTCATTTGTGTGTCTGTTGAGCAGTGCAAGGCACGTCTCGACGAGTACTTCGCGCTGGCGATCATTGAGTTCGTGGGGCACCCATTTGTTAAGCTTTTTTACCTTGTCAATTTGACTTAAATGGACCAATATTGTTTTGACGCTAACGTCGAAAGCTGCTGCTAATTCAGCCGTAGATTGTGTATCATCAGCTTCCACAATCGCCTTTAATTCGTCATTGTCGACCAAAGTCTTCGGACGACCGCGAGGTTCATTTTTCAGGTCGAAATTTCCAGAACGGAAGCGAGCAAACCAATAACAAGTGTTGCGTTGGTTTGTAGTGTTAGCTCCGTAAACGTCGTTGATGTTGCGTGCCGCTTGTGCCGCGTTGCTGCCACGACGGTACTCATATTCCATAATTATTCGAATTTTAACGTATCCATGATGACGAAAAAGATTGAAATGCGATGAAAATGTAACACTAATCAATAAACAAATGACTACTTTTGGAAAAAAAAATCCATGTTTTTAAAATAAAATTAATTTGAAATTAGAATTCTTAGCCAAATAAAAATTATTTTGATTTGAAATGGCCAGTACTGCAGAACGGCAATTTCATAGGTAAAGACCTAATATATATAAAATTGAACATGACGCAATTCACATACAAATATGTTACTCTACCCTGCCTAGATATCTCTTTTGTTGACTGTACCTAGTATGTAGCCACACATTCACATTCTGTAGATGCATTCACATGTACCAACAACCAGACTACGGGCAACTACACATAATTAGCTCAATTCAGTTTTTTTTATTAGAAAACACCACTTTTGTATGGAGATGCGTCTTTCTGCGTCTGAACGATGCGTACGCATCTCCATACAAAACTGGTGTTATCTAGCTCTATTCACTCTCACTATCTAAAGCTGAAGAAGTGTAGTTAGTTCCTACCATGTATCTGTAGACCATGCAAATATACGCTTGAAGCCAATTGTTCACTCACTGCCCTAATCAAACCGATTCCAATTAGATGGTCAAAACTTGGCGAAAGAGTAAAATGTCAACGATTTGTAAAGAAGTTATTTATTTATTTATTTATTTAACCATTTATGTACACACAAATAAACAGACAAACAGAAAGGAACAGAAAAATACGTACAAAGGTGATGCTTATTTCAAAAGAAATCTCTTCCAGCATACCTGCGATAGGACAGAGAATAAAAAGAGATGTAGACAACGTGTGTAAGAGTAGAAGAGAAAAGAGAGAGAGAGTTATTTTAAGTACTTGCCTAGTTTTTTTTTACTTTCACCGCTACTGACGACCCAGCGGTTCCTGCACCCAGATCCTCGGCTCCAGCGTCCGTACCGCCACGCGCAAGCCAGGACAGTACTAGACGCGCCTATCTCCATAAAACGGAAAAAACTATGACGGGCCTTTGTTAACTTACGACCTTGAAATAAATTTTAATTGAAAGTGATAGTGAGTCTTTTTGTTTCAACAATTCCTACGCTTCATAGGCTACGCAACAACTAAAAAAAAATTTTTTTTTAGTAGCCTACATTGTGTCCCATAGCTGGGCAAATGCCACCCCTTTTTCCTTCCAAACCCCCCGTCTTGTGCGATCTCTGGCCATGTTGGCCCTGCAAACATTGTCAGATCGTCACACCACCTTCGCCGTGGTCTGCCTCGACGGCGATGTTCTCCCTCAGGCGTCCAGTGAGTGACGACCTTTGCCCATCTCTCCGGGTGCATTCGTGCGACGATTTAGATTATTAATAAAATTAATTTAAAGCCTAAAGGCAGTTTACTTTTTTTTTTGAAAACCATACGGTACCTATATTATAGAAGTGAAGCTTTACGTTTGTTTTATTAATTCTTTGACTTGAATTTTTGAGCCATTTTAAAAGGACCCATTTCACGTTCTAATAAAATACTGTTTCCAGAGTTCTTTTTAAACTGGTAACAGGGCGAGTCTGCAAAATTAACATGCGAATGGACGTTACGTAATCAATGGAAGTTTGTTCGTACGGACGACAAAAACTTGGTTCGATTTGCGCTCGGACTCGCCAACGGGAAACCTTTCTTTTTGCTGGACAGCCGAACTGAAAAGGATTTTGAGGGATGTAGCGTAAAAAATGGAATTAGTAAGTTTCAGTGAGTTCTGATGAACTTCTGGTGATTTCTTGGTTTCGTTTTTTTATTTGGGAATCTTTTTAGTATTGGTGAAGTTGTTTGTACTTTAATTTTTTAAGGAAAATTAATCACTTTAAATCTGTCGTGTTTAGACCAAAATCATATCGGACTCGCTGCTGAGTATGGTCTTACCTTATAATATCAAGCCTAAGGAGGTTAAAAAGACCTAAATATTATTGAATCGAGAGCAGTGGTGGCCTATTGGAATCGGCTGCGACTTACGAACCCAGACAGGCACTTTACTTGGTGAATAATATTTCACCACCATTGCACTCTTGAGGAAACCGGCATATCCTAGAACAAAAAAATTGAAGACATGTGAAATCCACCAACTCGCA